>CM059209.1:1214049-1851549 GCA_030347435.1 Clarias fuscus | reverse complement strand
AAAAGTAATTAGTTGCAGTATCTGTGACATATGCGATCTTTGTCTCATTAGCCAAGACTGCCTTCCGGTACCCCTTGATTTTGGTCCACCAATCTTGGTTACAGAGTACAAAACAAACCTGGTCACTGGCTGTCTCAGTAAGGGACCTTCTTCTAACTGGTTCATACCTAGACCTGCAGACTAAGATCATTCTTTCAGTCAGCTGGGCCCAGTTTTTCAAAAGTAATCCAGTGGGATTTTGGATCACGGATTGGATCAAATCTTGGAAATGGGTTTTTCAAAAGTAAAAGAGGGATTCTGTGTGTCCCTCATTATGTAAGAACATTGGTGGCTGTTCCGGGTCTACAGCAGGCTCAGGTTAATCAAAATTGTCATCAAGAGGGACATGACGCCTGGTTGCAATGTTATGCAAAACAATGCATGCAAGGATTATGTTGCATGCCACCTTGGGTTGCACTCGCAAGTAGTTAAGACATGCAAACCTACTCTTCAGGACTCCATTTAAGCGTTCAATGGCACATCTTGTTTTGCAATGTGAAGAGTTGAAGCGAGACTCCTCAGGTGTGTTTGCAACTGGTAAAGGGGTCATTAGCCATGGTAGGAGGGGACATGTACTGTCCCCCAATATTATGTCATTTGGTCGGTGGGATTGTAGTGCTCTGTATAGTGCACTTTCTCTTAGAATATGTGCATCATGAACAGACCCTGGCCATTTCACAACACAGTTTATTATGAGGTCGGTGTTGCCCACAAGTTGGATGGTGATGCTGTGCCTCCCCTTTCGATTGACATACTCCCATTCCCTTTCATAAGGTGCTTGGATATGCACATGAATACAACCAATAGCACCATGCTATGCATGTTCCCCATTTGAAAAAACTTGTGCTTAGTCTGAGCTGTCTGGTCATCCTTGGGAAAGTAAACAAATTGATTGATCAGACTGCCCAGTGCTACTGACATAGCCTTCACTACATAACTCACAGTTGTTTTTCTTACTCCCATGTTGTCACCAATTACTTGGTAGAAAGTACCACATGCGTAAAAGCGCAGAGCGATTAAGCACTGTTCCTCCACAGATAAAGCATGAATCCTTTGGGTTTGGTGTTGGAGTGTTGGCCTGACAAGATCTGCAATGTACTTGATGTCATCTCTCCCAAAACGAAAACGTGCATACAGTTCTTCTGATGTGTATTGTTTGAGTGATTTTGCACCCTCAACATCCACCCTTTGACGGTACCTTCTCCTACAATAACAATGAACAATACCCGCCATGTGGATGCATGTCAATTCCATGGGGTCTGGCCGAAGGAGGACCATAAAACTAGTTATGTTGCACTGGAAGAACCTTAGGGCTAAGGCGACAAAAGACCTTACTGAAGCCAAGAACCCCCAAACAGGTAACAAGCCATATAAAAGGGGTGATTTCACTGATACGGTACTTGATATCATCGGAGGAGAAAAATCAGAGGCTCTGCATGGCATTGAAGGCCTAGAAGCAGATGGAGAGGCCACAATTACAGAGACTAGGACTTCAGAAGAATGCGAGCAAAATTCTCCTGCAGAGGAAATGTTTGTCTTAAACTTAACTACAGTGACTGAGGAGGAAGATAGATCCCCAGTGGATGTAGTATCATGCAAACGTACCTCAGCTACAAACAAGGATGGTGACCGCTATGAGTTACTTCTTAAGTGGGAAACCGAGAGAGCAGAAGTAGAAATTTAACTGGTTAAAGAACAAATCTTGCTTGCCCAACTGCAGCAGAAAAAAGTGCAGATGTTGATACATCTAAAGGCAAAGATGGAAAGTGCTGGTGTCTGTCCTGTAAATGATTTCTGACTATTTGACAGTATTATTTTTGTTTTGCTATTTAACATTAGCACAAATGAAAAAAAAAAAAAAATATATATATATATATATATATATATATATATATATATATATATATATATATAATTTTTTTTTTTTTTTTTGCAGTGTTGCTGTTTCTTACAATTAAAACAAACAATAGCTATTTGTGGCCACTGGTATTTTGCCTACCTGTTGTTTTTTGCTAAGCCAGTAGGCTATACTGTTGGTTCCATTTAAGGCTATGGTAAACAGGATTTGCTAATCCTGAAATTTGATATTTGGATCACAGTGAACCACTGTGGAACCCAATGTTCCTTTAAAAAAATGTCATAAAAGTAAGATAGATCAGTTAATCCTGGATAGCAAAACATGGAATTTCCAAATCCGGACCAATTTGATCCAGATTAAATTTTTTGAAAAACTGGGCCTAGGTCACTGTCATGATCTTACGGGAATTGCGAGTTTTGCGTTTCTTTGGACCTCTGATGATTGCTAAAAAAAATTGTGTTAACATTTGGTTTCAGACTCCTCTTCCCAGCATGCACTTCACTAATCACAAAGTCCTGATCATACTCACCTGCACCTTGTTATGTCTGATCATCCCCCCCCCATGTTTTCTTTGATTGCTTGATGAATGGCATTCGCTACAGTTGCTGCCATAGAGTTTGTGTTTTATAATATTTAATCTCCCTTTTATTAAAGATCAGTTTGCGGTTGCATCCTGCCTCAACTTAATGGTAAGTCTAAAGGCAGTGGGGGGCAATGCTACACTTCATGTTAAATAAAAAGCCATATATCTTTTTAAAACTCAAATTTATCTTTTTAGAACTGTTATTGTTCTGTGCTAAAGGCATACAATCAATTTTTTTTTGTCACGGGCATTTACACACTACTACTATCGGTTTTTCTCCCAGCACATTTTTACTTCTTTTAAAATACTTCTTTCCCTTCTTGTCATTCTAATGGCACACCTGTCATATGATGTAATGTTAAAATTAATGCATTTACTGTAAAAGTGAGGTGAAATAACTGTACTGTCTTTCTGAAAAATAATAGTGCATACATTTTAATACCTTTTTGAAGTGTATTTTTGTCTAAAGGCTCAAGGAAGTCTGGTCACTTTCAATTTAATCATCATTTCCTGAATAGTCTTGCAAACAAGTGCTTTTCACACAGATTACATTGCATGTGTAGAAGTGATGGCATTAAACATTTTTTGTTCCCCCTGACTTATTCTTTCTATTAATACTCCTTCCCTTCTGCCCTTTCCCATACTCATTTGGATTTCTCACACCCTTGCTTTATGCTGCTACCTTACTATGCCAATTCATGGCATCCAGAAGGTTTGACCGGCAACCACTGACTTCTGAACATAGGGAAGGTCTTGAAATATTTCATGTGACTTACAAGTCAGCTCTACTTCTTCTGTCCAGATACACCTTCCTCCTCAACCAGCCACTCATCTTGTGCACACAGTTCTGCTAAACTGCTTGGCTACTATTAGCATCACTGGTACAACCCCTGGGGCCAATCAGAAATCTCGACAAAACCTTACTGGTTGCGCTTTGTGGAAGTCTGATAGGGTTCGTCCAAAACCGTCGTTGCTGTCTGCGGGATCGGTGTCATCTGCGTTTTGCACTGTATGTAGCAGCAGTGATCTTCATGGTACATTCAGGCTGCATGTATATGTACACGTATGTAAAGTCCAGTAAGTAACATTGTCACTTGTTTACGCAAGTCCACTATTGCATGAAGTATCTCAAACAACTCGTCAAATCAAGCAGACCATCAAACATAGAATGACATCATTGGCACACAAGGTGACGTTACAACAAGCCAAAATCGGTTTCCCCTGTCCACCACTAAAAATTGAGTTTTGGAAAATCTTCACTTTGGAGACAGTTTTCCAAAAGCTCCATTTTCAAAGATGAAAACTGCGTTTGCATTTGGACAAAAGGGCAAAACCACAGATCAAAAATCTGTTTTTAAAAATACCTGGCTACGTGTGGACATGGCCTTCCATTTTGTTCTATCTTCTCCCATTGGTCAAATTTAAAATAAGTTCCACTGTAAGGGACATTATCCACCTGTGTAGCATATCTTGCATCATAACATCACTCATTGAATTTTGTACCAACTTTTGGTTGGACAAAATATTGTATGGCTAGTCAGAAGGTTAATTTTTACATCTGGTCTGTTCAGGAAGGTTAAGAACCACCTGCACATCCATCACCAATCAACAGTTTTAAATGCTCATCAACCAGAGTTCCAATGTGCAGTAGTGTTTTCACCAAATGTTAATCTACGCTTTGGATGTACTGCTTGAGCCATGGAGAAGGTGGGGTTGTAGCTGTTCCTTTAGTGCTGTTTGCTATCCATGCTGTGTGGTCGAAAGGTGAGGAAGAGTATGCAGGCAGGGTGAAATGGGTGGAGAAGATTAGCAGGAGTGATGTGCTTTTAAAGTTTGTTGGATTCTTCTCCTCTGGTAGGGCTGGTTTTTCACTTTTGTACTGTTTTTTTAACATGGTTAGTTGTTATTGTGTATCTAGTTTTGCTGATTGGGAGTGTTGTGTGATTGAAGTAGGTTTAAATTAATTTGTTCTTGGGTAAGTAATCAAGAGAAGTTTCAGGCTTCCTTAAGGTGTGAATAGTGGGCAGGGTTTAGCTATATGTATTGACGGTCTAGTACTGCAACAAGTTAGTCATAAATCTAGATATGAAGTACATGTAGAATCAACAAACTTGTTTAGCAAGGAATTGCAAGTTTGTATAGACAATGACCTCATTTCTGTCTAGAAGGTAAGGATGTGTTCTATATCTCCCCTTTCTCTGTCCTCCTGCATCCAATCATCTCAGCTAGACCCAGACTCGTTTTTCTCTCTCCTCATCCATGGACTTCCTATGCCCTCTAGTTTATTCAGATCTTGTCTCTTACTGTGCTCTTCTGCTCAAATTCTCATGTGATGTGACTTCAGCCAAAACTGCCTTCTACAGGGAAAAGCTGGAAGCCTTGGCACATGATCCTAGCAAACTCCAAAATATCTTCTCACTACTCAACCCACCGGCTCCTCCTACCCCATCTTCTCTGACTGCTAATAACTTTTCCCATTGTAAAATGGAAATCTGCCAGACCTTTGCTGCCAATGCAATATCTACACCAGAACTTCAGGACCTTCCCTGCCCTCAATTAGCAGCATTATCCAACATGACAACTGATGAGATTCAGCACATCTCTTCATCCAATTTCACCCCCAGCTCATTAGACCCAATCCCTTCTTCAATGCTCCAGGCCATCTCACCTCACAAGACCTCCTTCCCTTCATCACAACCATCAACCATTCTATATCATCTGCTCATGTTCCTGCTGCTTTTAAGGCAAGGGTTTTTCCCATCCTCAAGAAACCCTGCCTGGATCCAGAAGACATCAATAATTGTATGGTATCATGTCTCTCTTTCTAAAATTCTTGAAAAGACTGTTCACAACCAAATGTTTCTCACAGAACAACCTTTAAATGCTCCCAACCAGTCCAGATTCTAATTGACACATTCCACAGTGATCACCCTTCTGTCAGTCACTGAGAAGCTGCCTACTGCTAGATCATCTATCCTCATTCTCCTGGACCAGTCAACTGCATTTAACATGTGAACCATAAGATTATATTATCTACTCTTACAAGACTTTGAATTTGTAGACCAGCATCGCAATGCTTTACTTATCTAAATGGGTTGTATGAGGTGACCTGGAGGGGATCCACATCTGCCTCTCTAATGGTGTACCACAGGGTTCATTACTTGTTCTCCCTCTATACCTGGTCTCTTGGTAAGGTGACAATACTTTGTCTTTTCACACCATTGTTATGCAGATGACATGCAACGTATTCTTTCCTTTTCTCCCTCACTCGGGTCTCAGACTGGACTACCGCAACACACTCCTGTCAGGTCTGCCTCTGTTCAACATTCGTCCTCAGCTAATACAGAATGCAGCTGCACATCTAGTTGTCAACCTTGCCAAGTTCTCCCACATCACCCCACTACTCTGCTCTAATCACACCACTCACTGCACCCCGTTCCCTCCGATTCTTCAGCACTGCTCGCCTGGTCCCACTATCTCTTCGGGATCAAGGAAGACATGCATCCAGATTCTCTTTGGTTCTGGCACCTAGGTGGAATAATGAACTAACTCTAGATGTCCGTATAGCGGAGTTTGACAATATTTAAATGATGACTCAAGACGTATTGGTTAGTTCAATACTTGAGCTGATCCCCCCCACCCGAACAAAAAGCCGTTTCCTAACTGTTTGATAGCACTTAGTTAGTAACCTAGTTCCCCAGTGTAAGTACCCATCCAATGGTGGAAGCTTCAAAGCACTTTTTGTAGGAGCGTCTACTAAATGTAAATGATCTGTGAAAGTTATCAGCAAGAATGAAGGGGAACGTTTACAGGATGGTAGTGAGTCCAGCACTGTAGTATTGTTGCAAGCAGAACTCGTCGTGGCAGTGCTGAAGATGCAGGAGGGATAAATGCACAGGATTAGGAACAAGTGTAATCGAGGATGCATCTAGACCAGGGGTCGGCAGCTCGCCACTTGGAACATTCTTGAACCATTTGGAACATTCTGCGAAGTCACCAGCACTGATGTCACTTCCTTCGTATTACTGATATTAATAATAATAATTGATCAAAGCTGTACCGAAATTTTTTTACAGGTAATGATAAATTCTTGTTTTAAGCTGCTTTTTTTTTTTTTTTTTTTTTGACTGCTGGCTGCATGCGATAAAAGGATGACCGCACACAGAAGCAGACGGCATTTTTGGTTTGCTGCCAGTGGATAATTTGTTAATTTCATAAGTACAGAAAGCTGTACTTCTCACAGAGTTTGAGTGGTGGCATTCCGGTCTCGCCTCTAAAGTCTCTGGGGCGCATTACATCGCCCCGCTCGGGTGCCACTCCTTATAGTCCACTGTGCAACACTTCCAGACCCCAGACTAAACTGCATTTTGCTTTTATAATGCAAAGAAGGCTCAAGGTCAATTAACTTTGATTATTGCAAGCCAGCCCAACCTAGCGGCCCATCCCCCTTTCCTATCTTTTCATGGACAGGAAGAGGACTTGCATGGACAGGCAACCTGTTTGTGGTATTTGGCATGTACTTCCTTGACCTAAAGGGAGCTGTATGAGGTCATAGACTCAGATCAGCAGGTAAGGAAAATGTGCTTTTATTTTTTCCCCTCTTCCCACCCCCTCTTTACTAAATCTTATCAACTTGAAGTATCTTACTTAATATCTTAAGTTTTAAGATTGTCCAGCCAAATGCCGGTGAGTGCCAGGAGTCACACTGCTGTGTTGGAGGAATGATTGGAGGTTGCTTCCATAGCGACTACCAGCACCTCCTGCTTCCTCATCTGCAGCAGCCCCTCAGAGGAAAAGAAACGTTGTCATGTGTTTCAATCAGTTGCCATCACTGAACTGTAAACAGTAACTAAAGAGTTCTTTGGTGTGCCTGCAGTTTCAGGATGATTGGGGATGCTTTTTCCTAAGAAGAAGATTGCTGCTACAGGAGATCTGTTTTTCACCCAAGCTCTGTAAAAGGGCAGCACAGTTTATCATAATGTACCAAGTGCAAATCAGCTGTGTAATTTGTGACCTGTACCTGTTTTTGCACATTTACTTAAATGATCAACAAATGGTAAATGGCCTTGTTTGTTGCAGATCTTCAGGCACCAAATTGTGGAAGAAGAGTCTGGATCCTTGCTCTGAAACAGCAGGAGTGGGTCAGCAGCACCCCGCACTAATGTATTTTTTTGGTTGAAACCTTCAAGCTACGAAACTTTGACATTTTCTTTGACACCTGAAAAGGGAATAAAACATTTCCCATAAGTCATTAAAAAAGGACCTTGAAAAAAGATCAATGACATGGGACAATGTAAACTTTAAAAATTAATTTAAGAAAGACTTTAAAAATTAAATTAAGAAATCCTTATTATATAGGCTAGTAATCTGAAAAAAAAAATCCTCCATATATTTTAATCAATAATGACTAAGTTATGCATGTTTCAATAGCATGTGTTTTTATAATGGTATAGTAGAATGGTCTAGTCAGAATATTTGACAAAGTAAATTTACAGCAGCTCTTTTATTTTATAAAATTTTTTTAGGGGAGCTGATCAGGTTGATCACTTGTATACTTGGACTGGGCAGATGCTAAAAACTTTACCTTGCACAGGGCCTTGTAACTGGAGGTAAGCAAGGCGGGTCAGTTGATAAACATCTTTGAGGAATTTAGGATTTAACCTTCGTTGGTGATGACCTCCATGTTTTATATTCCTTTTTGACTATATGGTCATGTTCCTTCTGTCATGGGATTCTGAACTCACGCATAACCTCTTGTCTGTGCATTTCAGGTCTGCATCTGTGCGAAAAGAGATCCTGATTTCCAACATGTGTTGTTGCTGGCCCAGAACCTGCCATATTTAAAAAGTTTAGGTTATACCCTCCCACTAACATGCCTGGAAAGGATGATACTGTACATGTTTGCAAAGTTATTTTATGTTGGTCAGGGATCATCTGCCTTGCTGTCTTCTGCTAATGTTGGATGTAGCAAAGCAAAAGCAGGATAGGGGAACTAGGAGTGGTTCTGCCCAGTGACTTGATGGGAGCCTTTAGAGATTATCACTAATCTTAACCTAGCAGCAGCTGTATTCATGGGAATAACATTCATGAAATGCATCAGTCAAGATCTAGGGCACATCATAGCATAGAAACTGCACTGGTTAACATGGTACATGACCTCCTACTGGCCTCTGGTCAGGGTTGTCTTTATTGCGTAACCTTAGTGTGCTGCCTTTGATAGCATAGCTCATGCTGTTCTCCTGGATGGATTAGAAATTATTGTAGAGCCCTCTCCTGGCTCAGGGCTTTTGCAGCAGTGAAAAAGGTCGTTATAAGGATTGTGATTGCTAATACTGATTGTGTGCAAGAAGCCAGGAAAGGGACACATCACTAAAATAGGCTGCAAGATTGATTCTGTACCCAAAATCATTTCAAGGTGAGATTATGCTTGGCACCACAAATGATTTAATTCTGGAACAGTTCGTGTCTCAAAGATAACTACCAATATCTCCAAGCTCCTCCTGCTCATAAAAAGGCTTTCTGGTAACTTGAGGGGACAGAAAATAAAATGATGTTTTCCTTCACAGAGGAGAGATTTGCTGTCAAATGAAGACAAGTGGCATTAGTATTAGAAGCAGCTGAGCGCAATGCACACCCCACAAAATACCTAAGGCCATGAGGAAAATCAACTTGGAGTCATGAGTTTCTCCTGTGGCTAGGACGTTTTCTGCACATGGTAAATTTGGTGATTAATCCTTGGAGATAGTGTTGTCTGCATTATGGTGTGTGTTGTGTATGGAACTTTTTCACCTCAGATGCAAAGCTAATTTCTGCCAAGACAGTTAAGTGTTATGATTTATCATACCGACACCACCGCACACCCTCCACTATAAAACATAGGCTTAAAATTAAAAAAAAAAATTGCAACACCATTAAACGGTCAGTGGTATGATAAAGGTAATAAATGGTTATGTTCCCGTCTACAGGCTGCACTGATCAGCCCACCGATGCCATGCTCTATCCACAGCATTTCAAAGGAGCAGTCATCGATGTTAACGCCCAGGCTTCTGAATTTGGAGGCCAGGGTTGATTAATTGGAAGTGCGTTTGAATGAGTAGGTACGGTCTTATCTGCCAATAGCCGACCAGTCCACGTTCACAGTCAAGTCCGGTCAAAGTTCCTTCATCAATGCCAACTCCTGGAATTTTGGACTTCTCTAATCCCAGTCTGCTGGAGACCAGTCCACATCAGCTGTCATGACTCCCGTGACTGACTATACCCTTAAAGTGCAAACTTATCCAGAAAATTTTACATCAAAGGGGTTCAACAATTCATCTAGGACCTGCAAACCATCAAATGGAACTGGTATGATGATGCAGAGCAGCTGGAAGCTTAACCCAGTCAAAAAAGGAAAACCAGATGGCTTTCGCCAACCTCAACTTCAAACAGTGCAAAAGAGCAAGTCGTTGAACAAGGAAGAGACAGATTCACAACTTTGTTAATTAAAGAAAGAAGCCGTTTTAAATCTCCAACTTGGACAGTGTAAATCCACAAGCAACTCCCTTGAATAAGGAAGAAACCAGTTTCATGACCCCCACCTGGCATTTGGTGACTACCAGAATGTGTTTTCTGCTTAATCTCTGGGCTTAAGAACATACCTGCTTCAAGGCTATTTCTAACACCAATCATTTATAGTGTGCCAGTAGAGAAAATATAAAAATTATATTGGTGTGCTTATATCGGATGTCTGATGTCTTTGTGTTGTGTTCAACATGTTTATCATAAACTTGGGAAGTGTAATCAACATGTATAACCTATCTGTATAGATGAAGGTATGAATGAGTGTACATGATATGGGATGCTTGGTATTGAATGAAAGCTTGTTGTATTCAAAGAGCATCGGTGTATGAAAAGTAATCATATGAACAGGATTCAGGTTAATACACTATCAAAATGATGGGAGATGTCCTCCCATGTGACTGACCAAACGCTTGATTAATGTATGCATGAAAAAGTGCAACAGTGTGGGCATGGCTACCCCTATAACCACCTCTGATTAGGATGAACGCCAGTGGGACAGACCTGCTCCACGGGGTCAAAAACCCAAGGTCTAAACAAGCTCTTCATGTCATCTGAAGGAAGCTAGCAAGCTTGTCCACTCTTTCGTTGCTTCAACCCCTGCGGGTGCTCTTACTTGCTCTCACCAAGCAACCGGGTCATCCACTCTAAAAACCCTTGTAGGGATGAACAAGCCCAGAAGGGGCCATCACTTTAACATTCCAGGGCCCCTTCAAGCAGACTGCATGACTCCAGTTCCTAAGCTTATCGGTCCTCTGGGACAATGCAGTCCCACTCTTATCAGGAAGCGGGAATCTTAACAAAACCTGGAAAAGGGTGCCTGCTGAACCTGGAGCTATAAAAGTCCAGACACTTCGAACTCCAATGTAAATTGAAGATCTGGTAAACAAAGACAGTTTTACACCTCTGAGTGGGGGAAGAACCGTCCCTAACTCAGACCACTGGCCATCTCATACTGTAGACCTCCCGAGCACATGCCTTGCAATGAACAAAGAGGCATATGACATGGACACTACTTTAAACCATCTTTAAAGTGTGCCAGTAGGGCAAAACGTATATACATATGTTTACTCAGTATGTTCTATTCCTGTGTGTATGTTTGATTATTCTGGATAACTGGTGTAATCAGCATGTACAAACCACTTTTATTAGATAAAGGAAGGAATGAGTGGATAAGATATGTAATGTTTGATATCAATATAAAGCTGGCTTTATTCAAAGATTCTTGGTGAACACAGAAAATTGGTAGCATGAACAGAGCTGATGCAAAATTACTTTATAAAAAGGTATTAAAAACTCTAACCGGATGAGCCCATGTAACAGCCGAAACACCAGGCTAATGCATGCACAAAAGGGGGAACCACGTAAGGCGTGGCTAAGCCCCGCAACCACATCCGATCCGATCACCCGTGGGACGGACTGACCCAGAAGGGACAAAACCCTAAGGAAACCAGTGACAAAAAATGAGGACCACTACTACAACTTACAACCTCCTTCAAGCATCTCGGGCTTCCGCCCTTGTGGGCACTACGCCACCTCTGGTGACGTCATCCGCTCTTCAAGATCTCTCTACGAGACTTTGTGCTAGACCTCCAAAGTCCTGCACTGAATAAACCCTCAGAAGAATTTCCAGAGCGCCACCATCGGTAACTAGGCAACCAACGCCTCACTGAAGGGCTTTCCCGAAAGACGTCATTTCTACAACAGAGCGCCAGCCAATCAGCAACGCCGTGATTCCCTACCACTGTAGGTGAATCACAGAGAAAGACCGCAACGCAAGTAAACAAACAAAGCTTCATACCTTACTGAAATTGGTGCTTGCTACATAACTAAACCGTAAGATTAAACCCAAGGCTCTGCTCTTGTGACTTTCTTAGGTCTAGTAGACAATACTAGGAAACTCCAGTTAACTTTCACCCTTGTATGTGTGTGTGTGTGTGTGTTTTAGTAGTGTAGTTTAATGTATCATACACTAGTCAAATAAACTCTTGTTTCTTTATAAAGAACTGTTGTCTTAGTCGCGTATTTTAAAGTCTAAACATTTGCCTGGATCTTAAATGACCTTGCTCATAATTGCTAAATACTAGATTTAGTTATCATCGGTGGCCACGTGATAAGCAGAACTGGTAAGATGCACTGAATTGTACTAAACGTTGGATGGGTAGTCAAGAAAGTGTATATTATAAATTTTAATTCCTATTGATGACCTCTGAACCAGAGCTGAAAATCCTGTACCCACAACGAGATTCTGTGCCAAAACTCCAAAGTCCCGCGACGAAGAAACTCTCAGAAGTTCCAGAGCATCATTGAGGGCTTCCCCGAAAGACATCATCTCAACAATGCATCAGCCATGCCATTATTCCCTTCGAGGCAAACCAATGAGAACAACTCTTGTGTAATGCAAGTAAACAACGCTTGATATCTGCTGAAAATTGGTGAGCGATTCAAACTAAGCAGTAAGATTAAACCCGACTCTCTTAGGTCTAGTAACCAATACTAGAAATTGAGTACTTCCTCAAGACTCCATTAACTTTCACCCTCTGAACTGTTTGTATGTGTTTAAGTAGCGTAGTTTCATGTATCATAGATTAGTTCAATAAATTTGTTTCTTTATAAAATAAATTTACACTGCTATACAAACTTTACACTGACTACTTTTCATTGTGTCAAAGAGTCATTTATGCAGTGTTGTCCTATGAAAAGGTATAACTAAATATTTGCAGAGATGTGAGGGGTGAACTCACTTTTGTGACATACTGTATAGTGTCCATATCTATTAATTGCACGTTTACGAACAATACAGGCTAACAATTTTTTAATGCTGTAATTCACACCAGAGAAGAGAAACACTTAAGGTGTGCCAGCTGCCACTTCTTAGTTAGAAATTTTCTATACAAATTTTATAATGCCCACATGACTTTTTATTTTAACTATTTAAACCATTAAACTTTTTATTTGACTATTTTAGCTATTACTGTTTTATTTACTTCAAAATTATCTTAAAAACAAGAACAATACATTTTTTTTTAAATATTATTGATTACATTTGGGCTGATAAAACTGTTGTCCTCAAATTGAACAGATGAGAACTCATGTCCATCAATCTTATATACAGTATGCTGGAGAAACTCCTAAGTGGGAGGATACTGCTTTGTGTAGTTCAAAAACAAGAAAACCATTTAATTGGATGGAAATTTTTTTTAGATGATGTAATTTGTATGAATTATTATTATATTATAATACTATTGGCACACCCACTGCTGCGGAGACGACGAGATGACATGATTATCTTCATCATTACAGCTGAAACCAAAGAAATCACTAATTTATCAATGAATTATCAAAAGCAGTCTCCTTGCTGTTCCCCCCCCCGACACATTCTGTAACTTTATGCGTGCAGCTGAGCGCTGATTAGACTACATAGAGAAGTCCAGTCTCTAGGAGTTTTGTGTCCCACAGGGTTCAGTTTTAGGTCCACTGCTTTTTTCCCTTTACATGCTTCCTTTGGGCAACATAATCCTTAAGCATGATATTACTTTTCACTAGTATCTGAACACACTGTAATATGTCTGTAATTACTGTACACACAGTAATATGTCTCAGCAAAACCAGGTGAGAGAAACCAGCTTGCTAAAGTTGAGCAATGCGTAAAGGATACAAGAGACTGGATGCTAATTAACTTCCTTCTGCTTAATCCTAATAAGACAGAAGTTCTAGTCATAGGACCGCATGCAGCTAGAAGCAAGATTTTAGATCACACTGTAATTTTAGATGGCCTTTCTGTTCTATCTAGTGCAACAGTAAAATACCTTGGTGTGATTATAGATTCTACTCTTTCATTTGAAGGACCAGGATAGCATTCTTTCACCTCAGAAATATTGCCAAGTTAAGGAATATATGGTCACTAAACAATGCAGAAAAACTAGTTCATGCTTTTAATCACCTCAAGGTTGGACTATTGCAATGCTTTACTGTCTGGTTGTTCATCTAGGTGCATGAACAAGCGTCAATTAGTTCAGGGCAGGGGTGTCCAAACTATTTTTCACCAAGGGCCATATGCAATAAAATACACAAACAGCCGGGCTAATCACCCGAGGTTAGGTACGTATTGCCTCACCTAATTTATTTAAGTAAACTAAATCAAATCAGCCTACAACACGGCTTTTCATGAATGGGATTTTTATTAGAACAAAAAAGGTTAGCAGTACATTCTCAAAACAGCTGCCTCTGATTGCTTCTGTATGGTGATCCTTCTTAACAGACCTGGAGGGGGTGAGGATATAAAATAAATTACACACGTGGACAAAATTGTTGGTACCCTTCGGTCAATGAAAGAATAACTCACAATGGTCACAGAAATAACTTTAATCTGACAAAAGTAATAAAAAATAAGAATTCTATGAATGTTAACCAATGAAAGTCAGTAAGCAGATGCTTTTCAACCATGCTTCAACGGAATTATTTAAAAAAATGAACTCATGGAACAGGCCTGGACAAAAATGATGGTACCCCTAACTTAATAGTTTGTTGCACAACCTTTTGAGGCAATCACTGCAATCAAACGATTCCTGTAACTGTCAATGAGACTTCTGCACCTCTCTGCAGGTATTTTGGCCCACTCCTCATGAGCAAGCTGCTCCAGTTGTTTCCGGTTTGAAGGGTGCCTTTTCCAGACAGCATGTTTCAGCTCCTTCCAAAGATGCTCAATAGGATTGAGGTCAGGGCTCATAGAAGGCCACTTTAGAATAGTCCAATGTTTTCCTCTTAGCCATTCTTGGGTGTTTTTAGCTGTGTTTTGGGTCATTGTCCTGTTGCATGACCCATAACCTGCGACTGAGACCCAGCTTTATGACACTGGCCAGCACATTTCTCTCTAGAATCCCTTGATAGTCTTGAGATTTCATTGTACCCTGCACAGATTCAAGATACCCTGTGCCAGATGCAGCAAAGCAGCCCCAGAACATAACAGAGCCTCCTCCATGTTTCACAGTAGGGACAGTGTTTTTTTCTTGATATGCTTCATTTTTCCGTCTGTGAACATAGAGCTGATGTGCCTTGGCAAAAAGTTCCATTTTTGTCTCCTCTGTCTCCCAGAAGCTTTGTGGCTTGTCAACATGTAGTTTGGCATATTCCAGTCTGGCTTTTTTATGATTTGTTTTCAACAATGGTGTCCTCCTTGGTCGTCTCCCATGTAGTCCACTTTGGCTCAAACAACGACGGATGGTGCGATCTGACACTGATGTTCCTTGAGCATGAAGTTCACCTTGGATCTTTTTAGAAGTCTTTCTGGGCTCTTTTGTTACCATTCGGATTATCCGTCTCTTTGATTTGTCATCAATTTTCCTCCTGCGGCCACGTCCAGGGAGGTTGGCTACAGTCCCATGGATCTTAAATTTCTGAATAATATGTGCAATTGTAGTCACAGGAAGATCTGCTTGGAAATGGTCTTCTAGCCTTTACCTTTAACATGCTTGTCTATAATTTTCTTTCGAATCTCCTGAGACAACTCTTTCCTTCCCTTCCTTTGGTCCATGTTGAGTGTGGTACATACCATGTCACCAAACAACACAGTGACGACCTGGAGCCCTATATATAGGCCCACTGACTGATTACAAGATGGTAGATACCTGTGATGCTAATTAGTGGACACACCTTGAATTAACATGTCCCTTTGGTCACATTATTTTCAGTATTTTCTAGGGGTACCATCATTTTTGTCCAGGCCTGTTCCATGAGTTTATTTTTTTTAAATAATTCTGTTGAAGCATGGTTGAAAAGCAATGCCTGACTTTCATTGGTTAACATTCATAGAATTCTTTTTAATTACTTTTCTCAGATTAAAGTTATTTATGTGACCATTGTGAGTTTTTCTTTCATTGACCGAAGGGTACCAACAATTTTGTCCACGTGTGTATATACTATTTCAATCTTGTTATGCAAATAAGTTTAACAGATCAAACTATTTGTTTTAAAAATGAAATTAATATAAATTATTACATGTATTAAGTAATAGGGCTTAATAACACATGGAATGTTTAATATATTTGAATTTACGGTTGCGCTCAGTGGGAACAATGAAGTTGCGCTTTGGCCTGCAGGATTGCTGGCAGGTCCGGAGTCAGTTTTGTGGTTGTGATGCGTAGGACGTCACAGAGATGGTCGTTGTTCATTTTGGTTCTCAATTTGTTTTTGTTCAGCTTCATCAGAGAAAATGTTTGTTCACATATTGTCATGATCCACATCAAAATGTTTGCTGTCTGTTCTTTTTTTTCCCACGCTGTCAGTCCTGCTCACGTGCTCATGTTTTCCCTAGCCTGTCAGTCTTAGTTCCCACGCCTCCGTTTCCGCCCTGTCTGCACACCGGTTTCTCATTCTCCAGGTGATTGCTCCAGCATTTAAGCGCGCGCTGCGCAGGGCTTAACTGCTGGATTATTGTGCGTTACTTACCTCAATTCTCTCGCGTTTTCTTTTCCGGATTCACGTTGCCAAGTTCGCTCTGTTTCTCGTTTTCCCCCTTTGCCTCTCGTCTCGGATTTGTTCGCCTCGCTCTTTTGATCTCCCGGTTTTTGACCTCGCGCTTTCCCTTCTGGTTTTCGGCTTCTCGTTTACGTGTTTGGATTTAACGCCCCGCTCTTTGATCTCCCGGTTACCGAATCTCCGCTCTTCCTGTTGACTACGACTTTCGCTTTCCGTTTCTACTTTGATTTTCCGCTGACTGAATTTTTGGTTCCGACCTCGCTTCTGCACCTCGACCACGCCCCCTTTCAAGACTGCCGTCATCCTCCGCGTTTGGATCCATCTCGCTCCGTTCCCTGTGCGTGACAGAATAATCCAGCCTCGATATGGATCCAGCGGATTTTGACCGCCTGAGATCAGCACTGGAGAGCCAGGGCGCCCTGCTTGGAGCACATCAAGAGGAGCTGCTCACCGCTAAGCAGTCGCTTGCTGATGTCACAGCCCAGCTCCAAAGACTCCGACTCTCTCCAGCTCAAGGTGAAGCTTCCAGTGAGCAACGAGAGCCGCGCCTCCCCGCCCCTCCCGCCTACGAAGGAGATCCTGGTACCTGTCGCTCCTTCCTCTCCCAGTGCTCACTGATTTTTGAACTTCAATCGTCCACCTTCACCACTGAACGTTCCAAGGTGGCATACGTCATTACGCTTCTCACCGGAAGAGCCCGGGAGTGGAGCACCGCACTCTGGGAAGCTCATGATCCCTGCTGCTCCAATTATGAGTATTTCGCTAAGGAGATGAGGAGGGTGTTCGACCATTCATGTCATGGCAGGGAGGCTGGACGTAAGCTGTTGAAGCTCAGACAAGGCTCACGCTCGGCCTATGACTATGCCATCGAGTTCCAGACTCTGGCACTCTCCAGTGGATGGAACGACCGAGCCCTGAGTGATGTGTTCCTTGAAGGTCTGACGGAGGCACTCAAAGACGAGTTAATCACCCAAGAGCTACCCTCGTCTCTTCAGGGACTGATAGATCTGGCCGGACGAGTGGATTCACGCCTCCGCCTGCGTAGACCTACCCGGGGTTCTCCACCCGGGCTCCTTCCCCGACCCTCCTCTCCACGAGCCGACCCTCAGGATGAGCCCATGCAGCTGGACAGAACACGCATCTCCCCAGAGGAGAGACGACGCCGTCGAGTTGAAAGGGCCTGTTTTTACTGCGGAAAATCAGGTCACCAACTTAAAGACTGTCCAGCAAAAGGAGGCGCCCTCTAGTACAGCTGGGAGCACTAGAGGGCATGGCTCCAAGAAGACTCCCAGACCAACGCCGCCTGCTACCTGTCTTCCTCATCCATGAACACCACACCCACATGGTGCAGGCGCTAATTGACTCAGGATCAGACCGCAACCTCATCAATGCGGCTTCAGCCAAGGCTCTGGGTATTCCCGCACTCCTCTTGGAGACTCACCTCAAGGTTCAGGCCCTCGACGGGAGTTCGCTCCCATCCATCACTCACAGAACTCCGCTCATCGGCCTCAGGGTCTCCGGCAACCACTCAGAGCGGACTTCGCTGTTCATCATGGAGGGGTCTCATGCCACGATTGTTCTGGGGCTGCCCTGGCTAATCCGCCACAACCCGCAGATTGACTGGGCCAGGAATTCGATTTCGGCCTGGAGCCCATCATGTTCCAGGACCTGCCTACGAGCTGCCAACACATCATCTCTTTCTCTCACCCCTGCAGGAGAACCACCGGACCTCACCCATGTTCCCTCAGAATACCATGACCTCAAGGTGGTCTTCAGTAAATCTCGCGCCACCTCTTTGCCCCCCCACCGCCCATACGACTGCGCCATCGATCTGCTACCGGGCACCACACCACCCAAGGGCCGCCTGTACTCACTGTCGACCAACGAACGCGAGGCTATGGACCAGTACATCACGGAGTCCCTGGCGGCAGGGATCATTCGCCCCTCTTCTTTGTGGACAAAAAAGACGGTTCTTTTTGTCCATGTATAGATTACAGGGGCCTAAATGATATCACAGTAAAGAATCGCTACCCTCTCCCATTAATGGCTACCGCCTTTGAACTCCTCCAAGAAGCCAAGATCTTTACTAAACTGGACTTACGCAACGCATATCACCTTGTCCGCATTCGGGAGGGGGACGAATGGAAGACGGCTTTTAATACCCCAACAGGACATTATGAATACCTGGTGGTCCCCTTCGGCCTGACCAACGCCCCCGCGGTCTTCCAGGCTCTAATTAATGATGTTCTCAGGGACTTCCTCAACTCCTCTGTATTCGTCTACCTTGACGATATCTTGGTCTTCTCTCGAGATCTGGAGGAACACCATCACCATGTTCGGCAGGTGCTGCAGAGGCTACTGGAGAACAATCTGTGTGGAACTCGCATTTCTCAGCCTTTATGAACAAAGACCACCACGTTCCTAGGATTCGTCATTAGCCCCAAAGGCATCAAGATGGAACCAACCAAGCTCCAAGCCGTCACCAGCTGGCCCACTCCCACCTCACGACAAGCACTCCAGAGATTCCTGGGCTTCGCGAACTTCTACCGCCGCTTCATCCGGGGTTACAGCTCTATAGCTGCCCCCTTAACAGCTCTAACCTCTCCCAAAAACCACTTTCACTGGGATCTGGAGGCTGAGAGGTCCTTTACTGAGCTCAAGCACAGATTCACGTCCGCCCCCATCCTAACCATCCCCGACCCGTCACGTCAATTCGTCGTGGAGGTCGACGCCTCCAGCACAGGGGTAGGGGGCGTCCTGTCCCAGAGAGCCCCACACGATAACAAGTTACACCCCTGCTCCTTCTTCTCACACCGCCTAACCCCTGCTGAAAGAAACTATGGCATTGGCGATCGTGAGCTCCTGGCCATCAAGTTAGCTCTGGACGAATGGAGACACTGGCTAGAGGGGACGGAGGTTCCCTTCCTGGTCTGGACCGATCATAAGAACCTCGAATACCTACAGAACGCCAAGAGACTCAACGCCCGCCAGGCCCGATGGTCTCTGTTCTTCAGCAGGTTCAACTTCACCCTCTCTTATCGCCCAGGATCCAAGAATTCCAAGCCAGACGCTCTCTCAAGACAATTTACTGCCACTCTTGACAGCAATGCTAATGACACTATCCTGCCTCCTACCTCCTTGCTCACGGCCGCAGAACTTAACATCTAAACCAAAGTCAAGCAAGCCCTGACCCACGAGCCCGGGCCTAGCAACGTTCCCCCTAAACGGCTCTTCGTTCCCCTCTCCCTGCGACCCCAGGTCCTGGAGTGGGCCCACTCCTCCAAACTCTCCTGCCACCCTGGCGCGACCCGCACTCTGGCGCAAACCCAGCAGCGATTTTGGTGGCCCACACTTAAGGAGGACGTCTCCAGCTTTGTGGCGGCATGTGACGTTTGAATAAGATCCAAACACACCAACACGGCCCCAGCGGGCCTCCTCAGACCTCTGCCTATTCCACATCGCCCATGGTCGCACATCGCCTTGGACTTCGTCACAGGCTTACCCGCGTCTAACGGCCACACCTGCATCATGACGGTGGTGGATCGGTTTTCGAAGGCTGCCCACTTCGTCCCTCTGACAGGACTGCCCTCCGCCAAGGAGACTGCTGAACTCATAATTAATCATGTCTTCAAGCTCCATGGCCTCCCCAAAGACATTGTTTCAGATCGGGGCCCACAGTTCACATCCCAATTCTGGAAGGCCTTCTGTAAGTTAATCGGGACCACTCCCAGCCTGTCTTCAGGGTTTCACCCTCAATCGAACGGCCAGACTGAAAGGAAGAACCAGTCCCTCGAGGTCGCCCTGAGGTGCATGACCACCCGGGACGCCACTTCTTGGAGCAAGTTTCTGCCCTGGGTAGAATATGCCCACAACTCCCAGGCCTCGTCATCAACTGGTCTGTCCCCCTTCCAGTGCTGCTTAGGATTTCAGCCACCCCTGTTCCCATCTCAGGAGGAGGAGGTCAACGTCCCGTCCGCCCAGGCCTTCATCCGACGCTGCAAAAAGACCTGGCGGCAGGCAAGGAAGACGTTATTGCTCGTCGGCAAAAGATACAAGAAACAAGCTGACTGCAGACGCTCTCAGGCTCCTAAGTACAGAGTGGGGCAAAGAGTCATGCTCTCCACCCGAGATATTCACCTAAAAATGATCTCTCGCAAGCTCTCCCCCCGATACATTGGACCCTTCACAATCACCAAGATTGTCAACCCATGCGCTGTCAAGCTCCTGCTCCCCTCTACTATGCGGCGAGTCAACCCTACGTTTCACGTATCCCAGCTACGCCGTCTCGCCTCATGTTCAAAATGTTTGCTGTCTGTTCTTTTTTTTCCCACGCTGCCAGTGCTGCTCACGTGCTCATGTTTTCCCTAGCCTGTCAGTCTTAGTTCCCACGCCTCCGTTTCCGCCCTGTCTGCACACTGGTTTCTCATTCTCCAGGTGATTGCTCCAGCATTTAAGCGCGCGCTGCGCAGGGCTTAACTGCTGGATTATTGTGCGTTACTTACCTCAATTCTCTCGCGTTTTCTTTTCCGGATTCACGTTGCCAAGTTCGCTCTGTTTCTCGTTTTCCCCCTTTGCCTCTCGTCTCGGATTTGTTCGCCTCGCTCTTTTGATCTCCCGGTTTTTGACCTCGCGCTTTCCCTTCTGGTTTTCGGCTTCTCGTTTACGTGTTTGGATTTAACGCCCCGCTCTTTGATCTCCCGGTTACCGAATCTCCGCTCTTCCTGTTGACTACGACTTTCGCTTTCCGTTTCTACTTTGATTTTCCGCTGACTGAATTTTTGGTTCCGACCTCGCTTCTGCACCTCGACCACGCCCCCTTTCAAGACTGCCGTCATCCTCCGCGTTTGGATCCATCTCGCTCCGTTCCCGTGCGTGACACATATGTATGTTGAACCGAACAGACTCTCATCAGAGGAAAATTGGCTTCTTGCAAGCTCCAGTAGAAATCAGGCAAGGAGAGAAACTGATGTTGATTCTTCAGAGAATCATCACATTGCATTTCTATAAGTTCTAATTTCAGACTCTCTTCCACTTCTTCTGCATTTATCATGAAGGGAGTCGCGAACAGCATGATATCGTTCTCAATGGTAGAAAAATCTTGGAAACGCTGAGTCATGAGAGATGTGATCACAGACACATATTTCCCCTTTTTATCAGAGACATCGGCTTTTGGAAACGCTGATCTGATTTCGGACAGTGTGCCTCAAACAGTCGGAGCTTCACACAGAATGCTTTCATGTGTGCGTGAAGCTGCGGTACAAGTTGGTCTTTGCCTTGTAGGTTTTTGTTGAGGGTGTTGAGGTGTTCAGTGAGATCAACTAAAAATGCCAGGTCTGCCAACCAGTCACTCAGCTCGTGAAGAGTTCGGTCCTTTTCTTTCAAAAACTGGTCGATCTCTGTTCTCAGAGAATAAAACCGCCGAAGCACGGAGCGACTTAGCCAGTGCACTTCTGAATGGTAGAGCAGTTCCCCATATTCAGCATCAACGTCAGTTAAGAATGTTTGAAATTCTCTGTGGTAGAGAACAGTGTTCATCACATCGCTAAGGTGTACTGTCTTGGGACAGAGTGATTGTTGGTGAATGATACAGTGCATTTTAACTGCCTCATCTCCGCTCTGCTGCACTTTGGCGCACACCATCGAGGCCATTCCTTTGCACTCGCCTGTCATAGCTGGAGCTCCATCCGTTGTAACTCCACACAACTTGTCCCATTTAAGTCCTATCTTGTCAATTGCATTTGACACAGCTTTAAAAAATGTCTTTACCCGTTGTTGTGGTATTTAGGCTGCTGAGATCAAGAAGCTCCTCCGTAACACAAAAGTTATTGTCAACTCCCTGCAAAAAAATTAATAACTGTGCAGTGTCTGTGGCATCTGTGCTCTCATCACATGCAATGGAGTAGAAATCAAAAGCACATGTTTTATCTGACAGTTGATGTTATGTCGGCTGACAAGTCTTAGATTCACCACGCAATTGTGTTTCTTGATAGGCTAACTCTGTCGAATTCTTGACTTTTTTTTGGGCACATTATTCCTGCGACTTTACTGAGGCCATGTTTTATGAATTCACCATCTGAAAAAGCCTTCCCATGCTGGGCAATGAGTTGAGCCACCTCATAGCTGGCTATTGTGGTGTTTTCTTGAGTTTTTTTGGCACAGGAAAAATACTGTTGTTGAGCTAGCAAGATAGTTGTCATCTGTTTAACCTTCTGTTCTCGTTCCACATCAGTGTAGGACATGTCGGTCTGATGTTTGGTTTCTTAGTGTTGTCTTACATTGTACTTCTTCGTTACTGCGACACACTCATTACAAATCAAACACACACTTCCCCTTGCCTTCCACAAAGAAGTATTCATTTTCCCACCATGTCTGAAACTTTCTACACTCACTTGATATCTTGCGTTTCTTTGGTGTTGTCATTTTCAGTGCGCCGTGGCAAATTTTTTCTTTCCTTAATTTTGTTTTGTAGAGGAACTGCCTTGATCAACTCAGTAGCTCAACCTAGAGTTAAAACCAAAAAGTGCAATACCGGCAGGTTCATGTTCGGGCCATTTTCTGATATATTTTTGCAATTTGCAGCAGGCCAATTAAAAACAGATTGGGGGCCGCAATTGGCCCGCAGGCCGTAGTTTGGACAGCCCTGAATTAGTTCATCCACCCTTTCAGCTTGGCATATTTCTTTATATCACAGCAATAATGTGAGAGAACCCATCAAAGATGATTTCGTGTGAGAAGAGTATTGGGTCATAAACGAGTAGATTTATAACTTACTGTTTGTTGATTTGTAGCTAGCTAGCTCTCATAGTCTGTAAAGTTTAATGCAACACATACTCAGAATTCATACCAGGGGTTTCCACCCCTTTCGGTCGAAATCCATCAAAAAGAAAGAACTTCGGGTCCTTCTCCAGCAGCTACAACAGATGCATACTACTTCACTCTAATGTGTAAGTATTAATAACCTAATTGTATCATATTGTGGCATGGCCATAGTACATTTACCTAATCTACCTACCTCCTAGGCTACGCTGGCTACTTCCTCCTTCTGTTCTTGCCCTCCCATCCGCCTAGGGTTTCCGTCATTTGGGGACTCCTTTGAGACAGCAGATGAACTGTTTTATTGAGCAATAAGAAAATTAGCTTAATATCAGGCCACTGATATGGCCACAGTTTTTTCAGAACCCTGAGCAAGTACTGCAAGGACCTGTTCTGAGCTGGTGGAAGACAGAAAAAACATGGTATAAAAGACGGAGTCTTTCAAATCGGCTTTCATTACTGTGTTTCTTCCAGATGACTACCTTACCAAAGTGGAGGATAAATTAAGTTCTCTGGTGCAATGTCTGAGAGACTTGTCTATTACTATAGAGCCCTCTACCTGAAATGGAAGCCTGACATTTCAGAGTAGTTGCAGGTGAACCGCATTCTCATTAAATGTTAACCCAAGAGCGGCTGGCTGGGTGTCTCAGAGGGACAGTGAGCACCGTCAAACAGCTGGTAAAGGTGGGCTCTATTGTGGAGAAATACTTTATGGGAGCAAAGGAATACTGGCAGAAAGTGTGCAATAAGCACAGCAAGCAGAAAAGTAACAGGAGAGCAATGAAAAGTGGTTCCTCTGAACACCTATCTGGACTTCCCATAGCTCAACCCCACTCAGCCACATTACTTCTCCTTGAACCTTTTTTCCTTTCACTGACACAGGCACATCATGGCTGAATAGAGGAAGCACCTATGTACTCATGCAGGAGAACTTATGGCGACTGCTGGGTGATCATCTTAGATACCACTTACTATCCCTAAATGTTTCATCATGGTGAATGGGAAAATACCTGAAGCAAAGGCACAGAAAACAAATCTGCTATAAGGGGTATGACATAATATAGGTATCTACCTGGCATCCTAAGGACAATCACATGGCATTCTTACTTATAGCTGGGCTCGACTTCCTGAGTGCTGCAGGGCCTGTCTTGATGGTCGGAGAAGGAAGACATAAAAACAGAAGGAAAAAAACATCTGAAAAACAGAATCTCTAACATCTGGGGGAAAAACCTGGAGAGACACCTGGAGTGTCATTCAGATGACACACTGTTGAAATCAAGAGCATACAGTGTTGCACCATTAAAAAAAAAAAAAGATCACTGAGGATCAGGTTGACCAGATGCTGCAACATAACAAAACTGAACCCTCCTGCTTCCCATGGACGTACCCAATGGCTCTTACAGTTTTCACCTAGAGTTTAGAAAATTCAACAACAAGATCACACCAGATGCTTATCCAATGCCACTGATACATGACATCATAGAATCATCTGAATGCAGCGTAACAAAGACTAACCCAAGGCAACCTCTCTTTGAATATGGAAAAAGTGTCATTTTTACAAATGCAGCTAAAGTTTCTGGGACACATCACCTCTGAGAGAGGAGTCCACATATAACCTGAAAAGAGCCCAGTCATGTGTGAATATCCTCCACCTCAAGATCTTAAAGCCTTGCAACATTTCATGGGTTTCACTGACTGGTACAACAAGGTTATTCTCTCTATTATGCTGACATCACTGCACCATTGAAACATCAAAATAAAAAGGGAGTAAATTGATGAGTACTTGGCCCACATGGACACCATAATACAAGCCTTCCAACACCCACCTGTTCTGGTTCAACTGGACCTCAACCAACCCTTTTAATTTAATTTAGTTGCACATTAAATTAAATTTGATTTGTATAGCGCTTTTAACAGTTGACATTGATGCAAAGTAGCTTTACACAATCAAAAGAATTAAGTTTTTATGAAATGTGAATGTGTACGAATCAAAATGATAAGATTGTCCCTGATGAGCAAGCCGAGGGCGACGGTGGCAAGGAAAAACTCCCTGAGATGGTAATAGGAAGAAACCTTGAGAGGAACCAGACTCAACAGGGAACCCATCCTCATTTGGGTGAAAACGGATAGCAGGGATTGATCAGCATAATAATGTGTAAGACTGGAGGTTCAGTATAACAGGCAATGTGTTTAAATTAAATGGAGTCCAGTTTGTTCCTGGAGGCTCAGGTAGACTGTAGGAGATTCCAGTCCTGAACTATCAAGCAACTGAGGTCACAGATCCCCAGAGAACAGCTGTCTGCATCAGTCGAGGACAGGACAGTCTTCATGGTATATGGAAAAATACCGGGAAATACCTTGTTTTACACATGAACGCCAGTGATGTGGGCCTGGGAGCCTTCCTCACCCAACAGTCAGCCAAAGGAGAATGGGACCTTAAGAGGAACAGAACAGAATTATTCCACCTCAAAGAGAATGTTTGGCTATAGTCTGGTCTGTGGAAAAATAGAGACATTACCTCAAAGGCAAGTCGTTCAGTGTCTTCACTTACCATACTGCCCTGTCAGGGGTCTTCAATTGTCCCAAAACTGGCTCACAACAACTCACCCGATGGATGCTTTGTCTTCCAGGTTCAGCACAGAAAAGGCTGTCTCAACCAAGGTCCTGAGGCCCTGTCCCGAGGGCCTCCATCTCTGAAAGTTGGCACAGCACCCTGTTTAGTCATTTTAACCACTAAGTTTTCCTCTGACATACTCAATTATTTGTACAAAATATCCAATGCTCAACAGAACGACAGTATGATTGCTGACCTGCTCACTGGAGACCACCTGAGGAAGGCACAAGAATACTTTGGGGCTGGACATAATGGAACCATTCCCTCTGAGTAAAAGAAAAAACATTTACCTAGTGTGGTGGTGGACTATTACATCAAATGAGTAGAGATGTTTCCCGTGAAGAATGTGAAGACACAAAAAATAGTGGAAGCCTTACGGGAAGAGATCTTTACCTGATTGGGATGTCCCAAAATACTTAACACTCACAGATTGAGGTCCACAGTTCACGTCTAAACTAATAGAGCTTTACAAAACCTGGGGCAGTGTCCAGAAGCTCACTAGTTAACCATAAACAAACTTAATAGAGAATAAACAGGACATTAAAAACAAATCATTGCACTCTGTGTTGGTTACTATGGGATATTTTTGTCTTCCACCTATTGATGTTGCTTTAATCTAAGTTATTAACCAAACAGTTAAAATTTAGTACAAAGAAACAAAGAAATACTTCTGACTGCAGCAATGAAGCCCAAGTGAGCCAGCCTAGCAATGCCTATATTGGAAGTCCAAGCACTACCAAAAGCAGACTGATTTAGTTGTGACATACAGTACAGACCAAAAGTTTGGACACACCTTCTCATTCAAAGAGTTTGAAAAACGCAGCTAAGTAAAGAAAAACGTGTGGCCATCATTACTTTAAGAAATGAAGGTCAGTCAGTCCGATAAATTGGGAAAACTATGAAAGTGTCCCCAAGTGCAGTCACAAAAACCATCAAGTGCTACAAAGAAACTGGCTGACATGCGGACCGCCCCAGGAAAGGAAGACCAAGAGTCACCTCTGCTGCGAGGAGGATAAGTTCATCCGAGTCACCAGCCTCAGAAATCGCAGGTAAACAGCAGCTCAGATCAGAGACCAGGTCAATGCTACACAGAGTTCTAGCAGCAGACACATCTCTAGAACAACTGTTAAGAGGAGACAACTGTTAAGAGAGTGTGAATCAGGGCACGTATTCACAAAGCTTCTTAAGTCTAAAAGTTGCTCTTAGTGACGAAATTCTAAGAAAAATCCTAGAATTAGGGCATTTTCTTAGAATTTCTCCTTAAATTTAAGATGAAATCTTAGTAAAGATAAAAAGGATTCGCAAAACATCTTAGCCCTAAAAACAGCTCCTAAGGTAAAATTTGTTAAGAGTAGGGAGGAGGACTTTTAAGAGGCTTAAGAGTTTCTATAGCAGCGGACAAAATGGCGGAAGGAAGAAATATTCTCCAAATACTGAACGTAAAGCTAAAAGTAAACACTGCTCTTCTGTCCAATTTGGTTTTCTTGATGTTTTACTTCTTTCCATCTCTCTTGGATTGAAATTAAATAAACTGTCCCGCAATCATGTAAATTGTAAAAGCTGAGACATTTTGCTCCCATCAATCTAAAATGGATTATAAGTAATAAAATCAGTATTTGGTAAATAAATGTGAGAACTTAAATACAGTAACTACTGTGTGGAAATTGGTTGCTTCAAAAGTCAACACATTTTCAACATTTAGCTGTTTAATTATCTTTAAGACATTTAGCCTAGAAACTTTGCATAAAGTAGCCTGTACTCATGATTATACAATTTCTTCATATACAAAAATTATGATTTCACTGTTGGTTCTATTATCATGTATTCTGTTTTCACAAAGAGCACATTTCAAAACCTTTGCAAAAGTATATACAACCTGTATCCACAATATACTGCTATAAACAAACTAACTCGAAGGACCACCGTTGCACTCTCGCTTCAACTTGGTAAACAAGTCTCTTCTTTTATAGGCCAGACTCCGCCCCTTCCTGGGACTTCTCATGTATAGGTAAGTACAGTTCATCAAGACCACATTACTTTATTCTTGTTGCTTGGTTCATCACCTTTAACACAAAACTGGCATAAGTTTCACAAAAAAAAAAAATTAACATAAACGTTTCCTTACGCATCATTCTAGTTAATACATGCATTTTCGCAAACCCCCAAATTCAGGCACCCCTCCTGACATTACATAATGGTCTGGCCGGACTCCGGTGCACATCGTGGTCCGTGATGTCATAACTGCTCGCCGCCCGGTCGCTCTGTTTGGCTGACGCAGCGTTGCACACCGGAGTGCCGACCCTCGGACGCCTGGTTACACACAGTTAACAAACAAAGATATTACCAAAAAAAATGAAATGTTCGGGATTTATGAACACTGGTGTAAAAATGGAGTAATGAACAAAAAGTCCGTGTGCCATCGGAAACGCATGTGCACCCGCGCTGCCGGCGGCAGAAACAGAGGGAGGGGAATGAATGTGACTATTTTTTTCCAGAGGTAAGCGTGTGTGTGTGTGTGTGTGCGCGTGAGTGTGAGAGAGAGCGCGAGTGTATGTGTGTATGCGCGAGTGTGAGAGAGAGTGTATGTGTGCCAGTGTTGTCCAGCGGTGACATTTAGGCCAGCTTTGTCACATTACCTTCCCCCTCTCCAAGCTGCAGACTGGCCGGGAACCGGGAGAGGTAGTCGGCGATTACATTCTGCTTGCCCGGTCGATGACGTGTTTTAAACTTAAGGTTGAAGGGCTAAGTACCACCTTGTAACTCTGGCATTGTGATCTTTCATCGTTTGGATCCAGGTCAGTGCTCTATGGTCGGTTTCAAGTTCAAACTCTCGGCCCAGGAGGTAATAACGTAAGCTGTCAAGGGCCCATTTGATGGCTAGACCCTCTTTCTCTACTGCTGAATATTGGGTTTCCCTCGGCAACAGCTTGCGATTGAGATAAACAACAGGTTTTTCTTCTCCTGTATCTCCTTGTGCCAACACTGCTCCAAGTCCTGTGGCGGAGGCATCTACTTGCACCAGGAAACGCTGCGAGAAATTTGGGCTCTGTAGGACTGGGCTAGAACACATCTTCTGTTTTAGAGTATTAAATGCTGTTTCACAGCTCTCCGTCCATGAAATTGGATTGCGCACTGATTTACTTAATAAGTTTGTCAGGGGAACTGCAATCGAGGCAAAATTTTTCACAAACCTTCTGTACCAGCCCACTAACCCCAGCAAAGACCTCACCTCCTTCTTTGTTCTGGGTCTTTGCCTCCACCTTGTCCACTTGTGGTGGCAGCTGGCCATTGCCCAGGTGATATCCAAGGTAACTAGCTTCCTTACGCACCCACTTACATTTCTTTACGTTCAGTGTCAATCCTGCGGCTTGTATCTTTCTCAAGGTCTGCTGCACATGTTGTAGATGCTCCGACCAGGAGTTGCTGTGGATGACTACATCATCCAAATAAACAGCAGACCATTCTTCACAGCTTAGGAGAACTCGATCCATCAGCCTCTGAAACGTGGCAGGTCCCCGTGCAGGCCAAAAGCCAGGACAGTAAACTGGAACAGCCCCAGCATGGTCCGAAATGCTGTATATGGTCTGGATGCTGGATCAAGGGGCACCTGCCAGTAACCCTTGCACAGATCCAGGGTGGTGATAAACTGGGCTTGCCCTATTTTCTCCAGCAGATCATCAATACGTGGCATTGGGTAGGCATCAAACTTTGACTGGGCATTCAATCTACGGAAGTCGATGCAGACACGCAGGGTCCCATCTGCGTGTCTGCTCCATTCACTCACGAGGGCTCTATTATTCCTAGCTCCAACATCATCTTGATTTCCTCCCTTAGAGGTTCCATCAGCCTTTCTGGTACACGGTAGGGCCGTTGTCTTGAAGGTGTTGGGTCGGTCAGGTGTAAAACATGCTGGATCATTTTTGTCCGCCCAGGCCACTGGCTGAACAAAGCAGGAAACTGGTTCAAGAGGTTGTGTAGCTCTTGTCTTTTTGTATCATCCAGGTGGTCCAAGCTCACCACTGACGGTTGTCTCTGAGCTCTTATCTCTGAACCATCATCCTCCATGTCTTCCACCTTCCGTGCCAGAAGAGATGTCTCTGGCGCCTTACCAGTCGACTCTTTCCACTCTTTTCGCAAGTTCACGTGATAAGTCTGTTTGGCTTTACCTTTGTCAGGGTGATGAATCTCGTAGGTCACCGGCCCCATCTTGCGGACCACTGTGTACGGTCCTTGCCACTTTGTTAACAGTTTGTTTGCTGATGTTGGTAGTAGGAGTAGTACCTTCTGCCCCGGCTGGAACTCTCGAAGCCTTGCATGCTTGTCGTACCACTGTTTTTGAGCCCTTTGTGCCTCTTGTAAGTTTTCTTTTGCTTGTTCCCGGTACTTCTCAAGTCGATCCCTCATCTCTAGCACATACTGCACTATACCACTCCCCTCAGGTCTACATGCCGGGTCTTCCCAGGCATTTCTTAGTAGGTCCAACGGCCCCTGGACTTCCAGCCATAGAGGAGTTCGAATGGTGAGAAACCGGTTGAGGCTTGAGGTAATTCCCTTTAAGCAAAAAGTACAAAAGGCAGCCATTTGTCCCAATCACGTCCTGTGTCTGCAACGAACTTATGTAGCATGCTCTTCAGGGTTTGATTAAACCTCTCCACCAGTCCGTCCGTCTGTGGATGGAAGGGCTTGTCCTGATGACAGTAATGCCGAGCTGACGGTTCAGTTGCCCCATTAGCCGTGAGGTAAAATTGGTTCCCTGATCCGTCAGGATCTCCTCTGGGATGCCCACCCTGGATAAAAGTTGAACGAGAGCATGAATAATTTTAGGTGTGGTAATGGATCGTAATGGGAAGGCTTCTGGATATCTTGTAGCGTAATCACAGACCACCAGGGTGTACCGATGCCTTGCACTACTCCTTTCGAGTGGGCCTACAATGTCCATGGCAATTCGTCTGAAGGGAGCAGAGATCACAGGGAGAGGAGCAGTGATCTCTGCTCCCTGGAAAACAACACTGGTCTTTTGCAGAGATCACAGGGACCAGTGATCTCTGCTCTGCTGGAAAACAACACTGGTCTTTTGACTGATGGCACATGTGTTGCAATATGTCTGTACATCAGTGAATAGTGTGGGCCAGTAAAAGCGTGAACTAATGCGTGCGTATGTTTTCTGCTGGCCAAGGTGTCCAACCCAGGGGACAGTGTGTGCTAAAAATGTAAAACAATTTGACGGCAGCAAGTTGGAACAACTAAACGCATCACATCGTTTGTTTGCAGATACAACACTCCATTCAAAACAACACACTTTTCATTGCACAGGTTAGTTGCATTTTCACAGCCAGCCTTCTCAAAGAGCGACTTTAAAGACCCATCTTTTTTTTGTAATTTGGCAAATGTCCTCTGAGATCCTCCAGCCACTAACACCAAGACCATCCATAGAAGTTTTGGAGGCTGGGGTACCCAGGTACTTTTCTAACCGCCGCTGTCGGCTTGACTTCCTAGGGACCTTAGTCCCACCCTGCAACAGACTACTGTCTAAGTCTGGCAGAGGCTGCAGACCTGCCTTGGCTTGTGCCCGAGTGACAACTGGACATGACACATTACCCGGAGCAGACAGTAACAGCTTCACCATTCTTGGTGGTTTGTAACAGTTCTGTTAAAACAGGTAAATCTCGACCCAGAATCATATCCGCTGGCAAGTTATCAATTATGGCAACATTTAATAAATACAATTGATCATTTACCTCAACAATAACCTCAGCTCGGGGACACTGCTTTACTTCCCCGTGTACACATTGAACGGCAGTAATAATTGACATTAGACACAAAACATGATTTTAACAATGAAATAGAACTGCCAGTGTCCAAAAGAGCCTTCTTTCTTTGGTGTTTTACACATTTTATCCTACTTTTACAGCTAATCATAATTGCTCAACCGCTGACTACATCCCTCTGGATGACTCGGACAGTCAGGGCAGTCCGGATTATGCTCCTTCTGAGGATTATAACCCTCTGTGATTTCTCGGTGAGTTCTATCCAAGAAGAACCTGAGTCCTCTGGATCCTTGCAGATACCTCAGGGAGAAAGGCCTCACTTATTTCATGAAGAGTGACTCCAAGCCTGGTCCTTCTAAAAGACTGTGTTTGGAGGCAGATAGTCCTCCTCAACCTTTTAGGCCCGTAAGGCCAGAGTCCAGCACTCCAGCGCCATCTATTCAAAGGCCTACTTGTTATGTATCTGTTTCACCCAGACCGATTTTAAGGTGTCTGTTGGTACCCAAACGGATCTTCCTCCCGTATCCACGGTGTAACATGCGGTTGCCTATTTACGGGGCTCCCGGGCCTACGGGGGCGCTGTGGGAACCCTTTGTTCAAATTTCATAAAAGAAGGAGAGAGGCTGGGTAACAGGGGACCATTACCCAATGCTAAAGAAGAAGCTAAAGCTAGATATGTTTTGTAAACCCAAATGCAAGATAGAATTATCCGATGCGCATGAGGGTTTTCTTGTGTGTGTGTGTGTGTTTTTCTCTCTTCTGCTCTCTGGGTGTTTCTCTTCCTCCGATGTCTTCTGCCACGGCGTGTCGGCGCTTGTGAGGAGAGGGTCTTTGGTGCATGCCGCACCTCCAATAAAGGGGATGTGTATCCGGAGGACGGCGAGAGCAGAGCTAGGCGCGTCCCGGGATGATATTGCCATTATAAAGACTTTGTGTGGGAAAGAGCTCAGACTCTGTGTGTGTGCGTGCGTGCGTGCGCATGAGTGAGAAAACACGGGGAGTGGATGGTGTAACACAGTACTACAGTACATGTATATACACTTTTTTTGGTCTACATAGAAGATTGTCCTCTGGTAGTCCTTACCGTTACCCTGATTCCTGCTAACAACTAATTATTATTTTAAATAATAGTAGCGTGTTTGTTACAGTGGTGGGAACGTGGGGCCATCAGAGTGTCATTATTATTATCATATATTGTGTATATTATACATTGATACATTGTTGGTATTTGTCATTAGCTACCCAGTCTCTCATACCTTCCTACACTCCAATCAATCACACCATTTATTAAAAGTAAATTGGGGCAAAACATGGCCGAGTCCGATGCACAAGCTGAGGAAAGGTTGGTGGCCCACGACTTCACAGCAGGCCCTTTTGTGACACGTCGTGAACCCATTCAAGAGCTCTTTAACACCCTTAGCCACCTTTATCTAGACACTGATGATGAGGAAGGTTCCGGGGTGGATGACAAAGGCCCACAAGGTGACAAAAGGGCGGAGCAACCCCTCGATGATGAGCAGTTGCCTCCACCTCCTCCACCCGTGGATGCCGAAGACGATCAAAGCCTCATTTCCCTGGTGCTGGCAACCCGCCTTAGCCAGTTAGAAACGGCTCTGCAGGCACTGGACAATAAACTCTCCCAGAGAATGGATGAGCTGTCGGATCGGATGGGTGAGCTACAACGCAACCATAATACAGACATATTAACATGCCAGCAGAAACTGGAAAATGAAGAAAAAAGAAGATCCTATCAGTTTTGTGGAAAGGTGCGAGGAATATTTACCCTTACTCTCTGACAGGGAAATATTAGCTACACTCCCCTCTGTACTCTCCCACACTGCAAAAGATTGATGGACAGCAGAAAAATACAGTGTCAGGAGCTGGAGGTCATTTAAATCTGCGCTGCTGAAGGCATTCCTTACTGAGGACCATGAGGTTGAGGCTGAGAAATGCCTGAGGGAGCGGATCCAGCATCCCGACGAGAGCATAAGGGACTTTGCCTTTCAATATCGTGCCCTCTGCCTGAGGTGGAAACCAGGGATGACTGAGAGGGAGATTGTGCAAGCGACACTGAGGAACTGTAATCCTCGCATTGCCAGTCTTCTGCGGAGCACGGTCACCACCACCAGGGAGCTGGTGCGAACTGGAACACTGGTGGAGAGATTTTCACGCCGCCAAAGCTTTTAGGCAAAGGCAAAACCCCATTCCAACACTGAAACTGATGAGGGAGTGCAAAAGACCCACCAGCCTCAGCATAGCCCAGGCCAGCCCTTCCCTGTTGATGGTACAGCTTACCTTATATCACGTGTCCTGTACAGCTGTCATTGACACAGGCAGCACCTTCTCCCTCATAACCGAGACGCTGTGGAAAAGTTAAAGAAACCAGCCGAAAAGTGGCTGTCTGCAAAAGGACAGTCATTCTCATTAGCCAATGGCTTGGTACAGGCTGCAATAGGCAAATTGCATGCCCAATGCTCCTTGCAAGGAGCGGAATCTTAAGTTTGTTTTTTTATCATGAAAAATCACGATCTTACCTTCCACTGTGTGTTAGGGCTAGATTTTTTGACGGAGGCAGGCATACAGATTAATTTTAGCCAGCGCGCCTACACTATACCAGATAGAGAAGGTGAATATTTCCCGCTCTGTACCTCCACTCATGGCCAGGTTTCCCTTTATGTAGCCAATCCGCTGCCCCAAGTGTCTGATGTCACCAGCTCAGCCATCTCCAGCCTGGTCAGTAACACCGCCCTGTCGGAAGAATACAAGTATGAGCTGCAGGAACTATTGTTAGAGTGGACAACCGTATGTACTGACCGAATCAGCCATACCAAGGCCATAACCCACCACATCTATACCACAGACGAAAGGCCCGTCAGGAAAAGGGCTTACCCTGTCCCTGTCCACAAGCAGCAGATTGTAGAGGAAGAGGTCGCCAAGATGCTGGACGCAGGGATCATTAGACCATCCACCTCGCCGTGGGCCACCCCGGTCTTGCTGGTGGGAAGAAAAGATGCTGGGACCTGTTTTTGTGTGGAAAAATGCGACGAGATCTCCAACTAGAAGCAGGACTCCAGGATGGGTTAGATGGGTCCAGAGGGCTCTGGATCACTGGCAACTCAGGAGCGACATGTATAGCTCGACAGAGAGACAGGGAAAAGGAGAGAGGGAGAGAGGAGAAAGCAGAAGAGGAGAGAACAGAAAATAAGGAGAGATGGCAGTTAGGTATGGTCACAGTCAACATGTATAAGGTCAATGTATATTTTGTGCAAAGTGCAAGCAGGGACTCCGGCAGGACTAACTATAACAGCATAACTAAAAGGGAGAGCCAGAAGGAAACACAGACATGAGGGGGAACTGAGATGTAAAGCAACCAATCACCTCACCGTCAACAAACCTGAGTGAACAATGAGAGTGGGGAGGACAGCATCTAAACATACCAGTTCACCAGAATAATCTACGTCCATGAGTCCCCCAGATCTGCTTCTTTACCTAAGGCTAATCTATTTACAAAAATGCTTGGCTAAATAAATAGGTTTTTAGCCTAGACTTAAACACTGAGACTGTGTCTGAGTCCCGAACATTAATAGGAAGACTATTCCATAACTTTGGGGCTTTATAAGAAAATGATCTGCCCCCTGCTGTAGTTTTAATTATACGCGGTACTGACAGGCAGCCTGCATTCTTTGATCGAAGTAGGCGTGGCGAATCGTGAGACACTAGCAGTTCACTCAAATACTGTGGCGCGAGACCATTTAGTGCTTTAAATGTCAAAAGTAGTATCTTAAAATCGATGCGAAATTTCACAGGTAGCCAATGCAGTGTAGATAAGATAGGGGTGATGTGCTCGTATCTTCTCGTTGCATTTGATGGAACAGAAAGGCCATCTAAAGTTACAGTGTGATCAGAAAGCTTACTTCTTGCTACTTGTGGTCCTATGACTAGAACTTCTGTCTTATCAGGATTAAGCAGAAGCAAATTAATTAAAATCCAATCTCTTATGTCCTGCACACACTGCTCAATTTTAGCAAACTGGTTTTTCTCATCTGGTTTTGCTGAGACATATCATTGTGTGTCAACAGCATAACAATGAAAACTAATACCATGTTTACGAATTATGTTGCCCAGAGGAAGCATGTAAAGGGAAAAAAAGCAGTGGGCCTAAAACTGAACCCTGTGGAACACCAAACTCCACTTGAGAACATGAGGAATGGTCACCATCTAAATCTACAAACTGATAACGATCAGTCAAATAGGATCTGATCCACAAATCCAAATTTTATTTGTCACATACAAAGTACGATATGTAGTGAAATGCTTAGACAACTGCCCTGACCTTAAGAAAAGACTATTAATAGGAATAATATAAAAGTTACAAGAAAGAATATCTATAGGAAATAAATATTAAAACAAAAGTAAATTTGAGAAATATATTTTTTAAATTTAACTAAGAAGAACAGATTTAACTAAGAAAGAATAAAATAAAAAATATCTGTATAATACAAAATACGAAATGTACACTATGAAGATATAAGAAAGATATAAAAAAAAATATGAGGAAAAATAAATAAAAATCTTGCTGCACAAATAGAAAATATAGATTTGTGGGAGTGGAGTAAACATAAGAGAACGGAATGTCCAGGTGTGTGCAAATGTGCAGTAAAGTGACATATTTAAAGTGACGTGTTTAAAGTGTCGTGTGTGCATTATGTCCATGAGTGTGCAGTGACCGAATGTGGCGAATGTCCAGAATGTCCAGAGTGAGTGCAGAAACTTGTGTAGATTTGCAAAATGAATCAGTACTGTGTGGTGTACTGATTAAGAGACCGTATCGCCTGCGGGAAGAAGCTCCTCCTGGTCTCTCTGTGTTGGCCTTCAGAGAGCGGAATTGCTTTCCTGACCTCAACAGAGAGAACAGTCCATTGCTGGGGTGACTGAGGTCCTTCATGATCTTCCTGGCCTTGGTCCAGCACCGCTTGATGTAGATCGAGTGCAGGTCAGGGAGCTCGGTGTGGATGATGCACTCAGCTGATCGCACCACCCTCTGAAGAGTTCGTCTGTCCTGCATGGTGCTGTTCCCGAACCAGGTCGTTATGTTCCCCATCAGGATGCTCTCTATGGTGCAAGAGTAGAAGTTTCTAAGCACCTTAGAGGGCAGTCTAAAGTCTCTCAGGCGTCTGAGGTGGTAGAGACGCTGCCGGGCCTTTTTCACCATGGTGTTAATGTGACAGGACCACGACAGGTCCTGCGTGATGTGTACACCGAGGTAATGGAAGCTGTCCACTCTCTCCACTGGGCTCCTGTTGATTACAGGGGTCTGGTAGTTCCTCTTCTGCTTTGCACTAAAGTCAACTATCAAGTCCTTGGTCTTGCTGATGTTTAGAAGGAGGTTGTTCCTCTGGCACCAGTGCTCCAGATTTCCAATCTTCTTCAGGTAGGCCGTCTCATCGTTGTCAGAGATCAGGCCCACCACGACGGTGTCATCAGCAAACTTGATGGTGGTGGAGTTGGTAGAGGCTACGCAATCGTGCATGTACAGTGAGTACAATAGAGGGCTCAGAACACAACCCTGGGGTGCTCCAGTGCTGAGAGTGATGGAGGCTGAGACATGTCCACCCATCCTTACTGTCTGTGGTCTCCCTGTTAGGAAATTGGAGATCCACTGACACAGAGATGAGCTGAGTCCCAGGTGCTCCAGTGTAGAGGGAATTATGGTGTTAAATGCTGAGCTGTAGTCGATGAAGAGCATTTTAACAAAATTCCCCCTTCTAGTGTCCAGATGAGTGAGAGCAGTATGGAGTAGATGAGAGATAGCGTCATCTGTAGAGCTGTTTGGACGGCAGGCAAACTGTAGTGGATCTAGTGTGTCTGGTAGAGATGAAAAGATGAAGTCTCTGACCAGCTGTTCAAAGCACTTCATCACCACTGATGTGAGGGCTACAGGTCTATAGTCATTGAGGGAAGCAGGATGGGGTTTCTTCGGAACAGGAACAACGATGGACTCTTTGAAGCATGTGGGGATCACCGACTGAGATAAAGATATGTTGAATATCTCTGTGAACACAGGTTCTAGCTGGTCTGCGCAGGCTCTGAGGACTCTACCTGGGATGCTGTCTGGTCCTGCTGCTTTTCTGGTGTTCACTCTCCTGAAGGTTCTACTCGGAGATGATGAACGCATTTGCGGTGACTTCCTGTCTGCAGCCGTTAGCGCCGCTAGCGTTAGCATTGCTAGCATCTTTAGCTCCTTTAGCTGCAGCCTCGAAGCGAGCATAAAAGGTGTTCAAGCTCGTCTGCCAGAGTCATGTCCGCGTTCGTCATACCGGATGTTGGTGCTTTGTAGTCCGTTATTGTTCTTAGTCCCAGCCACAGGCTCCTAGAGTCACACTGTTGGAGTTGTGACTCTAGTTTCCTCCCGTAGCGCTGCTTCGCCTCTTTCACCGCTTTCCGGACGTTATATGCCGCAGCCTTGTACAGGTCCATGTCCCCCGGTGCAAGTCCCGCGTTGTATGCAGCGGTGCGAGATCTCAGAGCGTCGCGGATGGTTTTATCCACCCACGACTTCTGATTGGGAAACGTTCTGATGGTCGTTTTCTGTACGGTATCATTCGCTAGTTTCCCGACGAATCAAACAACCGCTTCTGTAAACACGCTGACGTCATCGGAGCTGTTTCGGAACATGTCCCAGTCTGCGTCATAGAGTGTGTCCTGTAGCGCAGTCACCGATTGGTCCGTCCAGCACGCGACCTTCCTCTGAACCGGAACTTCCTGTTTGAGCCTTTGTTTATATTTTGGCATGAGGAAGATGGCGGTGTGGTCAGATTTACCAAACGGTGGGCGAGATTGTGCCTTGTAGCCGTCCTTGACTGTTGTGTAGGAGTGGTCCAGTGTCCTTTCGCCCCTGGTTGGGCAGGTGATATGCTGATAAAAGTTCGGCACTGCGCGTTTGAGGTTGGCGTTGTTAAAGTCCCCCACCACAATAAGCGCAGTATCCCGTTGTTGTGTCTGGTGCTGTGCAAGTGCCTCATGTAGCTCACATAAGGCAGTGTCCGTGTCCGCTTGTGGTGGAATATAAACGGTACTGATTACGACCGATGTAAACTCCCGAGGAAGATAAAAAGGACGACATTTGACAGTCAAAAGTTCCAGGTTGTGTGTGCAGGAGCATACAAGAGGAACAACGCTCGTGCTGTTGCACCAGCTGTGTTCACCATTAAGCACACGCCGCCTCCCCTTGTCTTCCCCGAGTCGCGTGTTCTGTCCATGCGATGAACCGAGAAGAACTCGGCCGGCTGGATGGCGTGGTCCGGCACCGCTGGGTTCAGCCATGTCTTGGTGAAGCAGAGGAGATTGCAGTCCTGAATGTCTCTCTGGAACTTTATCCTGGCCCTGAGGTCAACGGGCTCTCAGCCTGTCCCTGACGCCGACTCGTTTCCCTCTGGGCCGCCGCTTTGCATCACGTCCTTTGTTCTCCCTCAGGATCTCACTCGGCCAGCTCGGATCCGGAGTTAAAAACGTCGAATTGTGAGTACATTGTAAACCAATAGAAATAAGAGTATCTCTATCGTACCTAATGCACTCAATGGTGATAAATTTCAATAACTTCAAACCGGCTAATTCAACTTAAAAAGCGAAAACAAAGTAAAATAGGTCGGAGCGGTCGTGACGGCAGCCGACCTCACCGGCGCCATCTTTAACTTTAACAAGAGGGCAGTTCCCTTAATTCCTACTACCTTTTCTAATCTGTGAAGAAGAATATTATGATCAATGGTGTCAAAAGCTGCACTGAGGTCCAGTAACACAAGTATAGTGACGCAACCCTGATCAGAGTCCAATAGGAGGTCATACTTTAACAAGTCCTGTCTCTGTGCTGTGATGAGGCCTAAATCCTGACTGATACAGTTAATTTATGCTATTTCTGTGTAGATGTGAACATAGCTGCTGTGATACTACCTTTTCCAGAATCTTGGAGATAAAGGGAAGGTCGGGTTTCTTGATTAGCGGTTTAATAATTTAAAGGATTTGGGGACATACCCACTACTGAGTGAACAGTTAATTACTTTTAACAGGGGTTCTATTATTGCTGGTACTATCTGTTTGAGAAAATGTGTTGGTATAGAATCTAATATACAGGTTCTGATGTGATGTGATTAGTTCATCTGTATTACTTAAATTGTCTGGTTTCAAAGCCTGAATTTTTTGCCATTGAAAAAGTTCATGAAATCCTCACTACTGCATGATGTTGTTGTTGAGATTTCTGCAGTGGTCTTGTTTTTAGTTAATTTAGCTACGGTATTAAATAAAAATCTCGGGTTGTTTTTGTTATTTTCAATAAGAGTGGAGAGATGCGTTGATCTAGCATCACTGTGAGCTTTTTTATAGTTCAGGATGCTCTCCTTCCAAGCTATTTGGAATACTAACAATTTAGTTTGGCGCCATTTACGTTCTAATTTTCGAGCAGTTTGTTTTAAAGCGTGTGTGTGGTCATTATACCAAGGAGCGAGTTTCTTATCTCTAATCATTTTCCTTTTAACTGGAGCTAAATTATCTAAGCTAGATATTAATTCGCCTGTTCGAGTTCTGTGAAGTCAGATGGCGATCCAATCAAAGTTGATAACTCTGGGAGATTATTGATAAAGCTCTGTGTGGTATTTGATGTAAATGTACGTTTAAGGTGGAAGCGCGGTGCTGTGCGTACATTATTACTATGACACGCTTTAATCGAGACAAGGTAGTGATCTGAGATAACTTCAGACTGTGGGATTGTGGTTATATTTCCTATACTTAATCCGATGGATAATATTAAATCTAAAGTGTGACCTGCTTTATGAGTGGGTCCTACTACACACTGATTTACTCCTACTGAGTCCAGTATAGACATAAATGCTGTTCTCAGAGGGTCTTCTGGATTCTCAAAATTAATATTAAAGTCTCCAGCAATTAACACTTTGTCTACAGAAACAACAAGGTTTGAGAGGAAATCTGCAAATTCACAGAGAAACTCGAGTACGGCCCTGGGGGTCTGTAAATGATGATTAGCGGGATCGACTGAGCTGACTTTATGTTACTATAGAGAACTTCAAATGCATTCAATTTAAATCTGTGTTTTTGTACGAGAGACAGATTATCGTTATAAATAACTGCGACTCCTCCTCCTCTACCAGTTAGCCGAGGCTGGTGTATGTAGCTGTATCCAGGAGGACTCGCTTCATTTAGAGCTACATACTCGTCCTGTTTAATCCAGGTTTCTGTTAAACATAATATATCAAACTCCTGATCTGTGATAATTTCATTAACAATAACTGCTTTAGATGCGAGCGATCTAATATTTAACAGCATAGAACGTTCATTAAAGTTTTAAACTGAAGACCTGGCGTCCAAGATTATTTATTACACCACCTCATGATACCACATAAAATTGGCGACAAGGATGAATGCTTTGGTGATGGCGACGTGGTTTTGTTTGCCGCGGTGTGGAAAAAAAAAAAAAAAAAAAAAAGCCATACCGCTGTTCGGGTCGACGCAGCAGTCCAGAGGTCAACGATGGAAAGAAAGATGGCAACTATCGGAACAGTGACTCCATTTGATGCAAAACAGCAGTCATGGGATGAGTATTGTGAAATTCTTGAACAGTTTTTTACAGCTAATAACATTGCCAACGCAGACAGGCAGAGAGCCATATTAATCAGCGTCGTAATGAGAAATCTCCTCAGCCCAGAAAAGCCCAAAGATAAAACCTACCAACAACTAGTACAGTTACTGAAAGACCATTTTGATCCAAAGCCAAGTGAAATTGTGCAGAGATTTAAGTTTGATTCTCGCACCAGGAAGCCCAATGAGTCTGTAACTGAGTTTGTAGCAGAGCTGAGGCGGCTTGCACAAGACTGCAATTATGGAGGCACGCTACAACAGATGTTGAGGGATCGCATCATGTGTGGAATTAATGATGAACGAATCCAGAGGCGCTTCTTAGCAGAAGATAATCTGATGTTTGAAAAGGCACTTTCTATTGCAGTTTCAGTGGAAGCGGCTAGCAAAAATGCCCATGACCTGCAGAATCCTGGCACCAGTGCAAAGTGTTTCAATGTGAACAAAACATTTGCTACAAACAGAGGAGAAGTCACTTCATCTTGTTATCAATGTAAAGGATCGAAGCATGTTGCAGCTGACTGTAAATTCAAGCAAGAGAAATGTCATGCATGTGGAAAAATGGGTCACATAGCTAGAGTCTGCCGAAATAAAGGCAAGGTGACAATGAAATCAGATAAAATAGTGCCAGAGCAAAAGAGTACTTCCAGGAAAGCCATAAGACACCGGTCTTAAAGTTCAGGAAAACAGGTGAGAACTCTAGAACCAACTCAGGAGAAGAGACCGTGACATTAGGGTGTCTGACATATACTTTAGGGAAAATGAGTGAAGCACACCTCAGGAGCGTAGACCCCTATACTGTGGGAATAAAAGTAGAAGGGAAAGAAACTAAATTTTGAATTAGATACAGGGTGCAGTCTTTCCATTATGAACCTAAAGACCTACAAGGCAGTGTGGGATAAAACAGAGGCCTGCATTGGAACCAGTTAAGATTAAAATTGAGACATATACAGGACAGCCAGTTACAGTGGTAGGTGCAGCTCAGGTAAAAGTAAAGTACCAGGGGCAGAAAAGGATGCTATCGCTAATGGTTGTAAAAAGCAAATGGTCCCACTTTGCTAGGTAGAGGTTGGATGGAAGTCTTAAATCTAGACTGGGCAGACATCAAGAACAGAATCGTCTAGGAGTAATGCAGCTTAAAGGTCATGCTGTTACAACAAAGAACACACTAGAAAGTGTACTTTGCAGACATGAGGCCATTTTTAAGGAAGAGTTAGGGACACTTAAGGGAGCAACTGCCATTATCCATGTTAAAGAAAATGCGACTCCTCGATTCTTTCGCCCCAGATCAGTCCCTTATGCTTTTAAGGCAAAGGTAGATGAAGAAATTGATAGACTGTTGAAGGAGGAAATAATCACACCAGTCAAATACTCTGAATGGGCAGCTCCAATAGTTCCGATTCTTAAACCTGAGGGATCAGTCAGGTTATGCGGAGATTACAAGCTGATAGTTAACAAAGTGTCTTCCTTAGAGCAGTATCCAATACCTCGTGTGGAGGACTTGTTTGCGGCATTGTCAGGAGGAAAGATGTTTTCAAAGTTGGATATGAGCCATGCGTATCAACAGTTACTCATGGATGACAACTCGAAGAAATACTTAACATTCAACACTCACAGAGGACTCTTCACTTACAATCGCTTACCATTTCGTGTGGCTTCAGCTCCTGCCATATTTCAAAGGACTATGGAGAGTTTATTACAAGACATACCCATGGCAGCAGTAAACTTGGATGACATACTCGTGAGTGGAACAAATGAGCAATCTCATTTGGCAAACCTTAATGAAGTGCTAAAGAGGCTAGAGGAAGCTGGGTTGAGACTGAAGAGATCAAAGTGCAATTTAATGCAAAAGGAAGTGCAATATTTGGGACACAGAGTGGATGCTGAAGGTTTGCGTCCCATGAAAAAAAAAAAAAAGTAAAGGCTATTAATGAAGCTCCATCTCCTACAAACGTAACGGAGCTAAAATCATATCTAGGGATGCTAAATTACTACAACAAGTTCCTGCCAAATCTTGCAACTTGGTTGGCCCCCCTGCATAAGCTCTTGAGACAAAATGTTCTGTGGAAATGGGGAAAACACCAGGAGGAAGCGTTCCAAAAATCAAAGACTCTTTTGCAATCAGCTAAGGTGTTGGTTCACTATAGTGCCAATAAGGAACTGATCTTGTCATGCGATGCATCTAACTATGGGGTAGGAGGAATGTTATCGCACAAAATGGAGGATTACAGTGAGAGACCACTTTGGTTCGTTTCAAGGACCATGTCACCTGCAGAGAAGAGATACTCACAGCTGGATAAAGAAGGACTAGCTGTCATGTTTGGAATTGAGAGGTATCTCTATGGACATCCATTCACTATTCAGACAGATCATGAGCCACTCATAAGCTTGTTTAACCAAAAAAAAAGCCTATTCCACAGATGGGTTCTCCCAGAGTGCAGAGCTGGGCTGTGCGTTTGAGTGCATACGAGTACAACATCATATATAAACCTGGCAAGCAGCATGCAAATGCAGATGGGTTAAGCAGATTGCCTATACTGGAGGAAGTAAAAGAACAAGACGAAGAGTTTGTCTTGATGATGGATGTGTTAGATGACTTGCCAGTGGACACAAAACAGATCTAGCATTGGACAGCACGTGATGTGGTGTTGTCACAAGTACATGTACTGAAGGCATGGCCTCCGAAAACAGAACCTCCTCCGAGTCCTTTCCACCAGCGGAGGCTGGAACTGAGTGTAAAAGATGGATGTGTTTTGTGGGATGCACGTGTAGTGATTCCTACAAAGGGGAGGAAGTATGTGTTAAACTTGCTACATCAGGCACATGCTGGCATGTCCAGAATGAAGGGATTAGCTAGGTCCTATGTGTGGTGGCCTGGTATGGATCAAGATGTGGAGAGGGAAGTACAAAATTGTGAGGAATGTCAAAAACATAGCAAAGCTCCCCCTTCAGCTCCACTACATCCTTGGGAATGGCCTGTGACACCATGGTCTAGAATACATGTGGACTATGCTGGCCCTTTCTTAGGTGAAATGTTTTTTGTTCTGGTAGATGCACACACTAAGTGGTTAGACATTTATCCTACGAAGTCTGCCAGTACTCATGTCACCATAGAAAAGTTGCACCAAAGTTTCAATGTATTTGGATTACCAAAGATGCTGGTATCTGATAATGGGACATGTTTCACTAGTTCAGAGTTTGAGGCGTTCATGTCCCAAAATGGGATTCAACATATACGGACTGCTCCTTTCCACCCCTCTTCAAATGGACTGGCTGAACGCGCTGTTCAAACCTTTAAAGAAGGGATGAAAAAAATGAAAGGTGACAGTATCCAGACAAAACTGTCAAGGTTCTTATTCAGTTATCGCATAACACCCCATGCTACTACTGGAATAAGTCCTGCAGAAATGATGTCAAGGAAACTCAGATCTACTCTGGATTTGTTACTTCCGGATGTTAAAACAAAAGTCCAACAGAAACAGCTGAAACAGAAGGAAAGTCATGATAATTCCTTGTTAGTCCGGAGCTTTGTTCTAGGAGATCCAGTGTACGTGAGGAACTACTGCTTTGGTCCAAAATGGATTCCGGCTGTTGTTGAAAAGGTGTCTGGGCCTTTGTCTTATTCTGTCATTCTTGGAAATGGACAGACCATGAAAAGGCATGTTGATCAAGTGAAAGCTCGAAGGATAAACATTGACACGGAGCCAGATGAAAACAACAGACAACCAGATGTTTCCATGAGGATGCCTGAAAATCAGTCATTGGAATTGGACAAGGCTACTGTACAGGAGAGTAAGGATGTCATGGTGCCAGAGACCTTGGACGCGGCGGTGCAGGAGTGTTCAGGTTTAGAAACTGTTCCAGGTAGCACTCCTTCAATCAAAACACCAGAGAAATCTTCGGTGAGAAGATCAACTCGGGAGAGTCATCCCCCTGTTCATTTGAGAGACTATGTTAGATAGACCATGCACGTGATATTTAAAAGGAAAGTGTGGTCATTTGGTTTTCTGTTTGAGGAGTGATATTTATGTTATTGAGTCTCTAAATTTAAGTTTGTTTTATAGAGGTGGATAACGAGTTATTTTTGTTATACCAACTAATATTCCTCAGAAACTATTTCCAAGTTTAAAGGGGAGGGAAGATGTAGTATAGTGGATGGATAGGTGTAGTACATTGGTTGATCACTAGAGGGAGTTGGTTATTCCTTATTTTGTAGAGTTACCAATGTGGGATGAAGAAGAATTACGACAGAGACTAAGTTGACAGACAATGTGTTTAGCATGGAACGTTCATTAAAGTTTTAATTATTTATTACTCCACCTCACGATACCACAATCACGAAGATGGGGAGCATGTGATCGCCTATGCCTCCCGGCTGCTGCATGAAGCTGAAAGCAGGTATTCTGCATCAGAGAAGGAGTGTCTAGCAGTAGTGTGGGCAGTGGAGAAATGGCGTCAATACCTAGAGGGTAAAGCATTCGCCATTATCACAGACCATGCTGCTTTAACCTGGGTTTTTAATCAGCTGAACCCCTCCTCACATCTAACCCGCTGGGTACTCAGGCTACAGGCGTTTGAGTTCATAGTTCAGTATTCCCTATGAAGGCGGATGAGACGCTTCATACACTGTGGAAAGAGGCAAGATTTGATCCCGACATAAAAGAAATACATTACTGCATAATAAATACATTTCTCTATCGTCAGATCCCCAAACAGGTCGGGTGTAGTCTCCTCCAGCTGGTCATCCCAACATCCCTGCAACCTCAATATGTACAATACGCCCACGACAACCCTCTCAGTGGTCATCTGGGGCGGATGAAGACCCTGTGGAGACTGTTGGAGGTCACCTACTAGCCGGAGATACGCCGAGACATCTGGGAGTATTGTAAAAACTGTGTTAGTTGTCAAAAATACAAACCACGTATTAGTAAGCTGGCAGGACTATTATAAAGCACACCTGTGGTGGAACCTGGCTTTAGGTTGGGGGTAGATCCCATTTCCCCGTTCATCCCGGCTCAACGAACATCTGCTGGTGGTCGTAGATTAACTGCAGCAAATGGGTCGAGATGTTTCCTCTGAGAACAGCAAATGCTCACCACATAGCAAATATCTTAACCAGAGAAATTTTCACACGGTGGGGCACTCCAGCTTACCTGGTTTCTGATAGAGGACCGCAGTTCCCAGCTGCTCAAGACCATCTGCCGGCACTGGGGCATCACCCAAAAACTCACCACAGCCTACCATCCGCAAACCAACATTACAGAACGGACTAACCGAATGTTAAAATTCATGATTGCAGCATTCGTCAAAGAAAACCACAAGCAGTGGGACCAATGGCTTCCTGAGTTCCGGTTTGCTATCAATATGGCCTGGCAGGAAAGCACTGGTTTCATCCCAGCAGAAATAGCACTGGGACGCAAGATAAAGGGACCACTGAAGAGAATGCTGCATCGCACCATCCCACCTGATCATCCTACCTATTCCACAGTGGAGCATCAGGAAGCTCTGTTCCAGGTTGTCCGGAGCAACATGGCCCATGCCCAGGAGCACCAGGGGAAGTACTACAACCTCAGACGACGGGCTATCATATACAATGTGGGCAACCTTGTGTGGGTCCATGCTTTTCCTCAGTCTTGGGCGGAGGACTCACACATGGCCAAACTACCTCCTAAATGGAAGGGACCAGCTAATATCATGAAGGTTCTTAATAATGTCAACTATCAGGTGCAGCTAATAATCAAGCTGGACCATTCACAGTCCATGTAGCAAACTTAAAACTCTTTTATGGCGAAGTCACGCCTTCTTCCGAGGGGGAGGGGGTGTAACAGGCGGTTGCCTATTTAACGGGGCTCCCGGCCACAGTGGCCAGAGGGATTTTGAGCCATTCTTCTTGCAGAATAGTGGCCATGTCACTACATGATGCTGGTAGAGGAAAACATTTCCTGACTCGATCATCCAAAATACCCCAAAGTTGCTCAATAATTCTTAGATCTGGTGACTGCAGGTCACTACAGATGAAAACAACAGTCAACCAGATGTTTCCATGAGGACGCCTACATGATAGTCAAATTTCTTTCATGTTAATCAAACCACTGTCACCAGTCTTGCTGTGTTTATTGGTGCATTATCATCCTGATACACTGATCTGCCTTCAGGATAAAATGTTTAAACCTTTTGGTGCACATGGTCCTCCAGAATGGTTAAGTAGTCCTTGGCACTGACGCGCCCATCTAACACAAAGTATTGGGCCTAGGGAATGCCATGATATTGCAACCTAAACCATCACTGATCCACCCACATGCTTCACTCTGGGTACTTTGGTGCTTCTCTACAGCCTAACTCTTCTGGATGTGGGAAAGACAGTGATGGTGGACTCATCAGAGAACAATACATGTTTCACATTTTCCACTGACAGTGGGCACTGGGACAAGTGACCAAAAGATTGGCTATAGCAGCCATGTACATTGACCCTGTGGAGCTCCAGACAAACAGTTTTGGTGGAAACAGGAGAGTTGAGGTGCACCTTTAATTCTAAAACTGTGCTATTACTCTGCTAATCAAACCTTTATACTCTGCTCTTACTGGTGCAATGTGCAATCAATAAAGATTGGCCACCAGGCTGGTCAAATTTAGCCATTAATCCTCCAACACTAAATTGGCCAGTGTTTCAGTTTTGTCCAACCCCTGTAAATAAGAATATATTCATCAGTGGGACTGAACCAGTACTTTTACTTTAATACTTTAAATGTTGCTGCTAATGTGTACTCAACCTTTTATGTCCTGTTAGTGTCACACGCTAGCCAGACTCACTGGTCTAAATCCATTCCGGAGTTTTCGCCTATGCGCCCGCTCTCAATCACAGCACACCTGTATCAAATCAAGTAATCATCCCTTGGCTTTATAAGCACACCAAGTGTGTCACTCAGCGAGTGTCTCGCTCGTGTGCCCCGTATTTTCCCCACTAATCTCGTTCGGTGTATTCTTACTCGTTGCCGATCCCTGCTTACTCTCTCGTCTTTGCTCCTGGTTACCTCGCCCGTTTTTGGATTGATCTTCGTGTATGACAAAAAATAATACCTAACCACCTTTTGTCAAACCGCTTTTTGACAGTTTTATTGCCCCTTTTATGACCTTTGAGCTGACCTTTATGATGTTTTATGGCCTAGAGGAATGATAAAAAGGGGGGGGGGGGGGTGTAACGATGCTTATGCGTTAGACATCGTTTCATTTATTCATTGTAAGAAGTTGATTGGAGGTGTTTAGTGTTTTCTTTTATTATTATTATTATTATTATTTTCATCAGGGAAAATGAATGCTTGTGAGGGTATAATTTCGGAGCTGCTGTTGACGGCAGTGTACGAGTCGTCTTTAACTAGAGCTCCGAAGAAACGTGTTATGTTTTTACGTAGAACTCTGTGACCACCGCGTGAATCGCTTTGGGAAGAGATGAGTCTGGATTTGGGCTGTAAGTGGGGATTTGTGTTTAAATATCTGGACGGGGAGATGTTTTTTTTACCAACTGGAGAAAGGTGAAACATTCAACATGGGTGTTGAAAATACAACGATCACTTCGAACGACTGGGGAGTATTGAACCTGATGGTTTTTAATCTACTTAAAGAAAAGAAGAAGATTAAAGGAACCTTACCAGCAGAGAGTGAGAACTTAAATCTCTGGAACGAACTTGAAGAAGAAATTCAAATCGATGAAACAACAACAACAACAGCAGCAACAAAGACTGTGCTGCAAAACGGCTCGAAGAAAAGACTAATGAGAATAATATGGGAGACGAAAGCAGCGCCTACGGGTAAAATGGTTTTACCGCGTGAGCTGGGGTTTGACCGGCGAGAATGAGCCCGAGGGACCAGTGACCATGGAGTGCTTCAACACAGAGTGCGGAGTTTTCCACACGACTCTGAGCATCCCAGTTAACGCCTGGATCAGAATGCACGAAGATTACTGGACACGGTAAAATCTGTGGTGACAAGGCTATTATCTACAGTATAGTCTTGTATCGCTACCTTGAGGAAACCTGCTACGGCTGCAACGTTGACCATCCTAGTCAGAAACATCACGCGTGTCTGTGGGGTATTCCTGACGATTTCTTCCAAGACAACTTTGACGAGGTACGGAAAAGACTGTGGACTGATCGGTTTATCCCGTCCATTCGGCTCTTTCTGGAAGCGAACAGTCTGTCACCAACGGACGAGTCTAAACTGCACGGTGTGGCTGAGACCTTTCTGCACGAGATGAGATTCACCCACAACATCGAAGACACTCTTTTACAAATACAGAAAGCGTTAACCGGCGAGGACGAGACTACGACTAAGAACAGAAGCCTCGAACAAGTTGTGAACTTTTGGTATGGGAACGTCGTCTGAAGAAGAAGAAAGCGAGAGAGAGAGAGAGAGAGAGAGAGAGAGAGAGAGAATGGGTAACTTTCTAAAAAAAATGGAGCTCGTATACGCATGATTACCTGGTGATCAGCGAATTGCAGAGACTGGTAGTTAAAGTAGTCGAAAACAGAGTTGACGACGCTTTAAAGTTTAATTCCCACAAGAAATTCGAAGAGATTTTGTGTATTATTAGATCTGTAACCGGTTCTACACAGTGGAACGAGCTTGTGCTGACAATATTACGCGTAAACGAGAATTCCCCAGTCAGTACCTTTTGTAAGATTGTTGATGTTTTGAATGAAAATCTGAACATACGTCATATGTTTACACTTTATGACTTGTTTGTTGATATTATGGTTATTTTTATGAAAAACAATCAATCATTCTGTAGATATTGTTAACGATTTGAGGGAAATACATGATGCTGTGTTATATAGAAATGCAATGTATTCCTTACACAAGCTTTGAATGTGATCAAACGCTGTTAACATTACGTGATTGTTTTTTTTTCTCTTACATGGTGTTAAACAAATCTTTTGAAATAATAAAATGAGTGTAAGCAAAAAAAAATCTTTTTTATTCTTAGATGAGTTTCTTTTTAAACTGAATAAAATAAATAAATAATAAAAAAAGTCCTTAACATCAAGTCTCATGTAAGCACTCTACATGTAAACAGACACTTCCTAAACGAGCGGATCACACTGACAAGACTAATGGGTCATAAAACACTTCAGTGTTAATCCTAACAGATCATAAAACACACACACACACACACACACACACACACACACACACACACCTTAAACGAAAAAAAGACCATTGTGAACTAAATTGCAGAGAGTCTTAACCATAAACAAGCATTCAATTCATGAGCAAAGTTTTTCTTTATTTAAAAAAAAAAAAAAGTCAGAAGACCAAGTTAGAGATGTCTCGAAACCTCAGCAAACTGATGAAAAAAATATATTACAACCCCACTAGTTTCGGAGGGGTGCAAAGGTTGCATAAAGCCGTGCAAAACGAATCAGGTCAGAAAATAAATCTCAAGAGGGTTAAGGATTTTCTAGCCGGACAAGACACATACACGTTGCATAAAACGGCCAGAACGCGATTTCCTCGCAATAGAGTTTTTACCTCGAGACCTCTCAATCAGTTTCAAGCAGATCTCTGTGATATGCAAAAACTGGCGTCATACAACGATGGATTCAAGTATTTACTGACGGTGATAGATGTTTTTTCCAAGAAAGCTTATGTAAGAGCTATAAAGAAAAAAAAAATCAGCTACCGAGGTAACCAACACCTTTGCATCGATTTTAAAAGACAGTGGGGTTCCACGTTTCCTTCAAACAGACAAAGGGAGTGAATTCTACAATAAAACTTTTCAAACTTTAATGAGAAAAAATAACATCATGCTTTTCAGCACGTCCAGCGACGTGAAAGCCTGTGTGGTCGATAGATATAATCGGACGTTAAAATCTAAACTTTCGATATTTTACAGCGAAAAACACTTTTAGATACATCGACGTGCTGCAGGATTTCAGCAAAAGCTATAATAACACCTACCATTCCAGCATAAAAGTGACCCCTATGCAAGTGATTCCCGAAAACACTTTGCAAGTTTTTCAAAACCTCTACGGTACGTTCCCTCTACACCACAAGAAAAAATTAAAGATGAACTTCAAGGAGGGCGACCTGGTGAGAATATCCAAGTTGAGAGGGGTTTTTGAGAAAAAATATACAGAGTTTTACGGACGAAATATTTACGGTAGCCGAATGCACACCACGTCTACCTCCCGTGTATAAATGAAAGAATTATGATGGTGAAGCGCTAGATGGTACTTTTTACGAGGCCGAATTACAGAAAGTAAAGGTTGAAAAAGACAAAACCTTTCAGATAGAAGAAATTCTGGGAGAGCGTATGATAAGGGGGGTGAAACATTATCTAGTGAAATGGCGAAACTGGCCTGAGAAATTCAACAGCTATGTGAAAGTGGGCGATCTGATCAATGTATAAAAAAAAAAAACTCGAGGATGCAGTATCATTCCCACGATGAAGCGCTCGAGCGGAGATGCTTTCTACATTACCTTACCCTTGAACGCCAGCTACGACGTGTTGAAGAATAATACGAGCTCGAATTTGCGTGTGGATCTAGCCAAGCATATCATCTTAGACAGCCCGTGGGAAGTGGCGCTAACCGATGTATCATATTCACATTCGTGGCATAATCTAACAAGAGAGAGAGCCGAATTTATTTGGATAGACACCTGGGAGCATGGAGCTCGCGACGGCGTCGAAGAAGAGATGGACTTGAGCGTCTTCACCCCTCATAAAGTAAAATTAAAATACGGCCTTTATGAAGATAAAGATCATCTCATGAGAACTCTGAACGATGAGTTCAGACAAATAGGCAGAAAAATAGGATTTGACGTCGGGCTGAGCTTTAATAAATACCTACAGAGTTTTCAATGGAAGGGAAGTGGCCGTTATCGAATAAATTTCACCGCGCCTCTGTGCTTCATCTTAGGTATAAACCCCGGTAAATGGTTTACGCCAGGCCCCGGACTGAAATGATCCCCATTCCCCTCCGACATGAAAGCAGGATTTTATCATCTCTATTTCTACAGCGACGTTATCACACCGCAGATCGTAGGGGACGCATACGCGCCTCTGCTGCGAGCTGTTAAAATAGAGGGGAAATACGGAGATGTTATCACTCGCTCATACGGCACCCCTCATTACGTACCTGTGGCTAAGAATCATATTGAAAACATACACGTGGAGATTAAATCTGATCAGAATAAACAGGTAGTCTTTACCTACGGTAAGACGATACTCACGCTCCATTTTAGACCGGTTAAAACAACATTATGGCCTCGCTAACTTACAGATCGGACCCCAGGCGCTTCGTGACTTATTACGAGAATCAGGTGGGTGAATTACCGGGTTTTAGCGGCGCCCCGGTTATGTACGGACGAGGAGTCGGATCGTTTTTTTTGAGACTGTTTCGTTTTATAATACCTTTGGTAAAAAAGGGATTCAACTTTGCTAAACCTCATCTAACATCAGCGTGTATCGAAGTCTAAAAAAAGAAGAGTATCTAAAAAAAGAAAATCATTTGGTGAAAGTAGATCTGTAGGAAGAAGGTCGACGGTGAGGTCTCGCGACATATTTTAGAGTTGAATAAAAAATACAAATCGGACATGGCTCTTTTACACGAGAAATCGGCCGAATGTGCTATGACAGAGATCGATTTATTCTCGGCCACTATGACCCAGCTCTCTATCGAAGAGAGCCAACGCATAGAGATCCAACCTTTAACAGCAATAACCGATAGGGGTCCAAAAGAGTTCATAATAAACGGTAGCGGGCAACATTATCTGGATCTTTCTGAAACATTATTTTTAAAATTGAAAATTAATAATCCAGACGGATCAGATATTCCGCCCGATGCTCAAGTGGGGTTAGTGAATTACCCTTTAAACGCAATTTTTTCACAATGCGATGTTACACTGGGCGAGCGGTTAATTTCTCAAGCCAGCGCCACACATCCTTACAGAGCTATGATAGAGACCTTACGAAACTCTTCGGAGGACACTCTGAAAAGTCAATTCAGCGCCGGCCTGTTTTACAAAGACACAGCGGGAGCCATGGATTCTGTGGTGGTGGTTAACGGCCCCAATCGAGGCCTGGTTCAGAGAGCTCGATTCAGTCAAGAATCGAGGGAGATTCAGCTGCTAGGAGCTCTTCACACAGACATTTTCTTCAGTGAAAAGCTCCTATTAAACGGTGTAGATTTGCAAATCAGGCTGATTTGCTCGAATGACCAATTCTGTCTCATGCATTCGAGCAATCGTGACTATAGCTTGAAAATACTAGGAGCGTCTCTCTTCATCAAAAAGGTCTCAGTCTCCGCCGCTGTGCGTCTAGGTCACGAAGCGGCCTTGACACGAGGCAATGCCTTGTACCCCATCTCCCGTATAAATGTGAAAACCTACTCTATTCCGGAGAATTCACGCGTGTGTAATCATGAGAATCTCTTTCTGGGCGCTACGCCTAAATACGTGGTGTTGGCTATGGTGAATCACGAAGTGTTCACCGGTAGCTGTGACCTTTCACCGTTTAACTTTATACACAACGACATTGAATATCCGGCGCTGTGCCAGGACGGTAGACAGATCCCCGCCAAAGCGTTTCAACCTCAATTCAATAACGGACTGGCCGTCAGAGAGTTTTACAACATATTTACAGCTACAGGGAGACATCTGAAAGATCTACCACTCGCCATCAACAGACAGGATTTCCACGAGGGGTACGCTTTGTTTTTAATCTCAGCCCCTCTGAAGACACGGAGGCAGTGTCTCCTATATCCACAGGATCTTTAAGGCTGGAGTTACGTTTTCGCACACCACTACCCCACACGACTACGCTAGTGTACGCCTACGATAGTGTACGCCTGCTACAATTCGATTCTCGAAATAAACTCTAAAAGAAACGTCCTACTCGACTATTACTAAGTTTAGTCTGACAGATGAAAAAATGAACAATAATCAGCTGGAAAATATTCTCCGTCATCTAGTGGGAAACGAGTTCAGTGGCGTTTATGCCTCTGACGACCTACATTTGCTACCGAAAAGTTTTCATCGACCTGCCTATTTCATAGTTAACACACACCCGCGACACATGACCGGGGAACATTGGCTCGCTCTCTCTCTGGACGAAGACGGGGGATCGAGCTTTTTCGACTCTTTTGGTTTCCCTCCTGACTTTATGTATTATCGAAAAACAATCCTGGATTTTCTGGAAAATCAGAGAGGAGTGAAAAACATTTTCTATCATAACAGACAGTTGCAGAGCCCGTTGTCGGCAGTCTGCGGTGAACACTGCGTGTATTATCTGTCATAGGGCATGCGGGGTGGCGTACGCAGACGTGTTATCTTTGTACGGAGATGATGTCATAAAAAAATGACAGGATGGTGTCGGAGTTTATGAACAGATATCAATGCTGCATAAGGAATCACAGAGCGGGTCAATTTAATCACACAGTCTGCTCACTGAAGATGTTTACCGAGTGTCATATGTAACATGATTCTTCTTCTTCTAAAGTTTTTTTTGTTATTTTTTTCATAAATCGCGATATGTAGTCAAAGAAAAGACACAAACCATATAATGTATTCGAATCAATAAAGATTTTATTTTATTCAAACGATAAAAACTGTGTGTGGTGTATTTATTTATTCATGAAAGATTAACCCAACAAGGTGAGAGATTTGTAACATGCATCTTCTCCTTCTCGATCTTCTTCTCATTTACTGTTACCAACGGTGTCTCGACCCTTTTCGGTCGTGAAGCCTGTTGTGTCGGTGATGCGCCGGTATCACCGCTGTAACTTTTACCCGTCGAGCTGTCACCGGCGTCTTTAAATGATTCGATGTCCCGCCGCGCTGGACTGTTAGGGATGGTCGATAAGGGTATATTCAGGTTCGAGAGGGTCTGTATAAAGATGTCCCAGCCTGTAGGTCGCCTCTTAAGAGACATCTTGTGGGTGCTCGTTAAATGTTTCATCAGGTCGACTATATGGGAACCTTATTCCATCCCCCTGGCCCCGATGCCTCGGATATCTTATGTAAAATATAACTGGCATTCCTCCTGAAACGAGGGTTAATGCAGTCGCTAACGTCTTTTAAAATAACGTCTTTCTTTGCCGGCTCCTCGACGAGGCCTTCTGCTTCTTTAGCTAAAGTCAGGGAGATCTCGAGTCTCACCTTGCTTCTGTTTTTGAAGATTAAGGAATCTTTGCAGGAGAATGTTGTACTTTTTAATTTTCTCGTCGGGTGATATTCCTTTTAGATCTAGGATCTCCCTCATTTTCTGATCCAGCTCATTTTCGGCTCTTTCTCTGATATTTTCACCGTGTTTAGATGGTCGGGGGAGATGAGATACATTTTCCGCGAGGTCATTGTTCTATTTAGAAATAGCACCGCTGATCAACTGCACTACAAACGATAGAGCCGTGCTAAGTAGAGGCAGGAGAAATCCACCTGTTTGAAGAATTTTTCTTTTCTTTGATACGGGCGTCTTCTTGTCAGCGACCAGTCTAATGGGCTTCTTCTGTCACTGAAGCTTCTTATACTGATGTTTGGACACGGGAATATTCCCATTCAAAAGGTTTAAAGCAATCTCGCACAGAGCTCTAATGACGTCCACGGAACAAGTTTCCAAGATAGCTTTACATTGACGCGGAGGGATGGAGACTAAAGATCTGAGCAGCGGCATGTTTTTCATACGAGCAGACATTTTATTTATTTTTTTTTTTTTTTAAATGGTAAAATTATTAATTTTTTTTTTCTTGGGTATATACACACAAGGCGTCTCTGCGGGCAGTAGTCCGGCTCTTAGTCTGAAGCGGTCTGGGCAGGAGGGTGTCAAGTCTAGTAATAAATAGCTGTGAGGTTTATTTGTAGCGTCTTCATAACTCTCCAGAAAGAAAGCCCTCTGGCTCGGGAATATCTGATTTGCTAATATAGACATCTGCAGCATGTCACGGGGGTTTTTAAATAAAATAAGATGAGTGCAGTTTAAGTTCAGGGTTTTGCTGTATTTGCCTTTGTGGAAAATGTTCTGAGTCAGAAACATAACAGACATATTCCTGTGATGGCGATACTGGGTGAAGATTTTTTACAACTTCAGGATGGTCGGAGGCTTCCAAAACAACGTCGTCTAAAATAACCTAATGATTTTTTTTATCTTGAGGAAAAATAGATTCATCACCACAGCAATCAGACAGACCTTCTAAAAATGTTATCCTTTTTCAACATTTTTTGAAATTCACTGTACAGATGTGTGAAGACCAGTTTTCTAGTTTTGCCGTCGCACCTCACGGCGACGGTATGCAGTTGCTTGCTTTGACCACTGAGTGGCGCTATATAACTATAGACCGACGCGTCAGACCTTATTTCATTCTCTCAAGGATTAATGAGCCGCAGCTCCTTTAGAGCTGCACGTAGTAGCGGATAAAATCAAGTGTAACATTGTACTTAAACGAATTCATAGTAACTACTAAAATTACATTTTATTAGTATCGAATTTAAACAAAGTAAATGTTAACACAGTGAGCCTTTAGATTTTATCATGTGTAATTAGAAAGCCTACGCATGTACACTGTAAACGCAAATGCTCAAAGTAATTAAACACATTGAGTACTGTTTACCTAAATAATTGTTTGAGTACATAAGTAACAATAACTTAAGTAAAACGTCCACCAGTGTAATCACTATAGAGCTCATGTGGTGTAGTGGTTAAGTGTCTCGCCTTCCATGCGGAAGACCCCTGGTTTGATTCCCGCGCAGGATGCAATATATATATATTTCTCATTTGTTCAACAAACTCAAAAATTTATGTTTCCAATTTTAAATAAACAGAACTATCATTAATTTAAAAAAAAATATGTAACTGATTACCTCAAATATTTGGCGTTTTGCCAACTTAATCGGGTTTACAGGGTAGGGTTTTGGGTCATGTTAAATGTGTTCTTTAAATTTGTAGTAGATAATACCGAAACTAAATGACTATAAAATTAAAACATTGTCAGGACGTGCTACTATGTAAGCAGATGTCATCATTCAGCCCCGCTTGTGTTTTTGCGGTAGTATCGGAATGAAATGCAGTACGATTTTATGATCATAATTTACACACGTGGACAAAATTGTTGGTACTCCTTCGGTCAATGAAAGAAAAACTCACAATGGTCACAGAAATAACATTAATCTGACAAAAGTAATAATAAATAAGAATTCTATGAATGTTAACCAATGAAAGTCAGACATTGCTTTTCAACCATGCTTCAACAGAATTATATTTACAAAAAAAAGAACTCATGGAACAGGCCTGGACAAAAATGATGGTACCCCTAACTTAATAGGTTGTTGCACAACCTTTTGAGGCAATCACTGCAATCAAACGATTCCTGTAACCGTCAATGAGACTTCTGCACCTCTCTGCAGGTATTTTGGCCCACTCCTCATGAGCAAGCTGCTCCAGTTGTTTCCGGTTTGAAGGGTGCCTTTTCCAGACAGCATGTTTCAGCTCCTTCCAAAGATGCTCAATAGGATTGAGGTCAGGGCTCATAGAAGGCCACTTTAGAATAGTCCAATGTTTTCCTCTTAGTCATTCCTTGGTGTTTTTAGCTGTGTGTTTTTGGGTCATTGTCCTGTTGCAAGACCCATGACCTGCGACTGAGACCCAGCTTTCTGACACTGGCCAGCACATTTCTCTCTAGAATCCCTTGATAGTCTTGAGATTTCATTGTACCCTGCACAGATTCAAGACACCCTGTGCCAGATGCAGCAAAGCAGCCCCAGAACATAACAGAGCCTCCTCCATGTTTCACAGTAGGGACAGTGTTCTTTTCTTGATATGCTTCAAGTATAATTAGCAAAATTTGCCTTGGCAAAAAGTTCCATTTTTGTCTCATCTGTCCATAGGACATTCTCCCAGAAGCTTTGTGGCTTGTCAACATGATGTAGTTTGGCATATTCCAGTCTGGCTTTTTTATGATTTGTTTTCAACAATGGTGTCCTCCTTGGTCGTCTCCCATGTAGTCCACTTTGGCTCAAACAACGACGGATGGTGCGATCTGACACTGATGTTCCTTGAGCATGAAGTTCACCTTGGATCTCTTTAGAAGTCTTTCTGGGCTTTTTTTTCTTACCATTCGGATTATCCGTCTCTTTGATTTGTCATCAATTTTCCTCCTGCGGCCACGTCCAGGGAGGTCGGCTACAGTCCCATGGATCTTAAATTTCTGAATAATATGTGCAACTGTAGTCACAGGAACATCTAGCTGCTTGGAGATGGTCTTATAGCCTTTACCTTTAACATGCTTGTCTATAATTTTCTTTCGAATCTCCTGAGACAACTCTTTCCTTCGCTTCCTCTGGTCCATGTTGAGTGTGGTACATACCATGTCACCAAACAACACAGTGACGACCTGGAGCCCTATATATAGGCCCACTGACTGATTACAAGATGGTAGATACCTGTGATGCTAATTAGTGGACACACCTTGAATTAACATGTCCCTCTGGTCACATTATTTTCAGTATTTTCTAGGGGTACCATCATTTTTGTCCAGGCCTGTTCCAAGAGTTTATTTTATTTTTTTATAATTCCGTTGAAGCATGGTTGAAAAGCAATGTCTGACTTTCATTGGTTAACATTCATAGAATTTTTTAAAATTATTACTTTTGTCAGATTAAAGTTATTTATGTGACCATTGTGAGTTTTTCTTTCATTGACCGAAGGGTACCAACAATTTTGTCCACGTGTGTATATATTATATTCGTCTATGTAGTATTTGTAACCTCTGATGGATACCCGCTTGCCTCTTGTTTCCCTTTTAAAAAGATTTTGATGTAACCCTTGAATAGATCGGCGCTCTTCTGATTAAAATGCCATATCTCGGTGATCTCTGCTATCACATAGCCTTTGTCTAAGACGAGAGTAAACTCTGGCGTTATCCAGACCCCTGACAATGCTCGTTCCTTGTCGGTGCGTGTGCATAAACCTCTTTGGAAATTCAGATCGGCGCATGTACGGCAAAGAGTAAAAACCAATCTACCTTTCTCCGACCTACAAGGTAAAATAGGGGAAAACAAGCCTCTGGGAGGGTAAACTCTGGCTTTTATTAGGCCGAAATAGTCCCGAGGGTTTCCAAAATCCTTGAAAATTATTTCAGGATGACCTACCGGATACGGGAATGTGTAATTCACATAGGGGTAGAGGGATGTCACGTCTACATAACTCGCGCTTTCATCGGGGCTTGCCGTGTAACGCAGTCTCACAGGACAGGTCCGTGAGAACGGCTGGGGAGGATTATACCTTTTAAGAAAACTCTGCAAACCCTGATGGTTCTGTTTCATCTCCTCCCATGTATGCTCTCTTATAGCAACGTCTTTCACCCCGTGCGTGTGCTGTAAACGTCGCAGTTTCTCCTCACTTTCCTCGTTCATGCATTCGTATGTTTTATCAGTTAAAGGATTAAAGTCTTGAGGTGAAAAGCACTGTGGACACCCGTGATAAAAACACCCCTGGAACTCATACACTGTTTTCACCCCGTTTACCACAGCATAGCCGTCTACATAATACCGGCCCAACTGTTTTTCACCTTTGTTCAGCGCGTGTTGGATAAAGATGTTCTCACTGAACATGAGCCATTCTAACCATTGAATACCGGCGTCTGAATATCTTTTACACTGTTTCCTATAACCGTCGGGGTCTGGTATAGCGATAGTGCGCTCTTCTAATAAATGAGGGCGACAAACAGTCATACAGGCCGACGCGATGGTGGCTGACTTGAAGGGGTCAACTCCCGCCTCTTCGATATACTCTTTTCTAAACATAGAGCATGCCGTCCTGAGTATTTCTGTATCATTTTCACAGTAATGCCGGGCTTCCTCCTGAAAATTTAAAGTTCCCTTACACGCAGTGTTATACCATGTCAGAAACTCCCGTCTATGTTTCTCGCTCATCTGATCAACGCCGTAATATTCGGGCCGGGGTAAGCGCCTACATAGGTCAGATTCGCTTCAGAGCTGAAACGATGAGGGAAATGACCTTTCACTTTTTCTGTAAAACCCAGGGCTTTTGGAAGCTGTAACAGAGGGAATGGGAGAAGACACCGAATCGATAAATTTGAGTTTGTAATCGGGCTCGGTGAATAGGATTACTTTACTCCCTTTCATGACGATCTCGGGTTTTACGCCTAACTCGATCATCGCATTGATTGTAATGTACCCATCGAATCCTTTTGAATTATGAGCGATAAAGATGGTTCGATTGTAGCTGGGTCTCCTGAAGCGTAGAACGAAATCTTTAGTGCAGTCAACCCCCTCACCGCACCACTCTTTACCCGACAGTGTTGTGCTCACGAAAAACGGAGTGTGCGTGCCGTCCTGGTTCGGGAAGGTTTCAAAATCGTAAAAGACGATTTTCTACGTGTAGCCTATATCGTCCGGTATAGGGAGTATGTAACACTGGTGTTGGTCTGTTACTGAATTAAACTCTGTTTTTTGACCGCAAATCTGACAAACAAAACGGGGACACTCGTGAGCTTTCGAAGGCTTACTCAGAGCCCTTGAATACAGTCTTTTGCACAATAAGCATTTTTTCTCTGTATCACATTGACTCGCGTAAACACCCTCTATAGGATGCCATTTTTTCTCCTTATGTTTAGTTAAGCAGTTAGGAGAGCTAATATACAACAACAACAACATCAAGTGTTAATGAATCAATTAAATTCCCTTCACCATCCAGACCCTGTAAATATTCCTAACACAGACTCTATAAACACTGAAATATACCAACAACATGAACCAGCGACAGATAATGAGTCACTGGCTTTCCAGCTTTCTGAAATAGAAGCTGCGCTACTGCAGTTAACAAACGATCCTTAAAAAGAAGCAGAGATTTCTCTACATTGTCGAAAATCCAACCAATCAGTTATGCTTCGCCATCAACCTAGCTCATCTGATTCATCCTGGAATCACCGCTGCTGCAGCTGAAACGCTCGGGAGATTCAGTTAAAAGCTTGTCTGTCTGAGCATACCCCTGTAACATTTACAGACATCCGTAAGTTTGAGCATGTGTTGGATTGTAAAATTGTAGTGTTTTGCAGAACCGAGGAGAGAGAAACCCTGGCTAAATTCCAAACTTCCTCTCCTCGAAAATCCACCACATTGTTTTTATTCCTCTTTCTGAACCACTACTATGGTTTAAAAAATGTCACGGCTTTTTTAGGTGTCCGCAAGGTGTGTGAATTCTGCTACACGGGCTACGAGAACGCTTTGTCACATATATGCGAAGGACATTGTAACGTGTGTTTGGATTCGGGCTGCAGCCAGCACGAGTTGAAATATATAACATGTAGTGATGCACTACAAGCGTTTAACATCGGACAAGCTCACGCGGTGAAACCGTTTACCCGCAGACCTTGCTTTTGTCGCGCATATTATTATGTTCATAGACTCACTCGTGCGCAACAACGTTTTACTTGTATCATCAAGACCATTTTTCTTCTTCTTCTTCTTCAAGTCCCCGGCCCCGCGACTCGGGGCTCTGACTCTCAGGTAACTCTTATTCTTCTTCTCTTTAAGTAAGTTGAAAAACTAACAAGTTCAACAGTCTCCAGTTATTCAAAGTGATCCACGTTCTTTAACCACACTGATTAAACGTTTCACCGTTCTCCTGTTCGCAATAAATAAATATCCCTGTCTTAAACACAAACACCTTGAAATGTATCCCCTCACCAAGCATTACTTTTTTCAAATAAAAACACACTGAACAAATCCTTACAATGCATAAATAAATAAATACATATATACATGAAATAAATGAAATTAAATAAATAAATGAAACAATGTCTACCGCATAAGCATCGTTACACCCCCCCCCCCCCCCCCCCCCCCGCACACCCTTTTAACATTCCTCTAGGCCATAAAACATCGTAAAAGCTCATTCAAAGGTCAGCTCAAAAGGGGCAATAAAACTGTCAAAAAGCGGTTTGATGAAAGGTGGTTAGGTATTAATTTTTTTCCGATTTTGATCTAGCACCCAGGATTTGTTCGTGCCCGCGGCTGAATCTCCGTTCAGCGGCACTCACCAAGCACTAGATTTACTAATCCTGCGTAAATTCCCTGGACCTCACACCTACTAGCACCCCTGCCGCTCCATCGTTCTTCTGCTTTTGTTGTGCAAACACACCCATTACCTGTCCCACACCGAGTTTTGGCCTGCCTTAGATCTGAGCTACTCTGAGTAAACTAATGCAATTTTGTCAGGCCTCACAGGTAATGGGTGGTTTGCACAACAACAGCAGAAGAAGAATCAAGCTGAAGAACTGTGAAAATCTCAGGAGTGAATAACAGCTCGGGACTTGCACCAGAAAATAAAAAAAAAGTCAGTAATTCTAATGCTAGGATCCAGGCTGACTTCTCGCCGTCCCACACTTCCGCCTTCCCGGTACAACGCTCACGCCACTCGCCAGCATCCTACGCCCCAGCAAAGCCAGAACATCCGCTCAGTTTGCGCGGTGAAACAGCACCGGTAAAAATAAACAGCCAGAGCAAGGAGGATATTCTCGCATGTGCTACTTCCCGGTTCCCGGAGGATTCCCCGACGTCATCGCCGCGTCATCGGACATTCCCCTATTACCTCCTGGACCGTTTAAACACACATGTCCCACCTCTCTCTCGCATACGTGCGCGCGCACACACTTACTGCTCTTCCAGCCTCTGTCCATTGAATCCTGGTGCATAAATAAAGGCTATTCTAAAAGAAATCTATCTAAAATCTATTTCTGCTATTGGGTCGTCTCTTTCCACATCCGCCCCTGACAGTTAGCCTTAGAATCAGATAACAGATTTTCTGAAATAGAAATAAAGATTCAAGTATATTAAATGTACAAATTTCATTTTCAATCATTTTTAGGTTGTAAATAAATGTCAGGAGCAACAGCTAAATTAATCCAACTGTTCCAGTCCTTCAACTTTATTTTGATAGGGAATCTGACCCCAGACCAGACTTGTGTCTGCCGTAAATCCTTGAATGCTCTCCTAAAGATGCTGCGTGAAGAGCAACACCATGTTTGGTGTCAAACTATTAAGGTGTTTGACTTTATCTTCTGTTTGGCTTGTGGAACCTCAACTTAGCGTTGTCTGCAGAATTTTCTCCATGCCCAAACTCCATGTTATGTCTCTCCTGAAGTACCATGGCCACAACATTAGGCTCCCCACAGAATATGAAAAGAGAGCTCTAAGTGAAGCTTTTGCCAGATTGGGCAACCACAGTGCCTCTCAGATGGCTTTGGGAGCAATAGATGGAGGTCATTTTCAGATCATAGCATTTTGTGGTTACCCTGAGTCAGCATACAATGCCAGGATTCTGTGTTGCAGTCCACTTTTCAGGTCTGCATCATATCCTGGCATTGACAAACGCGTTAATTTCAATTACACCATAAAGGGAGCCAGTTCAGGGCCCAATCCAAGCATGCTTTTGGATACAACGAACAGCCACCATCCAGAGGCAAGGTATATGATAGAGATCACTTAGCAGGTGGTCATTGTTTGTATCACAATATCTGCCAGTTGGGGGTATTATGGATGAAGCTCTCTTCAATCCAAACAGAAGATATGGATATATGAAGGAAGGGGTAAGATCAGTATGGAGGGAACAATTTGCCACAATCATTTCAGCTCCTGAATAGATGCACAGGGTGTTGCAAGAACATGATAAATATCTAATGTATTCTAGGTGACCGAGATAACATTCTTGTAACTAACTGAAAAAATTGTCAGGATCTGTTGTTTAATCTTTTTCAAATGATATATTGTTTTTTCTTTTGTTATTCCAAATACAAAACATTCATTAGATGTTTAACTTAATAGAAATTTATATATAGCCAATATACATTTGTAATTACACATCTGTACATCATAATAAATAAATAATATTAATTTAGACATCAGATAAATAATTAATAATAAGGGAAAGAAAATCTAATAATTAGCCAATCAATTGCTGATAAATGGAAAAATGGTTGAATGCATACATGAACAATGGATGAACAGAAACAAATTATAAAAACATTTTTAAAAAATGTGGTCTAGCTGTCACGGAAACATCAGGCTCCACCCTCAATCTTCGTTCCCAATCACCCGAGTTCTGAGCACACACCTGACTCATTTTCACCACACCTTATCTACACCTCACTTCCCTTCACTGAGCGTCTGACCTCACAAATGGAACACAGACTCCGCCATGAACCTACAGTCGTGGCCAAAAGTTTTGAGAATGACACAAATATTAGTTTTCACAAAGTTTGCTGCTAAACTGCTTTTAGATCTTTGTTTCAGTTGTTTCTGTGATGTACTGAAATATAATTACAAGCACTTCATACATTTCAAAGGCTTTTATCGACAATTACATGACATTTATGCAAAGAGTCAGTATTTGCAGTGTTGGCCCTTCTTTTTCAGGACCTCTGCAATTCGACTGGGCTGCTCTCAATCAACTTCTGGGCCAAATCCTGACTGATAGCAACCCATTCTTTCATAATCACTTCTTGGAGTTGGTCAGAATTAGTGGGTTTTTGTTTTTCCACCCGCCTCTTGAGGATTGACCACAAGTTCTCAATGGGATTAAGATCTGGGGAGTTTCCAGGCCATGGACCCAAAATTTCAATGTTTTGGTCCCCGAGCCACTTAGTTATGACTTTTGCCTTATGGCTCGGTGCTCCATCGTGCTGGAAAATGCATTGTTCTTCACCAAACTGTTGTTGGAAGAAGTTGCTGTTGGAGGGTGTTTTGGTACCATTCTTTATTCATGGTCTCAGGATGCTTTACTGTTGGCTTGACACAGGACTGATGGTAGCGCTCACCTTTTCTTCTCCGGGCAAGCCTCTTTTCAGATGCCCCAAAACAATCGGAGAGAGGCTTCATCCGAGAATATGACTTTGCCCCAGTCCTCAGCAGTCCATTCGCCATACTTTTTGCAGAAGATCAATCTGTCCCTGTTTTTTTTGGAGAGAAGTGGCTTCTTTGCTGCCCTTCTTGACACCAGGCCATCTTCCAAAAGTCTTGGCCTCACTGTGCGTGCAGATGCGCTCACACCTGCCTGCTGTCATTCCTGAGCAGCTCTGCACTGGTGGCACTCCGATCCCGCAGCTGAATCTTCTTTAGGAGACGATCCTGGTGCTTGCTTGACTTTCTTGGACTCCCTGAAGCCTTCTTAACAAGAATTGGACCTCTTTCCTTGAAGTTCTTGATCCTATAAATTGTTGATTTAGGTGCAATCTTAGTAGCCACAATATCCTTGCCTGTGAAGCCATTTTTATGCAACGAAATGATGACTGCACACGTTTCTTTGCTGGTCACCATGGTTAACAATGAAAGAACAATGATTTCAAGCATCACCCTCCTTTTAACATGTCAAGTCTGCCATTCTAACCCAATCAGCCTGACATAATGATCTCCAGCCTTGTGCTCGTCAACATTCTCACCTGAGTTAACAAGACGATTACTGAAATGATCTCAGCAAGTCCTTTAATGACGGCAATGAAATGCAGTGGAAAGTTTTTTTTCGGGATCAAGTTAATTTTCATGGCAAAGAAGGACTATGCAATTCATCTGATCACTCTTCATAACATTCTGGAGTATATGCAAATTGCTATTATAAAAACTTAAGCATCAACTTTTCCAATGTTCAATATTTATGAAATTTTCAAAACTTTTGGCCACGACTGTACACAAAAGTGTTGCTCCTTGTCTCGTTTCCCAGCTCTCATGTCGTGTCTACTGTCCAGCGTCCATGTACTCCATGTCATCTGTGTTTCTCCACTCGTCCTCCAGCTCCAACATCACCACAGCTAAGCTAACCGTTTTTTCCACTCACTGTTTCATTATACAAAAACTGTCAATAAAATGCCCGTTCGGGTTTACGACCTTTGTCTGTTTGAGTCTGTCTTCCGTAACACTAGCCATCTTCACAAGATTGTGGAAAAATGTTAAATCTTTCATCAAACTTTGCAATCCTTCTTTCTTTCCTTTTCTCTGGCTGCTTCTTCTCCCCCCCCCCCAAAAGTCAAATAACAGTCAGAGTACTAACTGGGGTAACTCCCCAGAGTTGTTAATCATTGCTGTACAGGGTGAAATGTAAAGATCTGCGTTATTTATTTCTTGAATCAGTTCATATTAAATACTGTATGATGCATGTCTGCTATCCAGTCTGGATGAAACAAGACATGACTAGTATCAGAAGAAGGGGTCACTCATTAACTGTTGTGATCATTTTTATGCACCAACTAATTCCTGTTTTCTATGTTGTGCAGTAGATTGTCCATTCACACAAATCAAAGCTTGTCAGATTGCTAAATGTGTGCTCAAATTGCTGACATTCAATCTGCATACAACAGATTGTGAAAATTATTAAGGATAGATCACACATTTTAAACTTAATGTACAATGTTTTATCAAGTAGATATAATTCCTAATATATGTAGTGGACATAAAACTGGAGAAGATATAAATTCTCTTTTATCCCACTATCAATTTACAATTTTAAAACTTGAAGTAAAGTTTTTTCTTTGTCATTTGCGTGGCAAATGGGTGTGTGTAATTCCTGAATTGTTAATGGCACTTTATGTAAGATTTCTTGATTTCAAGATGAAAATCTTAACTTCACTTAGCTCTAGAGACCAAATGCAAAGAAGAAGAAAAAGAAAGCATTAGCTTTGTTTTAAAAATTTTGACCAGTTCTCACATCTAACCGTTTTGACATTAACGTCATGGTGTGTGTTGTGTATGGAACTTTTGCACCTCTGATGTAAAGGAAATCAGAAAAACAATCAAAAAATTAAATGTTTTCATAAATCATACTGTAGTGTATAGAATACAACCAAGCTTGACAAGCTGTTACACCATCACTAATCACAATCTTTTGTAAATATTATTATTTAAAGGGTAAAAAAGGATGAGAATTATTGCATTATACTAATTGTAAGTGTAAACATTACATGTTGCTTATCACCTATATTACAAGTCTGGGATAACCCCTGATGGGCGCTCTGTGGCCTTAGTGCCTTATTTGTCACTAACAGGTGTTCCGGGCTCGTATATCAACACTCGTAAACCAAATCATATTTTCCCATAAGAAATAATGGAAACTCAAATAATTCATTCCATAAAGTTAATCCAAAAAGTTATTACATAAAAATAATTAATACAGAATATAAAGTAAAAATAATAAAACAAAACTAACCTGCACTTTATCTTTATAAAAAAAAAGTCAAAAATCCTGACAGATAAGCAATTCCATTAGTGCGTGCAGGCGCTTGTGTGTGTGTGTGTGTGTGTGTGTGTGTGTGTGTGTGTGTGTGTCCCTCTTCTCATCTTACAAAATCTTAATCAGATTTTTATTTAATATTGTAGCAAAATTAACAAGAATAAGATCACTACAGAAATTTCCACATCAAGAACATGCAGGAGTGAGGACAAAATTGTAAACATTCTGTAACGAACACGCTACTATTATTGCAACAGTAGATTGCCTAGTTATGGGCTCCCGGACTGGGGGGGCGCTGTGGGAACCGTTTGTGGTAATTCAATAAAAGAAGAAGAGATGCTGGGCTAGGTAACAGCAGCCATATCACAGCCAAGGCTAAATGCTACACCTAATTAATTGTAAACCCCAATGCGGGATTAGATTGTCCAACGCGCATGTGAGTTGTTTTGTTATATATTTGTATGTGTAAAGCCCGCCGAGGCATGTGTATGTGGTGCACTCATGGCAATTCCTCCTGCTATGCAGGAGGTTTTTTTTTTGTGTGTTTCCCTGTGAGTTGGTGTGTGACAGCCGTTCCTCCGGGGATTACTACACCAGCAGCAGTGTGCGCACGGGACCGAACCCTCGGCCTCCACCGCTTCGCCATCAAGGGGCCATCACTCACGGAGGACGTTGGGAGCGGAGTAGGGCACCCTCTAGGTTTGTTTGTTTTATGTGTACAGACTCATGAACAGAGAAAAGGACTCTAATCTGTGGACAACATTCTGGACTGTATGAATGTGATATGCGTGTAGGGATATTTGGAAATATAATCTATATCTCTAGTGGCCCTTACCTATTAATTCTGATAACAGCTAGTTACTGTTGCAATAATAGTAGCATGTTTGTTACAATTCTGCAAAATAATGATGATTTGAAACCTGACAATTGTATTGATGCAGATGATTCAAAGAAATTTAGAAACAAATGAGAGAAAATAAATGAGAACCATCAGTATGGAAAAGGTTATAAAGCCATTTCTAAAGCTTTGGGACTGCAGCAAAGCATAGTGAGAAATGGCAAAAACATGAAACAGTGGAGAACCTACCCAGGAGTCGCCGGGTAGCGACAAGAGTGTAGCAACAATTCATCCAAGAGGTCAGAAAAGACCCCACAACAACATCCAAAGAGTTCAAAGACAAAAATCTGAACAAAAAGAACTTAAAGGCATGTCTCAGTTTTGCTAGAAAACATCTTGATGATCCCCAAAACTTTTGGGAAAAATACTGTGGGCTGATGAGAGAGAAGTTGAACTTTTTAGAAGGTGTGTGTCCCATTATGTGTGGTGTAAAAGTAACATCGCATTTCAGAAAAAGAACATCATACCAACAGTAAAATATGGTGGTGGTAGTGTGATGGTCTGGGGCTGTTTTAGGACCTGGAAAATATAGAGATGAACAGCCTTCCAAAGAGGGCAATCAATTGATCCCCCTCTCCCAGCCTACATGGTGCCATCCCGATAGTCTTATTTTAATCGCAAACATAAAGGAGCATCTGAGGGGGTGCGGCGATGACACCGACACTCTCGTTGACCTCCAGACCACATGACTTTCAATGAACAAAGAACCATACAGCATGGGACATTTTAAGCAATCTTTAAAGTGTTTCAGTAGGGCAAAACTTATATAAACTTGTTATATTTATATAACTTGCATATATTCACCGAGTAAGTCTCCAAGATGGCGCCGGTGAGGTCGGCTGCCGTCGCGACTGCTCCGACCTCTTCTACTATTTTTTTTGTCTTTTAAGTTAATTTTCAGCAACTTTAATCCGGCAAATTCATCACCATTGAGTGCATTAGGTACGATAGAGATGGTCTTATTTCTACTGGTCTACAATGTACTCACAATTTGAAGTTTTTAACTCCGGATCCGAGCTGGCCAAATGAGATCCTGAGGGAAAACAAAGGACGCGACGCGAAGCGGTGGCCCCGAGGGAAACGAGCCGGCGTCAGGAAAAGGCTGAGAGCCCGTGCACACCGCACACCTCTGCCTAGCATCCTGCTCGCCAACGTCCAGTCCCTGGAAAACAAGCTCGTTGACCTCAGGGCCAGGATAAAGTTCCAGAGAGACATTCGGGACTGCAATCTCCTCTGCTTCACCGAGACATGGCTGAACCCAGCAGTGCCGGACCACGCCATCCAGCCGGCCGAGTTCTTCTCGGTTCACCGCATGGACATGACAGGGGACTCGGGGAAGACAAGGGGAGGCGGCGTGTGCTTAATGGGGAACAGCAGCTGGTGCAGCAGCGCGAGCTTTGTTCCTCTTGTACGCTCTTGCACACCCAACCTGGAACTTTTGACTGTCAAATGTCGTCCTTTTTATCTTCCTCGGGAGTTTACATCGGTCATAATCAGCGCCGTTTATATTCCACCGCAAGCGGACACGGACACTGCCTTATGCGAGCTGCATGAGGCACTCTCACAGCACCAAACACCGGGACGCTGCACTTATTGTGGCGGGGGATTTTAACAACGCCAACCTCAAACGCGCAGCGCCAAACTTCTATCAGCATATCACCTGCCCCACAAGGGGCGAAAGGACACTGGACCACTGTTACACTACAATCAAGGACGGCTACAAGGCACAATCTCGCCCACCGTTTGGGAAATCCGACCACGCCGCCATCTTCCTCATGCCAAAATATAAACAAAGGCTTAAACAGGAAGTTCCGGTTCAGAGGGAGGTCGCGCGCTGGACAGACCAATCGGTGGCCGCGCTACAGGACGCACTCGATGACGCAGACTGGGACATGTTCCGGAACAGCTCTGATGACGTCAACGTGTTTACGGAAGCGGTTGTGAGTTTAATTGGGAAAGTAGCGGATGATACCATGCAGAAAACGACCATCAGAACGTTTCCCAATCAGAAGCCGTGGGTGGATAAAACCATCCACGACGCTCTGAGATCTCGCACCGCTGCCTAGCGTCGGGGGACATGGACCTGTACAAGGCTGCGGCATATAACGTCCAGAAAAGCGGTGAAAGAGGCGAAGCAGCGCTACGGAAGGAAACTAGAGTCACAACTCCAACAGAGTGACTCTAGGAGCCTGTGGCAGGGACTAAGAACAATAACGGACTATAAAGCTCCAACATCCGGTATGACGAATGCGGACATGACTCTGGCAGATGAGCTGAACACCTTTTATGCTCGCTTCGAGGCTGCAGCTAAAGACGCTAGCGATGCTAATGCTAGCGGCGCTAATGGCTGCAGACAGGAAGTCACTGCCAGCACTGGAAACGCGTTCATCATCTCCGAGCATGACGTGAGGAGAGGCGTCAAGAGAGTGAACACCAGGAAAGCAGCAGGACCAGACGGCATCTCAGGTCGAGTCCTCAGAGCCTGTGCAGACCAGCTAGCACCTGTGTTCACAGAGATATTCAACCTCTCCTTATCTCAGTCGGTGATCCCCACATGCTTTAAAGAGTCCATCATTGTTCCTGTACCAAAGAAGCCCATCCTGCTTCCCTCAATGACTATAGACCTGTAGCCCTCACCTCAGTGGTGATGAAGTGCTTTGAACGGCTGGTCAGAGACTTCATCATCTCTTCACTACCAGACACACTGGATCCACTGCAATTCGCATACCGCCCGAACCGCTCTACAGATGATGCCATCTCTCATCTACTCCAAACAACACTCACTCACCTGGACACCAGAAGGGGGAATTATGTTAAAATGCTCTTTGTCGACTACAGCTCAGCATTTAATACCATAATTCCCTCCAGACTCACCACCAAGCTGGAGCACCTGGGACTCAGCGGATATCCAACTTCCTAACCGGGAGACCACAGGCAGTAAGGATGGGCGGCTATGTCTCAGCCTCTCTCACTCTCAGCACTGGAGCCCCCCAGGGTTGTGTTCTGAGCCCCCTGCTGTACTCTTTGTACACCTATGACTGCGTAGCCACTACGAACTCCACCACCATCATTAAGTTTGCTGATGACACGGTTGTGGTGGGCTTGATCTCTAACAACGATGAGACGGCCTACCTGGAGGAGACTGGACAACTGGTGCCAGAGGAACAATCTCCTTCTGAACGTCAGCAAGACGAAGGAGTTGATAGTGGACTTTAGTACTAAACAGGAGAGGAACTACAAGTCCCCCACCATCAACGAGAGACCAGTGGAGAGAGTGGACAGCTTCCGATACCTCGGTGTTCACATCACGCAAGACCTGTCATGGTCCTGTCACATCAACACCGTGGTGAAAAAGGCCCGGCAGCATCTCTACCACCTCAGACGCCTGAGAGACTTTAGACTGCCCTCTAAGGTGCTCAGGAACTTCTACTTCTGCACCATAGAGAGCATCCTGACGGGAAACATCTCAACCTGGTTCGGGAACAGCCCCATGCAGGACAGGAGAGCCCTGCAGAGGGTGGTTCGATCAGCTGAACGTATTATCGGTACCAAGCTCCCTGACCTTCAGACGATCTACAACAAGCGGTGCTGGACCAAGGCCAGGAAGATAGTGAAAGACCTCAGTCATCCCAGCAATGGACTGTTCTCTCTGTTGCGGTCAGGAAAGCGCTTCCGCTCCCTGAAGGCCAACACAGAGAGACTGAGGAGGAGCTTCTTCCCGCAGGCTATACGAGCTCTCAATCACAACACCACATAGGACCTAACACTCACACACTTGCACATTTTGCACACCTCAGGACTGCAGACTAACTTTTACTTTTTACCAGGACGCACAACCGGTTTACACATGGAACATTTGCACACTTGCACTTTTTGCACACTGTGAAGTTGAACTTCACTACATTCTGGACTGTACTACATCACATTTCCATTACATTTCATTACTATATATATATCCACTATTTTATAGATATTCTTTAACTTCTTATATTTTTCTTATTTCAAATACTATTTCATTCTTATTCTGTACATTATGTAAATAAGTGTTTCTTTTTTTTGTTGTTGTAATATAGTAGGTCAATAGCAGTCGTATAAGCATTTCACTTCATACAATACTGTGTATGTGATGAATAAAATTAGAATTTGAAATTGAGAATTTGAGTATGTTTTAGGTCTGTGTGTTATGTTGATTATTTTACATAACCCAAAAGGTATAATCAGCATTTACAAATCCCTTTTATTAGATGAAGGTATAAATAAATGTGTAAGATATAGGATGTTTAATATCAAAATCAATCTTGCTTTATTCAAAGAACATTTGTAAACATGGAAAATTGTTAGCATGAACATGAAAAATTACTTTTTAAATCAAAAACTTCAACCAGATGGACCCCACGTGATGGCCGAAACATCGGCCTAACGTATGCACAAAAGGGGAAGCCATGTGTGGCGTGGCTAAGCCCCGCAACCACATACAATTGGCCCAATCACCTGTGGGACAGACTGACTCCAAAGGGACTAAACCCTAAGGCAACAAGCAAGCAAACGTGTCGAAGAGAATTACTTCCACAACCTCGGGGAAGCAGCTTGTGCTTCTGTCCTTGCGGGTGCACACATTCATCCGAAAGAAATAATCTTCAACAACCTCTTCCAAGCAGCTCGAGCCTCTGCCCTTGCGGGCGCTACAACACCTAATTGCATTATCTGCACTTCAAGAACTCTCAACAAGACTTCGTGCCAGAACTCCAAAGTCCTGCAACAAAGAAGTTCTCAGAAAAAGTTCCAGAGTGCAGCCATCGGTAACCAACGCCTCCCCGAAGGGCTTTTTCGAAAGACGCCATCTTAACAACCGCGCACCAACCAATCAGCAACGCTGTGATTCCCTTCGCTGGAGGCGAACCACAGGATGAGAATGAAACGTAACACTTGTAAGCAAACAAAGCTGCATACCTTGCTGAAAATTGGTGCTCGCCTCATAACTAAATCGTAAGATTAATCCCAAGACTCTCTGAAGACTCTCAAAAAGCTCTCCAATGAAAGACATCTCATATCTTACATCTAAGATAAAGGGGTTTGTACATGCTGATTATTGGGTTATGCAAAATAATCAAACATAACACACAGACATAAAACATACTCATTGAATATAAGGTATATAGAATTTTTTTTCCCTACAGGTGCACTTTAAAAGATTCATATGAAAGATCTTTCATACAAACACACCATGGTGTTCATAGGGCGCTTTTAAAGTAAAAGTACCCCAGCTTGCAATTCAATGCATGCCTTTGAGGACATGATGGAGCTCAGGGTGACATTGCTCCCCACATCGACTACGAGGGACAGACGGGGGTGTCCAGGTGCAGCAGTGAGCAGGGTGATAAACCCCAGACCGGGTGCCGATGGAGGGCAGAACTCAAGCACAAACAAGCTCATTAAAGAGGTTAATATGTGCCATGCTGCGAAAGACTGGGAGCTCATGCAAACTCTTCTGGAGGAAGGTGCAGTGCTCCAGAGACAGCTCACCCAGCTGAAAAACAGAGTAAGTGAACCTTTCTCCAATTAGATGCAGGCCCCATGCCACCATGTACAGACACCCCAGGGCACTACGCTGATTTTCTTTAAGAGTTTGAACGTCGACTGTCAGATCTATTGATTAACTCATACGAAGTGTGGATGGTAGGAGACCTCAACATTCATGTAGATGATGCAAATGACGCTTTGAGACTTTCGGGATTTACTAAATTCACTTGAAAAAAACATTAATAGACCACTAATTAATAGATCTCTTTATATTAATGTAATTTTATTGTAGAGATTCTACCTTAAAGATTTCCTTTTCGTATACACTCTACCTATAGAAGAGATTAGCTACACCTAGATCCAATTCTATCTAGATTATTGAAAAAGTGATGCATACAGGCCCCCGTTAAAACATTATTAATTCCTCGCTATAATTAGGTCCCATGCCTAAATCTAAGTTGGCAGTCATTAAGCCACTTAAAAAAAAAAAATAAAAAAAAAAACCTAAATTAGTCCCTAATGAAAAAAGTTACAGAATGATTTCCAACCTTCCATTTATTTAAAAAATATTGAAAAGGTGGTATCCACTCAAATATGCTCCCTCTTGCAGGAAAAAGAATGTTTCAGTCGGGATTTAGGCCCCATCATAGTACAGAAACTGTACTAGTTAAAATCACAAATGACTTTTTTTTTAACGTTTTGGACCAATACTAGTCGACTTGATCTTGGTTCTTCATTCAACACTATAGATCAAGGCATCTGGAGATTGTGCCAGCTCCAGTAGACAGGCCGACCCTCGGAGGATCGACAAGCATCCAAAGTAGTACCACCTCCAGCTGCATGTTATTTTGATGGTTTGCAGCTGCACCTGTCTGACTTTTCCTGGTGCCGGACTAGACTCCATGTTGAATTAGACTTCTGTTATATTGAACTTCTAGCTGCCTAAAACACAGTATGTCTGCAAAACAATTCCTGCTATCCTTTATAACCCAAATGATGGGTTCACTGTTGAGTCTGGTTCCTCTCAAGGTTTCTTCCTATTGCCACCTCAGGGAGGGTTTTACTTGACACCGTCACCCTCAGCTTGCTCATTAGGGACAAACTGAGCATTATGATTTATATACCTTTGTCTCACTCAAATTTTTCCTTTTAATTTTGTGAAGCTGCTTCGAGACAATTACAACTGTTAAAAGTGCTACACACGTGGACAAAATTGATGGTACCCTTCGGTCAATGAAAGAAAAACTCACAATGGTCTCATAAATAACTTTAATTTGACAAAATTAATAATAAGAATTCTATGAATGTTAACCAATGAAAGTCAGACATTGCTTTTCAACCATGCTTCAACTGAATTATTTAAAAAAAAAAAATGAACTCATGGAACAGGCCTGGACAAAAATGATGGTACCCCCCTAACTTAATAGTTTGTTGCATAACCTTTAGAGGCAATCACTGCAATCAAACGATTCCTGTAACTGTCAATGAGACTTCTGCACCTCTCTGCAGGTATTTTGGCCCACTCCTCATGAGCAAGCTGCTCCAGTTGTTTCCGGTTTGAAGGGAGCCTTTTCCAGACAGCATGTTTCAGCTCCTTCCAAAGATGCTCAATAGGATTGAGGTCAGGGCTCATAGAAGGCCACTTTAGAATAGTCCAATGTTTTCCTCTTAGCCATTCTTGGGTGTTTTTAGCTGTGTTTTGGGTCATTGTCCTGTTGCAAGACCCAGCTTTCTGACACTGGCCAGCACATTTCTCTCTAGAATCCCTTGATAGTCTTGAGATTTCATTGTACCCTGCACAGATTCAAGACACCCTGTGCCAGATGCAGCAAAGCAGCCCCAGAACATAACAGAGCCTCCTCCATGTTTCACAGTAGGGACAGTGTTCTTTTCTTGATATGCTTCAAGTATAATTAGCAAAATTTGCCTTGGCAAAAAGTTCCATTTTTGTCTCATCTGTCCATAGGACATTCTCCCAGAAGCTTTGTGGCTTGTCAACATGTAGTTTGGCATATTCCAGTCTGGCTTTTTTATGATTTGTTTTCAACAATGGTGTCCTCCTTGGTCGTCTCCCATGTAGTCCACTTTGGCTCAAACAACGACGGATGGTGCGATCTGACACTGATGTTCCTTGAGCATGAAGTTCACCTTGGATCTCTTTAGAAGTCTTTCTGGGCTTTTTTTTCTTACCATTCGGATTATCCGTCTCTTTGATTTGTCATCAATTTTCCTCCTGCGGCCACGTCCAGGGAGGTCGGCTACAGTCCCATGGATCTTAAATTTCTGAATAATATGTGCAACTGTAGTCACAGGAACATCTAGCTGCTTGGAGATGGTCTTATAGCCTTTACCTTTAACATGCTTGTCTATAATTTTCTTTCGAATCTCCTGAGACAACTCTTTCCTTCCATGTTGAATGTGGTACATACCAAGTCACCAAACACAGTGACTACCTGGAGCCCTATATATAGGCCCACTGACTGATTACAAGATTGTAGACACCTGTGATGCTAATTAGTGGACACACCTTGAATTAACATGTCCCTTTGGTCACATTATTTTCAGTATTTTCTAGGGGTACCATCATTTTTGTCCAGGCCTGTTCCATGAGTTTGTTTTTTAAAATAATTCTGTTGAAGCATGGTTGAAAAGCAATGTCTGACTTTCATTGGTTAACATTCATAGAATTTTTTAAAATTATTACTTTTGTCAGATTAAAGTTATTTATGTGACCATTGTGAGTTTTTCTTTCATTGACCGAAGGGTACCAACAATTTTGTCCACGTGTGTATATAAATAAAATTTAATTGAATGGAATCATTGAGAATTCTCAAAAATTTATTTTTATGAATAAAAACAAGTAAGTGACTATCAATATACTACTGTATATTGAATTAAGAAAATGTACTTAAGAACTCCAACTTTGCATGCCTGATCACACTGTCTTAACATAGCAGGCAAACAAGCTCAGATAATATTCAGGGTACTGTTCTAGGATTTTATCATTTTAAAACTTTAGCTCTGTTTCACACATGGAAAGCAAAGCCAGCAAAAAGGGCAGTATGAATATTACACAACTAGTGAACAAATACTTGTAGAATTCTTTGGGGGAAATGACTGGGTTTTTCTGAGAAGCTTTGTTATAAAAGCAAACAGCAAATACAATAAAAAGCTTCATCATTGTCGCTATTGAGGCCTTCCCAAGGATGCTGCAAAAAATTATGATCCCTACCATGAATGTCTTTAAATGGCAGAATTTGTAGGAAGGGGGAGATTTGTACAACCGGTTGTTTGTCAGAAAATTTGAGATTGACGTTTTATTAAAAATTTATCAATGTGTAAAGGACATAAACTGGATATTAATTAACTTTCTTCTGCTTAATCCTGACAAGACAGAAGTTCTGGTACTAGGACCACATGCAGCTAGAAGTAAGTTTTTGATCACATAGCTTTCCTGTTCCATCAAGTGCAACAGTAAAAAACCTTTGCGTGATTATAGATTCCAATCCGTCATTTGAAGCTAATATTACCAGGATAGCCTTCTTTTATCTCAGAAATATTGCCAAGATAAGGAATATATCTTGACACTATCAACCTAGGGTCTAAGACCCTACTGACCCCCTGCAGTTTGCGTATCGTCCAAACCGTTCGACGGACGACGCCATCACCACCACACTCCACCTGGCACTGACATCTCGAAAAGAAGGACACCTACGTCAGAATGTTGTACATAGATTTCAGTTCAGCATTCAATACAATCATTCCCCAACACCTGATCGGGAAGCTGAGCTTGTTGGGCCTGAACACCTCCCCCTGTAACTGGATCCTGTACTTTCTGACCTAAAGACCTCAAGCAGTGCGGATCGGGAACTATACCTCCAACACCACCACACTGAGCACTGGGGGGCCCCCAGGGCTGCATGCTTAGTCCCCTGCTGTTCACGCTGCTGACTCATGGTTGTGTAGCGACGCACAGTTCCAATCATATCATCAAGTTCGCTGATGACACGACCGTGGTGGGTCTCATCAGCAAGAACGACGAGGGGGCGTACAGAGAGGAAGTGAAGAGGCTAACGGACTGGTGTAAAGACAACAACCTGTCTCTGAACGTCGATAAGACAAAAGAGATGGTTGTTGACTTCAGGAGGACATGGAGCGATCACTCTCCGCTCAGCATCGACGGCTCTTCTGTGGAGATCGTCAAGAGTACAAAATTCCTGGGTGTCCACCTGGAGGAGAACCTCACCTGGTCCCTCAAAACTAGCTCTCTGCACTAGAAAGCCCAACAACGTCTTTTCTTCTTGAGAAGGCTGAGAAAGGCACAGCTTCCACCACCAAGCCTCACCACCTTCTATAGATATAGCATCTATAGCTTCTATAGCATCCTGAGCAGCTGCATCACTGTCTGGTTTGGAGATTGTACCATATCCCACCGTAAGACCTTACAGCGGATAATGAGGACAGCTGAGAAGATCGGGGTCTCTCTTCCCTCTATCGAAACATGTACATCACACGCTCCATCTGCAAAGACACCAGCATTGTGGCTGACCGGACACACCCTTCTGCCATCTGGAAAAAGGTACCAAAGCATTCGGGCACGCACATCCAGACTGTGTAATAGTTTTTACCCATAAGCTGTCCATCTCCTTAATACAAAGGGACTGGACTGAAACACACACACACACACACACACACACACACACACACACACACACACACACACACACACACACACACGAACTAAATAACATCTGGACTGAAAAGATAAACACACATGCACAATCACACTGATATACATCCATCTCAATTTGTTCATACCTACCTACGCCCCTCTTTGCAATTTTTGCACAATATTTATTTCACTCGCTATTTGCACACTATATTTTTGTCACAGTGTCTATTGTCTACTGCTAAAACGTACTGTTACGTTTTACATTGTCGTGTTTGTCATGTAGCTTTGTTGTCTATTGTGTATTTTTAGTATAGAATTTGATAGCTTTTTTTTTTTTTAGGTTAACTTAAAAATGTAAAGATTTGTGTTAATTTGTTGTTGTTGCATGTATGTAGCAACTTGGTCCTGGAAGAACGTTGTTTCATTTCACTGTGTACTAACTGTATATGGTTGGAATGACAATAAAAGCCGACTTGACTATATCGTCACTAAATGATGCAGAGATGAAAAGGTCTGACTTTGTTCTAGACTGAGTCTTTCTGTACAACAAAGGATTGATGAGTGCCACTCTACCCAAAAGAGCCTTTAAGACCAGTACAAATTTGTTCATCAGAGAAGAGACAGCTGTATGGTTTGATCTAGAGCTGATGGCTGTTTAGGCAGGAAAAATTAGCATTAGGTGCTAATATTTGTTATTCGCAGTTTCGACTGGGGGTTGTTATGGGTTAAAAATATGGAAGGCATTATCTGCTTTCACACAGAACTCAGAGCTAGAAGAACAGAATAAAGTGCTCTGTGCAAGAATATCTTTGACTAAGAAATTAAACAACGAAGCTTTAGCAAAAACTGATGCGGAAGAAGTTAGCTACTAGTGAAATAGCTGAAACTTCCATAGAGAATGCAGAATTGGAGTTGTTTGTTCTGCTCAAGTCATTGAAGGCAACAAATGAGCAGGTTATGCAGTAATTTCCACTACTAAAGTGGTAGCTTCAGGTTGTCTTCCAGATATATTTTCAAGCTGCAGAACTAGTAGGCTTAACCAGAGTATGCATGCTAGCTTCACAATTGGTTGCAAATATCGACAATTATTCCAGGTATGCTTTAGGGGTAATTCATGATTTTGGCACATCACGTTGGCATATCATTTGGAGAGCCCGTCCGCCTTGCCATGTTGTATCGTGGCCCTGTGCAGAATTAAAAATGAGGAGTCCTGTAGTGAGTGGAGCCAGCGGGTTATATGAGGGTTAATGACTTTTGCTCCTGCTATCCACTGTAGAGGAGCGTGGTCGGTAACTAGGGTAAAGTGATGCCCCGTCATATTATTTCAGCTCCATTTCCCAAGGGCTTCTCATTCTATAACTGTGTATTTTTGCTCTGCAGGTGTCAGTTTCCTACTCGCATACATGATGGGGTGTTCTTCGCCCTCAAACTCCTGTGAGAGGACAGCTGGCAGCCCAATCTCTGATGCATCTTTCTGTGGAGTTTGTTGAGAGGTGCTGCCACAGAGGAAAAGTCAGGCACAAAGCGCCTGTAGTAACTAGCTAGTCCTAAAAGGGCACGTACCTGTTTCTTCTTTGTGGGTCTTGGATATGAGCGTACCGCTTATATTTTCTTTTCATGGGGTTTGAGTAGCCCCGCCCAATGCGGTATCCCAGGTACTGTGCCTCGGTCAGTTCTAAGTGACTATTAGACCTGGCTTTCGAAGCTCCTCTAGGATCTGCGCGAGATGGAAAAGGTGGTCTACCCAGCTACTCGAATGGATTATGACGTGTTCTAGGTAAGCTGCCGTGTTTGCACGGGGGTGGTGTAGTAAGATGTCCATCAGCCACTGGAATGTGGCCGGCACTCCATGTAACTCAAACGGAAGAACTCTGTACTGCCAGTGTCCTAGGATCATGCTAAGGCGTCTTTTCTCTTGATTCAACTGTAAGGGCCACCTGCTAGTATCCTTTTGTCAGGTCTAACGTTAAAATGAAGCAGGCTTTTCCTAGCCAGTCGATCAGATCGTCAATTCACCGTAGCGGGTAGGCGTCAAACACGGAGACCTTGTTTAGCCGTCTAAAGTCATTACAGAAACGGATTGTCCCATCGGGTTTCGGTACCGCAACAATGGAACTGGACCAGGGGCTCATGGATTCCTCTATTATAGCATCTCTTAGCGTGTTGCTTACCTCGGTGTCTATAGCACAGTGGCGCGCCTCCGGGACTTTATACGGTCTTTGGTAAATGACAACCCCTGGGGGCATTTTGATATTATGCCTAAATGGGTGAGTCCTGGGTTAACGGAGAACATGTCACTGAACTCATCGACTCGCTCACTCAGCTCTTGATACAGGGCCGGAGTAAGATCTTCCCGCGCTTCCCGCAGGCAAAGGCTGAAACACGGGGCAGGGGTTTGATCCATTTCTTTAACACATTAATATGATACAATTCAGTGGTTTTCCTCTTACTCGGCTGTTGCAGTCTGTAATGAACCTGTCTTACTCATTCGACTACGGTGTAGGGACCCTGCCAACGGGCCAGTAATTTACAGTTGGCACTGGGAAGTAGCAGCAGCACTCTGTCACCTGGACCCGGTTTGTCATAGATGCGTCTTTGTTCTGTTTGTGCTTTTTCCATGTTTTTTTTTTTTCACCATAGGAAAAAACGATTTGATTGATTTTTGGTTGATTTTGTCTTTAAGTTCTTGTATGTATTTGATGACTGACCTGTAAGGTGAAGGCTGTTCGTCCCAGGCTTCCTTGGCCATGTTAAGCAGACCACGTCGTCTCCTTCTGAATAGTAGCTCGAAGGGTCTAAATCCAGTGGAAGCTTGTGGGGTTTCCCGCACCGTGAAGAGCACGTACGGGAGGAGCTGGTCCCAATTCCGTTCACTTTCATCCACAACTCGTTGGAGCATTCTTTTCAAAGTCTGACTAAATCGCTCCACTAAGCTGTCAGTCTGATTTGTTTAAACTGTAACAGCCGACACATGTCAGATATTACTTTAGAGACGAAAGGGGTTCCTAGGTCAGTGAGCAGCTCTTAGGGCAGTCCGACACGGCTGAAGAAAAGTACCAGCTCGCTTGCAATGTTAGGGAGGTTGCTAAGCTTCATGGGTAAGAAAGAAAGGCTATCGATGTAGGTCTGACGGAACTCTGAATCATTGAAGCATAGAATTTTACCGTCTTGCGCAATGATATCGGCCGTTATTCCTTCTTTCACTAAATGGTTTAACAAAAAGGTATGAATCAAACCCTCTAGCATTATGTGCTATAAAAGGTATAGCGTTTGTATTTGTTACGCCGGAACATCTTGAAAAACTCAGCAACACAACCGTCTCCTTCAAACACCCACTCCTCTCCATGAAAATCAATAGAGCATAAGTAATTAGCTATACGAGTTCCTGATTCCTGTCTAGTCTCAAAATCATAAAATATGTAATGACTATTTGCAGGCTCTTTGTTTATCGTTGTATAAAACAGCTATGTTCAGTATCTGTATCAAGTTTTTCACCACAGAGTTTACATTTGCTCTCAGAGCACACGTGTTTTTTACGGTTAAGGGTTCTGCTGTATTACACTATTACAGTTACTACAATAGAACCCTGTTTCACACTGAGAATTCACCAATCGCCCGACTGGAGCTTTGTTTTATGCATGTAAAAACAGAAAACTGATCTACATAGCCTTGAGCAATCAGGACATTTAATTAAGTTATGAGCATGTTTATAACAGTCATGGCAGGTGAATTCACATCGATGTTTACGTGAATCTTCAAACCCAGAGTGACAGAAACGACAGACGTAACCAGAACCCAAAAACCCAGTGATTCTTTTAACCCTGTAATAGTGGTTGTCGTGTAAAAACAAGTACAGTGTATTTTCATGCGGTGTCTTGTTGGTTTAAAAGAGAGTATCCGGCCTTGTTGACTGAACTGTAAATGGTTACAATTTTACAGTTCAAACGCGCCTCAAATTTTGATACATCGTGTTGGATTTGCTTAGCGATCTTTTCTAATTGAAAACTGTAACACAAAGCAAAGCACATGGTGTCTTTATTGTGGAATATGTAAAGATGTCTCATTTTTTTCCGCGAGGTGGTCGTACTATTTGGATCACTAATTCAAGCATATTGTCTGTAAAAAATTCTCGTTTACTTTAAATGCCATTTTCAAGCATGGCAAGAAAAGACTGTAAATCGATGGACCCATTGACTAATTGAACGCATGATGACAAATTGAGCGCATCACCTCTAATTTCAATAAAGACAGCATCTTTGTGCGAAATCATTTCATTTGTCACATCTATCAGACTGTTTAAAACCTCTAAAACATAATTATAAAAATCAGCAAAGCTGTTGACATTAGCGATTGAGGAAAAATTCACTCTCCTTCTAATCTCTGTGGTATTGAACCCCTCAGGATTAATTATCCTAATATTAGGATCTAACGAATTGTATATTTTGAACATTAGGAGATGGTACATTCTCCTCATCAACAACTAGTTGCGTGTTTGACGTTTCAGGTGCGTGATGATCAACAGTTACAGTGTTTTGCGAAACAATAGATGGGGGGGGATCAAAATAAGTTAATCAAACTATCATTTAACATTAAGACTATGATTAAGATCATGAAACAAATCATGACCCATGTTGAGTGGTTTCCGGAGTTGAGAGGATATTGGCGTTTTGTTCAGTATTTATGGTCAAACTTTCATTTAACCGATTTCCCGACTCTGATTTAACTCGTGGAATGTGTCATGCGTTGGTGTCTGTGTGTTTGTTACATTTTGGCTTATATTTTCATTTTGACTATTGATCAGATCCGAACTTCTAAGATTTTCTGCATCTAATAAGACCGGATTTAAATGGATGGGGTGGTAATAATCAGATAGGGTATTTTGTAAGCTTAACAGACTCTGATTTAGGTCAGAGAATATGTCGTCTTGAGTCGCAGATGCTGCTGTTGTGCCGGGGTCCGAGCTAGGACTCTGAATAACAAGTTCGGTCGTAAACTTTCGTTTAGTTGGTTGATTGCATACACTAGATTCCGGGTGTAGGCCTTGCACGGGTGTGTCAGGAAATTCATCATCAGAAATAATCAGAACGTTGTTGACTAAAAATCATGGAAAAACAAATGGCATGTGAACATGGTATTATGTATCACAACATTTATTACAAAATAAAAGTTCTAAGTGGAAGAATGAAATTACCTAAAGACTCTGTACAATATCCTAGAGATTACAATCAGATAAGCATAGCGCGGTCTTGTTCTGTAATAAAAACAATGAAATAAAATTTTAGATCTAAACACGAATTGTAAGCTAGAATGAGTCTTTCTTCTAAATGTATAAAGTACACTGACTACTTTTCATTGCGTCAAAGAGTAATTTATGCAGTGTTGTCCTATGAAAAGATGTAACTACAGTGGAACCTTGGATTACGAGCATAATTCGTTCCGGAAGTGGGCTCGTATTCCAAAACACTTGTAAACCAAATCATCATTTCCCATAAGAAATAATGAAAACTCAAATTATTCGTTCCACAGCCCCCAAAAATAAATACATAAAAATAATTAATACAATCTATAAAATGAAAATAAAACAAATGAATCTGCACTTTACCTTTAAAAAAAAAAAAGTACAAATAAATCCTGACAGAAGTTTTTCCGTTGGTGCGTGCAGTGTGTGTGTGGGTGTGTGTGGAATTAGCCCCTTCCCTCGCCTCGTTTTACACAGTAACACTCCTCCTCCCTCTCCCCACCTCACTTTTTAAGATTCACAACAAACACAAAAGTGTGATCTCTCTGAGACGGACATGAGCGTATATTAACAGACTCACTTTTTAAGTTTCACAACAAACGCATAAACACAGCGGAAACACGGTTTTAACGGGAAAAAAGCGAGACTAGCATGAGCGCATACTAACAGAATCACTTAAGTTTCTAAGTAAGGTGAGAGTGTGATGCTCAGTGTCAAAATAAGAGTCGCATGTGTGATACATGATACTCGGCGCTCGTAAACTCGTAATACTTGCTTGGTTTTTTAATAAAAATTTATTTTAAAAATCTTTGCTCGGTTTGCGGAACACTCGTAAACCACGTTACTCGCAATCAGAGGTTCCACTGTAAATATTTGCAGAGATGTGAGGGGTGTACTCACTTTTGTGACATACTGTATATACACACAGACAAAATTAGGGTTACAGTTACTTCATCATGTGCTTCACCTTCATGTTTTACATATAAAAATTATCATCAACAAGGTGGAATCTTGGGGCACTTGAGAGATTAAATGTTTAATGTAACATGTCTAATATGGAAATAAAAGTCTAAATTTCTAATAAAGAAAAATGTTTGTCTTAACCGTAACTCTACTTTTGGCGCACCCTGTATATAGTATGACTACATATTAAATATGTGTCATAGATTTTACTACAAATACAAACCTGCACTCTGTGGAACTCCTCTTTCAGATTTGGCCAGGAAACTGTACAAACATGTGTAGGAAGTGTTTAAGTGTCAGACATACTGTGCAAATAGCTCTACACACAGTTGCCTTTTCCACATGCTCTGCATTGGACAAAAATGCCCTGATGCAAATAACTGAAGTGCTACTGAAAGCAGGTTATGTGACATACCCGGGTAAGTTTAAGAGTAAATTAGTGGATAATCTCAACTTTCGGTTCCAAAAACGGAGGTAACTTTCTGGGTATATGTTTGTAACCATAGCAACTTACTCTCTGAGAGAGAGAGAGAGAGATGGGGTGGACCAAAAGTAGGGTTACAGTTAACACTTACAGATTTTTCCTTTATTAGAAATTTAGACTTTTATTTACATACATTATAAATGTTTACATTGAACATTTAATCCCTCAAGTCCACCTTCTTGATAATTTTTATATCTAAAATGTGATTGTGAAGCAGATACTGAAGTAACTGTAACCCTACGTTTGGCCCACCGTGTGTGTGTGTGTGTGTGTGTGTGTGTGTGTGTGTGTGTGTGTGTGTGTGTATATATATATATATATATATATATATATATATATATATATATATATATATACACACACACATACACACATATACACACACGCGCACACACACACGCGCGCACACGCACACGCGCACGCACACGCGCACACGCACAAAATTGTTGGTACTCTTCGGTCAATGAAAGAAAAACTCACAATGGTCACAGAAATAACTTTAATCTGACAAAAGTAATAATTTAAAAAGATTCTCTGAATGTTAACCAATGAAAGTCAGACATTGTTTTTCAACCACTGTCTGGTACAGTGGAACCTTGGATTGCGAGTAATGCAGTTTACAAGTGTTCCACAAAACGAGCAAAGATTTTTAATTGGAAACCGAGCAAAAGTATTGGTTTACGAGTGCCGAGTATCATGTATCACGTATGCGCCTTTTATTTTGACACCGAGCAGCAAGTGATCACAACTGAGCCAATAAGTTTTCTCTCTCTTGCGCTGTGGAATTGGGGTAATCGTCTCCCCTGCTCCCCTGGGTCTTTGTGCTCGTATCTTACTGGTATAAATCAACGTCTCCCTCTCTGTTTCACCATATGTGTGTGCGCACGCATAATTTGACACGGACATACACCGACACACACACTCTCTCTCTCGACTGTGCACGCGCATAATTTGATACCGACACACACACACTGCTTTACACAGAAAACTCAGCTCTGTCGCGAGTCTATTCAAAGGTAAGGTGCTGATTCATTTGTTTGTTACTTTACAGCAGTGATTTTGTTAGTATGCGCTCACGTGAGCGTCATTATACAGATTTCTTTTTTTCCCCCATTAAAACAGTGTTTCCCTTGTGCCTGTGTTGTGAAACTTAAAAAGCGAGGTGGAGGGAGGAAGGAGGAGTTTTACTGTGTAAGACGAGGCAAGGGAAGGGGCTAATTCCACACACACACACACACACACACACACACACTGCGCCTTCCCGCACAAACAAACACTTATCTGTCGGGATTTTTTTTTAAAGGTAAAGTGCAGGTTAATTTGTTTATTTTTCCTTTATATATTGTTTCAATTATTTTTATGTATTTCTTTTTTTGGGCTGTGGAACGAATAATTTGAGTAGTCATTATTTCTTATGGGAAAATTTGATTTGGTTTACGAGTGTTTTGGAATACGAGTCCGCTTCTGGAATGAATTATGCTCGTAATCCAAGGTTCCACTGTACAGTCTTATCAAAAGTTTAGGCACCACTTGATAAATAACAGATTTTTATTATATTTTTAATTGAAAAGATGTGACAGTCTCTCTTGAAAATGAAAAAACCCCACAATATTTTCAGCAAACATTGGCTCATAGTTACTTTTTATGTCATAAATAAATTAAACAACGCTAAAAAATAAAAACATTATTGTGGCACTGTGCAAAAGTTTGGCCACCCTACATAAAATAGGAGGTGTTACTTAGAAACACCTCCTTTGGCAGATATCATAGCTTGCAAACACCTTTTACAGCCAGCTAACAGTCTTTCAATTTTCTCCCATTCTTCCTCGCAAAAGGCTTCTAGTTCTGTAATATTCTTTGGTCGTCTTGCATGCACAGCTCTTTTAAGATCTTCCCACAAATTGTCAATGATGTTTAAATCAGGGGACTGTGATGGCCGTTCCAAAACCTTCAGCTTGTGTCTCTTGAGGTTTTCCATAGTGGATTTCGAGGTATGTTTAGGATCATTGTCCTGTTGTAGAAGCCGTCCTCTTTTCAGCTTCAGCTTTTTTACAGATGGTGTGATGTTTGCTTCCAGAATTTGCTGCTATTTGGTGGAATCCATTCTTCCCTCCACCCGTGCAATGTTTCCTGTGCCACTGGCTGCAACACAACCCCAAAGCATGATAGATCCACCCCCATGCTTAATAGTTGGCAAGGTGTTCTTTTCATGAAATGCTGCTCCTTTTGCTCTGATTGTGGCCAAAGAGTTCTATTTTAACTTCATCAGTCCACAGCACTCTTTTCCAAAACGCATCAGGCTTCTGTAGATGTTCTGTTGCATACTTCTGATGTTTTTTTTTTTTTTGATGCAGGAAGCAGATAAAACGTGGCACCACCACTCCTGAGTCTGCTAAATCTTCCAGCAGTTTTTTTTGCAGACAAATGGGGGCTTTGATTTGTCTTTCTGACCAGGATGTAATCCTTTAAGTAATAAAAAGGCTAATTTGTAGATTACCTTTGGAATGCAGTTGTAACGGTAACTCTGCATCATTATTGATTGCACCATGCACTTTATTCCTTGGCTACTAATAAAAGATGCAACCTCTTTTTGAATATTAAATTGATTCTGTTATTATGGAACACACTGATACTATGAATTGGTTAAACAAATTATCCATCTGGTGTGAAACGGTCCAACTTTGCCAAGTGTCCTGCGTTGAGGCGTGGTAAAAATTTAACCCCACTGAACCATCATCTTTGGGTTAAAACAGAACATCTCATATATACACAGTACAGACCAAAAGTTTGGACACACCTTCTCATTCAGCGAGTTCTCTTTATTGTGTTCTTTAGCCCAAACAAGTCTCTTCTGCTTGTTGCCTGTCCTTAGCAGTGGTTTCCTAGCAGATATAGAACTGTGTGGCATTGACCTGCTCTCTGAACCGAGCTGCTGTTAACCTGCGATTTCTGAGGCCGGTGACTCGGATGAACTTATCCTCCGCAGCAGAGGCGACTCTCGGTCTTCCTTTCCTGGGGCGGTCCACATGTCAGCCAGTTTCTTTGTAGCGCTTGATGGTTTTTGTGACTGCACTTGGGGACACTTTCAAAGTTTTCCCAATTTTTCGGACTGACTGACCTTCATTTCTTAAAGTAATGATGGCCACTCGTTTTTCTTTATTTAGCTGCTTTTTTCTTGCCATAATACAAATTCAACGTCTTTGAATGAGAAGGTGTGTCCAAACTTTTGGTCTGTACTGTGTATATATATATATATATATATATATATATTAGTTTAAAACTTTATAGTGAGAGAAAGAGGGGCACCATGGCCTCTGAGACTGGTGGAGAAAGTTTGTCTCTCCAGAGTGGTGTCAGGTGCATTCTGGACAATGGGGTACTGGTGGAAGAGGTACTGTTAGCGGTGGGAGAGCAGGTCATGTGCGAAAACATCTACTCAGCCTCCCGGATGAACAAAGCGGTGGTGGTGTTTTTGAAAAAGACAAACCTTGTGAGAGCACTCAAAGACTGGAATAACCGTGAGAGTATAACCTGCAGTTCAGGTCACCTCCCTCTGTCTGCCCCCGCGACGAGAGTGGTGATCTCAAACGTGCCTCCGTTTATACAGGACGAAGTGATCATGATCGAGCTGGCCCGATTCGGGAGGTTCATCAGCCCCATGAGAGCCATCCAGCTCGGGTGTAAGAGCTCCAGCGTGAGACACGGCCTGTCCTTCTGGAGGCAGATCCTAATGGTTTTAAATAACCAGGACGGAACACTTAATGTGAATTTTAAGTGTAACGCGGGGGACAGCAGCTACACCGTTTTTGCTACAATGGAGCCGCTGAGATGTTAGACACAAAAGGCTGAGCTGTCCACATAGAGCTGCGCAGCCGGAGAGCTCCGGGGGGGGGGGCGACCTGGTCGGGAAACAGCAGGCAGCCGCACGGGGACAGTCACCCGAAAAAAAAACTGAGGAGTCCGAGTCCGCTGCGGGCCTCGACGACACACCCGAGTCAGCACTCGCGAAGGTCAGTCCTACACACACCGCTACCACAGAGAAACACACCACACCAAGCGCTGACTCGAACACCGCCACTACTGTACACAGCACGAGTAAACATCCCGACACATGTACAGTAGTCAGCGCTGACCATGCCCCCAATGCTGACCCCGCCCCCAAACGCCAGCACTGGAAAGACACAGGAACCTCAGACCTGCACACCATCACTGACACCCAAAGAAAAAACTACAGTTAAACACAGGAGAAGAAACTGAGGAGTCCGAGTCCGCTGCGGAAAAAGCAAACGAAAAAGCCGCAGCCAAACACAAAACACTGCAACACTGGACACAGAAGAAGCAGGATGCAGCACCGCACACACAAGAAGAACCGCAGAAAGACGTAGAGGAACAAAAACTAATTCTTACAGTTAATGGAAAAAGAAAAAAAGACAAGTAGCCAATAAACTATTTCCAGGAAACAAACTTAAAAAAAAAAAAAAAACTCACATCGGCCAACAAGAAACTGAAACCTGCTCCCAGCAAGGAAAAAAAAACACTGACAGTAACTTGGGACACAACAGTACAATGATCACAACTACACATGCATAAAATTAACTGGACTATAAAACGTAACAGGGTGACTGAACCTAAAATAAAAAATTAAGACTTGGAGTTTTGGTGGGTGGAGGGTCATGGGGTTTTTGCTTATAAAAAATTACATGTTAATATCATTGTATGTGTGCATGTATGTGTGTATGGTGAGATTATATATATATATATATATATATATATATATATATATATATATATATATAATCCTTCCTTAATTTGTTATAATAAAGTAAGTTAAAAACCTCTCTCTCCATCTCTGTGCTCCATCTCTCTAACATCAGTGCCCACAACTGGTGGTTTCTGTTTCCGTTTCTCTGTCCATCATGCAGTAAACATGATCATGACCTCTGTTACTGAGGTTTTGGTGCAGCAACTTTTCAAACTGTTGAACATGAGGAAAGAATTTGAGGCAAATGCGAGAGAGTATTTAAAAATGAATAAATCTGCAGCAGAAAATCAAAAAAAAGTTACAATTATTGAACTATGGAATCTACTGATAAACTAGCTTTATAAAAGTAATAGTTTCACAAGTTTAGAGGTCAATGGTCAAACTCCACTTTATGGTCTGAAATGGCTAGTTCAACTGCAGCAAAGTTACACAACAGCCTTCTAATTTTAGGATATGACCTTTGGTGTGAAAGTGAGCTCTTAAATTCATCAATTAAAATTTTATTGGGAGTGTCAGGGTTTTCTGTCAGGGGTTTCAATGGGGCAGAAGCTAAAAGTAAGTATATTGTTATCCAAACTTCAAAACATATAATTAAAAATCCAATAGCAGATTAAAAAAACAAAAACAAAAAAAACAAACAAACAAAAAAAAACCCGTACCAACTTAACAATGGATTTTAAAAACAATTAGTCAACTTAAACACACAACAAAAAAAAATGTTATTAAAAGTCTAATAAAAACACAAAACAGTGTCCAGTACAAAGATACAGTGACAGAGACAATGTACCTTTTAGTCAAATATTGAACAAGGATAGATAATGACAAATTGTCTTTGGCGTTGCTGTGGAATAATGGGTACATAACATTTAGGGACATACGTTTAAAAATAAACTATCCACACTTTGGTTGATTACAGGGTATTTTTTTCAGACCACATCGGTTATTTTACTTTAACAGCACAGTTTTTTTTATTTTTTTTATTCTCATAGAGCAGCCCTAATGGGAATTAAAGTTTCACATAGATGCATGTAGTGGTCAGGGTGTTGTAGAGGGAAGTGTAAGGGCTTTATAAAAATGTAAATGCAAAGTATGAGTGGGGGAGGGGTGGTCAGGAAGCAAATTAGGTCATGGATTTATTTGACAGAGCAAGTTTACCACAAACCTCACTTGAAATATCACAATATGGAACAGGGAGAGTTTGTGATAACAGAAGCTTAAATTACTCCTTCACCTGCCTCATCAACAAAAATTTCAATCACCTTAAATTTTGTTAGCAGGTAAATAGCCTATATTAAGTGATATTGAAAATTTACACATTTACACCAAACAACAGTAGGATAACTTGTGGGCTTCATTTATTAAAACACATTCTCAAAACACATACCGGCTTACCCTGGTTCACATGGTCTAAGAGTAACATCAGTCTAAAACATTGTTGTGGAGGTGACTGAGTGGAACAGCGCCAATGGAGATGTCACCACCTCCACCACAGCTACCACCATGAGATTCCCTACTAATTACTTATGAGTACACCAGAAATACTCTTAAAATATCTAGATATTGTACTTCAAACATCGAGTAAGCGAATAAAGAAAAATAAATAAATAAAAAAAAAGCCACACATTTGACCATGCTTTCACCTTGAAAATGTATAGATCAATTCCAGCATCTAATCAACTCATCTGTTGGTTACAGTGTTATTTTAAAAACCAGAACCAAACATTCTTTTCAGTTTCACAATACAGCGATGTAAACGCAATAATCTATGATTAGGATACCAAAGCTTTAATTAATAAGCTATCAATTTAGGGGTTTCCAACTCAGACTAGACGAAGAGCAACCAATGAATTTTATTTATTTCAACAAGAAACAACCACACAACCTAACCAAATGTCCGTATAGCAGCTGGCAAGTCCAGTGTACGTTTCTTGTATTTTTCTTAAGCCTATCTATTATAATTTTTGGTCTTCCATAGTCAATCAAACAGTGTTAGCAGTTTGTTGCTACCCCACACCTAATGATGGTGTTTTAGAACCACAGCAAGACATGTTTTTTAACTTGTTGTAATTTAAAGTAAAGATTTTGAAAATTAGATATGGGCTTTAGATGAAAGCAGTGTTTTAAAATGAAAAATGTTTTATTTGCCCTCTCCTGTGTGAGGTGATGACATGTGTAGTTTAACCCTTCAATTGGCTACTGCATGGAAAATGATTGCTTCAAAAATCACAGCCTTTAAATTGCTTATTTATCCCTACCAAAGGGGTGAACCACACCTCCTCACTAAGATTAAGGTTTTTGTATTTTCCTTACTCAGAGCTGCTGTGGAAGTTTCCTAAAATCACTTTTAGCCTAGGACTCCCAGCTAAGACTTAAGAAGCTTTGTGAATACAGGCCCAGATCTTTAGACAACAGTGGTAGTTATTCTATTTTAAGCAAATACCTTCAAATCAATTAAAGAGTTAAAAAAGTCACAATAAAGTCAGAATGTTTGAAGATGTTGAGACACAAAAGGTATATGTTTCTCTCTCCATGGGTTAATTTTTAAAGTAAAAAAAGTAGAAAGTGGGCATGTTAATCTTGACTATGGCAAAAAGCAGCCTTTATTTCTGTGAATCCATTCAGTCATGTTACATTTGATCACTTACCTGTGCCTTTGTAAACAAGGAATTTAATGTACAGTAACAAGACTTTTGAAATTTTAGTTTGTTAGTTTTTAACTTCAGGCAGGTGTTCTACTTAAATGTTCCATTTCCAGTGTTGGGGGGGGACATTATGTTTTTAAGTAAACTTTCTGATAAAAGTAACTAGTTCGAGTTGCAGAAAATGAAAACTTCTTTGTGCTTCCTCATGCATGTTGCTTTAGTCAAGACCTTTATAATTATTATACCATCATATAGGATGGGTTACGTAGGACGACACACACGTATTTTTATTTAGTTTTTTTTTTTTTTTTTTAAAGGAAATGTTGTAGATAAACTAAGTTTATTTATTTACAGATCTAGAAACGCTGCTTTATAAAGCAGCTGAACCGTCGCGGTCTATGCCTTGGGTTAAAGGTGAGTCTATTGAGATTTTTTTTCCCTAGAGAACATATAGTTTCAGAAAGTGTTAATGAAATAGAGGGGCAAACGTCCTGCCCTCAACAGCCGTAGCAGCAGTCTGATCCTAGCTACGGTGAGTTATTATTTTTTATTGCAATGAAAAAATAAATAAATAATGAATACTCTCTCTCTGCTAGTAGAAGACATCGAATTGCTGAGCGTCCCCGACCCCGGGTCCCTAGAAGCAACCACGGCAGCAGCAGCAGCAGCAACAGGCCGCTCGGGAGACTTGACCTAAGAACAAACTCTGAAACGGCCTAAAAGCGACACCTTGCCGATACAACCTGGGCGAACGGTCCCTCTTCAGGCTCAGCGTGAGCAAGAGAGATTAAGCGAAAGATCCCCACGAGATCGTCGTCGTCGGAGAACTTCGCCATCACCTTCTTCTTTGTCTCCTCCTTTTTCAACCTCACCGTCTTACGGTAAGTTTTTAGTGTTTAGAAAGAACGAAAGGCATTTTATTGAACACACGATGTTGATGAAACTTTCCACAGCCTAATTTCTTCTGCTATTCCTACACAGGGCGCCAGAGACGGCGAAGAAGAAGATCGATTTACAGGCGCGATTCCAGACAGGATTGTTACCGTTATCAACCTCCAAGAGTAGAGGCTCTCCGGGAAGCCGGTATTGTCTTTGGTGTAGCTATGCAGTCTTTCCTTAGGTTATTTTGTCTGTTTTTTATTATTATTATTATTATTATTATTATTATTATTGTGTGTGTGTTTTTAGTCAATTTACTATTGTGTGTACGTCTGTGGGTGTAAAAAATAAAAATAAAAAAAATAAAGTATGGCCTCTTATGTAAATGATGTTGCTATCGTTGACTTTACTGAAATGTTAGATCTGCATCATGAGGTAGTAAATAATAATCATCAAGATTCTCTGACATCGTCTTTATATGTGTGACTGACTGATATATCCTGACTGATAGCAACCCATTCTTTCATAATCACTTCTTGGAGTTTGTCAGAATTAGTGGGTTTTTGTTTGTCCACCCGCCTCTTGAGGATTGACCACAAGTTCTCAAATGGTACCACAAGATCTGGGGAGTTTCCAGGCCATGGACCCAAAATTTCAACGTTTTGATCCCCGAGCCACTTAGTTCTCACTTTTGCCTTATGGCACGGTGCTCCATCGTGCTGGAAAATGCATTGTTCTTCACCAAACTGTTGTTGGATTGTTGGAAGAAGTTGCTGTTGGAGGGTGTTTTGGTACCATTCTTTATTCATGGCTGTGTTTTTGGGCAAAATTGTGAGTGAGCCGACTCCCTTGGATGAGAAGCAACCCCACACATGAATGGTCTCAGGATGCTTTACTGTTGGCATGACACAGGACTGATGGTAGCGTCACCTTTTTCCAGATGCCCCAAACAATCGGAAAGAGGCTTCATCTGAGAATATGACTTTGCCCCAGTCCTCAGCAGTCCATTCGCCATACTTTTGCAGAAGAAGATCAATCTGTCCCTGATGTTTTTTTTTTGGAGAGAAGTGGCTTCTTTGCTGCCCTTCTTGACACCAGGCCATCTTCCAAAAGTCCAAAAGAAAACGGCTGTAGCTAGTAAAAGGAAAACATATGGGAAAAGGTATTATTTCTTGAAAAAGGTAAAATTGCCATGCACACAAAGCAAGTCATTGTTCAGAAATATCATTGCAATGCACAAAAACTATTATTTTCAAAAAATGAAAAGTGAATACGAGAAGATACATTTTATAAAAAAAAGCCAGTAGGTTGAAATAGACAAGACCAGCATCAGTGTAAACTCAGTACAGTCAGATGAAATATATCACAAGAATGAGCAACACAGGAATAAAAGTACCATGACAATGAGCAATAAGAATAGACTGCAGAAATACAGTAAGCTAAAATACACATGATAATGTAAAGCATAGAAATGCAGTTAAACAGCACAAGAGTAAAATAGTTTGTTTTATAGAGAAAATATTAAAAAGTAACAAGAAGAGAACAAGAACTAAAACAAAAAGCACTAAAAAGACCATTTTTTAAAAATCAAGTTTTATGCTGCAAAATAAAAATAAAAAAATCAGATTCAGTAATGTTATTGGTTGCTAGATGTATTACAGATGGTTTTTTGCACAAGTGTAGTGATGATGGTGTTATTCCCTGTAAACAGGCAGATTCATGCAAAGGGCAGCTTTGGATTTGCTTCACTTGTTATTCTAAAGTGAAAAGGTGAAGTGTCAGCTGAAAGTGCAGTGAATAACCTGGAATTGCCTCCCATACCGACAGAGCCGAGTTGTCTCAATAGTTTAGAGCAACATTTAATATCATTACATATTCCATTTATGAAAATGTTGGCGTTACCAAAAGGTGGGTGAAATGGAGGTCATGGTCCTGTGACTTGTGTGCCTGCTAACGTTAAAGATATAAACAATGTTTTAACTAGAACAGAAACTGAGGGATCATTTAATATGTGTGAAGTTAAAGAGGAAATTGACATAAAATGGTCATTATAACTACCAGTATGTGGACACAACAAATATTAAACAGGTTCATTGTTACCTTAAGTTTAACAAACATTACACTGACACGTTTTAAATGATATTTGGTTAAAAAAAATTATTTATTTATTTTTATTTTTTTTAGACAAGATGTTGAAGATGATATTTTGGAGAGTGATTTGGAAAATATTAATGTGGATGAGGAGCTACATGATGGGGAACAGCACTGTGTGTTTATGGACACGTCTCCAACCTGTAGACATCGGACAAGAAGTACTCGATCAGTACTTTGCTGGAATTTTGAATCTCGACCCTGCAGAGGGAAATAATCCAGTGAAAATACTTGCTGATGAGACGAATGGAGCGAAATGTTTTCCTGTTTTGTTTCCTGATGATTCTGCAACTTATATGGACAAAATGGCACAGAGATCAACATGGTCATGATATTTTAATAATCGGATTTTGCATGCAGATGGCAGATTTACACACAATACTGAATACATTTTTTTATGCCCAGTACCCATCAGAAATGGAACAGATTCTGTCTAAATGTGTCTGTTGCATTAAGAATGTAGCAAATCTCTACCTAGTGAAGTATTTAAAGACACACAGTCCTTGAGGCAAGTTCTCAATGTTGATGAAGGCTATAGATCTGAAGCTGATCCGCGGCTCTCCTGCATTTTGGCAAGATGTGCAGAAAGATTTGTTTGCTATGGTCAGACAGCTCGTCATTCCCACTTGGGTTTGTTCATTTTCATCTGCTGATATGAGATGGACAAATTTAATCACAAGTATTTTAAAACATGAAGGTAGAGATGAGACTTTAGAACAGTTAGAATGGGCTGAATAATGTGATCCACAAATAGAGATTCTGATGAACATGTTGTTCTGTTTATAGATAAATATGTTACATGTGAGATGCCCAGTGAAGATGCAGAACTGTACAGTATTGTTACATCTGTGCAGCGTCACAGAAGCGATGAAGACAATGAAAGTGTGACGAATAAAAGATTATTCCCCAAACTGATAAATTGCACCCAGATGACATTTGTGTTGTATTAACTCCTTCAAGTGGTACTGCAGCATACAATTTACTGTTGTAACAATTCACAATACATTTTGTATTGGCACAGATGTCAAGTTGCCACACACCTTTGGGCGAAGAGAAATTAAACTGTTTGCAGGGAAAATTCCATGGCCTTCAGATTTTAATTCTAGATGAGATCTCAGTGGTGGATCATCCACTGTCGGCAAACATTCATGGAAGATCACGCCAAATCACACAAACTGGAGACTTTTCTCCTTCTGGTAATGTCAGTGTGATAGCGGGTGGAGATTTTTTCCAGTTGCCTCCTGTGAAGGGGAAACCGCTGTATATGGAAATACCAGGACTTGGACTATGGACCAGTTGTTTTAGTGTCGTGGAGTTAACACAGGTAGTGAGGTGAAATGATGGGGCACACGTGAATAAAAATGCTTTACACATTTTTGCTACTAATGATGAGGTCCATGAGCACAACCTGAAGTAGTTATTTAATATCTGCACAGAGGTTGAAACTATTGAGGCAGAAGATTTTGCCCGTAGTAAAACAACCGGAATAATTGAGTTAATTACTGGTCATCATGTAAAAAAAAAAAAAAAAAAAAAGCCTCTCTTACCACATGCCTGCCTGCCACATTGCTTTTGGGCATAACTGCACAGGTCATGTTGATTTTAAAAACATTGATGTAATCGATGGCCTAGTTAATGGGTGTTTGGGATACAGTGACGAACGTTGTACGTGCCAGTAAAAAGAAGTTACCTGAAACTGTGTACGTCAATTTTGATGGTCAATTGGGGGTTGAAGCGTAAAACAGTGTTTGGCTGAGCCAGCACAATTGTACTCAACTTAACTCAAGATGTGCCGGAACGATGGTTTGAGACAACAGTTTCTTCTGAAGTTGGCTTGGGCGTGCACAGTCCATAATGGATTTAACCTGTTGATTAGGTTGTCAGTTTAAAATAAAAGTTTTTATTGCTGGCCAGTGAGAAATTTGTCTGGCTTGACTTAATTTAAATTAAAAAATGCATTTATTGCAATGAGAAAGCTTGAGGCTGTACAAGAAATGCCATGTTTCATGTCACATGAGGAATTATGTTTGATAAGACTGAAATAATTATTTTGTACTAAGTTAAAATGTACAGAGTTTGCGTTGTCAAACAAGATCTGGATATTTGTGTTCAACAGTTCAAACCTGCCTGTAAAGCCTTGCCTGAAACATGACTGCCTGAATTGTCTCCAATGAAAATGTGCCTTTGGAAAACTACACATTGGTGGGTCTCTCGTTGTGCAGTATACACAAGCAATTGACCCCTTTTTTAAAAAAGTTCAACAACATGGTGGAAAATTCCAAGTTAAGATTCCCAAATCTTAACTTGGAATGCTTGATGACACTTTACAGAAAAAAGGATACATTGCTTTTACAGGCCAACAAAGTTGTGCTTGTAGGAGACTTTAATAAATGACGCATTAAAGTCACAATCATAGCAGACAGGGGATTTATTCAACATGTTAAAGAGCCAACAACAGAAAAAGGAACCTTAATAGACCATGTGTATGCAAAAAATGTAAGGAATCTCAATACACAAATGTTGTGCCAATTTACTTTAGCACACATGAAGGAATTGTGTTCCTTTAAAAGACACTCATTTAATTTTGACCTGTACTTTTAGGCTGATTACTTGATTGATCCGTAAATTCAATAAAAAAGACGGTTTAGTTTTTCTTGCATTAAAACAGCATGTTTTAAATAGAGAAATGTGTATTAGTTTTATGCTTAAGTCATATTTTATGAATACATGCATGAATATTTTGTGCAAAACTGACTTGCAGATGCTGTTGCTAATGCAATTTTCGCTTTCCAATCAATACGATATCTAATGAGTGTATTAGTACCCATTGCTAAAGGGGAAAAGAGTTTGGAGAAAAGTTCAAAATATGATAATCAGCTTTAATGGAATCTGTGCTAATGAATCCAATCAGATTGTCAAGTTTGCTGATGACAAACAAGGAGAAATACCTCCATCTAGTGGACATGGTTTAGTACTGCAGGAGTCATGCCAAGTCAATGTGCTAATAAATGTAACATATTGATGGGAGCCATTTGAGCATTATAAAATCATGAAACACTAATTTACTCACAACCAGTTGTTCTTTCTACATAAAATGGTTTTGAAACATTAGGACTTTCCACTTGGTAGAAATAAAGTACCTTATTTTTCCTTCAATTAAAACCTTGCCATAGCAACACAATGCAGCACATCAAATTAATCCTCTAGTCACGTCAACCATGTCTTATTGTCTGATTTTAAAGCAAATTAGCTGAAAATTGGTTAAAGAATTTCTAAAAGTCATCACTTTCTGCTGCCAGTTGGTGGCGCTATGACAGACTCATGATTGCCCTATGATGTGATCAGCTTTGTACTCTTAACATAATCCTAAGGTTTAATGAACATTAATGTACACAAGTTAACCACTTAAGCATCGCCACGGCTGAACTGTGAGATCAAAAATCCCTTCGGCAATGTGTTTAGATCATATTGCCCTGCAGCCAATTCGATCTATTCCCTAGGAGGAGCATTTCAAACTCCATTGGGTGCATTTTGCAAACTGAAAATAACTGACTTCCTGTGGATTAGACTTAATGCACGAAACTTGTTCATCTCAATGAGATCTAGAAGATCTCGGTCTGTGTGCAAGTGTGTATGAGACATGAGGCAAGATCTTCTAGGGGGCGCTATGACGGGCGTGTTTGACTCCCATAGGGAGTCGCACTGACCTCCTAATGGCCACAGATTCTGATCGGTCTGCAAAATTTGAGTTTTTGAATATTTTAAGACCCCCAAAAGTGTCTGGATGATTGAAAAAAAAAAAAAACCTACAGTAAATAATAAAGCTACAGTGCTTGGACCCTGAACCGACCCTGGAACAGACCTAGAGCTGCCCTATATGGTGGGGGCGTCATTAAAATCTGGGAGACCAATTCTACTCTGACTAGAAATGAGACTCCCAGTATCCGTTTGAAAATGATAAAATATTCATTTATACAATTTTGTTCATATCCTTTCCAATGGAAAATTCTAACACCATTGCCATCTTTAAACTTCAATTTCAGCTGCTTTATTTTTGGTGAAAATTGCCCATAAAAGTGTTTTAAATAGACTAAAGGAATTGGATTTGTTGACCTCAATTATGATATGAACCAGGTCTTGTACGATGTCCATTTTCTTGTGTTAAGTGTAAAATATCTCCACATCTTTGTCTCTCGTAAACCTTTCACACGTCGCTCCTTTTTGCCCTGTACCCCCTGTAAAGTAGAACAAGGTTATGTTCGGTCATTACATTTTTGTAATTTAAGTTGAACTCATTCACTTGGTCAGCTTGTACTTTTTTTTTTTATCCTATCTTCCAGAAGAATGCAATCCAACACTTTTACTTCACTACTAGTTTTGTTCTATAAAGTATTTTGCATTATTACTGATGCATTTCTTATATGAACTAAATCAGCTTGCCAATGTTTAACACAAAATCATTTCTTTTAATCTTTGTAGACACACAGATTTAGGCTTGAATATTCCGGTGCATGTTCTTACTGCTGACTAATGTCTTATAGTACTAGTGTTGGCTTGAAAGTTGAGCTAGTGGGTGTTACTGCGTCACCAGTCTATTTTGCCCAGTCTCCCTTTACTGTGTCTCTAGAGTAGAATGTTACAACTAGGTGTCATCGGAACCGGACAGCATGGAGCCTGGTCCAGGAGAGAGCCTGCGCGTGAGCGGTGAGTTCATATTAAATACTGTTAACTCCTGTTATTAACACTGTTAAAGAGAGTCTCATATCACCACATCTCCAGGTAACTGTCTGTGGATCTCGTGGTGACATTTAAATGCATATAATAAGGTATACAGGATGATCCTTTCGCATTAGCTCACAGTAAAGTTCACTCTGAAGGCTCCTCATGTCTGCTCACTGTAAGGCCTCAGATCATTTCACTGTTCAGAAGAGCAGAATGTGATGAACTCCAGTGTTGTGCTTATGTAGCTATTAGAGTTACAGCTACTTTACTCATATTTCATGTAGAACCTTCATGTATATTCTCCAACACATCTCAGAGACACTTATAAACACTGAGATGCTGATGAGCCACATAAGCTCCACACACACTTTCAGGTTATCTGTGATTGGGGTGACAAAATGTAAATGTTGGAAAACTGTGATTTGTCCAAGCTGTTATGGTTGCAACTTTCAGCTGATTTTTTGCGTTTATACTTTCTTGCAGACAGGCACTGGAGGAAACACAGACTGAGACCTCTGACAGTAGCACAAGACCAGCTAACAACAGAAGAAAGAGACAAAACCTGACGTGCAGAGCAGGAGACTCATAATGTCTGCATGAAATCTCAGATTTAGATGGAGGAGTTCTGACTACAGATACAGAGGAAGGAACAGCAAGAGATCGAATAGAATGTTGATGCAGACGATGGACCAACTGTTGTCTTTAACTGTTGTATTTCATTAACACACACCCTCTTGCTATGCAAGTACAAGTAAATATAAAATATGCGACATTTTAATGTTTATATTTTTTGTCCTATTTGACAGCTACTTTTGTTACTAAATTTACTTTTATTATATTTTTATTCAATAATGTTTAATAAAACATTTTGCACTCTATCCAGTACTTTGTCTCTATTCCAAATCCCCCGACACTCATCTTGGATTTTACAGTGTACATTTATTTTTACATTTACAAAAATACAATATAAACACACAGCACACAAAACATGTTAAACACTAAACATTGATGCACGGTGAGGTTTTAAATTCAATAGTTTCAGCATCTCGGCTAAGTTTGAAAATCTACACATAGCAAGGTAAGGAAAACAAAGAGCACAAGCATCTCTCTTGTAGGAATGTTGTCTTCTTAATAGGAGAATTTAGTAGCCATTCCTGGTCTCTCCTGGTCACAGGGACATCCTGCCATCACACCACCGCTCTCTAAACCCAGATGATCCTGAGGAGAACAGAAAAATGCATGATTAGATATTTATCATTTATTATATGTATCTATGTTATTTGTTGAACTTTATTCTAGCAGGCATTATATTTATTTGTAGCATTTATTAATTGTTTACATCTGTGATTAATTTACAGTGTACATAAACACTATTTTTATGATAAAAAAGTAAAAATTTTAAATGTGCTATGACTAAAGAAAGTAATGTTTAATGATCACTTTATTTCTATTTGACTGGGAATCAGTAGAGAATGTGGACACACCTGATTCCTCACCTTACAGAGTAGAGATGTAAAGTCATTCCTCAGTGCCTCGTGCTGTGTCCGTGCAGCGCGCGTGCGCTCATTTCACCCTCTGAGTCGCGCGACAGATGTGTCAGTAGGCATGTTGTTTACAGTGCCGTTGTTTTTGTCATAAAAATTAAAACATTCACACGGAGCATTAACAGGTGTCTCAGTTCATGACCCGAGTGGCGTTTCTTCTTCTTTCTTAGTTTTTTTCCGGCGAAAAACAAACCAACTACCTCTCTACCGCCACCTACTGTTTCCGGTTGTGCAAATACGCAAGTGTCCCCGGGATCACAATCGCTATTACAGTGTGAACGCAGACCTGCGGGGGGATTGGGGAGGGGGAGAAATCGTGCTCGGGTGCAGAACGGAACAGATCGTTACCAGTGTGAAAACGCCCTTGTTCTACAATAATCCCATGTGGGCTAAACAAAACACCCATTTTCCTCTATGCACGTTTTATTTCTATCTTTGCTGTTTGGTAAAATATTCTTCCACAGTGTTGTTTGTACCATTGCTTTGTTTTTTCAGCTTTAAACAAAATAGGACTTTAAAAAAAAAACCATGAGCTACAATAAAAGCTTAATCATGTTAAGACAGAGAAGCATTTAATACTCTCTCCATTCATTCAGACAAATCAACTTATCCAGCCTCACTTTTTTTCCTTTTATACTCCTATACTAATCCGTCTACTCAGCCCACTGATTACCCCGAACAAACGCTGCACCTGAGACCTATTAAGGGTTAATTAAATAAGAGAGAGAGAGAGAAAATAAATTAAACTTAACCTATAAATACAGTGTGGACTCGTCCTACATTTTTATATTTTGCCCTATAACCTTTTAACCACTAATAAAATAGTGTGTGCCTTTAACAGTTAATAGCAGGCCTGGCTGCTCTAGAGTGAGCAGTAATTAGTGGCTAAATTAAATTAAACAACTTCACCTGGTGAACATGAAGGAAGAATTTAAAGAGGTGCCATTTCGAGACTCATTTAATCAAGAGGAAGAAAGAAAGTCAGAGTTTAGCAGGGCTTCTTATTGAAGCTAGAGAAAGACAAGGTTAACATGCTATATAGTTAAAAAAAAATATATATATATACATATATATACACATATATACACAGTGTGTGATGAAATCTGTCAAGCTATAAAGATGGCACAGAACTTAAGTTCATATCTCCAAGTGGTTAATGAAGATTTACCACACATTTGCTTTAACTATGTTTAGTATAATGCACCAATAAACATTGCACTTCAATTCTAAAATGGGGATGCTGAGTTTTTAATCTATGTTCCATGTGTACAAAATTAGGGTGAAGTAAATTTTCAGTACTGATGGGGTAAGCAGTCACTGCCATAGTAAGTGGAGTTGTAGTTTAGCAATGGCTAGAAGTGTAGATATGATAAAGAACAGTTACATTGTCATTAAAATAAAAATAAAGCCCCCATGCCAGGCATGTTTCTGACCCCCAAATTTCGGGATGTGAAGGAACCTTGAATAGAGAAATTGCGCTTATGGTAGATGCACATCTGGGCCCGTATTCACAAAGCTTCTTAAGCCTAAAAGTTTTTCCTAGTGATGAAATTCTAAGACAAATCTTAGAATTATGGCATTTTCTTAGAATTTTTCCCCTTAAATTTAGGATTAAATCTTAGTAAAGATAAAAATGATTCACAAAATATCTTCGCCCTAAAAACAGCTCTTAAGGTAAAAATTAAGAGTAGAGAGGAGGACATTTAAGAGGCTTACGAGTCTCTATAGCAGAGGACAAAATGGTGGAAAGAAGAAATATTCTCCAAACCCTGAACGTTAAAGCTAAAAGTAAACGCTGCTCTTCTGTTCAATTTGGTTTTCTTGTTCTTTTACTTCCTTCCATCTCTCTTTGACTGTTGCACTTTTGGATGGTTTGTAGTCAAGTTAAATAGATTGTCCACCATGTAAATTGATAAAAGTTGAGCCATTTGCTCCCATCAATCTGAAATGGATTACAAGTAATAAAATCAGTTTAGTAAATAAATGTAAGAATTTGGTCGTTTCAAAAGTCGACACACTTTCAACAGTGGACTGTTCAATTATCTTAAGATAACTAGCCTATAATAGAAACTTTGCATAAAGTAGTCTGTAGTCATGATTATACAATTTCATTATATACAAACAATATGATTTTACTGTCTGTTCTACCATCATATATTCTATTTGTACAAAGAGCACATCTCAAGACCTTTACAGAGGTCAGAAGGATATTTATCAACCAATTACAGTCCTTGAACTGCTGCATCATCCCTAGCAATGGGGTCGACCACACCCCTCACTAAGATAAAGGTTTTTGCACTTTTCTTACTCAGAGTTGCTCTAAGAAGTTGTCTGAATCACTTTTATTCTAAGACTTATAGTTAGGACTTTTTAGGCTCAGGTGGGAGCTCTCTGAGAGAATTCTAAGAAGCTTTGTGAACACAGGCCCTGATTTTTAGGTCTTTGGCAAAATTCTCTCCAGTTTCCTGTGTGTAAGTCAATGTTGCAGTACCAGACTGATGAAGAATGTCAAAAGAAAATTTTGTTTATATGATGTGTGTATATGATTAGATAGTCCCAGATGAGCAAGCCAAGTGTGATTGGGGGCGGGCAAAGAGAACTTGGAGGGCAATAGGAAGGAACTTTGAGAGGAGCCAGACTCAACAGGGAGCCCATCGTTATTTGGTTGTTGATGGGCAGCAGGAATTGATCTGCAGTCCTATTGAGGGATTGCAGTCACAAGTCTGTAGTGTGTGTCTAAGCCTATTTCTGATGCCGGCTTGTTTTCCCCGGGGACGTCCCTTTAAAAAAAAATAAATACTCACTACTTCTCCAAATTTGATCTGGGACTGAAAATAATCGAAGAAGGGGGGGGGGGGGAAAAGGCAGAGCAGATGTGAAGGCAGCAGACCTTCAGGACTATTTTGAAACTCCTGTATGTTCCTGTGATTGATACCATGTGAAGATTTTTACACCTTCAGGATGATCAGTGGCTTCCAGAATGTCCAAAATAATTTTTATCCTAAGGAGTTTTATCAAAATCAGCAGACCTGTTGATTTTTAAAGTTTTAAAATTGTGCAATTAAGAATACAAGGGTTTAAAAAATGTTCAATGTATCAATCTGGAATATATAACAACATTCCAACACTTTTATTTACAAAGTTTTCCCTGATCAGCTGGATCCCACAACCAGACACGAAAATGGTCCTATTTCTCTAGGGTCAAAATCTTTTTGCATCTTTTACATGCCAGGCTTTTATGTTCACCAAGCTGGAAATGGGGGCACCAAAATGGGCTGGCAATCCATCATGTATGGGGCGGGTGTAGGAGGTCTGTTCAAGGGTCTCTTTAGAATGTCGGTTCCGTTCACCATAAGAGGATTCTCTATTGCTAGAGTTGTAAAGTCAGCCAGTAAAACGCGCTTCGTACACAACCCTGAACATTTTCAACTGTGGCTTGTTTTTCAAATGAAAGCCCTTTTTATCTCGCGCAATTTGATTTTGCGCGGTTATAAGCTGACTTTGATCCGGATTTTTTACATGATTATCCACCAGGTCTCAGTGATTTTTTTAAAATTGACTATTTTAGAATTGTTGTAATTTAAAGTGATACCTTTTTAGCGCTGATGATGATGAATTCAGCAAATTGATCTTCGTCATCTAATTCGCTCGTTAAACCACCTAAATAAATCGCTCAACGGGGGGCATCCAGTCACCTTTCTTACTTTTAACAATTACACCTTTCCTGTAATCGATCGATCAAATTGTAGCTCAAGTCTCGTGCTGGTCCTAAAACATACGGTATGCTGTAGTGAAAATGCCGATGAATACATTAACATTCCCAGGTTGTATCAGTCTATCGTCTGCATAACGCCATTGCACAATCGCAACATCATTCAGAAAAGAGAACTGATTCACATTATACATATCAGAAAACATGAACTCTAAAAATATGAGCGATCACTGATTAAAGTGGTGTTCGACCTGTCAGGTCTTTGACACATCTTTCCCCAGAGTGAATTTAGTGCTAGTTTAGCCACAGATCTTTTAGCTGGATTAACAGAAATACAAGCCGGATCCAACTCGATCCCCTCATTTTCCAGTTATTTGTTGATTGTATTGTAGTTTAGTCCTTTCATCTATTACCAAGGACGGATATCCTGAAGTTTCCTGTTTTGTCTTTAGAAACATTTTAATGTTGTCTGCAAAAAGAGTGTCTGTTGGATGTGTTATCAAAATGCCAAACTTCAAAGACTTAAATTTTGTACCTTTTTTCTACAGCTTTTGCAATTTCGATAGAAGCCCATGTCCCAATAAGGTCTCTATCCCGATCTGAGTGGTTACACTGCTTTTGCTGAAGCTCGGCACACGTTCTGCATAAAGGAAAGAGGAGTTTGCTTTTTACCCGAAAAGGAAGAACAGATGCCCACAGACCTCGAGGTGGTAAAACCTTTTGCTCTAATAATGCCAAAGTAGTTTTATAGAGGCTGAAAGTTACAGAAAATTATGGCAGGGTGACCGATCGGGTACGTCTTTGTCTTATTTACAGATGAGTAAAGAGATGTGAAATCGTAATAAATCGATTCTCTCACCCGGCTGTGCAACATAACGTTAGTTTGACCGCCATAAAGGACATCATGAGGGTTTAAACGCTCCAGGAAAATCCAAGTCCTTTAGAAAGTTTTACACGTTTATCAGTTTTCTTCACTTCATTCCACTCATGTACCGACATCAATGACTTGTAAATTATGAACTTCTTGCAAGTTTTTATTTTTTTCATCTTTTTGACGGACATCTCCGAAGCTAGTGTGAGATGAGCTAAGAGGATGCGGAGTCATGGAGGGGGAAACACTTTTCACAACCGTGATAAAAACAACCAAGAAACTCAAAAGCCTTTCGCGTCTGACCCACCTCGCAGTAACCGTCTACAAAAAAGTTACCGAACCTTACTTCACCCTCGTTCAAAGCATGTCGAATGGGTAGATTTTACGGAAATGTAGTTGAGCCACTGAATTGACAGTGTTGAGAGAGATTTCTGCCTATTGATGTAATTGTCAAGCGGCGGAATAGCTAGAGTGTTTTCAGGAAGAAACACGGTCCTAAAGATTTTCATACAGACAGAAGCGATTGTTATGCATTTAAAAGGGTCGACCTTTGTACTTTGGAGTATTTCATTTCTGAAAGCTAAACACCACTTTCTCAAAATGTCGACGTCGTTTACACAGTATTCTGCCATCTCTTTCTTAAAATCAAAGACTTTGCCAGATACCGTTACATACCACTTGAAAAACTCTTGTCTTTAGGCATCATGTTATCCACACCGTAAAATTTAGGCTCAGGATAAGGACCAACGTAGTTTTGGTGATCTAAGGTGTTCCAGAAATGTGGAAAATAACCTTTTTTTTCTGAAAATCCCATGGCTTTAAGGAGGCTGCTAAGCTTCATGGGTAAGAAAGACAGGCTGTCGATGTAGGACTGATGAAAGTCGGAATCTGTAAAACAATTTTACCACCTTGCGCAATGATATCAGGCGTTATCCCTTCTTTCACCAAATGGTTCAACAAAAGGTATGAATCAAACCCTCTAGCATTATGTGCTATAAAGATATATAGCTCTTGTATTTGTTACGCCGAAAGGACTTAAACTCAGCAACACAACCGTCTCCTTCGAACAACCACTCCTTTCCGCGAAAATCAATACAGCATAAGAAATTAGCTATATTAGTTCCTGTCTTGTCTCAAAATCATAAAATATGTACTTTCTAGTTGGCATTTCTTTCTTTACCGGTTGTATGAAACAGCTATGCTCAGTATCTCGATCAAGTTTTTCACCGCAGAGTTTACACATCCTCTCATGACACAGGTGTTTTTTACGGTTAAAAGGGTTCTGGTGTGTTAGGTCATTGCAGTTACCGCAGTAGAAAGCCGTTTCACACACTGAATATTCACCATCGCTCGACTGAAGCTTTGCTTTATGTACGTCAAAACAAAATTCAGACCTACACAACCTCGAACAGTCTGGGCGTTTAATTACCTTTTGAACATGTTTGTAACAATCCGAATTACGACAAATGTTAGTTAAATTCGCATCGATGTTTCCGTGAATCTTCAAACCCTGAGTGACAGAAACGACAAACGTAACTAGAACCCAAAAGCCCCGTGATGTTTTTATTCCTGTAATCGTGGTTGTCGTGCAAAAACAAGTACAGCATATTTTCATGCGGTGTCTTACTGGTTTGAAAGACTATCCGGCCTTATTGACAGAACAGTAAACAATTACAATTTTACAGTCCAAAGACGTCTCAAATTTTGATACATCAGTGAAGGTTACCGCTGTGTCTTCAGTTACCCAACATCGTGTTGGATTTGCTTAGCGAGCTTTTCTATTTGAAATCTTTTTCTAGGATTCAAAAGTTGTGTAACGCATAAAATAAAACCCATGTCTTTTGTTGTAACAAATGTACAGATGTCTAATTTTTTTTCTAAACAACTTCAGAGCTGAAGATTGAACACATTTTCATTTACCTGTACCACCGCGAGGTGGCCGAACTATTTGGATCATTAATTCAAGAGTATTGTCTAAAAATTTCACACTTAATTTGAATTGCATTTTCAAGCATGGACAGAAAAGGCTGCAAATCGATGGAGCCGTTGACTAATTGAATGCGTGATGACAGATTGAGCGTAATCGCCTCTAATTTCAACATTGACAACATAAGGTCAATGTTTCGTTCAAACGATTGACTGCTTCAGTTAAATCAGGGTTTAACTGTGTAGATGACGGTTGATCATTTAGGCTAATTATGATTTAATTAAAAAAATATGTCCTGTTGCGTTGTTTGTGTATCTGGTGCATTTTGAAATGTATTTTGACTGGAAATTTCACTTTGACTAGCAGCATGGTGGGTTGGTGATGAATTTTCATTCAACTGACTGATTACAGCGGTTAAGAAAGGGTTCAGGGCTGTGACCTCATTATCAGTTCTGATTTATTTATAGTTACTCTCTGCGTCTGAAATGTTGTTAGAACGTTTCTCTGCCATAGTTAATATGAAATCTCCTTAACAAATCTACAGTCGTGGCCAAAAGTTTTGAGAATTACATAAATATTGCTTAATACATAAATGCTTAAGTTTTTATAATAGCAATTTGCATATACTCCAGAATGTTATGAAGAGTGATCAGATGAATTGCATAGTCCTTCTTTGCCATGAAAATTAACTTAATCCCGAAAAAATTTCCACTGCATTTCATTGCTGTCATTAAAGGACCTGCTGAGATCATTTCAGTAATCGTCTTGTGAACTCAGGTGAGAATGTTGACGAGAACAAGGCTGGAGATCATTATGTCAGGCTGATTGGGTTAGAATGGCAGACTTGACATGTTAAAAGGAGGGTGATGCTTGAAATCATTGTTCTTTCATTGTTAACCATGGTGACCTGCAAAGAAACGCGTGCAGCCATCATTGCGTTGGATAAAAACAGCTTCACAGGCAAGGATATTGTGGCTACTAAGATTGCACCTAAGTCAACCATTTATAGGATCATCAAGAACTTCAAGGAAAGAGGATCAATTCTTGTTAAGAAGGCTTCAGGGCGTCCAAGAAAGTCCAGCAAGCGCCAGGATCGTCTCCTAAAGAGGATTCAGCTGAGTGCCACCAGTGCAGAGCTTGCTCAGGAATGGCAGCAGGCAGGTGTGAGCGCATCTGCACACACAGTGAGGCCAAGACTTTTGGAAGATGGCCTGGTGTCAAGAAGGGCAGCAAAGAAGCCACTTGTCTCCACAAAAAACATCAGGGACAGATTGATCTTCTGCAAAAAGTATGGCGAATGGACTGCTGAGGACTGGGGCAAAGTCATATTCTCGGATGAAGCCTCTTTCCGATTGTTTGGGGCGTCTGGAAAAAGGCTTGTCCGGAGAAGAAAAGGTGAGCGCTACCATCAGTCCTGTGTCATGCCAACAGTAAAGCATCCTGAGACCATTCATGTGTGGGGTTGCTTCTCATCCAAGGGAGTGGGCTCGCTCACAATTTTGCCCAAAAACACCATGAAGCCATGAATAAAGAATGGTACCAAAACACCATCCAACAGCAACTTCTTCCAACAATCCAACAACAGTTTGGTGAAGAACAATGCATTTTCCAGCACGATGGAGCACCGAGCCATAAGGCAAAAGTGAGAACTAAGTGGCTCGGGGACCAAAACGTTAATTTTGGGTCCATGGCCTGGAAACTCCCCAGATCTTAATCCCATTGAGAACTTGTGGTCAATGCTCAAGAGGCGGGTGGACAAACAAAAACCCACTAATTCTGAAAAACTCCAAGAAGTGATTATGAAAGAATGGGTTGCTATCAGTCAGGATTTGGCTCAGAAGTTGATTGAGAGCAGCCCAGTCGAATTGCAGAGGTCCTGAAAAAGAAGCGCCAACACTGCAAATACTGACTCTTTGCATAAATGTCATGTAATTGTCGATAAAAGCCTTTGAAATGTATGAAGTGCTCGTAATTATATTTCAGTACATCACAGAAACAACTGAAACAAAGATCTAAAAGCAGTTTAGCAGCAAACTTTGTGAAAACTAATATTTCTGTCATTCTCAAAACTTTTGGCCACGACTGTACAATACTTATGGCACACTATATTCAACTATTCAAGATTATTATGCAACAAATGAAACAATCTCAGCAGGTGAACCGGTATAAAACACGTTATTAAGATGATTACAATTTTCATTCATAACATACATTTGATGTTGAAAATCATCCTGTGCTTCGTTAATCCCATGTCCTTCATCAGCTGCGTGGTTTCTGGATGAAAATCCTCTTCATCACCGCCATGTCTGACACTGAGCGCACTTAAAGAAAATTACATATTTTGAGTTTTTGCACTCAGAGGATGCCTGACAAAAAAAAAAATATATATATATATATATATATATATATATATATATATATATATATATATATATATATATATATATATATATATATATATATATATATATATATATATATATAGGGTTAGAATGATGGAACAAATAAAGAAAAAATACCAATAAAGTTTGTTTTTAATTCTACATGGTCAAAAGAGAGAAAGGAAGAAAAAAAAAACAAATACCAAGCCAACTAACTCAACAAAAAGAAGCCGTTCACTCTAAAATTTCTACTTTCCTGCAACTTGAAGAAAACAAAAAGGGATCTACTTCTACTTCTGTGTTTTCTCTTGGAAGTTGACTTGAGGGACACTCACCTCTTCCATCACACTCTCCTGGCTGACGTCAGGTCCAACAAAAACTTTGGTCGAAGGTAGTTGGTCAAGACGGTTGTGAGAGGTGGTTTGTTGTACATGTGGTGTTTCTTTTAACTTCTAAATCTGAGACGATTCCTTTGCAGAACAGATTTGCTGTTTTAAGAGACCAACACTCAACTGGAGATGGGGTACACACAAACATCTAGCCAGGGTAACTGACAAAACTCTTTGAATCAGTTTGAAATATTTTTTACAAGCACATCACCACATGCAGATAACCCAGGACTCATTGCACACACATACATTTCCTACAGGTATGTGTAAGCAAGTTAAAAACACTCACACAATTTTATCAAGCCATCTTCACCCAACACCTCTACTACAGATGATATAATAAAAAAAACACACAGAATTGGATGTACAATAATATGGTCATTTTGAAATCGCATTACACAACAGTAATAAATAATTTAAGTAAACATCTTAACGGTTTGAAGGACGTGGAGTGGCAGTGAAGTGGGCCCAAAAACGGGTTTAAACACAAATTAACAGAGAACCAATTGACCTCATGTAAACGATTCATTTTAAATAAACAGTCCCTAGTTGAGGACACAGGAGGCCCTTCTTCACGTGCCACTACACCCCAAAAGGTTGTCTCTCCACGCGCCCAACTTTTTACATCACCTCACTACAGTAGTAAACATTCCAAATGATCAATTTCACTTACACCTCCCACGCCTAAACCAGTTACAGTTCATGCTTTAGTTCATCACAGGGAAAAGAGTCCAGCATTTTCAACTATAGTCACACCTACAACAGTTCAGACATCCAATTCTGCCGTTCCTTTTCACTTTAGAGCTCAAAGCACGTGTGAAGAGAATGAGAGGACCACAGGACAAACCCCTGCTGAAGAAAAAGGGATAAGGATGATGGGGCATAACAAAAGATTTTCTCTAGCCAACTTCCAATCTGAATCCCCTTTTAAATCTAAATCTACTGCAGTGGTTGACTCCTCCTAGTGTTTCCTCTGACTCTTCATGCGTGCAACCTTTTAGATAGAATCTCATTAAGGAACACACCATATAGGCACATTAACACTGATAGGAAAGCAGTAGATTGGTCCATCAACATTCACTAATCAAGCGTTTTTATGGGTGACCCAATCTTGACATTAGATCAGAAGACATACAGGCTGATAGTTTTCCAGGAGCCAATTTCATGCACCTCTCTCTAAAATTCTTTGGAAACGTCCGGTACAGTCACATACTCAACAGGTAGTATTAGCAGCAGGTATAAATAACAGACATCAACAACCTCACAAAACCGCTATTAAACAACTACCGGGCCTGTGGAGAGCGGCCAGGAGAGCCTTTCCCAACGCTACAATATACACACCAATTCTCAGATTTTCTACCAAAGCAGGAGCAGCAGAACCTGGAGATCATCAACAAACATGTTGAGTCTCATGGAACCCCATTGTCTGAAGTTAACAAACTTCTGTTTGAGGTAGAAAAGAGATTTTGTTCATCGGACAGTTCAGACTGCTCAGCTTATCTTTGACTCTTGGTTAGATAACATGGAATTTCAGTAATACAAACATTTTAGACCACTTGTTCTAACTGAGGTCTATAATTGAGTCCAAAGATCTCCAGATCAACGGTAAAAATGGGTTTCCATGAGACTCAACAGAAAAGGTGAGACAATATTGAAATAAAGATTATCAAGTTTGTTTTTGAGAGTGTGATGCCCACGGACTTTCTCCACTCGTGTAGTAGGGGCCTCTGGGATCCCCTTCCTGCTCATAAAACGGTATCAATTGTTAAAATGGTATGGTTATTTATAAATCTTATGATGGATATGATTCATATTATATACATTGTTATAGGAGACATTCATGGAGATGATTTTCTTTTTCCTTCTTGTGTGGTTTTTATGACGTGTGAATATACCCTTTGGCATTTTTTTTTGATAGCACTCATCCTAAAGCACTTAAAAATCTCTTTTTTGGGATCATTTCAATCTACAGTGATTTTCATAAATTTTTTGTTACTTACCGGGTTTCTTTCTTTTTTTTTCCCATTTTTAGTTTCAGTTTTAATTCTAAATTTGATTTCTTATTCCAAGCTTATTCTTAATTTCAATCTTAACCCCGTGCCTCTTCTTGTCCCTAACCATAACCTCATCCCTTCTCTTGTCCATAATTTTAACCCCTCCTCCCCCCCTTTTTTTTCTTTCTTAGATATTTACTTACCTTTAATTTGTTTCTTGATAAGTAACAATGTGTCCAGGGGGCATCCTGGGGTCCTTTTCTGTAAAAGAGAAGGAGAGAAACAAGGTTAGAATTTTTTCCCTCTTATCTAAAATCTTTCATAAGACTTATCGATGGGAAAGGGAGGGCGAAGGGGAGTTTCTTGATTGAGCCCGTGCACTAATGCGCATCTTTTTTTCCAAGACCCTTGGTCTGTGCAAAAATGCATTCCAAAGTTTAGCTGAGACTCGTATGAAGCTTCTGTTTTTCTTCAACAAATAACCTACTAACTACTTAAGAACTCGGTCCGCCATCTTGCAAAAAACAAAATGCATTGTTCAGCTCCTGCCCAAGCATCCACACTCCCACTCTCCACAGTGAAAGCTTTCACGTCCTCCCTGTACAGTATATCATACACATTTTCTATTCTATAAATGTATTTAGTTATTTCTTAGAAATAACACTTATACCAACTAGATTTAGCTCATTTTAGGGCAGATTTTAAAGTTACAGGGTATTCTTAGTACGAATTTAAGTCGTTTATTTCCCCAGAAAATAGTTTGGCTGTGTTGTGCCAAAAAGTGAATGGCTGCATGGATTGACTTTGGAAATCCTTTTTGCCTGATCGTTCTGGAATTAAGATCAGCATACTTGCATTATAACAAACTTCATGATGGGAGTGCAGAGCAGGACAACTTGTAACAACTGAGCCATATATGGTAATATGTACTTATATGCACATCAATTTTGACTTAAGACAGACTTCTGAACTATCCCTTTAAAGCGTTTAAACTGTATTTTAGCCCTGCATGTCGAAAGAACGTCAATGTTGGTTGTCCTCATTTCTCAATTAGAAATGATCTTGTTTTAAAAATGTGAAATTCTTGCAAGGAAATTCTTTTTTTTTTTCAACAGATGCATCTTCAAAATAAATCCGGATAAAGGCACCAAAGTGACGGGAAAAGAAAAGGGACAGCAGTATGCAGTCAATTCAAGAGTCTTCAGCCTAATATCAAAAATTGCCAATTTTGAGCGACGCGTTAGTGTTAGTCAAACCACTAAACACACTGTAAATGTGATATCTAGTCAAATTAACGACATTTTCTTCATATGACTAAAACTAACCAAATATGTTTTAGCCTATTTCTAGACATATTTAAGCCCAATTCCTTGTTCTATTGGTTTCTAATCTTCTTAGTGTTAAGCATTTATGTCTTGAAAGAAGCAAAACAATTTACAACTAAAAATAATAAATAACATATTAAATAATATATTTCTATATTAAATAACTTTTGACTAAGGTATTTTCACCTTATTTTACACCTTGTATGGGGTGCCGCAGCCTCCTTAACCGCCTGTTTGTTCCACTTCCTCCACATTCTCAGGTCCTGAAATGGTCACACAACTCCAAGCTCTCCTGCCATCCTGGTTCAGCTCGAACTCTGGTTCAAGTCCAACAAAGTTTCTGGTGGCCCACGGTAAAGGAGGACACTACACCAACATCGCACCCGCAGGCCTTCTCAGTCCCATCCCATCCCGTCCATGGTCTAATATTCCATGGTCAAATATTGCCCTGGATTTTGTCACGGGGTTATCCTCCTCCGACAGCCACTCGTGCACCATTTCGTTCCGCCACCGAAACTCCCATCTGCCAAGGAGACCACTGACCTCTTGATGCTGCACGGCCTCACCAAAGACATCGTCTCCGACCGTGGGCCCCAGTTCACCACACAGTTTTGGAAGGCATTTTGTAGACTCATTGAAAACACTCCCAGCCTGTCCTCAGGTTTTCAACCCCAGTCCAACAGTCAGACCGACAGAAAAAAAAACCTGTCCCTCAAAGGTAGCCCTAAGGTGCATGGCTTCCCGAGATGTCGCCTCTTGGAGCAAGTTTCTGCCTTGGGTGGAGTACACCCACAACTCCCCAGGTATCATCTACTGTTTTTTCTTCCTTCCAGTGCACAAAACAAATCGTGTCATTCTGAAATTGTGTGCAGCTTTTGTGAATCATCATCACCCTCTCGCTTTATGCAAGCGTTTTCCATGAAATGAAGTCTAATAAAGAGTAAAAGAACATGCAACTTCAATAATTACAAACACACAACACTTTTCATTGCATTGGGCTCTTTTGCATTTTTTTTTTTTTACAGGGGAAATTCTGCACTTGGGGCTAATTGTGTTGTAAGCTAATGCGAAAGACTCATCCTCTGTATAATGCATTCCACTCACTTTGTGTTTCAAACAAACCGGCAAATTAACCAAGAACATGTATGCTGGTTTTAAAAATTGTCTGTAGAACAGAAAAGAATCTGAAACAGGCCCTAAGCAAGCAAGTTAGCTTTTTTGTAAGCTAATGTGAAAGGATCATCCTTTATACCATGTTGTATAAGATTTAAAATCTCACCACAAAATCCACAGACAATTAACAGGAGATGTCATAATATCAGACTATAGGTAACGTTAAAATAAATTAACTTGTGTTAATTTGTGTGTTTGCATGCTCTCTGGTGGACTTGGCTCCGTGCTGTCTGGCTCAAACAATGGAGGTGAGGTTGATGGTTTCGAGGGATGATGGGGTTCCGACTCAACCACATTTGGTTGGCTCAACGGTTTTTACCATTTGTGATATTGGCACTTTGTGGCACTGAAGTCGCATTTTCTTCAGTTTTTGCGCCGCACTGATCAGTACTCCTGCAGTACCCGCACGTCTATAAATGCTCTCGGATGCTGCCATAAATCCCCAAGTTTTGTAGGTTGTATCCAGCTGGTGCTGCATATTTTGTCCGCCCAAATTTCGAGCAGAGGTTTTACCCCTTCACTGCTCCATAGAGAACCCATAGCTGCGTACTTGTAAACAACGACAAGGTTGAATAGTGATAAAGTTCGCGGCAACGTGTCATCCGCTTTTGAGCTCATCATGTTTGCTTTGTCTCAACAGATCCATTAGTCTTTAGTGTTTTTCTGCAGGGTAGATGTCCAGAAGATGTGAATACTCCTCCTTAAAGCCTACACTTGTCCTTATCCTCCACTATTGAAATGACAATCAAAAACTGTAATGCTGTAAGGCTGTATGACAAGTTAAGATGTGATAGGATGGACAAGAATGCCCATTTGACACCAGACTGCTGACCTCTGACGAGTTACACGACAGTCATGTCACTTCATAGAGGAAGTTCTGCTTTGTTTTGACAGACACTCCTGCTCACTTGGTAATGGAGCTGACAAAAAATGACTAATTAATGGAGTGTGGGTGAAGATTGTAGCTTGTGTCACAGAAAATCCCAGCAATATTGTTTCAGCCCTGAAAGATTATTTCTACTGGGACCACATACCTTGTTCTGCCCATGTGCTGAACCTCATATTCAGAGCTGCATTGAAAGAGGTCCAGGCAATATTGCAAAAGGTCAAAACATTAAAGTACAATCGACAAGTACAAGCCATTTTAGTTGGTCACCACTGAAGTCAGTGCAGAAAAGTAAGTGGTTCAATATTTTATTATTCATTTTAAACACAAGCCTTATTTCTATCAGAAAACTCTGTGCTGTATAGATGTTATCAATTTAATCTTCATAGCTTTGTGACTGCCTCGGATCCTGGTGCAACTGCCAGTGCAGGGGCCATGTTTTGGCAAGACTTTGACTGGTTAGCAAACTTGAGGCCTTCTGGTACCATTTCTGTGTCAGAGATGTGGGCCTACCTTGCAAAGTCACTCTTCCTCTGCACATCAGAGATCTCCACCAGGAGGAGGAGATCTCCACCAGTATACAAAACCTCTCAAGTTTATGAATGCAAGACCTTCAGATGGTACAGATGTGGCCACAATGCAAAGAATTTCTCAAACTGGGCAGATTAGTTTTTTTTTCTTTTCATGCAAATCTCTTAAAAATAAAAGTTAAACTTGGTCCTAAAAATAGCCAAAGGAGGTTTTTTTTTTTTTTTTTTTTTTCCCTTGTGCAATATTTACTTTTTTCAATACTTGTTAAATGTTAAGGTTATTAGGCACTGTGGCTTTAAATAGTTTTTGTTCATTTCGGAATATGTATTCTTTTTGCCATAAAATGTTTTCTGGCAAAAAATAAAACAATTCAAGAATCAACGTAAGAATTTTATTACTACAACATTTTTGTCTTGCTTGTTTCATCAACGTTTGCGTAAGTAGTAGATGTTAGTCATTTTGTTCATTTTAGAAAAATGAAAGTCTTGTTTAGCAAAATGAGCGAATCTAATATGAGTTGAGTCTTCAGTTTAACATCTCTCACTTAGTATGCCACCACACCACAATTTCAGGTTGTCCTTGGTCAGACTCCTCGTAATATCGCCAGTCAACATGTATTGTGGTGGTGTGCTATACAATTGCTTTTGCAATTTTTGCTCTTCTGTGGTACTTGCCAGGTGCAAGCTTATTTGAATAAAAATGAGCCCGTGTGTACATCCAATATAACATTTCAAGTAGAAACGACAAAAGTAATAAGGAAAAAAATTGTGGGGACACAGAAAATAGGCAAGGAAAAGGTCTTGAACACAAATGTTTCACAATGTAGTTTACCATGTGCACTAGTGATGGGAATCTTGTGGTGTGAGGAGGCATAGAATATTTAGACGAGAACTACTAGTATGCATGAGAATAGAAACTATTGAGGAGCAGAGTTTTGTAGCTGAGAGCAGAATGAGTAAAGGTACAGTGTAAAAACAACAAAAAAAAGTCAGTTCAAACTGAGTTGAAGTTTAATCTTAGAAGTAGGTATGACAAGGATAGTCCAAATTTGCAGAAGCACATGTTTTATATCAGTTAAAAGCGCAAGAAAGATGCACAAGAGCCAACCAAAAGAATGCAGAAATAAGGCCCGACTGAATAAACAATATGGTCTGATCTTTGAAATGTATAATTTGACATTTATGCATGTTATTCTACTGTTCTTATTCTGTGCTTGATATCAGTGTCAGTTTTCTTCAGCTGTTCATTTCCCCATTAAAAATTATTTTTATGTTGCATTCGACTTTAGCATGAAGCTGTTTGTTGCCGTCAACCGCATCAATAGCAATTGGTTATGCGAAGTTGATTCGGCTAATAAAAATGGCCTTGCTTGTTTCTCTGTTGGCGGTGTGTTGGGGTGTGTACCTCTTTGGCTTCAGCATTATAAAAGGAAGTGATGGGATTTGTTCTTCCACTTTCTTTTGGTTTTAATGGCAGGTTTGGTGAATGGAAGTCGCAGCAGATTTGAGGCCGTAGTAGGCTTATCGTTTGTACAGCAGCAATGTGCCAGCAGATTTCAAGGTTGCTTAAGTGCAACCTTTTTTTTTAAAAACAAAAAATTATTTATTTTTTTATACCTGGTATATGGACATTGGCACAACTGGTGTTCATATGTACCACCGACGGACACTCTTGGAACTCAATAACCTGGCAAACTACATAAGATGAACTGCGTGAAAAGCTATGCGACCTCTGCTTGCTGCGGGAACCAGGCCTTGGCATTGCCCGATGGCTTAGGAGCACCGTCACTCTCACATGCTTCATGATCATCCCTGTGCCAAAGAGGTGTTGAGTTTCTAGTCTTAATGACGATAGTCCAGTTGCACACTCGCCTATCATGAAGTGCTTTGAGCAGCTTGTCATGAGACACACATCAAGACCCCGCTGCCCCCCTTACTGGTCCCACTGCAGTTTGCATATCGCCCTAATCGCTCAACAGATGACGCCATCTCCACCACACTGAATCTGGCCCTCACACACTTGAGGGATGATGGTATTGAATGCTGAACTGAAATCTTGGTACAGCATTCGAAACATAGGTTGTCCTGTTGGGTCTGAACACATCCCTCTGTACCTGGATCCTGGGCTTTCTGACCGGAAAACCTTAATCAGTGTGGATCGGGGACAGCACCACCACACTGAGTACTGGGGCGACACGCAGATCAAAACACATCAAGTTTGCTGATAACACAACCACAATGGGTCGCATCAGCAAGAACAACGAATCCTCATACAGAGTGGAAGTGAAGAGGCTAAGGGACTGGTGCATAGACAACAACCTCTCTCTGAACGTCAATAAGACATAAGATGGTTGTCGATTTCAGGAGGACACGGATCGGCCAGTCTCCACTGAATGATGGTTCCTCTGTGATCGTCATCAACAGCATGAAATTCCTTGGTGTTGAGGGACCAGGTGAGGAGAATCTTCACCTGGAGTTTGAGGGACCAGTTCCTTGCATAAGAAAGCCCAACGGCATATTTTCATCCTGAGAAGGCTGAGGGAAAGCCCAGCTCTCACCACAGATTCTGACCACCTATAGAGGCACGATCGAGAACGTCCTGAGTGGCTGCATCACTGTCTGGTTTGGGAATTGTGCCGTCTCAGACCGCAAGACCCTACAGCAGATAGTGAGGACCAGGGTCTCTTCGCTCTATCAAAGTTATCTACACCACACGCTGCATCTGCAAAGCCACCAGCATCACCAATCACATACTTCACATGCTTCAATCTGGAAAAAGGTACGGAAACATTCGGGGCACACATTCAGACTATGCAACAGCTTCTTTCCACAAGCCGTCCGTCTCCTCAACCAAAATGGACTGGACTGAAACACAAAATTTTACTTGCAGATTCCATCAAGTCATCGATTACTAATAAGTTTGTTTCGCTAAGGGGAATTAGTTCACTCATCCAAAGAATCAGGGGTACCTTAGAATTGTTTATTCTCCCCATCAATTCATCATACAGAGGTTGCCAACATGTGTAACACCCATGCAATGTTTATGAACTAGCAACATTGTCCTCAGTTTCCCGCCCTTTTAAAATGGGAATTCCTACTATTACTGGGTCCACACACAATAGATGGAAAGGCACTAGCACCCTCGCATCAAAACAGATGTATTTAAAACAAAACAGAAAAGCATGAATGAAAAACATGCATTGCACATGTGTTTTTGCTAAAAGTATTTACTCTCCTGCCTTCACATGGATATGACCATGAGTAACATACATCATGTTGGAACAGGAAGGGGCCATCCTCAAACTGTTCCCACAAAGTTGGGAGCATGAAATTGTCCAAAATGTATTTATGGTGAAGTATAGAGTTCCTTTCACTGGAACTAAGGGGCCAAGCACAACTCTTGGAAAATTCAAATTTTATTCGTCACACACACAGTATGATATATGAAGTGAAATGCTTATACGACTGCTGTCGACCTACAATATTACAACAAAAAAGAAATGAGATTTGAAAATAAAGAAACACTTATTTACATAATATACAGATGAGAATAAAAATGAAAATAAAATATTAGAATAAGATAAATATAAAAAAAAGTTAAAGAATATCTAATAAAAATAGAATATATATATATATATATATATATATATATATATATATATATATATATATATATATATATATATATATATATATATATATATATAAAATATTAGTAAATGGATATAATAGAAATATGTAGTGTCCCGGTATTGTCAGGATAATGTGCAAGGCTGCAGTTCAAGTTCACAGTGTGACCCCACATCATAATTCCTCCACCACCAAACTTGGCACAGTGCAGTCAGACACTTGACCGCCTGGCAACCGCCAGACTCATCCATCAGATTGCCAGACAGAGGAGCATGATTTGTCACTACAGAGAACACGTCTCCACTGCTCTAGGGTCAGGTGTAGCTATGGACTTTGCAGAAGTTTCTCGAACCTCGAACCCCAACCTTCTTTGATTTTTAGATGGAGTTGCTGTCTACATGCCTAGATAAATACATTTTAAAAAATTAAGCATTTATTTTACACCTGTAACCATGGAAGTGATTGGGAAAACCTGATGCATGTACGTCGGCTAATGAAAACCCAAAGTTAAGTATCTCAGGCCATGGTCACACGTAGCCGGGTATTTAAAAAAAAAAGCTTAAATCATTCTCTGCGGTTTTCATCTTTCGTCCACATGCAGACGCTGTTTTGGTCGCTGAAAACGGAGCTTTTGGAAAACTCCGGCCGAAGTGAAGATTTTTCCAAAACTCCGTTTTCGGTGGTGGTGTGTGGACAGAGGAAACAGATTTCGGCTTGTTGTAACATCACCTTGTGCTGTTGATGTAATTGTGTGCTTGCCTCCTTGATTTGATGTCCGCTTTGTTTATGAGGATATTTTGTGCAGTAGCGGGTGTACGTACGGTAAACTAGTGACTGTGTTAACGTTGCGTACTTGACACTCTGTACATACATGTGCAGTTACTCGCGCATTACGTTAATGAACAGAGGCGCCTGAATATACCACTAAGCTCACTGCTGCTACATACTGTACAAAAACAAGATGACGGACAGCGACTGTGGTTTGGGACGAGACCGGTCTGACTTCTACAAAGCGCAACAGGTAACGATGTTTTGTCTAGGCTTCTGATTGGTCCACTGTTGATTTTAAGGAGGCTCCTAACCACAGTGCATAACAGGGCGTTTTGCCTTTTCATGTGGACAAATGTATTTTTAAACCCTAGGTCGTGTGGACAGAATTATTTTTAAAAACAAAAAAAAAATCTCAGTTTTTAAAAACACCCGGCTACGTGTGGACATGGCTTCAGAAAATTTTAACATTGAGATCATGGTGTCACCATGATCTCAATCAGCTAATTAACTCAAACCGCCTGCTCCTGCTACGGTTTCCTGAGAATTGAAATAGTCTCTCAGTCTGGTTCAGTAGGCTGGCTGTTCAGAATGCCGTATCCAAGCACATTAATGGAAAGTTGAAGGGATGTTTCAGTCAGTGGAAGCCTCTACCAGGACGTTTTAGAGCTCCTGCTTCCCTCTGCTGACCAGCTTTATGGGGTGCTGATTTTTAATTTACTAGCAGGACTTGTCCACACTGCCAAAAATACTAATACCTGGTTTTACCCAGATAGCACACTGCTGAAGGGCCAATGCTGGTCCACTGTTAGAATTATTTTATATATAAAGGGAGTTATTTCTACTCTCTTGCTCTTCCTCATAGATCTGATATTAACGTGTTAAATCTTTCCTGCTGCTGCTATCTTCCTGTCTCCTCTTGCATCTGTTCCTAAAGGTGTGAACGCTCCCACGCTCACCTTCTCATTCTCTTTTTTCATATCCCCTTTTATCTCGGTCTCCCTCGGTCTCCTTGTCCCCCCCCCACCTCCCCCTAACTCAAGCAGACATCTTGTGATCCTTCTCTGGACGGACACCTCTGTCTTCCTCTCCTTTGATTCTTCAGGATCTCACCAGGACATTTACAGTGGTTTATGTTCTTTGTAGTAAGATGTGTCAGTGGCACAGGCGTTTGGTCAAATAAATATATAAAAACCCTATCTCTTGCTGTTAATAAACAGAGACCTTTCTAACTGTGTGTGTTTTGACGGAGTCTCTTAAAAAAAAAAAAAAAAAAGCTTACCGAAGCACAGCAGACAGACCGACCAACTCGCTTCTTCTTCTACGAAACTTTAAAAACTTTTACACACTGTTTGCATCAATGGTTGGCCTGATGTCATTTTGTCCATTGGCTCAACACTGGCTCGTTAGTGGAGCTAAAGATGAGTTAGCCCACTGTTGGTTCAGTAAATAAAGTTGAAAATTAAATTTGACTCTCTACAATAATTCAATAATAATATATTATTATATAATTTATATCTCCAGAGATTTATTTTTACTTTTACGATAAAATGATTACAAACTAAATATAGAAAATATGTAACCATTATGTTGATTAAATTACATAATAAATATCTAGTACAACCACCTTTTCCCTCAGCATGGTGGATGAAAAAATGAATGCAAGTACCCATTGCCTTAGACTGTCTTTTTTTATATCAGGTAGCTCTGCATCTTCATCATTCACCTCAGTACTTTCACCATCAGCTGGATCACTGTAGCGCAGCTGTTCATCACCACCACCACAACAGCATTATTGTCCGGCTGTGGGCATATCCTCAAATCCAAGTGTGAAAAACCTTGGTGCATCTTTCCCAAAAAGTCTCATGGCTGTATCAGACCAAAAGGGCGTGTCTACTAAACATCTAGATCTAGGCATTTGGCAGACACCCTTATCCAGAGCAACTTACATTTTTCATCTCATTACATCTGAGCAATTGAGGGTTAAGGGCCTCGCTCAAGGGCCCAACAGTGGCAACTTGGTGGTTGTGAGGTTTGAACCTGGGATCTTCTGAACCGTAGTCCAATGCCTTAACCACTGAGCTACCCCTGCCCTACACTGAGCAAACGGTCGGAATACTTAGGACCATGTGATATTTCAGTTCTTTCTTTTTAAATAAATCTGCAAAAATGTAAAGATTTTTTTTTTTTTGTCAATGTGGGGTGCTGTGTGTACATTAATGAGGGGGAAAAATTAACTTGGCGAATGTCTGCAATATAACAGTGAAAAATTTAAGGGGGTCTGAATACTTTCTGCACCCACTGTAAGTATACAAATAAATTAATAATTATCCTAAAATGTATACCAAATGCTGCAGAAATAATGAACCATGTATTACTTAAATTTCTTTATTTTTCGCAAATGGAAGCTGTACAGTGAAGTGACAAACGTTCCAAAGAAACTGCTTCAAATATTGAAACAAACGTTTCAGTTTGTCAGTTCCTATATTTTTAATTTTCTCCTCAACACAAACTAGACTGACCGTGTGCGCGTGTGTGTGCGCGTGTATCTGAACTGCACTTTTGCAAATATTTGCACAATAATTATTTTACTTGCTATTTGCACACAGTATTTTTAAATCATTGCTGCTAATTCAGGAATGTCAAATGTCTACTATATCTCCTCCCACTACCTCAACTCTGACCTCATTACTACAAAAAGTACTGAAATGTGTTGCATTATGGTGTCACTCTGGAGCACTTTGTTGTCTGTCATCTCCTCTTTGTATAGAAAGATTTTTTACAGACTCCATTCTTCCCTCCACCCGTGCAAGGTTTCCTGTGCCACTGGCTGCAACACAACCCCAAAGGACGATAGATTAATAACTGACAAGGTGACACGAAATGCTGCTCTGTTTTTCACTTCTGATGTTGGATGGAGACGCAGGAAAGGTTTTCGTCTGCTGACTCTTCATTGAAGGTCTTGTGGAACGCTGCACCACCACTCCTGAGTCTGCTGAATCTTCCTGCAGATTTTAGCAGTCAAATGGGGGTTTTGATTTGTCTTTCTGACCAATAAATGAGCAGTTCTGAGAGTTTTCTTGGTCTTCCAGATCTCATCTTGACCTGGACAGATCCCCCGAACTGCCGTCTCTTAATTACATTTCTCACTGTCGAAACTGCAAGCTGACGACGCTTTGCTATCTTCTTGTAGCTTCTCCTGCATTGTGGGCATCAATAACTTTTCATTATCAGAGTCTTACACAGCTGCTTGGAGGAACCCAGGGTTGAGTGTCCACGAGTTTGTGCACAAGATTTGAAGAGTCATAATATTTGTAAAGCTCTGAAATTGGCATTTATTAATGACAGCTGTTGCCAGGCATCAGATCTAACGAGCTGATTACGGTCTGAAACCCTGTAAAAAGAATCTGAGGCTCTGAAACGCTTAGGGTGGCCAAACTTTTGCACAGTGCCATTAGTAATGTTCCTATTTTTTGTTCAATTGATGGCATAAGAAGTAACTATGCATCAATGTTTTCTGAATATATTGTGCATTTTTTTCCCCCCCATTTCCAATAGACTGTTAACAACTTCTCAATTAAAATGTATTTATCAAGGGGTGCCTAAACTTTTGCATAACTGTATAACACGTACAGTTAAAGATATAAATTTTTTTGGCTAAATATTGTCTAAATACTGTCCCTGCACTTAATGTGTAAATATCAAACCACTGTTGCATGCAAAAGTGAAGATGAATAATCTGTACATCTACTATTCCTCACCAATGTGATTCTTCTCAGTGATCAAAGACAGTTGACCGATCAGTTGAATAGTGACCACAGTCTAGTGCACAGACGTGAATTGCAGGAGGTGACGCATTGCTTTGCATTGGGTGTGAAAGGCCCATCCATTATCTCATTGTCTTCAGTAGTCGTCACCCAACTATCCAGCATCAGTGTGAACCTGCCAAAGAAGCGTTGCAATTAGAACACACCCACCTCTACAGTCTGTGAAGAGTCAACAACTTGATGATATTCTGCTGTAGTCAATTTGAAAAGCTTAATTTTAAATGCAACAATCACTCTGTCCTGTTGTACACAAACCTACATTCTAATCTCCTGCTGAAGATAACGCTACTTCTACTAGTTCCAGACGATTTACATTTATTATAAAACTCGGTGCACTAAATGTTTATACGCATCTGTATATCCATTTCAGATCTACTAGTCCAAGCAAGATATGTTTAACAGCATTACAGGTTTATAATGTATTTCTTTGTAAAACAGACAGGTTAAGTCATTCTTGTGCCTTTTCATGGTTTTATACTTTGGTGTTACTCCCCAGTAGTATTTTACAATGCTCAATAGACTGAATAAACTATGTCATAATAATACTTTATATTCAGAACCAAATAGGTTTAAAAAACAGATTATAGCAATATTCAAACTAAGGCAAGTCTATACACGCTTTGTAACCATTTGCAGACACACATCTACCTAATGGCTGGCAATTTTGACATACAATAGTATTACCCCCCCCCCCCCCTCCTGCAATTCACGTCTGTGCACTAGACTGTGGTCACTATTCAACTGATCGGTCAACTGTCTTTGATCACTGAGAAGAATCACATTGGTGAGGAATAGTAGATGTACAGATTATTCATCTCCACTTTTGCATGCAACAGTGGTTTGATATTTACACATTAAGTGCAGGGAAGAAACAAAAACTGATGTAAATTATGTACATTTCATTACACACTAACAAATAAATAAAATACTAGATTAGTTAATGGGTTTGTCACATTCAGTATAAATGTAATATTTTTAATTGGCTATTTCTTAAAACTATTTATTAACTAGACTGTCTCGGGAAACTGCTAGTAGGCAAACCAATGAAATGCATTTCATACGAAATATAAAAATGGCCAAAAACCTTTTAACAATGAGTAATTTATAACAAACCACTGAAAGTGCACATTACTGCTATATCACAGATCGCATTGCAACCTTGATCATTCCCCCCTCCCTTTAAAAAAAAAAAAAAAAAAAAAAACATTTCACACATATATGCATAGTTTACTAATAGTAAAAACACAAAACACACATCTAAAAAAAAAAAAAAAAAACTTTTATTATATACTTCACACATTATAATGTTAAAATAAAAGTCACACACAAACTTTCTATAACTAACTAAATTAGTAAGTAAATAATTAATTATAACAGACCATACACACTTTGCAGCCATTTGCAGACACAGTTCTATCTAATGGTTGGCAATTTCACAAGCATAGACACCCCCCCCCCCACCCCCCCCCCCAAAAAAAAGAAAAAAAAAAAAAAAAAAAAAAAGAAACAGCCCTGGCAATGTACTGCAAGATATTGCCAGGAATTTGTGGTGTAACATTTATTCAATTCAAGGCAGCAACTGCTTTTATTTGAGTGTGTGTGTGTGTCGTTATTTGGTTCTAAATTTGTGTCATAATATTATACTTTATTCATTCAGTTGTACAGGAATGTTACTTTCAGGTCTCTAGTACTATTTTCTAAAGCATCCAATCATGGAATGGCACAGGAAGGTCTTTTTACAGTACGACACCTTTTACAGAGGATTTGAGTTTAAAAGCGCATTAGACAGATCTGAAGTAGTTATACAGATGTTAGTGAAAATTTTACTGAACCAAAAGGTTCATGTAGTTTCATATGGGATAAGTGTGTGAGGGTGGGTATGCTTATGCTTATGCTTATATGTATCTTACTAATTCAACACAACAGTTAATGGCTTTTGTGCTGCACTGTGGTTGATGGCTACAGTTTTTCAGTACTGTGTCTGAAAGGGAGTGACTAAAATAAAAGGTGTTTTTTAGGGGCGTGTTTAAGGGATACAAGGCGTGTTTAAAAGGCAAATGGGATTCGACTCTTGGTCTGATTTGAAAGTTGAGCGTTAGGTTGAACAAGTCACACTACTCGCTTGTTTGCGTATCACGATATATTGTAAGGTAAGTTCCCGGAATGTCTTTAGTATATTTGTTGTATTTGTAGTTATTTAATATGATTTGTTTAAGTTATACAAAACATGTACAGTATAAGCAACACTAAAATAATTTCTGTGCTCCGTTTTTAATGTTTTACGGTAAAAGTTTTTCATTAGAATGCATTCGTTTAACGCTTGTTTCGTGGGATGTTACTAAATGGAATCGAATTCATGTTTTTTCAGAAAGAATGGAATCTACTAGTCCAAGCAAAATCCCTCAAGTGGAAGAACAGGAGTTGGACAGAATTAAAGAGCAATTCTCTGTATTTGCAGTAAGTGTTTATAGATTGTATGTTTTTAAGGTAGTTTTATTTGTTGAATTCTGTTTATTTTAGTTGTGTTTTCTTATTTTTTTGAAAATGTGTCTTGTGCAGCGTTCCATCTTGGATGAGACTGTGGACAGAAGCATCCTGCAGCAGGAGCTGATAGAGTTGGGTAATAAGGTGTTGAGGCAAATGGCTGCAATGGAGGAAGAGCAAGAGAATTACCTCCGGCAGATTGAAACAATGAACAGCGAGTTGAGTGAGAAAAAAAAGAGGCTGGATTTTCTCAAAAAGACGAATAGACATTAATAACTGTATTGTAAAAAGTTCTGTAGTTTTTGTGTGAGACTTTTATTTTAACATTTTAATGTGTGAAGTGTATAATTTTTTTTTAAATGTGTGTTTTGTGTTTTTACTATTAATAAACTACGCACATATAATGTGAAATGTTGGTTTTTTTTAAAGGGGGGGGGGGGGGGGAATGATCAAGGTTGCAATGCCATCTGTGATATAACAGTAATGTGCACTTTCTGTGGTTTGTTATAAATTACTCCATAGTAAAAATGGCCAACCATTAGGTAGATGCGTGTCTGCAAATGGTTACAAAGCGTGTATAGACTTGCCTTTGTTTGAATATTGCTATAATCTGGTTTTTAACCTATTTACCCAGTGAAACTTATTTGGTTCTGAGTTTAAGTATTATTATAACATAGTTTATTCAGTCTATTGAGCATTGGTGTTACTCCCCAGTAGTATTTTACAAAGTATAAAACCATGAAAAGGCACAAGAATGACTGACTTAACCTGTCTGTTTTACAAAGAAATACATTATAAACCTGTAATGCTGTTAGTAGATGTACAGATTATTCATCTCCACTTTTGCATGCAACAGTGGTTTGATATTTACACATTAAGTGCAGGGACAGGTCCTTATCAATGTTTAGCAAAAAATTAATAAATCTGTCATTAAATATTTTTTTCTCTCTGTTAATAACAAAGATTTGGTTAAGAAACATTTTAGTGAACATGATTTCTTTTGCTGACATGTTGAAGCAGCTCCTTGATAAAAAATACATTTTAATTGAGACGCTGTAAACACAGTATTGTAAATGGGGGGGGGAAATGCACAATATTTTCAGCAAACATTGATGCATAGTTACTTCTTATGCCATAAATTGAACAAAAAAAAAAACATTATGGCACTGTGCAAAAGTTTGGGCACCCCAAGCGTTTTAGAGTCTCAGATTCTTTTTACAAGGTTTCAGACATTAATCAGCTCGTTAGATCTGATGCATGGCAACAGCTGTGATTAGTAAATGCCAATTTCAGAGCTTTACAAATATTCTGACTCTTCAAACCTTGTGCACACACTTGTGGACGCTCAACAACCATGGGTTCCTCCAAGCAGCTGTGTCAGACTCTGAAAATGAAAGATATTGATGCTGGAGAAGCTACAAGAAGAGAGCAAAGCGTCGTCAGCTTGCAGTTTCCACAGTGAGAAATGTAATTAAGAGACGGCAGTTCAGGGGATCTGTGGAGGTCAAGATGAGATCTGGAAGTCCAAGAAAACTCTCAGAACTGCTCATATATTGGTCAGAAAGACAAATCAAAACCCCCATTTGACTGCAAAAAAGCTGCAGGAAGATTCAGCAGACTCAGGAGTGGTGGTGCAGCCACCATGGAACATAAGATCTTCATGGAAGAGTCAGCAGAAGAAAACCTTAACTGCGTCCCCATCATAAAATCCAACGTCAGAAGAATGCAACTGAACATCTATTGAAGCCTGATGCGTTTTGGAAACAAGTGCTGTGGACAAAGTTTAAATTTAAAATTAAAATCTTTTTGGCCACAATCAGCAAAGGCATGTTTGGAGAAAAAATGAAGAGCATGTCATGAAAAGAACATCATGTCCATTATTAAGCATCTACCATCCTTTGGGGTTGTGTTGCAGCCAGTGGCACAGGAAACATTTGCACAGGTAGAGGGAAGAATGGAGTCTGTAAAAAATCTGTACCATCTGTAAAAAAAAAAAAAAAAAAAAAGCTGAAGCTGAAAAGAGGAGCTTCTACAACAGGACAATGATCCTAAACACACCTCGAAATCCACTATGGAAAACCTCAAGAGACGCAAGCTGAAGGTTTTGGAACGGCCATCACAGTCCCCTGATTTAAACATCATCGAACATTTGTGGGTAGATCTCAAGAGCTGTCCATGCAAGACGACCAAAAAATATTACAGAACTAGAAGCCTTTAGCAGGGAAGAATGGGAGAAAATCCAAAAGTACAAATTAAAAGACTTTTTAGCTTCTATAAAAAGCGTTTGCAAGCTGTGATATCTGCCAGAGGACTGATTTATGTGGGGTGCCCAAACTTTTGCACAGTTCCACAATAATGTTTTCATTTTTTTTATATCTTAGTTTTTATGTCATGAATTGAACAATGTACAGTACCAATGTTTGCCGAAAATATTATGGATTGTTTCCATTTCCAAGAGAGACTGTGTTAACATCTTTTCAATTAAAAAGAATCACCAAAATCTGTTAATCAAGGGGTGCCCAAACTTTTTCATGAGACTGTACATGTTCTACTAATGCTTTTTTTTTTTTTTTGTTAAATTTTGTTTTAGATGAATTGGTCATTAGTAAGGATTGTTTTGTGGGAAGTTACTAAATGGGATGATAAGATGACAATCGAGGTTTGATAAAAGCATTTATTGTAAACACATCTCACATTTTCAGTCAACGCAAAGGAAAGTACCAACATTTATTTATTTATCATGTATTTTTATGTTGGGGAATGTAGACTTTAAATTATAAGCAACTATTTGATGTGTACAATTAGTGAAATTCAAATAGATAGAGCATTATATTTAAATTAAAATGTGTTTGTTATCCAGAAATAATGGTAACGATGTATGTTTTTTTTTTCTTACAGGTTTAACAAACTCAGCTCACATATTTTGATGGAAGTGTGAACTTATCTATTCTTTCCCATGAAACCAAGTATATTTTTAAACTGTAATGCTTCTGAACCTTATTGTGCTACACTGTAAAAAAAAAAAAAAAAAAAAAAATCCTGTTAATTTACAGTAAACAGCTGGCAGCTAGATTTTCCGGCTTTGAGCTGTAACTTTACAGTGCATGTACTGTAATATGGAATGACAGTTTATTACTGTAAAATATATTACAGTAAAATATAGAACTGTAAAAATATATGGTGTACAGTATAACACTGATTTATTGGTTAGCATTATACTGTTTTAGCATGTATTAGGGTATATTATAAAATTATTTTAATTTATAATGTTATTTATGATTAAATTCAATTTCTTAATTTTTTTTTAACAAATTGCTTGGACAAAAGATGGCCTTAAAACATTAGACTTTTTATTAAAGCCAACATATAAAATACATTAACATTGTTTCCACTTAACAAATACGTGGACATTAAAATAATGGACAAAATACATGTTCTCAACATGTAAAATAGCAACAGTACAAGGTGTTGATGCTTGTGAAGCGCTTGAGCTTAAGCTTGAAGATGTGCAAGGCTGGAGAGTGAAGACATACTTGTATCTGTTGGCAATTTTTGGAGATCAAGTGTGACTTGTGTAGTTTTTGAAACACATAAAATTGAAGTACAATTTTTAAAAAAAAGCAAATTCAATTTCCTACCAAGATGTAGGTTAATTTTTTTCTTTCAATATAACAATGAAATTTGAATGATAGAAAATCAATGGTGAGCATCCCTTTGACTATATAAAAAAAACATACATATAAAACATACAGCAAAACAAATAATTACAAATAGAAACAAAAAATTACCAAGTTTGAATGACTCCAAAAGTTTCCTTTGTTGTATAACAGATAGGAAATCTTTGAAATCTTCCTGTTGTTCATATATGAAGTCTTCTATTGATTCCACACCTGAGCGTTCAAGTGAAGTGATGATGGCCTTTATCTCGTTATACATGTAGGAAAGGAATCTAAAATGTGGGGACAGAGTGGTGAAGAGTTACCAAAGACATGCCACAAACTGAATATTTAGGCAGTGGGTAATAATCAAACGTTAAATCACCTGTTTTTTCAAATGTATAAACATGTGTGAAACTTGCATGCTGAAAACTTAAAAAAAAAAATGTAAAAAAAGTCTTTCGCACTGAGAGAAAACTGCACTTAAATGTTGCACTAGGCAAAAAACTAAGCATCCGCATGTGCCTCACATGCGTAAAGGAATTCTCCAGGTTTTATTGCAAATATTGCAAATGAACATTTTCTCCTGCAGTCAGCAAATGTCAACGGCAAAATAAGCATGCTAGTTTAACACAAGCCCTCTTTGAGCTAAAAATAAACTAAACTTAAGTTGACTGGCAATGCAAACGTAGCTACTACATTGCTAATTAAGTACATAATACTCAGAAAAATCACTTTTATTAGATCATTATAAGCAAATATAATAAAGGCTAGTACAGTGTAACAATGAAAAATGATAAAATTGCATTTACCTCAAGCAAGGAGAAAAATACAGTGCGGGAATGCCGTTTATATCAACCAGTTCAGCCGGGACAAACCTCAAAATTGTTGCGTTCTAAAATTCTTGCTCCTTCGTTCTACAATATTTACATACACCAGGTGTAAAGATGAGGCTAGATTTGATGATCTTGCTCAGATTAGACCTGCAGGAATCTCTTCTGAGTACTTGTGAGCATCAGCAACATCGTCAGACACGTGACTAGACTTAAAAAATACTGTTCTGTACCGTAGAATTAAACAGTAGTTTGCGATTAAAAGTTTTTTTTTCCAAAAAGGGTTTGCATTCACAGTATTCAACTGTAGTTTTGAATAACAGCGCCTTACTGTTGGAAAATCCCTGTTTTTTTTACAGTGTAGGATATACCTGATTATAAAATTGATGTTACATTTACACAAAATGAATCCTTTTTTATGCCAGGAAATTGAAGAGGATCTGTCTAATGTATCTTTTGCATTAAGAAAAGGACATGTAGCAAATCTATATCCAGATAGCTCTACTGCTGGCCAAATTTTAGTAACCTTTTGTCAGCATTTGCATATGTATTGCTTTAGCTTTGTGCAGCACGCTGTCTCAATGATGCCATAACATCAGAAGACCAAACATACATACACGCACACATCTATCTATATGTGCATGTATGTGTGTATGTAATGCAAATCCATTTAGATATAATTTATGATAAGAGATATACTTCCAGTATTATTGTTCAATGACTTTGACAGCATACAAAGTTTGTTAAAAAAAAAAAAAAAGCAATGCGAAACAAAAACTTGCTCATGCATGTGTTTTTTTTTTTTTTCTTTTTTACACATTAGTCATCATGTATCACTATTCATAGTTTTATAGCCAATATGTAGGACACAGAATTATACTCACGAATAGTTAGCAATCCTCCAAAAAGTGGTGATATATTATCATAAATTATATCTAAATGGATTTGCTATGATGTCAGCTAAACAATGGTGATAATTTCTTGTTTCTTATTTATGGCTAAAAGACATTGATGCAGGCGCCTTCGCGCAATTCCATCACTCTGGACACCTACTGTTCCATGGTTGAACACTTGCAGTCCCGTCTCTATATATAATGAATTCTTTATAGTAAACTACAAAATAGTTTCTGCAACTTGAGGGATTTGAAGAACAAGATGGCTCAGAAGTTATGGATGCTGTCACTGAGACCAGTAATGGGTATTTGTATGCATTTACGTTTTGCATAAAAAAAAATCTGGAAATATACATTTATTATTGGCGATGAGGAGTCTCCAATTTAATCTCCAATTTCCAACCTTGCCATTATTTACTGATCTTTGGCCCCATCAATAGGCCAAAATGATGTTGGGCCAAACACTGATGCCACCATTGGCCCCTCAGCGGTATGCTATCTGGAGCTCAGTTCATGTGCCAGTCCCAACAGAAATATGAGAATAGGAGGGTTACTGCAAACCCACTCGGACCACTGCTATGAGGGACCTCTTGCGAGAAGCAGGTGTGGACTCATCCTTCCACTTCTTGAATTTGCTGAAGTATCTAATTGAAGTACGTTTGGCACTCCGCCTAAATTTGGCCAGGGGGCGCGCAATCAACGGTTGGGGGAAGTTGGGAAAAATTCCAGAACAAGATGAGAGATAATGGGCAACCTTGGTGAATGGAAGTAAGAAAAAATGAAGACCAGATGGACCAAATTAGGTAAAAAGGAGAACCCAAGTAACAAAGGTGGTCACAGGAAGTAAGAAAAAGAAAAAAAAAAACAGTGAGGAGACAGTTGAGTCCCAACCTCAATCAACAGTATATGAAAGTGTGTACATTTAAAAGTATTGCTTTTCAGTCAGCTCTTTGCCTGTTCCTAAAACAGTCTGCTTTTTGCTAGTTCTTGAGCTGACATTGGGTTGACTCAATTTGGCTTTGTTGCTGCAATAAACCCCAGCTTACTTCATCAAGATCAACTGACTGCTAAGTCTTCTTGTTTTTTGATACTATTATAATTGGTGTTACAGCTTATGTTTTAGCACTAAAGTGCAAGTGGCATCAACAGTGGATGATAAAAAAAAAAAAAATCACCCACACACCAATGATCAATTGTTAAATCACATAAATTTCCTTCACAATCTAGACTCTAAATATTCCTCACACCGTATAAATGATGAAACAAAATGAACCAGCAACAGGTAAATCAATGGCTTTTCAGCTTTCTAAAATAGAAGCTGTGCTACAAGTTTAACCAATTTAATCAGCTCAGAAGAGGCATGGTAGATGTGGTATCCTCTATAACGAGTCAGCAGCAGCATCTCGAACATCTGTAAACAACAAGGGAGATGAATAACAATCAGTAAATCAAATACATGAACAATTACTAACAGATGATACTTCTAACCATGTCTTTAGCTTCTCAAGTCGCCTGAATGGAAAACATTACTTCTGACATCTGTCAGTCGATTTTGTAGGGGAGCCTTCCACGAGCCAAAACACGAGTATATCAGCCGAGTATCATTAGCCAGATAAACGCCATTTGTCAACACGTAGCGTTGACTGTAGATGATAATGAAGGGGCTGAAACAGAGCAGATAGGATGAGGAGATGTTGACAACACAACAGCAGAACCCCCGCCCCCACAGACCATCCCTGTGTCACAGCACACCAGGTCATGCCCCAGCCTCAAACCAACTCAAACTCCAGTCCACTGCTTCCATTTTGCTGCCTCATTCACCAGCTTGAGCACACCTGTTCCTCACCTTATGCATCACTCCGCTCTCTAACTGCACTGTCGGTGCTTCTGCCGCAACTGCTTTCACGCTGTGCATTGGAACTCTGATCTCCAAGGCCCCTGCTCGTCACCACCTTCATACATTTGTTGTCTGTGTCTTCCAAACCTGCCCCACATGGTCGGTCCACGACACCCTGCTCTTCTGATCAAAATACTGAATTCCCAGCCTGATCATTCCACACTGCAAAATACCTCTAACGAGGCCCGGGTGGTGTCGCCGTCCCGATTTAATAATATAGAAATAAGACGGTTATTAAATGTACTACTGTGAGGTAGCATATTACGGCTCTTTTTAAGGTGTAACAATCTGCTTTATTAGAAAACCTAGTTACACTAAAACGAGGTCTAGAACCTAACTTCCGGAGTGGTGTAGACGTGGCGTAACAAGAAAAGACGCACCGCGGTAAAGTTGGTTTTATATTCGCATTTCCGGCTTCAATAGCTGCTTAAATAAACCCGCAAATAAGATACAAACATATGAAATGTATGCATGTCTACATAGTCTAAGCTGCACCCTCTTATTTTTCTCGATTAAGCTCTTAACATATACATTTTGAAAGCATAAAACCCCGTGATTTTAGGGATCATCGAAAAATACATCAAACCAACAAAAAGCGTAGAACAATAGTCATTCGCGAGGTGGCCGAACTATTTGGATCACTAATTCAAGAGTATCGTCCGTAAAAATTTCACGCTTACTTTGAATTTTATTTTCAAGCATGGACAGAAAAGACTGTAAATCGATGGAGCCGTTGACTAATTGAATGCGTGATGACAGATTGAGCGTAATCGCCCCTAATTTCAACAGTGACAACATCCTTGGGCGAAATCATTTCATTTGTCACATCCATCAAACTGTTTAAAATCTCTAAAACACAATTATTGTCATGTTTCTTTGGGTGTGGGTGGCGAGGCATAACTGCAGAGGCTGAGGTTCAAAGTTGTTCCTTTATTTATAAATCAAAAATCAGGGGAATTAACAAACACAACACTTTATTTAAAAAGAAACCAAAACACGAAGCAACATACGGGGAAAACCTCTCTAAACTAAACGTAACAAATGCTAGACGAATAACCAAACTGAAACAAGCTATTTATATTAAACCTAATGATCACCTCAGTTCAGGTGCGCGCCCAGGTCACCTGACCGAGATGCAAACTGGGAAATGAAGTCCTAAACTGAAACTTAGAAAACTGCACACAACAAAGTCTTAGGGCGCTTTGGCGCCCTCTAGGGGTTATCCCTGACAATTATAAAAATCTGTAAAGCTGTCAACATTAACGATCGAGGAAAAATTCACTCTCCTTCTAATCTCAGTGTTATTGAATCTGTCACGATTAATTAACCTGATATTAGGGTCTAACCCGTTACTGAATTGTACATTTTGAACATCGGGGGATGGCACATTCTCTTCAGTGTTATCTGTTTGAGGGTTTGATGTTTCAGGGGTGTGTTGATTATCAGTTACAGAGTTTTGTGAAATGTTGACAGGGAGATCGAATAAATTAAACAGGTTGTGATTCAACATTGTAAGACTTTGATTAAGATCATGAAACAAATCCAGAGGAGATAATGGTTCTTGAGATGATTCTGGAGTTTAACTGTGTAGATGACGGTTGATCATTTAAGCTATTTTGCAACATTAACAAATTACGATTTAATAAAAAATGTCCTGTTGCGTTGTTGGTGTATCTGGTGCATTTTGAAATGTATTTTGACTGGAAATTTCACTTTGACTAGCAGCATGGTGGGTTGGTGATGAATTTTCATTTAACTGGCTGATTACAGCGGTTAAGAAAGGGTTCAGGGCTGTGACCTCATTATCAGTTCTGATTTATTTATTGTTACTCTCTGCGTCTGAAATGTTGTTAGAACGTTTCTCTGCCATAGTTAATATGAAATCTCCTTAACAAATCTACAATCCTTCTGGCACACCTATTCAACCATTCAAGATTATTATGCAACAATGAAACAATCTCCGCAGGTGAACCGGTATAAAACACTTTATTAAGATGATTAAAATTTTTCATAACATACACTTTGATGTTGAAAATCATCCAGTGCTTCGTTAATCCCATGTCCTTCATCAGCTGCGTGGTTTTCTGGATGAAAATCCTCTTCATCACCGCCATGTCTGACACTGAGCGCACCTAACAAAGAAAATAAAATATTTAGAGTTTTTGCACTCAGAGGATGCCTGACAATATTACATATATTTTGCTTTATACACATATATATTGTCAGCTCACCTGAAACACTTAATGTAATTCCTCGTCCCTGAGAATATCTTCACATTCGATCTCATCAGGTATAACTAGAACAAGATATACTGAGTAAAATAGACGTCTTTACAATGTAACAATCATAGTATTATTTTGGTCAAAAGTAGGTTATATTAGTGGAACAAATTCATACCTGGGTTGTTTGGAAATAGTGGATATGGCGTAGGGTTGTTTCGCTCTACTCGGCCATCGACTTCCTCTTCTGGTACGGCTTCTAAATGGGAAATGAACGAAAAATATAATTATGCAAAAGAAAACAGACATTATATGGAGTATTTATACTTTTATTTGTAACTTGCGCAGAGGTCTCCCAGTTGCTGTGGGTGTTTGTAATGAAGAGTCATGCGTGAGGGTCTCAATCTCATCGTCGGAAATTACAACGATTTCATTTTCTAAAAGATCAGAAAACATGTAAAATATTCTTAGAAGTGTGTAGTGAGCTAAAACTTGTTGGTAGGTTACTATGAGACAAAAAATTACCTAGTAAATCACAATATCCTACACACGATCTTACTCTGTAATAAAAACATACTTTTAACTAATAGTAGAATTTATGTAAATTGTTATAAATGTAAATTTACATCCATTTTGATAAGTCAACAGAACGTTTGAAGTGATAAATTTACTTTTCTAAAAAGTTACTTTTGCAATATAGATATATTTAGTACAACAGTAACAGGAACAAGCAAACCAGGTAAAAATGATTGTGCAGTGTTGAAGTCAGAGGAATAAGGAAATGATTCATGTGTTATTAAGGCATAAGAATTTGCTATTCCAGTCACACTGATCTATGATTATTCTCAATCATTACTTTATTGGTCTAGTTTATCCTAACATAAATTCAATTGTGTTATGCTTTTAAAGACAGTGTAGGAAACATTTGTGTTAATGACTTAAACAACCGTATAAACAAGAGACCACTACCTTTTGACTTCCATATGCCACCTCTGACCATTTTATGATGACCTTTGACCTGTTCAGCAATCGGTCAAAGTTTGATGTTTCCCCCCCTCTATTTCTCTATCGTGTGTTTTTGCAGGAACAACTAGTGAGGCATTCCTAAAGTTGGAGAAGCTGATACGAGAACCACGGCTCTGTTACAGGGTACATCGGGTTCCCGCTTTCTCCTAGCCTCCGTGCCTCCGACATCTATTAGTGCTGTCCTGAGACGATCCAGCTATCCTCACGGTCATCGCCAACACGTCTCAAGAAGCTTATATTGAGATTTACACCCAGACATCCTCAAAATTGTGATCATAAAATAGTCACAGCCGCTGGTTTCACATTATACAATCAGACTTATGCTGCCACTGGAGCTCGGGGTTATTTTCTTAAGAATTCCAGAAGATTACCTTCCCCTGTAGTCTGGGGGAGACATGTAAAGGCCATTACTTGGTCAGCATATGCCATAACCATTAATTGATGTCCTGTATTACAATGTAAGACCATATCAGTTGTATCATAAGATCAAGGTCAGAGTGTTCTTTAATAAGTATCATCAAAATGTGACCTGCATCAGTTATCCGTGGTTTGCTTGATGGTATTGATTTTCAATGCAGGGAGCGTAGCTGTTGGTAATATTAATGTGTGGTGGGAAATTCTCAAATTGTATAAATGGGGAAATTGACATTTGGGACGCTTTCACTCAGATTCTCTTTTCTGATGACATAAAACTTGACTGGTAAACGTGTTGGGTGCTGATGTTGAGAGAGAAACTCTTCATGCCTGGTTTACATAAACTCGGAACACACTGTACCCAGGCTGTGAAGTCTGCATTCCTCATCCAGTGTGTCTGCTGGCGTTGCGTGGTCAGGACATGCCGTTTCAGTCTGTGACACACTGGTGCTTTACTGCATATTAATGTAACAGCATTCAACGTAACTCAAGCAGTCGCTACTCAGTGTTGCTCTCCAGGGTGGAAGTCTGTAATCCGACTTATCTTCCCTCTCATCGTGTAATTCATGTCATTACCTTGACAACATTTCCGAGGTGTGTTGAATATCATGAGGGACTCTCCCTTTATGGGTGAAATCTCTGGGGCTTTGTGCAGTTTTACCATCGAACTCTGCAAATTTCATCTAAAAGAGGTCTCTCAATTCTCAGGTTCAAACAAAATGTACAGCTCATTCTATACTCGATGGTGTTTCTGAACCTGGTCTGTGGGTTAATTGGCTTTCAATTAATAAATGACGTCGTGTTTCTAGCTCCTTCTGGTACTTACTGCTTGTGTGGAAGTACTGCATACAGATGTTTCAATCTGAGGTATTGTGTGTCTACTGAAGCCGAAAATGTATTAATCTCTCTTAGGCGCCTATAGACAGCAAGCGACAGAGCTTGTAGACGTGTCGAGCTCAAACGGTAAATACTGATATGTAATTATTCTTCATTTTCTTCTCTCCTTCAATGATTCTTCTTTGACTGACTGTGCTTTCTCCATTCAGTATTCGGGCCCGAGCACAAACTGGTGTGAAGCCCATCGTATCTGAAGGAATTATTATTGTTATTATTATTGTTGTGTATTCTTTTCCCGTCGAAAGAACTGCTAAATTAGGTGCCTGAACATGCTCAAAAAAAACTCACCAAACGTTCCGGAAAATTCTCCCCCGGTGAAGATTTTTACCATATTTCCATATACATTATATCCATTTCTATGAATATGCATCAATAATTGTTATATGTTTTTATATATTGTGTATCTACAATGCAGGCCATATTTTTACTAAAATTGTTTCACAGTGTGGATCCAAAAGAACCACATTTTTATTACACTACTTTATTACAGATTTTGTACATGAAAATGTTCAATACAAATTTTGTGAATGACAGGTTATTAGAAGACTTTAGCTTTACTGAGATTACTAGATGACTTTGTGTGGCAGGAGAAGAGGGTTGTGAAAACAGGGAAGTGTACGTATCTTTTGCAGGAACAGGAAGGTGGTGCACTGGAGGAACAGAGGAAACAGATTTCTGCATTTGTGATTAATAAAGAATAATACGGGCCACGTTCCATGAGAATATTCATTATGGAGCACAACTCAAATATATGGATGGGATAGACTGTTAGATTTGGGTTTTTATGATGTCATATGCTCGGATTGCACATATGGTGAACGCAAAAGTGTTCTGGAGAAGAGAAGAGAAGATGAGTGGTTCCCTGTGGAGACGAGTAAGCAGAAGTCTGTTGTTGCCGGGACATGAAGGTGGTGGAGCTGAGGAACACTGTAAACAAGAGTTTAAAATGTATTTAAATGGCCTGACTGAGTAATGCATGAATGTCCAAAAGGTCAAGTTTGTTTCCTACGGATACTCGCCATGGATTGGATAGATTCTGTCACCCGAGTTCTTATACTAGAGCATCAGTAGGTTGCAGAATTGGTGAATGGAAAATGTTATTCTAAAGCTTCAGAATCGTGGACATTAGCAGAAGTCTACATCCTTGTGGGGAGAGTGGTGCGGGTGCTGAAGGGAGGAATACATAAATAACTACACAAACTCACAAAAACAAAGAAGTGAATGAATTAATAAATAGCCACGGTTTGGGAGTATTTCAGGCTTTTGTGTGTGTGACCGTGTCCATGTATTTTTTCCTTCTTAGTCTTCATGCGAACGTTTAGTTGTAAAACAACAGAATCCCCTCATGGTGACTGAGATATGTCGGTATGACTTTGGCATCTACATTGTAGTGCTTTTTCACAAACATGGTCAATTAGTGTGGCGTTTTCTGTTGTTGGTTCTTTTACACGTTGAATGTAGCCAAAAAATTGGCAGATTGTAGATCATTTTAATGTCATCATTGAAATCACCCATGATGGCAATAGTGCTGCTTTGGAACTCCAATATGTCTAATAACTGTTAGAGATGTTTTTTAAACAATAACATGTTACAACTTGGAGGCCGATAGACAATCGCAAGCAAGATGTTGAATTCTTTGCAAGTACACACTACACATTCTAAATGAAGTGGTGAAAGTTTAAGAATGTCATAGGTGGTGTTGTCTAAGGTGTAAATGCCAACAGCTCCATGTTGTTCAGTTTGTAATGCAGCTAATGATGGAATGTTGCTACTGTAACATGAGCTACGTGGACAACTATGAAATGAATATCCTGGAATCTGTACAGAATCAACAGAGATTTTAACACACAACCATGTCTCTGTGACAGCAATGCAGTTACAATGTAAATGTTGCACAGACAAAGTTAAATCTGAAACATGTGCAAGTAAACCCTGCACGTTCATGAGAAACACACTGAAGGCGGGGCACATAATGTGTGTTCTGTTATAGTTTCTGTGAACAGTGGAGTCATCCTGGCAATTCCCTCTGTAACGTCGTCCTTACAATAGATTCATTTCTCATCAAAATCTAGAACAATCAACCCTGATAGTGTGGTGACACGACTTAGTGCTACATAGGCCTGTCCTGGTGCAAAGACCTTCTTAAAGCTCACCACTGCTTTATCAACAGTGAGGCCCTGCACCTTGTGTACTGTGCTCGCATAAGCTAGTTTGAGTGAAAAATTGTGGATGCAGTCCACCTTTCTTGGTAACTTTCTCTTCTACTGGTTCAATATGTGTGGAACCACAGAAATGATCAGACAGGCTGTCTGTTTGTCCCACGTTGCTGAAGTTGCTATTTTCACAACTGACTGTGTGTAACTATTCCACATAGTCCATTTACAAGACCATCCATGACAGCCACATTTTTTCACAACATTACATGAGCTTTTTTTACCCAACAACAACTCAGACAAACAAGTACCATATGTCTGTGTGTGGCAGCCGCTTATCAACTTAAACACCGAAGACCACAAGTTAAAACCATCATTATCTACATACAGGGGTTTTCCTTTAACTGGAGGCAGTTGGAAAAAGTCCCCTACAGCAATGACACTGACATTTCCAAAGAGAGAAAAGGTACGGCTTTGTTTAATGTGTCTGAGTCTGACCTGAATGTATGTGAAAAGATTGTGATCTACCATGGAAATCTCATCAATAATGAGAGGTTGAAGATCCATATATTTGTCTCGTAAAGAATTGATCTTGTTTTCTCCCAAGATGTTTATGGTAAATGATATCTTGACCTATGTGGAATGTATTGTGAACGGTTGGTATTGTGAAAGATTGGAGGGGTTTTTCCCCTCCAATCTTTTCTAAGCACCACTGAGGAATTTTATTGAAAAAATGACAGTTGTGTCCCATTTAGACTCCGAATTAATGCTAAACCATCACTTCTGCACATGATGATCTGACATTTCTCTAAATGTGACGCTTGCTGTCTTTCTGTGGCTAAATCTGGAATATTTCTGTTTACACAATTCACACCACACATCAATGTTTCCCTGTTTGGATGCCTCTCTCCCTGCATGTTCTAATAACAGCCCCATTTGCCTTTCAGACTTTGATATGTAGGAAATAATGTACACAACACCTGCATCAACCACATATTGTATGTCTCTATTGGCATTCCAGCACTTAAGTAGAGATTTGTTATATTGATTAATCCAAACTTCATTGACATCGTGTTTTAAAACCAAACGTGTCTTTTTAGCTAAGTGCTGATGTGCTTCCTCAAAAGTTGGCTGATCAATGCCTAATGTGTGAAAGCTATGACAATGTGGAGCTTTTCTAACACTGTCATCTGATAAAGTCTGTTTTATATCCCCCAATATTTTGAGAGCCTCTTTTTTCATTCTTTGCGAACCCTGGACATTTGGGAGGCACGTGCACTGCGACACATTGTTACTGCTGTTCACATTACAAATGCATGTTTGAGGACTTTCTTCATTTAATGTGGCATGACAGATAAATGTACGTCCCGTTGCTGGCCTAGGAAAGTTGAAACGGCATTTGGTCTTATTCTTTTTACACAGTTTGGGATGTCGCTTGGAATGCTGTTGCACAAATGAAAAACAGTAAAGTCTCATCTTGTAAAGGCATTTTCCAAGTGACATACTTGTCAATAAATTCAAATCACTTCATCTGTTTGTCAATCACTGGGGCATTCTCAATCCAAAACAAACAATGCACATGAGGAGAACCGCGCCACTGGAACTCCACACGATAAAAACAATCTATAATTTTGCCAATGGGTTTTGACTGGGACATGAGAACTTCTTTCAAAAAACAATGGCAGAAAAAAAATCAAACGTCCTCGCTGCAGTGACAGGATGACGGCGCAACAATTCACACCTGTCTGCCCATTCCAACTGCTCAACCGTCTGCATTCTCCCTTCCTGTTTCAAAATACTATTTAAGAGATCGCAACGCAAGTCAGCTGAAGAAAATGCGCAGAACCAGTTGGGATTCCAAGCTGTCGCACACAAGCCATTAGATCCTGCTGTGCTCCCTGCCAACATGCTGGAGTCCCTCAAATAGGGTTGAGGAAACGAAGACCATCATCTACTTTCAATAAGTTTCTCAATGATTCTTAATTTTGTAAAACATCATTAATGATATCAGAGGAAGAGCTTCCCTTTCCCTTTCGTAATGCCATGGACACATTGGACTTCACCTGTTCTAACTCTGACCTGTACACGGCAAAGATGTATTCTGTGCAAACCTGCCATCTGCATGAAGAATCCTGTTATTAAAATATCTTGACCGTGTCAGATGAAGCAGTCGAGCAGCTTTGTACGTATTACATCCATTAGGAAACAGTACTGGAAAGCATTTAGCTTCATTGTCATGGTCACACAGCATCTGTACAGGATTCTTCCCTTCTGCAGGAGCCAAATTCAGCACATCAAAGTATTGTTCGAGGGCGTCTTGTCCAATATCTACAGGCATGAGACATGTATACTGGAACATACAATGTTGCCGTCTGTCATGTAGGAGCTCATCCTCAGCAACATCTTCTGTGTCAGGAACATCTGTTAAACTCTCAGCACAAGCATCTCTGCCAAGTCATTGACCCATGCTTCATTAAACTTTACATCTTTATAGTGGAGATTTACTTGTTTCAAACAGTGCAATGCTTGTCTTATGTGCAATGTATCAATAAACTGGATTTCATAATGGCCTTTATCTGTTAGCATGCATTTCAACTTTACTGGCAACAAAGACCCTTCCATGTTAGAGTGGCAACAGATCATTTGTCTGTACAATATTTACTGGAACACATGTTACTGGACCATGCACACCATTTTGACCACCTTTGGGTAAAGGTATGTGTAATGCTATTAAGTGCTGCTCTAAAGTATTCAAACATTTTAGCTCAGGTGGAATTGGAGCCAATTGCAAATTATTTATTGAACATTCTGGAGGCACTTCACCTTTACCCATCTTATATAAAGGCATGTATAGCAGATCCACAGTGAACCTCTAGTGGAATCCTTAAGACGACATGGCTTCCTACAGTCTTGATTGCACTTATGCAGATAGTCTTCACTAATGCATTTGGCTGCAATAGAAGCAATTCCAGCTTTACTCCTGTAATCTTCCTTTTTGCAACTTAAAACCTGATGCCTGAACAGCAATCTTAGGCAAACACAACAGACAAAATCTGGACCATCTTTTACTTTGTGTACAAATTGCTCCATTACAAAATCAAAGACTTGAGAATCATCTTTGATTTGCTGCTGTCTGAATTTATTCGGTGTTAAAATATTTCCATAATATATATTCTGGATCTGCTGATCTGCATTTTCTGATCTGCATTTTCTAATGCTGTGTAGCTTTATAAGAAAAATGCATTGCATAGACAAAGTATTTTTGTACACTGTCTTCTTGTGACGTTAAATCAATCTGTAGTATGATCCACTCATAAAGCAGGTCACACTTTGGATTTGATATCATCCTTCAGATTAAGGATAGGAAATATAACCACAATTCCACAGTCTGCTGTTATCTCAGATCACCATCTTGCCGAGATTAAACGTGTCACAGTAATGTATGCACAGCACCGCGCTACCGCTTTAAACGTACATTCACGTCAAATAACACACAGAGCTTTATCACTAATCTCCCAGAGTTATCAACTTTGCCATCTGACTTAACAGAACTCGATCAATCGACTGAATATCTAGAGTCAGCACTTCATTATAGCTTTGATAATGTAGCTCCAGTTAAAAGGAAAATGATTAGAGATAAGAAACTCGCTCCTTGGTATAATGACCACACACGCACCTACAAACCGCTCGAAAATTAGACCGTAAATGGTGCCAAACTAAATTGTTAGTATTCCAAATAGCAGGAAGGAGAGCATCCTGAACTATAAAAAAGCTCAGTGATGCTAGATCAACGTATCTCTCCACTCTTATAGAAAATAACAAAAATAATCCGAGATTTTTATTTAATACCGTAGCTAAATTAACTAAAAACAAGACCACTGCAGAAATCTCCACAACAACATCATGCAGTAGTGAGGATTTCATGAACTTTTTCAATAACAAAATCATAAATATTAGTCACAAAAATTCAGGCTTTGAAACCAGACAATTTAAATAATTCAGATGATCTAACCACATCAACTCAGAACTTAGAACACTTTACTCCCCTTGAAGCGAGGGAACTAATTTCACTCATCTCTTCTTCAAAATCATCAACCTGTATATTAGATCCTATACCGACACATTTTCTCAAACAGATAGTACCAGCAATAATAGAACCCCTGTTGAAAGTAATTAACTGTTCACTCAGTAGTGGGTATGTCCCCAAATCCTTTAAATTAGCCGTTATTAAACCGCTAATCAAGAAACCTGACCTTGACCCCTGTCAGCTTTCTAATTACAGGCCGATATCAAACCTTCCCTTTTTGGATTTTGGAAAAGGTAGTATCACAGCAGCTATGTTCACATCTACACAGAAATAACATAAATGAACTGTATCAGTCAGGATTTAGACCTCATCACAGCACAGAGACAGCACTTGTTAAAGTAGTAAACGACCTCCTATGGGCCTCTGATCAGGGTTGCGTCACTATACTTGTGTTACTGGACCTCAGTGCAGCTTTTGACACCATTGATCATAGTATTCTCCTTCACAGATTAGAAAAGGTAGTAGGAATTAAGGGAACTGCCCTCTTGTGGCTCAGATCCTATTTGACTGATCGTTATCAGTTTGTAGATTTAGATGGTGACCATTCCTCATGTTCTCAAGTGGAGTTTGGTGTTCCACAGGGCTCAGTTTTAGGCCCACTGCTTTTTTCCCTTTACATGCTTCCTCTGGGCAACATAATTCGTAAACATGGTATTAGTTTTCATTGTTATGCTGATGACACAACTATACGTCTCCGCAAAACCAGATGAGAGAAACCAGTTTGCTAAAATTGAGCAATGTGTGCAGGACATAAGAGATTGGATGTTTATTAATTTTCTTCTGCTTAATCCTGATAAGACAGAAGTTTTAGTCATAGGACCACAAACAGCTACAAGCAAGCTTTCTGATCACACTGTAACTTTAGATGGCTTTTCTGTTCCATCAAATGCAACAGTAAAAGACCTCAGTGTGATTATAGATTCCAGCCTTTCGTTTGAAGCTCATGTAGATAATATCACCAGGATAGCTTTCTTTCACCTTAGAAATATTGCCAAGGTAAGAAATATACTGTCACTAAATGATGCAGAAAAACTAGTTCATGCTTTTATCACCTCTAGGTTGGACTATTGTAACGCCTTACTGTCTGGTTGTTCAACTAGGTGTATAAATAAGCTTCAGTTAGTACAGAATGCAGCAGCAAGAGTCCTCACTAAAACCAGGGGAGACCTGTGACTTCAGTCATTCGATAGCTCAGGACTGGAATTTCCTACAGTCTACCTGAGTCTCCAGGAACAAACTGGACTCCTTTTAATTTAATTTAAACACATCTCCTGTTATACTGAACTTCCAGTCTTACACAGTATGAATGCTGATCAATCCCTGCTATCCGTTATCACCCAGATGAGGATGGGTTCCCTGTTGAGTCTGGTTCCTCTCAAGGTTTCTTCCTATTACCATCTCAGGGAGTTTTTCCTTGCCACCGTCGCCCTCGGCTTGCTCATCAGGGATCTTATTTTGATTCATATACATTCACATTTCATACAAACTTAGTTCTTTTGATTGTGTAAAGCTGCTTTGTGACAATGTCAATTGTTAAAAGCGCCATACGAATACAATTGAATTTAATTCTTCTCTTGGTGCAGTTGGTCTGAATGATATTTTTGTTTTTCGATTGCCTTCTCCCGGTGAAGCGTCTCATTGATGTGTTCCCTATATGACACATCCTCTTTATATTTCCTTAAACTGAGTTAATTGTCTCCCTATACAACAACTTTTTCAAATATTTACTTTTACACCGTTCTCAATATATTTGCTGTAAGTCTTTAGAATAATATCTGTTATGACCCTGAAATGCTTTTTTCCTGTAAGTATTTCATCAAAACGGCACTGTTACCCATATTACCATCACTGATGTGTCCATGACTTTTTGGACGAATGTTGTAACCTGGTGAGTGTGATGCATGGCCTTTGCAATAACCGTAACAAGTCTGTGACTCAGGAATATTAACACAACAACTTCATAATGATTACCATTACAATTTTCTAAATACACTCCCTCATGTACCAACTGATTCATCTGGCACCTATACTGAAACCAGCACCCGGACACATACGTATAGATGTCTATTCCTAAACAATCAGCAGCTGCTTGAATTTCTAACTCAGTTGCCCAACTACCAACATAAGCCATTCTTGACTTCACTATAATCAGCAACTGAGAAAATACTAATTTCTCAAAAAGCTCTTATCTAAAAGAGAATTGTTTTTAAGTTGCTTGACCACAGCAAGTCTTACGTTTCTGTGGTACTTTTGTGTACCGGACACAGCTGCACTAACTGCCCTAAAGAAACAACGACCATCTGCAACTATGTGGACATTCTTACAGGGACGCCTGTGGGAGATTTTTCTCCTACACTAGTTACAGTTGCCTTAATTACAAATGTTACACAAAAACTTTAACTTTAAAAAGGACCAAAGAAAAGACTCCGGACTCCTTGTAGATCTGGATGAAGTAAGGCAGGATTTATTGCAGCAATAAAACCAAGTGAGCCAGCTTAGCAATGCCTAGGATGTAGACCCATGCATGTCCAAAATCTGACTGATTTAACTGTGACCTCACCGGTCATTTTATACAGTTTGCAAGGGGAGGAGCGCTCACCTAGCCCCCTCCCCTGTATATTTTTTCTTATTCCTTATCAAAATTATTAACCCATTGTAATCCAACTTTTTCCAAGTAATGTCACCCATTGTAATTACATTTTCTCTTATCTTGTTTGCTTACGTCATATAACTCGTCATCTGACTCCATATATTTTCCCCATTATAATCTATTTTTCTTACAAATTATTTTCCATTATCTTTACACCAAGTTTGTTTATTATTAAAAAATAATAATATATATATTCTTAGTTCTTCCGGGTTACTCTACAGTTCTCAACAGACAGGCCATGGGTAAGCATCTCTCTCGCACTCATTTTAATTATTTGTCTTATTTTCCTAATTTGTTGTATTTACGTATTTTATTTTATTGTTCTAGCTAAGCGCACCTGCCCAAGCACTGAATACATCCCTTTGGACGATTCGGACAGCCAGGACAGTCCAGAGCACAACTCCTTTGAGGATTACACTCCTACTGAACCTGTTGCTGACCGAGCCTCAGTTAGTTTTTGCCAAAATGAGTCTGATGGATCTTTGACACAATTTCTTCATAAGAACGGTCTTACTTATGTCAGGAAGGATGACTCCGGGCCCGGTCCTTCTAAGAGACCGCGTCCGGAGGCACATAGCTCTCCTTTACATTCCTTCAGGCCCGTGCGACCAGAGTCTAGGTCTATGAAGTGTCAGTACTCGGACTGATTTTAAAGTGTCTGTTGGTACCCAAACTGATTTTCCTGAAGCGCCTACACCACTTTGGAATCGTGGTATTTCTGTTTTTATTCCTCACACTGATCTTCCCATCAATGTGGTTCTGGGTCAGAGAAGGCTTGATATTTCATTTCTTATGCCTTTTATTTGATGCTCACCCAGGCCCTCTATTTTACTGTACTTTTTATTTTTGGGCCTTATACTTTGTATTTCTATTTTATTCACTATGTAGGTGCACATGCTATTTTATTTTGTGCCTACTCTTATTAAACTTATTATTCATTAAGCTGAGTGTGTGTCCTTTGGTCATTTGTCTGTGTCCCTTTAAATTTGACATGCCTGCATGTGTATCCAACCCCTGTGACATCACAGTTAAGATCACCCCATGTCTGAGGAGATTACCTCATGTCTGGGGCTGTTGGCATTACATCATGTCTAGGGACATCAGGTACTTTTGGATGCTCAGGGTACAAAGATCACATCATCTCTAGGGTCTGTTTGGTACACACTGTCCACTAAGCATCTTACATCCAAGATGGCTACCTGTCTAGAGTTCATTTGAGTTCATGCTGCATGTTCTTGCTACTGTGACATCACACTGTCCTTAGCTCACCTCTGTCTCCTTACCCTACCTCTGTTCTTTTTACTTAAGATTAATAGTTTCTATCATATTGTTGCATGCACAAGTATATTTAATTAAAATATGCTCACACGCCCTAAATCACCAACCTCTGAGGTTAGTAAATCCTCCTTCTGTAATTCAATATTCATCTGTGTGCACATGTTGTGCAACAGCTTTAGAAACAGGATGAAACTGCAGACGCTTTCTTATAACATTACTGACAAACAACAACAACATCACAAAGTTTCATGTTGTTAACTGGCAAATGTTGTACAGATTTTGTGTCTTATTGGTGTTAGGGAACGTTGGAGCATCATTACTGTCAGAGTGAGATATACACACACCTGCAATTTCAAAGGGCTTTGGACTGATGCATGCTTTGGCTACTGTGTGTATGTGGTGGATCAAATGGTCTACACATGTAAAGTACAACACAACACTGCTACCATCTGCATCAGCCATTCCATCTGCATCACAAGCATGTGAGTCGACTACCGCATATTGACCTTCTCCTGCAATAACTGTACAGCCAAACATTGTCAGAAAGCATGTGTCATACTGCATACACATCTTTTTTCAAACCATCTCTTAAACTACTGTACACACCTTCATCAATCAGTGGTCCTTCAACTACATCTCCAGACACCACATTACCATGTTCTGCTGTGAACGTCACTCCATCAAGAACCCACTGCTTCGGCAAATCTGGGACAGACAGCAGTGTAGCCTGTTGACTCATCATATTGTTGTCTCAAGAAAGTGTACGTCTCGTCACCTTCAGCAGAAGTCCAGCTGAAAACACTACGACATGTATGTTTGAGTCGCCCCTCAAATGTGATTTCAGCCATAGTGAGCCACACTGAGGGTCCCTAATGAAATGATCCCCTGACTGACCTTGCAGCACTTATGCTACTGCTATCATCCAACATGACACCTATACTAACCTTCTCAGTCAGAGAAATTGCACTTACCTGCTCCATGGGAGCTGTTTGGATAGGAATCACAGACTGACTGACTCAGATGTGAACTACTGATTGAGGCTACACCAACTCTACCATCTGCTGCATCTTCTATGACACATGCTGACACCTCCTGGCTTGATGTTGCATCGACCTATCAAGACACAACACAAAAGATACATTACCTCTACTTTTTTTTTTCCAGCATGGATATTATGTTGACTACAGTTTATACATGGTAAATACATTATGTGCATTGACTACACAATGACACTAACCTCCTTAGGCGCCTTTGCAGTGACCATCTTATCCAATACTCGAACAGTTGGTGTGCACTCAACCTACAGTACACAATGACAGAAAACACAAATACAAGCCAGCCATTTCCATGACCTTTTTCTCTGACGAGAGAATCTTTTCACAAAAGTAAAAATCCCACTTGATTTTTAACAGTGTACAATAATAAAACCATGTAAAATTGTCATTCATGCCCAACATACCTGGTGTTTTTCCAACAAAATCTTTACATTTCTTACAGTTTCTACTTCGATAAAACATAAAACATGTCAAACACATACAACATGGTGTTTTACCTTTGGAACAGGTGTGCATTCCACTAGTACATCAGGTTCTGCTGGAAGAACTTTGTCCTTGGCTTCCAACAGCTCAATGCTAAACTTGATTGGGTTCAAGGGAATGAAACAGCCTTTCACCACCACAGACTTTGCGCCTTTACCTATGAAAAAACAACAGTTACTTCTCATTGAATTCAAAGCATACCACACATGTACATACATTGAATCACATCATTTTTTACGATGTGCAACATCTGACCTTTCTGTTGCATCCTACAACTGCCCAGTCAAGAGGATTGCAAGTTACTTGGGGTTGTATGCTGTCCTGCCCTTTGGAAACACACGGGGTGTCATTTTGAGGGGTGATCTCCTCGGAGCCACAACCTGTGATTGAGGTTCTGTTGTCTCCAATAGCTAATAACAAACAAAACACACAATATTAGAAACAAAGTTCTCATTACACTTAACACACATCACACTACATGTAAACATTTTACACTAACCTTATAAGCTGCAGCATACACACAATCCATGGACAATACAACACAATTATGACATCTCTTGTCAGACAATATATACTCCAAACATTAGTACAGTGGAACCTTGGATTATGTAAACCAAATCGAATTTTCCCATAAGAAATAATGGAATTATTTGTTCCACAGTCCAAAAAAAATAATAATTCAATATATAAAATAAAACTAATTAACCTGCACTTTACCCTTTAAAAAGTAAAAAAATAAATCCCGACAGAGAAGTGTTTTCGTTATGTGTGCAGGCGCTGTGTGTGTGTGTGTGTGTGTGTGTGTGTGTGTGTGTAATGTGCGTGCACATATGCACATTAACGGACATTTTATCAGAAAAATTAGCAAGGAACATCACTAATGACACTCGCGTGAGCGCATACTAACGGAATCACTGATGCAAAGTAAAAAAAAAATAAATAACAAATGAACCAGCACTTTACTTTTGAAAAGAATAGCAACAGAGCCGAGTTTGTGTAGAGCAGAGTGTGTGTGTGTGTGTGTGTGTGTGTGTGTGTCAAATTACAGAGGAATTAGAGAGGGAGATGTTGATACCAGTAAGAGACGAGCACTAAGACCCAGCAGGGGAGACGATTACCCACAATTCCGCAGAGCAAGAGAGAAAAACCATTGGCTCAGTTGTGATCATGTGACATTCAGTGTCAAAATAAGAAGCACATGCATGATACTCGGTACTCGTAAACCAAGACTTTCACTCAGTTTCCAAGTCAAATTTTGAAAAAAATGACATCTCTATTGTAACGCCTTACTGTCTGGTTGTTCAACTAGGTGTATAAACAAGCTTTAGTTAGTCCAGAATGCAGCAGCGAGACTCCTCACTAAAACCAGGAGATACGAGCACATCACCCCTATCTTATCTACACTGCATTGGCTCCCTGTGAAATTTCACATCGATTTTAAGATACTACTTCTGACATTTAAAGCACTAAATGGTCTCGCGCCGCAGTATCTGAGTGAACTGTTAGTGTCTTACGATCCGCCACGCCTACTTTGATCAAAGGATGCAGGCTGCCTGTCAGTACCGCGTATTATTAAAACTACAGCAGGGGGCGGAGCTTTTTCTTACAAAGCCCCAAAGTTATGGAACAGTCTTCCTATTAATGTTCAGGACTCAGACACAGTCTCAGTGTTTACTCATCTCCTGGTCCTCATCTCCATCACCAGGTAACCAGAACTGTATTTAATACCATCATGAGGAGTACATATGACTTAAGTACTGACACACTAAGGTTTTCAGGCTGGGATGTGGACATTTATGACACAGTGGGGAAAAAAGAAGAGAGACGACACAACTTTTTTGTACCGATTTAACAAGGATCTAGAAGTTTTAGATTTAAGCTCTTTACTCATGGTCCTCGTCTCTGTCACAAAATAACCAGAACTGATTTTAACCAGCAAAGAGCAGCACATAAAAAAGAAATGCCAAACCATTACCATTGTCATTAAAAAATACATGCATTTATCAGTGTATTACTAATGATTACTGATCAATCAAGAAATCAAAAATACAGGTCATTTACCCTATCAGTCATCATTATTCAAGTTTTTCAACAAATTTAAAGGAACAAAAAAGTCCTTCATGTGTGCTAAAGTAAATTGGCACCATATTTGCATATTGAAAATTTTTCTACATTCTTAGCATACACATGGTCAATTAAGGTTCCTTTTTCCGTTGTTGGCTCTTTGACATGTTGACTATATCCCCTCTGTGCCATGAAGGAGCGGACAGATTAATAATGATGCCTCAAAGTCACAAAGTCTCCTACAAGCACAACTTTGTTGCAAATTGTTCCAATCAACTGGTCTAAGCTTTGTTTAAAAACACACATTGCACATGATTGTGGCCTGTAAACGACACCAAGCAATATGTCCTTTTGAGTGAAGTGTGTCAACACACATTCCAAATTAAGATTTGGGATTCTCACAGTAGCGTCGCTACACCACATGCTGTATATAACCCAACTCCACCATGCTGTTGGGCTTTCAACTCCTTAAAAAGGGGACAATGGCTTGTGTACGCTGCACACCGAGAAAGAGCCACAAATGTGTAGTTTTCCAAGTGCACATCTTCACATGAATACAATTCAGGCAGCCATGTTTCAGTCAAAACTATACACGCAGGTTTGAACTGCTGAACACAGACATCCAGGTCTTGTTTATGACAACGCAAACTCTGTATATTCAACAGTAACAGTGAAAAACTATTTTCTACTGTCAAACATAATTCATCATGTGACATGAAACATGGCATTTCTTGTACGGCCTCAAACTCTCATTGCAATAAATGCTTTTTTCATTGAAATCATTAATAGTCAAGCCAGACAAATTTCTCACTCGACTCAGTGCAACATAAGCCTGGCCAGCAGCAAGAACTCTTTAAACTAACGACAGCACAATCGACAGTTCCACCCTGTACTTTATGGACTGTGCACGCACAAGCCAACTTCAGAGGAAACCGTCGTCGAGACCACCGTTCCTGCACACATTTTCCTCTTCTACATGAATAGGAGTGGAGTTAAACAACTGTGCTTGCTCAGCCGAACATTGTTTACGCCTCTTAACCCCCACATGACTCATCAAAAAGGACGTGCACAGTTTCAGGTAACTTCTTTTTGCTAGCACGCTCAATGTGCATCACGCTACCGCAAACACCATTAACTAGACCATAGTTTACATCAATGTTTTTAATCATCCCACATGCATTGATGCCCAAAAGCAACTTTGCAGGCAAACATGTGTTGTAAACTTTTACATGATGACCAGTAATTAACTCAATTATTCCGGTTGTTTTACTACGGGCAAAATCTTCTGCCTCAATAGTTTCAACCTCTGTGCAGATATTAAATAACTACTTCAGGTTGTGCTCATGGACCTCATCATTTGTAGCTAAAATGTGTAAAGAAGCATTATTTCCTTCACCTGTCACATTTTGCTAAAATCTCAATCTTTTATCAATGAAGATTTTTTGGTTTGTTTCCTTAATCAATTTAGTAATTCAGATAATTTGCTTTCGTTTCGCCTCACTACCTGTGTTAACTCCACGACACTAAAACAACTGGTCCATAGTCCAAGTCCTGGTATTTCCATATACAGCAGTTTCCCCTTCACAGGAGGCAACTGGAAAAAATCTCCACCCGCTATCACACTGACATTACCAGAAGGAGAAAAGTCTCCAGTTTGTTTGATTTGGCGTGATCTTCCATGAATGTTTGCCGACAGTTGATGATCCACCACTGAGATCTCATCTAGAATTAAAATCTGAAGGCCATGGAATTTTTCCCACAGAGAGTTTAATTTCTCTGTGTGTGTGGTGGTGTGCTCAGACAGACATCTGGGGTTTGTTTAAAGACCGAATTAGCCTCAACCCATCTATACGACTCAAAGAATTGTTGCTTTTCTCAATACAAGCCACTAGCGCATTTATCGTTTGGTAAATCTGGTATACAACTTTCATATTCTTCACTTTCCAGACCAGTTTCATCTGTTGACACTCCATGTGCTCTAACTGCTGTTCAGGGCAAAGTGCACAACATGCGTCTTCTAATATGTCCTCAATATTAACAAAACATTGTGCTGTGTCTACTACATTTATTATTTTTACTAATTAAACAGATCCATCACTAAAACTAATGTTGCCTTCCCTATAAGATTGTTCACAATTGTTAAACCCCTCTGGTTTCAACTGACTGACTAAGCAATGAGGACAAAACAATTGTAGTAAAGTAAAACTTTTCCGGACTCTTTGTGACAGAAAATCTAGCAGAATGAACAACAGCTGATTATTGTGAAAAGAACATGCGCACAAAGTCGAAATTGTTGTTTAATTTTATTTTATTAAACTTTTATAAACCATGCGATATTCTGATGCAGATGTAGCCAAGAACATATTAAAAACTCTCTGATTTGGCCTGTTTTTATACCCATCAACAAAAATAGTGAAGAGATGTGGATGAATTTATCTTTTGTGACTTTACTTTGCTCTGAATAATGCTCAGAGGCAAACTCATGCGTACAGCGACTTCAGTAGGGATAAATTGAATGTATCTAGAACATTCTTTTAAATGTACGTTTGTTAATCTATAAACCGCCTCTTGAACACTGACCTCACGGTTATGTAAATAAACACTGCCTAATTTCCTTAAAGTCTGTCCTGCATCTTCATTACCCTGAGCTGCTGATTCACGCTGTGCATTTGCTAACAACAATCCCATTTCACTTTCTGACTTGGAGATGTGTGAAATAATGTAAACAACGCAGGCATACGCATCAGTGACGCCCCTGACACATTCAATACATGACTAAATGGAAGTGAACCCAAAAGCATGAAGACACGGCAGGGGCAGAGGTGAGAGAGGCGGCGCGTGTGCGTGAGCAGGATGAATGAGGAAGTCCCGTGACGTGAGAGGAGGCGGGTCGGTGATGTGAGAAATGGCACAAGTCGAGGTCGAAGAGACAGGCAGGATCGGTAACAGTTATCCAGCAGCGAGGGAGACGAAATCCAGAAGCGCAATCCAAGTACAAAGTCGATAAACAGGCGAGGTCATGAACGTAGGTGTATCCAAACGAGAAAATCCAGAGGGCAAAAAGACAAAATCCAGGAACAATCCGGGTCAAAACACAGATACAGGGCACTAGGAAAATTCACAGACTGACGAGACAAGAGGCGCGCAAGTAAAATACTTCAGCACTGAATGAAATTCTAAGCTTCCTTTTAAAGACAGAAGTGGATTGCTGATGGGTTACAGGTGCGTGGAGGTAATTGGTTAGGGAGGCGGGACTTTCTTAGGTGAACTCATGACCTGAATGTACTAGTCTGATCTGGCTAGTGAGTGACAGAATGTCCATGCTAACCTTCCAACACTGAAGACTAAAATTGTTATACTGATTAACCCACACTTCATCCAACTGTCGTCTAATAGCAATGTGTGGTATTATTTATGCATCGATAAGCCATTTCAAATAGTTCATGCTTTATCCAAACTCTATTAAACAAACCTTCTAGACAATTTTAATTCTCTTCTAAAATGACACTTTTACTCCTGACATTATTCCATGCACATATTCTACTTCCATGTTAATATTGACATTCCCTCTTTCGGTTTGGGAATCGTCTTTATTCTTCATGTTTTCATTTTCTTCTGCCCTTCTGTGACCATATGACTGTTTGCATTGAAGGAGGCCTGGGGAAATTAAAACCACAGTGTTTTAATTTCTACACGTTCTTGAATGATGTTCGCTGTGACGCTGCACAGATGTAACAATACTGTACAGTTCTGCATCTTCACTGGGCATCTCACACGTAACAATTTTATCTATAAACTGAACAACATGTTCATCAGAATCTCTATTTGTGGATCGTTTTTAATCCAGAATAAACAATGGACACGGGGAGACTCACACTGTTGGAATTCCACCCTATAAAAATAGTCCACAATTTCACCTATTGGCTGAACAGCATCATCATCAGCACCTCTTTCAAAACACAATGCCACCTAAAATCAAACACGCGAGCTGCAGTAACAGGATTACGGAGTAAAAGCTCACATTATTCAGCCCATTCTAACTGTTCTGAAGTCTCATCTCTACCTTCATGTTTTAAAATACTTGTGATTAAATTTGTCCATCTCATATCAGCAGATGAAAATGAACAAACCCAAGTGGGAATGACGAGCTGTCTGACCATAGCAAACAAATCTTTCTGCACATCTTGCCAAAATGCAGGAGAGCCGCGGATCAGCTTCAGATCTATAGCCTTCATCAACATTGAGAACTTGCCTCAAGGACTGTGTGTCTTTAAATACTTCACTAGGTAGAGATTCGCTACATTCTTGCCCTTTTCTTAATGCAACAGACACATTAGACAGAATCTGTTCAATTTCTGATGGGTACTCAGCATAAAAAATGTATTCAGTATTGTGTGTAAATCTGCCATCTGCATGCAAAATCCGATTATTAAAATATCGTGACCATGTTGATCTCTGTGCCATTTTGTCCATATAAGTTGCAGAATCATCAGGAAACAAAACAGGAAAACATTTCGCTCCATTCGTCTCATCAGCAAGTATTTTCACTGGATTATTTCCCTCTGCAGGGTCGAGATTCAAAATTCCATCAAAGTACCGATGAAGTACTTCTTGCCTGATGTCTACAGGTTGGAGACGTGTCCATAAACACACAGTGCTGTTCCCCATCATGTAGCTCCTCATCCACATCAATATTTGCGAGATCATTATCCAAAATGTCATATTTATCCTCTTCACCATCTTGTCTAATTAATGTATTTAACCAACCATCATTAAAATTTCTGTCAGTGTAATGTATGTTAAACTTCTTTAGGTAACAAAGGGCCTGTTTTTTTTTTTTTTTTATATTGTTGTGTCCACATACTGGTAGTTATAATGAGCTTTATATGTCAATTTCCTCTTTAACTTTCCACATATTAAAGATCCCTCAGTTTCTGTTCTAGTTAAAACATGTGTGTGCCTGCTAACGTTAAAGATATAACCAGTCACAGCACCATGACCTCCATTTCACCCACCTTTTGGTAACGCTAACATTTTCATAAATGGAATATGTAATGATATTAAATGCTGCTCTAAACTATTGAGACAACTCGGCTCTGTCGGTATGGGAGGCAATTCCAGGTTATTCACTGCACTTTCAGCTGACACTTCACCTTTTCACTTTAGAATAACAAGTGAAGCAAATCCAAAGCTGCCCTTTGCATGAATCTGCCTGTTTACAGGGAATAACACCATCATCACTACACATGTGCAAAAAGCCATCTGTAATACATCTAGCAACCAATAACATGCTGTAAAATGCAAAATTATAACAGATTCAGCAATAAAACTTTTTTTATTTTTAAAAAACGATCTGTGGCAAACAAACACATTCTGGCCCAGAACTAACTTTTATCTAAAATGTTTTTTACAAAATCACACACCTGTTGATTTTGGTTGAGTTGTTGCCATGTCATGGTATTTTAGCTCACTGTATTTCTGCAGTCTATTCTTATATTGCTCATTGTCATGGTACTTCTTTCTGTTGTACTCATTCTTTTGATGTTTCATCTGCCTGTACTCTCAGTTTACACTGATGATGCTGGTCTTGTCTATTTCAACTTACTGGCTTTTTTAAATGACTCTCTATATAAAATCTTTTGTTCAGAAATATCATTGCAATACACAGTTTTGTGAATATGAGAAGATATCACAATGACTTGCTTTGTGCGCACGGCAATTTTGGCTTTTACTTTTTTCAAGAAATAATACCTTTTCCAGTCTGTTTTCCTTTCACTAGCTACAGCCTGTTTGTATCGCCAACAGAAACTTGCATCTCATTATTTACATGATTTTGAGTTTGTACCTTCACCTGCTGTCTTGTACACGTACGTTTCTCATCATCACATTGTTCCATCTGACACAGCTTACAACACGTCTCACTACTAGGTTATTTCACACAAACCACAACTTCATAATGATTCTCACTAGAGTGCTGTAGATGTGTACACCATCACTGCATGTCCATTCGTGCATACAGCTGTACTTCAACCACTTATGATGTGTATAAAATATCCACCCCTAAATAATTACTCACTCATCGCCTGAATCTCCACCTCTGGGGCCCCATGACCCCACAAACCTCATTCTGGATCTAAACAAATAATCTTCCATGGATGTGTACTGACGTCTTAAGAGATTTCTATAATCCTCACTGTGCATTTGCATGTGTTTTACAATGCAAAGTCTCACTGCCCGATGAGGTTTCTGTGTACCTCATATTACTTGCGCTATTGCTCTAAAGAAACAATTTCCATCACCTACAATACTAACTGTCTTACAAGGATGGCTCATTGCTTTGCTACTTGGTGGAAAAGATACATTTTCACCATTAAACTCCATACAAAGTTTTGTACACAATTCTTGTTTGACTTCATTACACAATGAACTGAAAGAAAAATTTTATTACTTATATCACTTAAACAAAGTACATCTGAATATACAACAGTTTTGGCAGTTGTTTCAGGTATGTCAGTGTTCTTCTCTACAAATTGTTTCTCTTTCTTAATAACTACACTTTCTTGCTCTCCTTCCACTCACATTTTTACACTGATATCTCCTCCTCTTACCCGTACCGCTCTTCTTCTTAATGGTGCCATCACACATCATTTCTGCGACACTGCCAGACGTTTCGCTGTTTTTAGCGAAACATCTTCAAACTTCCATCAATACCAGCAGCCAAATTTGTAATGTGCCTTAATACACAACCTAATGTTTGATGATACACGACCACACTGAAGCCATCACCATCAGTCACCCCAGCACTGTTACATGCATGAGAATCAACCACAGCAAACCCATCATTGTGCTTAATAACGGCACGGGTGATTCCATTAAAAGTAAAAAAGCATGTGTCATATTTCACAAACATAGTTTCCAAACCATTGACTGACACACATGCACCAGATCTGATAAATTCTCCATCGGCCACGTCTACATTTCCAGAAACAAAGTCACCATAATTAAATTTAAAACACAAGCTATCGCCAATAGTTACATTATCTAGATCGTTACTTTTCCATGTGAACACGTTATGTACACTGTGTCACGATTAGTTTAGCTGCTATTGCAATGCATACTGTTTCCCTGAACTTGCAATGACCTTGATGAAACGACCCATGAAATGCTACACATCCTTTCTCCTTCATTTGGCTTAGACACTGCCCTTTCTTCATTATCAATTGCTGAACATGTGCCAAGTTCTCCCACAGCATTCACAAATTGTGGCATATCGTTTGAGATCACATCTACATTAATGCCACAGATACAAAAGGTTTCTGCACGTAGACTTGTCATTAAATGATCAATATGGAAATACAGATCCTGCCAATGTTTCTTAAAAAAAAAAAAAAAAAAAACTGCTGTTCCAATATCTTCAAGCAGTTTACTTCTTTCAGTACGAATGTTGTCAAGGTCAGATTTCTCCCATGTACAGTAGGAGCCACCAATAGCCGAGGCCGTGTGAATGCCGTGCGGATCTTCTCACGCACGTCTCATTATTTCAAACTGGGGGTACCCTTTATTTCTTAAAAGTAAGTAAAGTCACAAAAAATCAAATAAAAATTACTTCCATGTCGTCGTCCCTCTAGGGCTTATAAGTCCCACATTAATTGTTTTATCTAAAGTGCAAATTCATGTGTTGGTCTTCCTTACACTGTCTGGTGATTAAATTAAATCACTGGACTTTTATAAATGACCAACCTATGTATTCGTACTCTAGTGGAGAATTGGCCAAACCTCTCCTTCCACACTAGACTAGGAAGGAGTAAAAGACTCGACCTCCATGACCTTATACATTCCATAACACAATAACATGACATGAATATGTAATTAACAGTGATTTTTCTAGGTTTACACTATCTGGATAAATTATATAATCTAAAATGGAACATGCATAACACAATGCAATTTTAAAAGTGGATATAATTTTAAACAGCCTTGTTGTAACAAGGCTCTTCAATCCAGATACTTTTGGGGAGAGGCCAGGCCAGTGCTTTCACCCAAGGCATGGCTCATCATTAATCATCATCTTGAATGACGGATACTCTTCTGATTCTTGTGAATCACAATTACGGAGCTGTAAATGTCTTTATTATTGGTTAGGGGAGGTTTTTCATCTTGCCATTTTAATACCTCCATTTGTTGAACTGTAGCTTTTATGACCAAGGATTTTATTACAGGAAATACCCAACAGAACAATCCTCCCATAGCAAAACTCAAGAACATACCAAATTTAGCAAACCATGCTCCCCACGCTCCCAGTTTTAGGGCTAACCAGTCCCATATTTTATGGTCTTTCCCAGCATTTTCAGTGACTTCACCTCTCAGATTTTTTAGTTGATTATTGGCTTCAGTAAACTGTTCCATCAGGTGCTGTATTATTAGGAATATATGTACAACATTTGATCACTGAACAGGATGCACACACCTCCTCTTTCAGCCAATAACCAATTTAGTGCTAGCCTGTTTTTCCAAGTCATCTTGCTTGTTGCATGCACCTGTTCTCCTAAGGCAGCTAATGCATTATCTGTATAATTGATGAATTTTTGCTGATTATAGTAAATTTAATTAATCCATTCAGCATTTTTATTAGGTGTTATCCATATAAAAAGAGACTCAAATCCTCATTTTACCTCATCTCTGGCTTTGAATTCATCAGGTATACCTCTGGGCTGCCCTGTTGAATCTATGTGCCCGTTAGGATCAGCCTGATAAGGCCTTCTTACTCTATGATTAGCTTTTGAGTTACTCTCCACTGGTTGTTCTATGTTCCCATCCATTATTGACATTTCTTGAATCATCATCCGTACTCTAGCACAGATCCCTCTCCAACCTCTTGGTAATGTGGCCCTCAACAGTGTTCCCCCACAGAGCCAGAGGAAATCCGATACTGATTGGTCATCATAACAGAACATTAGTGGAAACACCAATGTCTGGTTCATGCAGCTATGGGTTAGTCATTTTCTCCTGCACCGTTACTGTTGCATGAAGTATACACTGTAAAAAATGAATCATGAGGCTTGTAATTTTCATTTAAAAAATTGATGTAATCATTAAAAATAATGTGCATATTTAATTTAAAAAAAAAATAGTTTTTCTCTGTTTCTTATAATATATTGAGAACATTTCACTAATAAAATTAAGAAATAAATTTTACCTATTTTTTTTAAGGAAATGAGTGCAATTTTTAGGCTTAATTTGAGGAACCATTTAGGCTAAAATTTTGAGGAAAAAAGGCTTCATATTTATTTTAAGAGAATTGGTCCAATTATCTGGGTTTGATTGAGTCACCTTCATTTGAATCTCAACAACGGCGGTGATCAGACGCGTTTTGAAGGAGCAGATGAACAGTGTAACATAGTAGGGGGCTTAACTTACCTCTTAATAATTTTTACATTTTATTTTGATTTCTTAAATAAGCTCCTCAAGACACCGCTTATTCACACTAGTACAGGACTTTTTTTTTTACTGATTTTTTAAATCTGACCGACAGTGGTCATTTTGGCATGTGAAACAGTGACTATGTGGAAGCATGTGTTTTAAAATAAAGGTTTACAATTATGCAATGTTATTTGATGTGAAAATCTGAACTCGAGGTCATTAGTCATAACTCCTCACATGCACGTGCTGAGGTTGGAACGGACATGTTGGTCGCTAAAGCAAAAATAATTATGGCCATGCATCGAGCTTGATAGATGGGGCAGTTTCTATGATTATACTTAAAAACTTTTAAGAGTGTTGATGTGTTTATATATTCGTTTCAAATTGTAAAGATGTATTAAATTAGCGTTTAATAATTTCACGCAATATATGCATTTTTTTCCTATTCATCCTCGACGTTAGAGGGCGCCCTCTTAAAAAAACAACAAGTCACAAACACCATAGAAGCAACACGATGACGGTCCAGGAATTAATATGGACATAACCATGCTTTTGATTAGTTGAAGAATACAAACATCTTTGCAATAATTTAAGGCATTATCAGTCTCCACAAAGAGTAAGATAAATCTATAGCTATTTACATTTTCTCTTTGATTAATCTATGTAAAATTCGACCTGAGTGAAGCTATTTGAACACATTTGAGATTTACTATAATGCAGATTTATTTAAAATTAGTCTTTAACGATATTTAAAAATGTTTAGCAGTATTGGGCTTCTAGGCTTAAACCATTCCAATTTCATAATTTTGGCGATTAAAAATATGTAATAAAAATATTCCACAAACCTTACATTAAATGTACAAATTATAACTACTTTTCCTTATGAATAATAATTTTAACAGCAACTTCTGAGATGACAATGAAGCTTGTGGTGCAAGTAACTACTGTTACGTCCCAGTCTAGGGTTGGGCCGTACAGCAAATGATTGGTTCGGGGTTCTATATTAAACTGTTTGGTGAGTGTGGAACAAAGTGGTGTAATGGAACAAAGAACAAGACAGATATGGCAATTTACAAACATGTGAGGTTTGTATTGCTTGACCAATAGCACATGCAAATAAACACACAAACACAACACCAGGCTTAGCTTCAGGGTGGACCCAGGCCAAAATAATAAACAAAAAGGTATCTGTATTTTAGCAGCTAGCTTACCTAGCAAAGAAAACACAAACAAAAATACAGATGCCTTCCCTATCTTCCTAAACCAAAAACAGTGAACAAAAAACCTTTTCCCCAAAATAATGGGCAGCCACACCCCTACTACCGGTGAGTGCACAAACATACAGTGAATTCAAACAAACAAACAAAACAAAAACAGTATCTACAAAGAGCCAGCAACCAAACCAAAAGGACAAAGCAAGAATCAAAGTCAAAATGGAAGCCAAAAGTCAAAAAACCAGAATACACAATCCAAAATTTCACTATCACAACAAAACTCTCCAACACAACCAACACTTCGCCTACACGCCTCCCCGTTCCCGCGTCTCTCTCCGGTTTATAATTGGTCCGCTGATTGATGACGTCACTCAGGGCGGAAGCGCACGTGTGGAGGTCAGGCAGTTGCCGGTGTAGTGGCAGTCGGAAAATCTGGAGTGGATCCGGATCGGCGCGCGACCTGGATACAAAATACACACACACGCTACAAAACGCAGCAACACAGACACATAAATTACACACACACAGCGACCAACATGTTGCGGGTTGTAACACTACTTAAACTGTCTGTGCTTAAAATTTGTAAATATTATATTATACAACTGATTTTATTTGGTGCAGTTTTGTCAAATGAATGATTTTTTACAAATCTGATTCAGTTTTTTATTATATATATATATATATTACAGATCATCGTGAGAGTCGTTGATGCACCATCTTTAAAAGCATTAAAAAAAAAAAAAAAAAGGTGTTTTAATTCTAAACTGAACAGGCAGCCAGTGCAGGGATGATAATATTGGGGTTATATGATCATATTTTCTGGATCTAGTGAGAACCCTGGCGGCTGCATTTTGAACTAACTGTAGCTTGTTAATTGAGGATGCAGGACAGCCACCCAGTAATGCATTACAGTAGTCCAGTCTGGAGGTCATGAATGCATGAACCAGCTTTTCTGCATCAGATACAGATAAAATGTTCCTAAGCTTGGCAATATTTCTAAGGTGGAAAAAGGCTGTTTTTGTGATATCGGAGATATGATTTTCAAAGGATAAATTACTGTCTAATATTACACCCAGGTCTTTCACTGTCGAGCTGGTGGTAACAGTACATCCTTCTAAACGTTGGCTGAATTGTGAGAGCTGGTATGAACTGGTTTTGGGGCCAATAAGTAATATCTCTGTCTTATCTGAATTTAGTAAAAGAAAATGATCGGTCATCCAATCTTTTATATCTTGAATACACTCAGTTAGTCTAGACAATTTGGGTATTTCATCTGGTTTTGTGGAAATGTATAACTGAGTATCATCAGCATAACAATGGAAACTAATCCCATGTCTTCTAATGATGTTACCCAAGGGAAGCATGTATATTGAGAACAGCAGAGGTCCTAAAACTGACCCTTGTGGCACCCCATATTTCACTGGCATTACACCAGACTGTTCTCCATTCAGATCTACAAAATGGAATCGATCAGACAGGTAGGATCTAAACCATTTTAAAGCCTGTCCCTGAATACCAATGTGATTTTGTAAGCGATCTATGAGAATATCATGATCTATAGTGTCGAATGCAGCACTAAGATCAAGTAAGGCAAGAATTGAGATGCAGCCTTGGTCAGAAGCTAAAAACAAGTCATTTGCAATTTTCTTTTGCAGTTTCTGTACTATGATGGGGCCTGAAACCTGACTGAAATTCCTCGAGGATATCGTTTTCCTGCAAGAATGTGCATATTTGGACTGATACTATCTTTTCTAATATCTTTGATATAAACGGAAGGTTTGAAATTGGTCTGTAATTTATTATATCATTTGGGTCTAAATTAGATTTTTTAAGAAGAGGCTTAATAACTGCCAACTTGAAAGGTTTAGGGACATGACCTAGATATAATGAAGAGTTGATAATGTTTAGAAGGGGCGCTCCAGTTATATTTATCACTTCTTTTAAAAGTCTAGTTGGGATTGGATCCAGCAAGCATGTTGTTGATTTAGCCGAGGTGATAAGTTTATACAGCTCTTCCTGCCCTACACCTGTAAAGCATTGAAAATCTATTAGTGAAGCTTTAGACTGAACTGGATCATGAGATGTTGTTAGAGGTTGAATTTCCATTATTTTCTTCCTGATAATATCAATCTTTTCATTGAAGAAGTTCATGAAGTCTTCACTTCTAAGCTGTGATGGGATACTCCCTGCAGGCATCTTAGGGTTTGTTAGGCTAGCCACTGTACTAAATAGGAACCTGGGATTGTTTTGGTTTCTTGCTACGAGTTGTCTCAGATGCTCGGCCCGAGCCGCTTTTAGAGCCCGTCTATAGGTGCACATACTACCTTTATACACGATTCTAAAAACTTCTAATTTAGTTTTTCTCCATTTTCGTTCGAGGTTACGGGTTGCTCTCTTTAGGGCGCGAGTATGACTGTTGTACCACGGTGCAAGTGTTTTATCTCTGACTTTTTTTAATCTGATGGGAGCAACAGTGTCTAATGTACTGGTAAAAATAGTGCCCATGCTACTAGTCACTTCATCTAGATCGTCTGCACTTAGGGGTCTGATGAGAAATTGGGACAGATCCGGCAGATTACTTGTGAATTTGTCTTTAGTAGTCGGATTAATATTTCTACTGAATTGATAACGTGGGGAGGCACAGCTACGCTGTTCTACAGCTAGAGTATATACTAAGAGATGATGATCTGTGATATCATCACTTTGAGGTAGAATGTCTATATTAGAGACATCTATACCATGGGATATAATTAAATCCAGCGTATGATTAAAGCGGTGAGTTGGTCTATTTATATTTTGTTTAACCCCAAAGGAATTTAGCAAATCTACAAATGCGATTGCTGAAGCGTTGTTAGCATCGTCTACATGAATGTTAAAGTCTCCTACTATCAGCACTTTGTCAGAGTTAACCAATAGGTCTGATAGCAGATGTCCAAACTCTTTAAGGAAATCGACATATGACCCCGGGGGTCTGTACACGGTGGCCAGAACAAAATGAAGCAAGGGTTTATTATGTATTTCGCTGAGTGCAACATTAATGATAAGCACTTCAAACGAGTTGAACTTGGGCCTTGTTTTCTGAGTAACGGTGAGAACATCACTGTAGATAGTTGCGACACCACCACCACGACCAGTTTGACGGGGTTCGTGCTTATAGAAATATCCTGACGGAGTAGACTCATTTAAACCAATATATTCATTTGGTCTGAGCCAGGTTTCAGTAAGGCAGAGTGCATCAAGACAGCAATCTGAGATAATTTCATTAACAATCAGTGCTTTAAGCGTAAGGGATCTGATGTTGAGAAGCCCAAACTTTAGAAAGGTTTTTTTATTACTTATTTGGCCTTTTTCTGGTTTTATAGTTATTAGATTGTTTCGAGGGATTTTAACAAATTTATTCTTTTTTCTCACTATTGGGGGAACAGACACAGTTTCTATAGGACAAGCTATGTGTGCGCATCTATCAGTATGGTGAGTTGCAATGTGGCTATTATGTTTGGAATCTAAGACACGACTTACCGCCAAGTCAGATGGTTCGTAGTGTCCTGGAGATGTTGTCTGAGAGGACTGCTGCTCCAGCTCTGCTAGGGTGCAGGCCATCGGTGTGGTAGAGCCTAGGACGCTCCCAGAAAACATTCCAATTATCAACAAAGGGTAATCTCTGTTGTTGACACCAAGATTGTAACCATTCATTAAAAGCAAACAATCTACTGAACCTCTCGATTCCTCGCTGGAATGTGGGAAGCGGTCCGGATACGATGATCCTTGTCGTGGGTGATGTGCTGCGGACCTTCTCAACCAGGCTCCTGAAGTCCTTCTTTAGGATCTCCGTCTGCCTCAGCCTGGTGTCGTTCGTGCCAACGTGAAGGACCACAGCTCCAAAGTTCTCCCTCAGGGCCGCAGGCACCTGTGCAGCGACATCAAGAACACGAGCACCAGGTAAACAGCGAGTGCGCACCTTACCTTTAGCCGTGGTAGCACGGACGTGCCGGACGATGGAGTCTCCGATGACCAGCGCATCGTGTACCGTCTCGCGAAGAGGAGCGAAGCGGTTTCGGGTCGGGATCTCGAAGACGGGCGGCGGCGGAGGGGGAGAGGTCCTCGCCCGGGGCCTAGCGCGCGTCTTCCGCTGCTGCTGTATCCAGGCTTCGTGGTATCCCGGCGCCGGGGTGAAGGAAACCTGGGCGGGCTGCGTTCGTGGTGCGTTTGACCTGGACAGAGAAACACGCGGAGTAGAGGTTGTGGAAGGATGTGTGTCATGCCGAGAATTTACCTGGGACAGGTGAGCGTCGGTCCGTGACGATTCCAGCGCGGCTTTCCGCTGTCGTAGCTGCGCCAGCTTCACCTGTAGGTCGCGGATCTGCTTCTCCAAGGCCTCCATCTCCAAATCCGCCGAGTGAAGCTCCAGTGTGTCCTCACCTGCACTCAGAGGCAGACACACAACCGACATGGTGTCAACAAAACTGAGATAATCGGTGTGGAAAACGCGTAGGCAAACTTGTGATAGCCGGGCTAACGGGCTAGCGATGCTAATGGGATAGCCGGCTAGACGCGGGTGCGTGGCAAAACTATTAAAACTTAGCGATATAACAGGAGTTTGGAGTGAAAATATTATAAATACTTATCTGTTATATGTTCGCTCTTCGTAAGAAGACAAAAAGTTAGAACGTCAATCTGGATTAAGCTGGAAAAATTGGTCAGTCTGTATCACACTCACACTGTTGCCATATACTGAGTTTTAGGGAAAAGAACAGATCTAGGGGACTCATGGTATTCTGGTGAACTGGTATGTTTAGATGCTGTCCTCCCCACTCTCATTGATCACTCAGGTTTGTTGACGGTGAGGTGATTGGTTGCTTTACATCTCAGGGAGCCCTCTTGTCTGTGTTTCCTTCTGGCTCTCCCTTTTAGTTATGCTGTTATAGTTACTCCTGCTGGAGTCCCAAATATACATTTCACCTTATACATGTTTGACTGTGACCATACCTAACTGCCAGCTCTCCTTATCTTCTGCACTCTCTCTCTCCTTTTCCCTGTCTCTCTCATGAGCTATACATCTTGCTCCTGAGTTGCCAGTGATCCAGACCCCTCTGCCCTCTGGAGCCGTCTTACCCGTCCTGGAGTCCTGCTTCTGGTTGGAGATCTCGTCGCATGGATGCCCCGTGTGGTCTGCCTGGGATGCGCGTGGTGGCTTGGGAAGGGTTTCCACGAAGACGGTCCTGTCCTCGACTGATGCAGACAGCTGTTTTCTGGGGACCTGTGACTTCAGTCATTCGATAGCTCAGGACTGGAATTTCCTACTGTCTCACACAGTATGAGTGCAGATCAATCCCTGCTGTCCGTTTTCACCCAGATGAGGATGGGTTCCCTGTTGAGTCTGGTTCCTCTCAAGGTTTCTTCCTATTACCATCTCAAGGAGTTTTTCCTTGCCACCGTCGCCCTCGGCTTGCTCATCAGGGACGATCTGATCATTTTGATTCATACATATTCACATTTCATACAAATTTAATTCTTTTGATTGTGTAAAGCTGCTTTGCGACAATTTCAGTTGTTAAGTGCTATACAAATAAAATTTAATTGACGAACATTACAAATTTGGCTGCTGGTATTGATAGAAGCTTAAATGTTTGAAATGAGTGGTGTTCGTGCTGTGCCTAAAAACGGCAAAACGTCTGGCAGTGTGGCAGAAATGATGTGTGATGACACCATTAAGAAGAGCGGTATGGGTAATATCGTGTTGCATTCGATAAACATTCCCTGGAAACACACTCAAACAGGAAAATATCTATCTGCAAAGGACAAACCATTACCGGTGTCAAATGCTGTAAAGGGTCAGCACAAGACTTACCTTAGAAAGGGTCCTTGGCAATGTACAGTAGTCCCCGGGACCGTCTGTTCCCAAAATAAAACTCACGGCTGCTGCAAAGTGCTAGGGGTACTAGTCTCTCAATGGGAGACAGTCTTTTTATTATTTTGTATTGCAACTAATTACATCTTAAGCATCAAAAAGCAATATATATGGTAGATAAGTAGAACTAAGCAAAGGGTTCAAAGGAAAATAAAAACACAAAACCTTGTGAACTTAAATGAACAATGCATGGTAACACCGCCTAAGAACATTATCGAAGTACAGCGGGACTCTTTTATACCCTGGTCCTGTGACTCATGTTCCATCAACCTTACTCTATTAACCATTCAACAGGTTCTTGCCTTAAGGTTATACTAATACACTAAGCTGCTCTATTTTTTCTAAAGCTTTAACACATTCAGCAGAAACCACATTTCTATCGCGTGCCTCACTAGTTGTTAAACGTTACACCCTCCTATACATCTTGGGTGTGAAGTACGGTGCTGCTAACATTAACCGCACAACTGTTAAATGATTTCTTCACTTTTCTAAGAGGTAGCAGTGACGTCTGGTAGCATGACCTTTGAAGCATTTCTTCTCTCCAGAGCTTTGCGCATCTTCTTAAGACGTCTTCGTTCCAGTCTTGCTGCAGCTCGCCTTACTTTGATGTCTTGAGCATTTTCAGCTTTACTTATTACATCTCCTATAGTGAGCTGGGACATATGACAACTTAAAACATTTGCACGTTCCATAACAGTAAGAGAAGGAGACTGAAAGAAGAGCAAGAAAGTGTGCTTATTAAGAAAGCTTTTTGGATACAGTGGGGTAAACCAAATTACTGCATAAACAGATCCTCGTGTTCTGGTCTTTATGTTGTAATTTGGTCATGGGTATAGATTTGAGGTCTTTTAATTCAAATCCAACATTTTAAATGGTTAGTGATCGGTGCAGACATTCACACTATTGTTGGGGGGGGAGGGAGGGTTTTTTCCTAAGCTATAAAAGAAAGTGAACGAAACCACTAGGCATTTGCAGTTCCTAGTAGCAACCGACATGGAGGCAAAGTCATTTTATTCAACGAAGAATGTTGCCGTATGTGCGGGCAAAGAACAAAGGGTAAGAAAGCCTTTTAATAATATATAGTAGTTATTCAGTTACCGATTTTTCTACTGACTTTGACATTCCGATTTTGTTGTTCTTGTATCCTAACTCTTTACTGTCTGTACAGCAGTCTGGAAAAGAGAACAAGTTGCCACAAAGCACCAAAAAAACGGTATGTATTTTTCTTGCAACACCATTAAACAATCTGTACATGTCAGTGGTGTGCTAAAGATATTATAGATATCTTTGTGCTAAAGATATAAAGATTTTTATTTTGCCGTTTACAGGCTACACTGATTCCACGGCTCCCCGCTGTAACCAGCAGATCAAAAGCGCAGTCATCGGCTATGACACGTAGGCTCCTGAGTTTAGAGGCCAGGGTTGGTTGGAGGCACGTCTGAAGGAGAGGATATCGTCACATCCGCCAACAGTAGATCAGTCTACGTCCACAGACAGTCCAGTTGATGTTCACGACACTGCTGGAGACCATTCTACGTCAACCATCGGACGGTTGGATGACGTCGATTTTGGCTTTCCACCAGCCGTCTCAACACGCCTGACTGACCGTACCAGGTTGCAGATTGATATGGAAAATGTTGCATCAGCTGCAAACCATCAACTGGCAACTGGTTCAGTCCTCGACTTTCCCAGTTCACCAGTTCTGGAACATTCAGTGTCTTCTCTGCCCAACGTCTTACAAGAACATCCAGAAGTTTTATCATTCTGCTTGAGATTGCCTGAAACACCGAGAAACGCTTCGCATTCTCACCATCCTGTTCGCCGGTCTCTCATACATGGAGTGATCATACCCGATGTGACTTTAAATCACGTGACCATCGAGGACGAGAAACAAATACATCTGGATTCAGCAGAATCAGATGGCAGACCAAGGGCAGATCGGTTTGCTGTTACTTTGTTTAAAAGGCTGATTCGGTGAACTATGATGGTTCCAGGGGGAAAAACGCACTGCCCTCCAATCTGCGTCAAGCAATTTCCGATGTTGCTCGGAAATTCCACCCCACAACAAAAAGCAAATAAGAAAATCAACGAACTTCTTAGAGAGAAAAGACTGAGTTTTCCTCTTTAAAAAAAAAAAAATCATACTACTCACTTTTGCAAAGAGTGACCATTTGCCATATACCTGTCTGATATATTCTATGTTTAATAAAACCTTTGAAACAAATGTGTATTTTCCTTATTTAATATTTACTAACGCTTCCGGAACGTTGTTGTCCACACGTTTTATTTATATGGAAAACAGAAACCTAAACACAAACAAAGAACGAATAAAAGAATGTACAAAACATGAACACCTTTGCCGTGTTCAAATAAATGAGTTACTGCATGTTTCAAGACATTGTTCATTTACATTTTTCTCCTAATTATATGTCCACAAATCTTTTGACATCAATTTATCAGCAATTATCAAGAATTGCATTTCATATGAGACGCGCGCACAAACGCACACAAACTCTCCATGCAGGGAACAACTGAACAACAGGTCTTCATAGTTGGAGTTGCTACTTTTTTTTATTGATAAATCGCACGGGTTTATCAGCCTTCTGATCAAAACTCTGCCTTTTTGCACAGCTATTATTTCCAGCCGTGGTCAAGTAGTGGGTGAAAATTTTTCAATGCTGGACCCAAACAGCAAAAAGGCCAGATGATTATTTTTATAAAAAGCCCGAAGCATTTCATGTTTATATTTGTTCCTTCATGTCTTCTGATGGTGCGTGACACATTTTTACGTTTTAACGAAGACATGTTGACATTCACGAATCAGGACATTCGCATAATTACTGTATATGCGCGCACACACACCTATGAGATGCGCACAGAGAGTTTGTGTATATGTGCATGTGTCTCATAGGTGTTTGCGCGCCCATTTCATATGTAGTTGTGTGAGCAGTTAGTAGTATATACAGATGTGTGACTGTTTCATATATGTGTATACAAGTGTTTCACTTGTGTGTGCATGAGTGAAGTTTGATTTAAGCCCTATACGGCGCCTCATAATTTAGGGCATCTCTTTTCATCATTATGAACATAATATGAAGCAGATATACGCACATCATAAATTTTTATTATTATTATACATCACAACTTATATGGGCACAGAGATTAAATGGTCACGATATTTTAATAATCGGATTTTGCATGCAGATGGCAGATTTACACAATATTGAATACATTTTTTATGCCCAGTACCCATCAGAAATTGAACAGATTCTGTCTAATGTGTCTGTTGCATTAAGAAAAGGGCAAGAATGTAGCAAATCTCTACCTAGTGAAGTATTTAAAGACACACAGTCCTTGAGGCAAGTTCTCAATGTCGATGAAGGCTATAGATCTGAAGCTGATCCGCGGCTCTCCTGCATTTTGGCAAGATGTGCAGAAAGATTTGTTTGCTATGGTCAGACAGCTCGTCATTCCCACTTGGGTTTGTTCATTTTCATCTGCTGATATGAGATGGACAAATTTAATCACAAGTATTTTAAAACATGAAGGTAGAGATGAGACTTTAGAACAGTTAGAATGGGCTGAATAATGTGAGCTTTTACTCCGTAATCCTGTTACTGCAGCTCACGTGTTTGATTTTAGGTGGCATTGTGTTTTGAAAGAGGTGCTGATGTCTCCTGTTCAGCCAATAGGTGAAATTGTGGACTATTTTTATAGGGTGGAATTGCAACAGTGTGAGTCTCCCCGTGTCCATTGTTTATTCTGGATTTAAAATGATCCACAAATAGAGATTCTGATGAACATATTGTTCAGTTTATAGATAAATGTTACATGTGAGATGTCCAGTGAAGATGCAGAACTGTACAGTATTGTTACAGGAAACATAATTCAAGAACGTGTAGAAAGAAAAACACTGGTTTTAATTTCCCCAGGCCTCCTTCAATGCAAACATTTCTATGACACAGAAGGGAAGAAGAAAATGAAAACTTGACAAAGACGATTCTCAAACCGAAAGAGGGAATGTCAATGTTAACATGGAAGTTGAATATTCGCGTGGCATAATGTCAGGAGTAAAGAAAGCCGTTATAGAAGAGAATGTAAGTTGTCTAGAAGAGTTGTTTGTTTAATAGACTTGGGATGAATCAGGACGTGTTTGAAATGGCTTATCGATGTATCAATAAACCACAGACATTGTTATGAGACGACTGTTGGATGAAGTGTGTTAATCAGTATAACAAGTTTAGTCTTCAGTGCTGGAACGCTAACATGGACATTCAGTACGTCACTGATGCTCATGTCTGCGTTGTTTACATTATTTCATATTTCCAAGTCAGAAAGTGAAATGGGATTGTTGTTATCAAATGCACAGCGTGAATCAGCAGCTCAGGGTAATGAAGATGCAGGACAGACTTTAAGGACATTAGGTTGTGTTTATTTACATAACCGTGAGGTCAGTGCACAAGAGGCGGTTTATAGGTTAACAAACGTACATTTAAAAAAAAGAGTTCCAGACACGTACAGTTTATCCCTACAGGTGAAGATGCTGTACGCATGAGTTTGCCTCTCAGCATTATTCAGAGCAAATTAAAGTCACAAAAGATAAACAGTGAAGAGACGTGGATGAGAGTTTTGTTGATGGCTATAAAAACAGGCCAAATCAGAGAGTTTATGATGTGTTTGGCTACATTTGCATCTGAATATCGTGTGGTTTATAAAAGGTCAGTCATGCAGAAATAAAATTAGATTAGAGAACAATTTCGGCTTTATTGTGAAAAGGACACGTGGACAGCCAGCTTTTATTTGTTTTGCTAGATTTTCACACAGAGTCCGGAAAAGTTTTTCCTTAGTTTATTACAATTTTGTCCTCATCAGTTAGATAGTCAGTTGAAACCAGAGGGGTTTAATAATTGTGAGCAATTTTATAGGGAAGGCAACATTTGTTGTAGTGATTGCTCTATTGACCTGGTTAAAAATGTAGTAGATAGAAACAGAGCACTTTCTGAAAAGGATGCTGATGTCACAGCACAAACGTTTGTTGATATTGAGGGCATATTAGAAGATGCATGTTGTGCACTTTGCCCTGAACAGCAGTTAGAGCACATGGAGTGTCAACAGATGAGACGTGAAACTGGTCAGGAAAGTGAAGACTGACGGTTGTATAGCAGATTTAGCAAGTGCTAATGCGGCGGTGTCTTGTATTGAGAAAAGCGACAATAGATTTGAGTCGTATAGATGGGTTGAGGCTAATTCGGTCTTTAAACAAACCCCAGATGTCTGTTTTCTATAAAATCAGACAAGGGTGTAGAAGTAAAATTAGAGGTGAAAGTCCTAAAGCTTTACATTTTTATTACTGGTGGAGCAGGAACTGGCAAAAGTCATTTAATTAAGGCAACAAAATATGAAGCGTGAAGATTGTAACATTGCTTTACATCCAGATGACATTTGTTGCAGTTAAAACAACATAATTCACAATATATTTTGTATTGGCACAGATGTCAAGTTGCCACACACCTTTGGGCGAAGAGAAATTAAACTGTTTGCAGGGAAAATTCCATGGCCTTCAGAATTTAATTCTAGATGAGATCTCAGTGGTGGATCATAATGTCGGCAAACATTCATGGAAGATCACGCCAAATCAAACAAACTGGAGACTTTTCTCCTTCTGGTAATGTCAGTGTGATAGCGGGTGGAGATTTTTTCCAGTTGCCTCCTGTGAAGGGGAAACCGCTGTATATGGAAATACCAGGACTTGGACTATGGACCAGTTGTTTTAGTGTCGTGGAGTTCTCATTTTGACTCACTACCTGTGTTATCAATTTTGCTGAATTACTAAATAGTTTCAAACATCTCCATTGAGAAGATTTGTAGCAAGAAATGTGACAGGTGAAGAAAATAATGCTTCTTTACACATTTTTGCTACTAATGATGAGGTCCATGAGCACAACCTGAAGTAGTTATTTAATATCTGCACAGAGGTTGAAACTATTGAGGCAGAAGATTTTGCCCGTAGTAAAACAACCGGAATAATTGAGTTAATTACTGGTCATCATGTAAAAGTTTACAACACATGTTTGCCTGAAAAGTTGCTTTTGGGCATCAATGCATGTGTGATGTTGATTAAAAACATAGATGTAAACTATGGCCTAGTTAATGGTGCTTGTGGCACAGTGACGCATGTTGCGCATGCCAGTAAAGAGAAGTTACCTGAAACTGTGCACGTCCTTTTTGATGAGTCATGTGGGGGTTAAGAGGCGTAAACAATGTTCGGCTGAGCAAGCACAGTTGTTTAACTCCACTCCTATTCATGTAGAAGAGGAAAATGTGTGCAGGAACGGTGGTCTCGACGACGGTTTCCTCTGAAGTTGGCTTGTGCGTGCACAGTCCATAAAGTACAGGGTGGAACTGTCGATTGTGCTGTCGTTAGTTTAAAGAGTTCTTGCTGCTGGCCAGGCTTATGTTGCACTGAGTCGAGTGAGAAATTTGTCTGGCTTGACTATTAATGATTTCAATGAAAAAAGCATTTATTGCAATGAGAGTTTGAGGCCGTACAAGAAATGCCATGTTTCATGTCACATGATGAATTATGTTTGACAGTAGAAAAAACACTGTTACTGTTGAATATACAGAGTTCGCGTTGTCATAAACAAGACCTGGATGTCTGTGTTCAGCAGTTCAAACCTGCGTGTATAGTTTTGACTGAAACATGATGTGCACTTGGAAAACTACACATTTGTGGCTCTTTCTCGGTGTGCAGCGTACACAAGCCATTGTCCCCTTTTTAAGGAGTTGAAAGCCCAACAGCATGGTGGAGTTGGGTTATATACAGCATGTGGTGTAGCGACGCTACTGTGAGAATCCCAAATCTTAATTTGGAATGTGTGTTGACACACTTCACTCAAAAGGAGATATTGCTTGGTGTCATTTACAGGCCACAATCATATGCAATGTGTGTTTTTAAACAAAGCTTAGACCAGCTGATTGGAACAATTTGCAACAAAGTTGTGCTTGTAGGAGACTTTAACATGTTGACTATATCCGCTCTCTGCCATGAAAGAGCAGAGAGATTGTGACCTTTAACGCGTCATTATTAAAGAGCCAACAATGGAAAACAACCTTAATTGACCATTTGTATGCAAAAAATTTGTATGCACAAATATGGTGGCAATTTAGTTTAGCACACATGAAGGAATTTGTTCCTTTAAATTTGTTGAAAAACTTGTTGAATAATGACTGATGGGTTAAATGACCTGAACTTTTGATTACTTGATTAATCAGTAATTAGTAATACACTGATAAATGCTTGCCATTTCTTTATGTGCTGCTCTTTGCTGGTTAAAATCAGTTCTGGTTATTTGGTGACAGATGAGGACCATGAGTAAAGAGCTTAAATCTAAAACTTCTAGATCCTTGTTAAATCGGTACAAAAAAGTTGTGTCGTCTCTCTTGCTTTTTCCCCACTGTGTCATAAATGTCCACATCCCAGCCTGAAAACATTAGTGTGTCAGTACTTAAGTCATATGTACTCCTCATGATGGTATTAAATACAGTTCTGGTTACCTGGTGATGGAGACGAGGACCATGAGTAAAGAGCTTAACTCTAATGACTAACTCTCATCCTTGTTAAGCCAATACAAGAATTGCCCCTCACAACCCTCAAAAAAACACTGTTTTGTCCTGTCTTGTTTCACGCCCCCCCCCCCCGAAAATTATATTTTTCGTTAATTTCCCATTTAAAAGCCGTACCAGAAGAGGAAGTCGATGGCCGAGTAGAGCGAAATAACCCTACGCCATATCCACTATTATAACCTACTTTTGACCAAAATAATACATTGTAAAGACGTCTATTTTACTCACAATAATATATCTTGTTCTAGTTATACCTGATGAGATCGAATTTGAAGATATTCTCAGGGACGAGGAATTAAGTGTTTCAGGTGAGCTGATAATATATATGTGTATAAAGCAAAATATATGTAATATTGTCAGTCATCCTCTGAGTGCAAAAACTCTAAATATTTAATTTTCTTTGTTAGGTGCGCTCAGTGTCAGACATGGCGGTGATGAAGAGGATTTTCATCCAGAAAACCACGCAGCTGATGAAGGACATGAGATTAACGAAGATCTGGATGATTTTCAACATCAAATGTATGTTATGAATGAAGATTTTAATCATCTTAATAACGTGTTTTATACCGGTTCACCTGCGGAGATTGTTTCATTGTTGCATAATAATCTTGAATGGTTGAATAGGTGTGCCAGAAGGATTGTAGATTTGTTAAGGAGATTTCATATTAACTATGGCAGAGAAACGTTCTAACAAAATTTCAGACGCAGAGAGTAACAATAAATAAATCAGAACTGATGAGGTCACAGCCCTGAACCCTTTCTTAACCGCTGTAATCAGCCAGTTGAATGAAAATTCATCACCAACCCACCATGCTGCTAGTCAAAGTGAAATTTCCAGTCAACATTTCACAAAACTCTGTAACTGATAATCAACACACCCCTGAAACATCAAACCCTCAAACAGATAACACTGAAGAGAATGTACCATCCCCCGATGTTCAAAATGCACCAATTCGGTAACGGGTTAGGATCCTAATATCAGGATAATTAATCGTGACAGATTCAATAACACTGAGATTAGGAGGAGAGTGAATTTTTCCTCGATCGTTAATGTTGACAGCTTTACATAATTATGTTTTAGAGATTTTAAACAGTTTGATGGATGTGACAAACGAAATGATTTCGCCCAAGGATGTTGTCACTGTTGAAATTAGAGGCGATTACGCTCAATCTGTCATCACGCATTCAATTAGTCAACGGCTCCATCGATTTACAGTCTTTTCTGTCCATGCTTGAAAATGCAATTCAAAGTAAGCGTGAAATTTTTAGACAATACTCTTGAATTAGTGATCCAAATAATTCGGCCACCTCACAGTGGTACAGGTAAATGAAAAATCTTCAAATGTTCAATCTTCAGTTCACAAGTTGTTCAGGAAAAAAAAAAAAAAAAAAGACATCTGTCCATTTCTTACAACAAAGACATGTTTTGCTTTATGCGTTACACAACTTTTGAATCCTGGAAAAAGCAGTTTTCAAATAGAAAAGCTCGCTAAGCAAATCCAACACGATGTTGGGTAACTGAGGACACAGCGGTAACCTTCAGTGATGTATCAAAATTTGAGACGTCTTTGAACTGTAACATTGTAATTGTTTGCGGCCTTATTGACAGAACAGTATAGTCTTTCAAACCAGTAAGACACCGCATGAAAATACACTGTACTTGTTTTTGCACGACAACCACGATTACAGGGATAAAAGCATCACGTGGCTTTTGGGTTCTAGTTACGTTTGTTGTTTGTCACTCAGGGTTTAAAGATTCCCGAAAAAAATAAATAAAATCGATGCGAATTTAACTGTAACATTTGTCATAATTCGGATTGTTACAAACATGTTCAAAAGGTAATTAAATGCCCAGACTGTTCGAGGTTGTGTAGGTCTGAATTTTGTTTTGACGTACATAAAGCAAAGCTTCAGTCGAGCGACGGTGAATATTCAGTGTGTGAAACGGCTTTCTACTGCGGTAACTGCAATAACGTAACACACCCAGAACCCTTTTAACTGTAAAAAACACCCGTGTCATGAGAGGATGTGTAAACTCTGCGGTGAAAAACTTGATCGAGATACTGAGCATAGCTGTTTCACACAACCGGTAAAGAAAGAATTACCAAATAGAAAGTACATATTTTATGATTTTGAGACGAGACAGGAAACAGGAACTCGTATAGCTAATTACTCATGCTGTATTGATTTTCACAGACAGGAGTGGTTGTTCGAAGGAGACGGGTGTGTTGCTGAGTTTAAGACGTTTCGGCATAACAAATACAAGTGCTATACCTTTATAGCACATAATGCTAGAGGGTTTGATTCATACCTTCTGTTTAATCATTTAGTGAAAGAAGGGATAACGCCTGATATCATTGCACAAGGTGGTAAAATTCTATGTTTGAGATTCAGAGTTTCATCAGTCCTACATCGACAGCCTGTCTTTCTTACCCGTGAAGCTTAGCAGCCTCCTTAAAGCCATGGGGTTTTCGGGAAAAAAAAAAAAGTTGATTTTCCACATTTCTGGAAGACGTTAGATCACCAAAACTATGTTGGTCCTTATCCTGAGCCTAAATTTTATGGTGTGGATAACATGATGCCTAAAGACAGAAGAGTTTAAGTGGTATGTACTGTAATGGTATCTGACAGACTTTGATTTATGAAGGAGATGGCAGAATACTGTGTAAACGACGTTGACATTTTGAGAAAGGGGTGTTTCGAAATGAAATTCTCCAAAGTACAAACGTCAACTTGTATTAAATGCATAACTAATCGCTTCTGTCTGTAAATCTTTAGGACCGTGTTTCTTCCTAAAACACTCTAGCTATTCCGCCGCTTGACAATTACATCAATAGGCAGAAATCATCGTCAATTCAGTGGCTCAACTACATTTCCGTCACGCAAAATCTACCCATTCGACATGCTTTGAACGAGGGTGAAGTAAGGTTCGGTAACTTTTTTGTAGACCTACTGCGAGGTGGGTCAGACGCGAAAGGCTTTTGAGTTTCTTGGTTGTTTTTATCACAGTTGTGAAAAGTGTTTTCCCTCCATGACTCCGCATCCTCTTAGCTCATCTCACACTAGCTTCGGAGATGTCTGTCAAAAATCGATGGAAAAAATAAAAAACAACATGCAAGAAGTTCATAATTTACAAGTCAGTGATGTGGGAACACGAGTGGAATGAACTGAAGAAAACTGATAACCGTGTCATAACCTTTCTAAAGGACTTGGATTTTCCGGAACGTTTAAACCCTCGATGTCCTTTATGGTGGTTGAACTAACGCTCCTCATTTACATCATGTTGCACAGCCGGGTGAGAGAATCGATTACGATTTCACATCTCTTTACTCATACGTAAATAAGACAGACGTACCCGATCGGTCACCCTGCCATAATTTTCTGTAACTTTCAGCCTCTAGAAAACTACTTTGGCATTATTAGAGCAAAAGGTTTTACCACCTCGAGGTCTGTGGGCATCTGTTCTTCCCTTTCGGGTAAAAAGCAAACTCCTCTTTCCTTTATGCAGAACTTATGCTGAGCTTCAGCAAAAGCAGTGTAACCACTCAGATCGGGATAGAGACCTTATTGGGACATGGGCTTCTATCGAAATTGCAAAAGCTGTAAGAAAAGGGTACAAAATTTTTAAAAAGTCTTTGAAGTTTGGCATTTTGATAACACATCCGACACTTTTTGCAGACAACATTCAAAATGTTCCTAAAGACAAAACACGAAACTTCAGGAAACCCGTCCTGGGTAATTGACGAAAGGACTAAATGTGAACACATCAAGAAATACCAGGAAAATGAGGGGATCGAGTTGGATCCGGCATGTATTTCTGTTAATCCGGCTAAAAGATCTGTGGCTAAACTAGCACTAAATTCACTCTGGGGAAAGATGCGTCAAAGACCTGACAGGTCGAACACCACTTTAATCAGTGATCCCTCATATTTTTAGAGTTCATGTTTTCTGATATGTTTAATGTGAATCAGTTCTCTTTTCTGAATGATGTTGCTATTGTGCAATGGCGTTATGCAGACGATAGACTGATACAACCTGGGAATGCTAATGTATTCATCGGCAATTTCACTACAGCATACGCGAGACTTGAGCTACAATTTGATCGATCGATTACAGGAAAGGTGTTTATACACTGATACCGATAGTGTAATTATTAAAAGTAAGAAAGGTGACTGGATGCCCCCCGTTGAGTGAATATTTAGGTGGTTTAACAAGCGAATTAGATGACGAAGATCAAATTGCTAAATTCATCATCAGCGCTGGTCATAAAACGTACGGATACAAAACTAATAAAAGGTAAAACAGGTGGAAGCTAAAAAAGGTATCACTTTAAAGTTATAGCAATTATGAAGTAGTCAATTAAAAAAAAAAGTCAGACAGACCTGGTGGATAATCATGTAAAAAAAATCATGTAAATGATCTCCGTGAGGACAGCCGGCGTGTGTACTTTTTTTTTTTTTTTGATTTTTCCCCGATTTTCTCCCTAATTTAGTCGTGTCCAATTCCTCCCCGTCACTAGGGGGCTCCCACATTAAGGCTACTACTACCACTCAGCGGGGAGGGCCGAAGACTATCACGTGTTTCCTCCGAACCACGTGACGCCAGCCGACCGCATCTTTTCGAACTGCTCGCTCGCGCACCGTTGGGGGCGGAGTAACACACTCGGAGGACGGCGCTATCCGCTCCCTCCGTTGCGCGAGCTCACAGACGCCCCTGACTGGCTGTAGAGCCGTGATTAATGTGGGAGCACTAAGTACCTCTCATCCCTCCCCTCTGAGAGAGCTCGGCCAATCAGCTCTCTCTAGACCTCCGGCTGCGAGAGGTTACAGCACCACCCGGGATTCGAACTAGCGATCTCCGGATGATAGGGCGAGCGCTTTAACCACTGCGCCACTCGGAGGCCTGGCGTGTGTACTTTAAGCCCGAGTGGAATGCGGAAGCGGAGCTCCGGCGCGATGTGAACCAGTTCCGTGCAGAGAGCCGGCGTGTGTAACTTGAGCTCGAGCAGGTTCGCAGGTGACAGACGCATGGGGATTACTCGTGGTCGAGAAACAGGCAGAGGTCCAAGCCGGAGAGTAGGGGAAAAGTCCATGATCCAGGCTCGTGGTCAAGAAACAGTTCCAAAAGGTCAGTACTGGGAAGCTCCGAGATGGTGAGTGATCCGTGGTCATTGAAACGAGGCGAGGTCGAAAACGAGAAGGCAAGACGAGACAGAACGCTGGAATATTGGACATGAGGTACACAATCTGGCGAGGAGGTGTAGTCTGAGTGCGAGTTAAATAGGGAGGAGAGGTGATTATGTATTGAGTACAGGTGTGCAGAGTGGAGAATGAGGCGGTGGAATGAAAGCAGTGGGGCGGATCATGGAACCGGGGTGCGCAGGTGATCATGACAGGGCTGTGGCTTGGCGGGTCGTGACAATTGTATGGGTGTTGCATGTGTTGGCAACCTCTGTACGATTAATTGTTCGGGAGAATAAATATAAAATTTCTTCAAGGAATCCCTGATTCTGTGTGTGATGAATCGTTTCCCCCTAGCAAAACAAATTTATTGGTAATCGAAGACTTGATGGAATCTGCGAGTAAAAACGAAGTAGAAAAGGCTTTTACTAGATACACACACATCGCAACCTGTTGGCTATTTATTTGGTTCAGAATCTCCTTTTCATGGCAGATACAAGTAGAACGATCAACCTGAACTACATGGTTCTTTTCAAAAACCCTAGAGGCAGAAGAACTGTTTCCACAAGTGAATCCTGCTGTTTATGTCCCTAAGAAAAAGCCTTAAGTATTGATAATCAGTGCACTTGAAAAAATCCCTACCGTTGTTAGTCATTATATGCGTCTCAACCCCGAAAGAGGTTATTTTACGTGTTGAGATGTGAACTAGCTTTAAACGTTCTCCGAGGAAACATACCGCTGTCGACAATACAGTACTGGACTAGCACCTCGCACTGGGACACACAAGCGACGGTCAGACAATCGAGAGTCATACTGAGTAAGTGCACATATATGTATGTATGTACAGTATGTATGTAATGATGTACATTAGTTTCTTTTGTGTTACCAGCATGCTCTTTTTTCAAAAATAGTTGTGACTGATGACACGGTTCCACAGATTCTGCGATTCCTGCCTGCACGGGAACCTGGACCTCACCTGCCGTCTGCTGACTCCTATTCTCCCATGAGTCTCTTCAAACTGTTTTTTTTTTTTTTTTTTCAGAGAACGCTGTGTCAACTCTTTGCCACAACACCAATGCTCAGGCTGCCAAGGCAACTACGAAGGGACGCAAATCTACATGGACAGACGTCAGCATCACTGAGATGTACCACTACATTGGACTCCTATTTTACATGGCCATGGTGAAGTTGTGCTCTATCACAGACTACTGGAGACAGAGCAGTATTTTGACAGTACCTTTTCCAGCTACCGGACAATTTCTTGGAATGTGCACATGAGTCACCCACATGCAGACAAGGAGAATGACAGGAAGAGGGGCACGTCTGAACATGATCGTCTGTTCAGGGTTAGACCTCTTATGGACACTATCCGTCATGCTTGCAAAGCTATCCATCACCCCAGAAGAAATTTAGCTGTGGATGAGAGAATGGTGGCCTGCAAAGCACACACAGGAATGACGCAGTACATGAAAGCCAAGCCAACTAGGTGGGGCTTCAAGTTGTTTGTTCTTGCTGATTCTTCAAATGGATACACTATGGACTTGTGTACACGGGAAAGAACTACTTTCCCACAGGCCATGGACTATCATGATGCTGTGACGTCTCTCTTGGACTGTAAAGTTTTAGGTTCAGGGTACCATGTGTACATGGACAATTTCTACACAAGTCCAAAGCTCCTAAAAGTCGCGTTGTTCCGCTTGGAAGGAGAGGTGATCAAAAGAGTTTTATTTCAGATGTCCAACTGTAGAAAAAAAAAAAAAAGTAATCTATTTGTTTAAAAGCAGCATCGAAGCTCTTCCTAGCTAGTTCGGTCATACCTCACACAACCACTGTTCACTTCGACCCAGTCATCACCAAAAAAGACAATGTAGCAGTGCAGCAAAACCTCATTCTTAGCTAAATTAGTTAGTCTCATGTGATGCGTGTCCTGTGGAGATGACTTGCTTGTTCATTTACGTTTGAAAGCCCCTGGTGAAAACACATCCAGTACAATGTAATATTCAAGGTCCTTACATCATTTATGGAACATTATCCAATTAATTTGATCAAAAGTTATTCTCTCCGTAGCTTTACTCCAGTGTACGTGTCCTGGTTCCGATAACTTGAACAGTGTAACGTCTTTTCTTTGTTGAAAATGAAGCCGGAGGTACATCCATTCGCCAATCCCAAATATTGAATCTTTTCATGCTCTGAAAATATTTGAATTCTTGTCAAAGTAGACTTAGACTTTTTAGGTGCATCTGGACAAGCAGCCATAGTTGAACACTGTGAAAAAAAAAAATCAACATTATTCCTTACCCAGAGCTGTCATATTTGAAAGGAAACAAAGACTTTGGTCAAAGACTTTTAGAAGGCAGGGGTGGTTGTAAACACCCTTGATGACCCTTCCATATGTTGACTTGAGTCGTCAAAATTAGGTTGACGTTTTGTATATCCCAGAGGGGAAAGAAGTAAAAAAAAAAAAAACAACATTTTCACGGGAAAGGAGACAACTTTCTTGATGACTTAAAACAGTAGAAACAGTTAAGAGACAGACAACTACCCTTCCAGGTATCACCTTTGACCTTGAGAGGTCAATATAATTATGATTTTATGCTGACCTTTGAGCAATCAAAATTTGAGGTTTCCCACACTCCACATCTCTCTGGCAGGGACAAGTTTTTGATTTGAAACAAAACATCTAATTCTTGCAATGTTTTAGAGATGATAGTATGCTGATTTAGTTACTACAGTTGTGGCCAAAAGTTGAGAATTGGAAAAGTTGCTGCTTAAGTTTTTATAATAGCAATTTGCATATACTCCAGAATGTTATGAAGAGTGATCAGATGAATTGGATAGTTCTTCTTTGCCATGAAAATTAACTTAATCCCAAAAAATTTTCCACTGCATTTCATTGCTGTCATTAAAGGAGCTGCTGAGATAATTTCAGTAATCGTCTTGTTAACTCAGGTGAGAATGTTGACGAGCACAAGGCTGGAGATCATTATGTCAGGCTGATTGGGTTAGAATGGCAGACTTGACATGTTAAAAGGAGGGTGATGCTGGAAATCATTGTTCTTTCATTGTTAACCATGGTGACCTGCAAAGAAACGCATGCAGCCATCATTGCGTTGCATAAAAACAGCTTCACAGGCAAGGATATTGTGGCTACTAAGATTGCACCTAAATAATCAATTTATAGGATCAAGAATTTCAAGGAAAGAGGTTCAATTCTTGTTAAGAAGGCTTCAGGGCGTCCAAGAAAGTCCAGCAAGCGCCAGGATCGTCTCCTAAAGAGGATTCAGCTGCGGGATCGGAGTGCCACCAGTGCAGAGCTGCTCAGGAATGGCAGCAGGCAGGTGTGAGCGCATCTGCACGCACAGTGAGGCCAAGACTTTTGGAAGATGGCCTGGTGTCAAGAAGGACAGCAAAGAAGCCACTTCTCTCCAAAAAAAACATCAGGGACAGATTGATCTTCTGCAAAAAGTATGGCGAATGGACTGCTGAGGACTGGGGCAAAGTCATATTCTCGGATGAAGCCTCTTTCCCATTGTTTGGGGCGTCTGGAAAAAGGCTTGTCTGGAGAAGAAAAGGTGAGCGCTACCATCAGTCCTGTGTCATGCCAACAGTAAAGCATCCTGAGACCATTCATGTGTGGGGTTGCTTCTCATCCAAGGGAGTGGGCTCACTCACAATTTTGCCCAAAAACACAGCCATGAATAAAGAATTGTACCAAAACACCCTCCAACAGCAACTTCTTCCAAAAATCCAACAACAGTTTGGTGAAGAACAATGCATTTTCCAGCACGATGGAGCACCGTGCCATAAGGCAAAAGTGAGAACTAAGTGGCTCGGGGACCAAAACGTTGAAATTTTGGGTCCATGGCCTGGAAACTCCCCAGATCTCAATCCCATTGAGAACGTGTGCACAATCCTCAAGAGGCGGGTGGTCAAACAAAAACCCACTAATTCTGACAAACTCCAAGAAGTGATTATGAAAGAATGGGTTGCTATCAGACAGGATTTGGCCCAGAAGTTGATTGAGAGCAGCCCAGTCGAACTGCAGAGGTCCTGAAAAAGAAGCGCCAACACTGCAAATACTGACTCTTTGCATAAATGTCATGTAATTGTCGATAAAAGCCTTTGAAAATGTATGAAGTGCTTGTATTTATATTTCAGTACATCACAGAAACAACTGAAACAAAGATCTACAAGCAGTTTAGCAACAAACTTTGTGAAAACTATTTGTCATTCTCAAAACTTTTGGCCACAACTGTACTTTGACATGACTATTGAAACTAAGGTCTGTCTTTATCTTGGTAGTGGGAGCATATACAGGCTAAACAGGAGCGGTGCAAGTATTGAGACTTGTGGGACTCCTCAGGTCATGGACGTCCAGTTAGACTTATGCTCTCTTATACTCACAAAATAACCTCTCCCTTCTAAATATGACCTAAACCATTTGAGTACCATGCCAGAAAGCCCGACCCAGTTTTCAAGTCTTTCTATTAGTATGTTATGATCAACAGTGTCAAATGCGGCGCTAAGATCTAGCAGTACCAGCACTGATATTTTGCCCGAGTCAGAATTTAAACGAATATCATTTATCTGTATGAGCGCTGTCTGTACTGTGATGCGCTCGGAAGCCAGATTGAAAACTGTCCAGGTATCCGTTTGAGTTTAAGTGGTTGGTCACCTGATATAAAAACAACCTTTTCAATAATCTTGCCTATAAAAGGAAGATTTGTTATTGGTCTGCAGTTATTTCATATGGAATTATCAAGATTATTCTTTGTCAGAAGTGGCTTAACAACCACTTCTAAAAGATCTGTTTCCAAACAGTTAAACACACGTTTGAACAAAAGATGTGGGACGTGTGTCAAGGTCGCAGGTTGATGATTTGAGGTTCTGTACTATTTATTCCAAGATTTTGCTATCAAGTGCTTGAATGACAGACAGAGTAACTGTTTCTTGAGGTTGTGTGAGTTTTTCTGACCTCTTGATGTGTTAATAGCCCTTATAATATTACTGATTTTCTCAGGGAAGAAGGAAGCAAACTCATTGCATTTGCTGTCCGAGGGCATTTCAATGGGATTCTGACTTGGTAGGTTTGTCAGTCTCTCAACAGTAGCAAAAAAAAAAAAAAAGTGCGAGTGTTCTTTAAGTTGCTGTTTATAATGTTTGAGAAGATCTGTCTAGCTGTGACTTGTTCCACATTGAAAGCACGAAGGCTGTCTTTATAGATGCTATAGTGATTAAGTTATACATTTTAATAAGTTTTAATAAAATCAACTCGAATCCTTAAAGATTTGATTCACCTCTGACAAACAGCTGAAACCCTACAAACAACTCCAGTGGTTTTGTGAGCATGAGAAGTCATTTTCACACATGAACTGGCCACTATATTGTTTTCGGTCATCAACATTCAAAAGGTGAGCAAGTGAATTCTTGGAGTTTGTGACTTTGGGTGAAGGCAGTGTAGTTATACATTATACAACCCTACATTCTTAGTTTTTTATACCCCAGTTGTAATGTTCTCACAGCCAAGCAGCATATAGCTGTTATTGTTTTGGTCAACCAGAGTATAATGATGAGTTTCCCCCCCATTACATAATCAGACTTGTCAGTTTCTTTTGTTCTTTAGGGAATGTTCATTTTAAAAGAACTTTTCTTCTCATTCGTGCATCAAAACAGTGTTTCCATGGACAGTATCACTACAATGATCTTAACATGAATAACTTATATTGTCATTGTTCATGTCTGAGGGACTTGTAGTGACTGAATATTTTGAGGAGTTTGAACAAATGAAACAAGAAACCAAACACCTCTCATTATCATGCTGTTTAAAAAAAGAAACTACACTTATATACAAGTTTTTGATCCAAGACCAGCTCTTACAGCTTCCCAGTCACTCATACAAACAAACTAAGCCCCTCTCTCTGTAGCACCTTTATATTCTTCTCTCCTACTAATGACCCTGTGCAAACATCACACCTGAGAGTTATGTATGGTTAATTAGAGAGAACACAAGTAGTACTTCATCTATAGTACATAAATATAGTGTTGCCTCATTCGATATATTTTTAACCTTAAATTATTGTATGCATTTTTATATTTTGCACCATACATTTTTTAACCAGAGGAGTGGAATAAACTTAGTGTTTGATTGTTACTAGCAGAACAGGCAATTCTGGAGTCATCAGTAATTAGTGAAGAAATTAAATGAAACAACTTCACCTGGTAAGCATTAAGGAAGAGTTTAAAGAGGGAGCCATTTTCCAGCTTATTTAATTAAGAAAGAGAATGAAGGTTGAAGCTTTTTGTCCACGCCTGTTCCATGAGTTTATTTTTTTTAAATAATTCTGTTGAAGCATGATTGAAAAGCAATGTCTGACTTTCATTGGTTAACATTCATAGAATTTTTTAAAATTATTACTTTTGTCAGATTAAAGTTATTTCTGTGACCATTGTGGGTTTTTCTTTCATTGACCGAAGGGTACCAACAATTTTGTTCACGTGTGTGTGTGTGTGTGTGTGTGTGTGTGTGTGTGTGTGTGTGTGTGTGTGTGTGTGTGTGTGTGTGTATATACACATACACACACACAGATGTAGCAACTCAAAACAGCCAGGGTCGGGCAACTGGCGTGTGAAATGGCGTATGGCTGTGTGGCTGACGTGAATCCTGCCAGAAGGCCTGTCAAGATTTCACAGTAAACACGCCTATTGAAGCCATATTTGTTCATTTACCATCCGCCACCACTAGATGGCGCTTTGTTCAAGAAGACATTAACAGAAGCGAGCAACTTGGCTGCTAAGTAGCAATCATGTGATTTTAACCCTCCTCACCCCCGCCGGAGTGACGCTAGCAAACTGCAGTATGGAGATGAAGATGACTGTTTAATTGACTCTTTATTCAGGGTAAGTGGTGACTTTTTTCTAAATAAAATTTCGGTCAATTTACAGTTTAGTTCCCAGTTTATTTAATGAATTTTTTATTGACCGTTTTGCAGCGCCAGGAGCGGTCAGATGTGACTTTAGGTAACTTAATCATCTATTAGCCAAGTATTGAAGCGGTAAGCTGTAACTCCAGACTTGGTAAAGTTATAGTTTGACTTGAGAGTTGCACTAATGCTCATTATGTTCTATTGCTTAACTTGAAACCGCATTAAGTAAAATTCCGTTAATTTAATACAGACAGACAGAGGCCAAGTTCAACGGGTCATTTACATTCCAGAATTCCTAATTTTACACACACTGGTGGTATATATGCTTATTAATGTCTTTAGTTTTCCATACTAAATAGATATTCTGTCAAGTTTATTTAACTTTCTCTTGAATAAATTCTCTTGTTTTCTCTTGGGTGATGGCTGGCCTTTTGGCGCTACTGGAGGAGCATGACAGCTTTGTTTTAAATAGAGTTGGGCTAATAATAAAATTAATGTTTTTCGTAATAGAAACAAACGGAAACAAAATGCCCCTTTCTGTAGAAGCTCTGTCGGGCCTAGTGCTCCAGGGCTACTGTTTCATCCGTAAATAACACATCGTGCCATATCTCCCCCGACTCCATCCACTGAAGAGCTTGACTGAGCCTTGCTTCCTTACTGCGGTCTCTCATCATCGGGCAGAAACGAGTCTTTACAAACTTCCACCCAAGTTTTCGGCGAGCTCCGCGAATACTACTGAGACTCAGGTGGATGCCGAAATCTGTGGCAAGTTTCTGTTGCACGTCCTGGGCGGTCATCTCATCATTAGCCAGCGTCATTATCAATAGCAGTCAGGATATTTCTACAGAAATTTGAGAGAACCATTAGACAAATGTAACTTCTACTATAAATTACACACGTCTTCAGTCTTCTCTCATTCTTTTGATTTACTTACTGGTGAAGTTTCCTTGGACATGAACGGCGAGGATGTCTCTCTTTGTAGCGATCTCACAACACGAGACAATTTTAATCCCTAAGCCGGCAAAATGCTGCTGTATCTCCCGTGACTATTTTCCACAGGCCCTCATTTGACGAATCTGTTGTGAGCACAGTTGATTGATGTGAGGCATCTCTACAGCAAAATACATGTCGTTGTAAAGGTGAATATTTGCAGAGATTGATCCGTGCAAAATGTCATAGCTCACAAATGGGCGTGTCCAACTAACACATTCTGGTTGGCTAAAATATTCCCCGGTTACTAACCAATCCGATTCCATCGCAATACAGGTGACATGTAAATAGTGCAAAATTAAAAAAAAAAATTAAATTGATCCGTTAATTCAATTGATTCACAAGGCCCAGAGACCACAACGTGTTGCAGCTAAGGTAAGCAAGTTGTACACCTGCAGCATCCACGTCTGGAAAAGTGAAAATGGTAAAAAAACAAAGCGGTAAGTTTATGTACTGCATACTATAAAATGTTTCATTTTTTTATAGCATAATTGAATAATAAAAGTTGAATTTTTTATAATAAATGATCTTTTTTCAGGCTACCGTTCTCTCAGTGGCACCAGCTTCGTTAAAATCTACGATGGTGTCAGAGCGTGCTGAAATTCACGACATCAGACGTCGACTGACAAAAGTGGAACGCCAGGTGATTGACAATGCGGGAATAATGGCTCATCCGGAGGCTTTGAATCAGAGACTGGATCAGATAGAAGCAGAACCTCCATTAGTCCAATGTGCAACGTGTGGTGTGGGTCCCCAGACTCAGTTGAGGGCAACGCCGAACTCTCACCAGCATTTTTATCTGCCACCCCAGCCTACCCTCGCAGCAGTAATTCCAAGAAGAGCACAGAACTTTCAGATGTGCCACTCGGGGCTCTGGCTGCTGAGCGTGAGGAGACGCGTTACAAAGTGTTTACAGCGAGGAGAGCGTCGCCCAGATGTTTATGCGGCCAGTGTCTTCATGGCGCCGTGTCCATTCGAGGCCTACCAGAGCTGGGCGAAGCAGGTGAACTGGAACGGCAGAGACATATTGCCCAAAAATTTAAAAGACAAGGTGCACGAATGTATTATCCAGAGATTTCCGGATCTAACAGCGGATCACTGGTTTCGCATCAGAAATAAAATTAATGAAAGACTGAGAAGCCACGTACTCTACATGGTGCTAATGGCTCTTTCGACTCGCTTGCGCGCAGATGTGTTTGTGGAAGGAGAGGTACTGGACGTCTGTGTGCACTCCTGCATTTATTATATCAATTGGCTTTGACACAAATAATTGCCACATGTGAGTGTTTAAGTTTCAAAAGTCAATATGTTGTCTGATGTTTTAGTATTGTTTAAGTGTGAATGTTTATTTGTATTTAATCTGTCATCTATTCGCAGTTGTGATGAGTGATTAATGGCCCATCACATTATGCACGGTTAAATGACAAAAGAAATGCTGACCCGTCTGGGCAGATATATATTCCAGATATCGTGCGCCATCAGTCGTTTTTGTTATGACCATCAGTTTAAAAAAATAATAAAAAATCTGCGAAAACATTGTCAGAACATATAAAAACAAACCCAACCAGAAAATAACCTGCATTTTTGTATTGTATTGTACTGTATGTGTACATAAGTTACATATGTTACTGTCTTGGATAATAAAATAAGTTTTAGGCTTGTAGCTGACAGTGGTTAATTGTTAAACTAAGAAAGAAAAAGAGCGAGGGTACAGGCAGAGTCGAGCACGCACAGAAAATACATAAATCACAATATAAGCTCTCACTCAATATAAGCGCACACAAAGCACATGAAATAGCATGAAAGCAAATGAAACTATGGCAAAAAATATAAGCAGTGAAATACAGAAGTATACTGTAGGCATTGGCTGATTTTGTGATGATTGAGAGCTATGGGTTTAATTTACATTACAACAATTACTAGCAGTGGTTGTAGTAGTAATTTCTACCACATGAGAAGTTCGCTGACTGAATGTGCGCCTCTTTGTCCACAGGTGAGAAGTGGAATGCGTCGCTATAAATTGTAACACACTATGTTCAAGGAAAAAAAAAAAAACACCTCTTAATTACTCATGACCTCTCAAGAATTAAATTACTATAGCCAGTACTGGTGCAGCATTAAAATACATTTCGGCTGACATTCAAATGTTTTGATATTCTGTTGAAAGTATATGAGAACGGCAGTGGCCCGATGTCTTATGCATGAAAGGTCTGAGCATTAAAGCATAGTTAGGGACCGGTACTCTGTACTGTATACATCTCCATGATGGCAAGCTTGCTTTAATCATAAAAATGTGTGGACAATGCAAGAGCGGCATTGACGCCCAAAGCGATTTTCGGTTGCCCTACTGGGGGCTGCTGCGGCTGTAGGGACTCTGTACAACAACATCGGCATGAAGACCACTAACGCAGTGAATCTGGCCACCGTAAGGAAACACGTGGGCGAAATCCAGGCGAATTGCCTGAGATCCGACAGCAGCGACTAGTGCAGAGCCAAGCGCTACAAACCTTTGGGAAATCTCTGAAATGGCACCATCACCGTCTTAAATACCCATAGCACTCTCCTAAACCAAACCATCCAGTCCATAAACAAATTGTTTTCAGTAGTACAAAGTCACCTGGCTCAAATACAAGTCTTAACGACCCTTACGGCCGACATGCTGCGAGTAGTAAGCTCCTCGAAAGATAGTTTAGCCATGGGAAGGATTCCGTTACCCCTTAGCCTGGTCCAAAATATCCTGGCCCTCGCCACTACTGGCCCCGATAATCCCATCCAAGCCCACTTCGCCTTGTCTCTGGGCAGCGCTATTCCCCTACGTGTTGACATAAGAATCAGGTGACTTGGCCTTTTTCCTCAGCTTACCAATAATAGATACTAACAACATTTACTGACTCAAAGACATCGTTAACGTAGGCATTTCGCAGGGAAAACACCCACGTTAAGATACACACCACCGAAGTCGTTGCATATCACGATGGCAACGAGCAGTTGTACTTGGCCCCTAACCTGAAAATTTGTACGCACACTAAAGACATCCATTACCTATGTCCCAGTAAGCCCTTCATCCGTGATAATACTGAATCTGCGGCCTAGATCCTATCCGTCCCCACACTAGTTGCCCCGCAGATGCTACGCCACCGTCTCAGGTCAAAACAACCCAAGCCGAAATTGTCAAATCAGTGGTTAGTAAACACCGTGGCACGCACAGCCACACTCACCTACGATCAACATGATACGGCTACGTGTGTCCGCTGCCTAACCAAACATTGATGAATTGGCATTATATTACCTTCCTGATGACGAATATCAGACCGAACTCGAAATCTTGCCCCTTTTCAAACAGTACTCCTTCGTCCTCAATCCAGAATTGAAAGAAAAGATCAAGGAGGAAGGAACGCAACTCATTGATTTGACTCCCGTCAACACACCCTTGGAAGCCATTGCACGCCTCCCCCTGCTGGTTTGTCGATTTGTTCGTTCCTGGTCTACCGCCGACATAGCACTCTGTGTGTCTACCATCCTAGGACACATCGTGACCCTAACACTGGCTTTGCTCCTTTTTAGGCGAATGAATGTTATGAAAGAGTCACTCGATAAGTGTACGTCCAGCGTCCCACGCATTTTCCGATGCGGCAAACCCGAATCAGAAGCGGAACCCGAAAACTCAACGAACTTGATTGAAATCTCACCAGCACCACCTCGTCGAACCATGGCAGGTTCTGTCAATGACGCGCAACTGTAGGTAGAACGCAGCATAGGGAGCGCTCCAAACCATACTCCCCTCGTTTAAAGTCCCAACAAATGACTTTACCATAACTTTTTAACCAATCCTGCACCATGATTTGGTTGAGGTGAAGTTGCTGTTTGTGCCTTGCTCGTGCCTATTCTCTCTTCTTCTGCCTCTGTTCCAGTATCCGCTGAGCAAAAAGGGGGATATGTAGGGCCTGACTTCAAACCGAGCCGTGATTCTGTCAGCCCTCAATAAAACGGCGCCCTGCTGCTCCCGTTATCTCTCTCAGTGGTGTCACACAGCTGGACACGAGACCTGATCAAAAGTGGAAAAACCAGATGGCTTTCAACGACTGAGAGGCGCCATCAGCAGGCCTCGGATAGAGGAAGAAAAAGTTCAAGGCATCAGCAAATAACGAAAGAAATGGCTACCCTTCCCCAATTCCATGTTGCTGATTTGCAAAAACAACATCCTTGCACAAGAGAAAAAGCAGCTCACCTCCTAAGTCAAAGCGGTGTTGTGCAGCACAAGTCTCTGGAACAGGCAAGTCTCACAACCCCCTGGCAGTTGCTGATTTCTTCACCCCGCCCAGAGTGCGCTTCTTGCTTCACCTTTTGTCCCCAGAACAGGGAATATGCAACGCTTTAAGGGACACACACTATATTAATCCAGCAAAATTGGCCATTAGGGCAAATATAAATTGTGTGTATGGAATGTATGATGTCTTATGTTCAATATATTTCTCATAAACCTACGGAGTGTAATCAACCGGTACAGCCTTGCTAGAGATAAAGGTATGAATAAATACACGAGACATAGGATGTTTGGTATCAAATGGAAGCTCTGTGTATTCAATGAATGTTAATATGCATGAAATTTGAGATGTATGAACCAGACTCATGTTAATACAGTTTATTTAAATGACTATAATCTCACGGAGAAGTTCTCCCACGTGACAAACCAAACCGCAGAATAATGTACGCACAAAAGGGAGGAACCTGTGGGGCGTGGCTACGCTCACCACCAGCTCTGATTGGAACACATGGATTCGGGGCAAACCCTCGCCGTGAGATTAAATACGCAAGGTCCGAACAGGTCAAGTACCCCTTTCATCCGCTCTCAACTGACACTTGACACTCTGACTTCTGATCTGCGCCGTGACCGAAGACTCCACTCTCCCTAACACGGAAAACTTCGGCTCGAACTCAGACGCCGCTTGAACACCGCATTCGTGCCAAGTAGAAACCGCAGAAGTCGTCTGAGCGTCATCATCAGTAACCGGGCAACCAACACGCCGCTGAGGGTTTCCCGAAAGACCTCACGTCACTTCAATTCAGCGCACCAACCAGTCAGCCACGCCATGATTCCCTTCGCTCAAGGCGAACCAACGAGAACAACCGTCACGTAACGCAAGTAAACAAACAAAGCTTCATACCTTGCTGAAAGTGGTGCGCGATTCATAACTAAACAGTAAGATTACACCCAAGGCTCTAAACATGCGACTCATGTTCTAGTAAACCGAAACAGAACTCCATTAAATTTCACCCTATTAACTGTTCGTGTGTGTGTGCGTGCGAGATTGATTAAATAGCGTAGTTTCATGTAACCTAGATTAGTTCCATAAATTCTTGCTTCTTGATAAAGAACTGTTGTCTTGGTCGTGTATTTTAAAGATTAAACATTTTCCCAGATCTCATCTTACCTTGCTGTAAAAATTGGTAAATATCTGATGTATTAATCTCGTTGGACTCGGGATAAACAGTATTGGTAACACACTCCCTCGTGCTATTTGGTGGACGAATAGCATAGAAAGTGTGTATTAAAATTTTGTATATATTGGTTTCAACAACTTACCTCGAATCAATAAGGATTCGACTCACCTCTGAATCAGAGTTAAAACCCTACACTTCCCCACTCTCATTGATCACTCAGTTGTTGACGGTGAAGGGATTGGTCGCTTTACATCTCAGCGAGTCCTCATGCCTGTTTCTTTCTAGCACTCCCTTTTAGTTATGCCATCATAGCAGGGTTGGGGCCATTCATTAATTGAATTGAGAATGAATGGAAAATTCCAATTCACTTCCTGGAATAGAATTGGAATGTCAGGAAACAGAATTGAAAAAATAAATTCCACTAAATTCCACTGGAGTTGCTAAAGAAAATAATTTGGACTTGATTTCCTTAACGGTTTATAGTACATTGCATTTCCTTTGTTTGTGATTTACAATATTTAAAGTACTGTATGTTAAGCATGATCATTTCACAAATTATAGTAATATTTAATGAGGTAAAATATTAAATATGATTATTTTCCTAATCTACATTTCCCAAAATTACATGCAAGGGTGAAGGTTTATATCCTGGGAGTATAAATGAAAGTCAGTGAGGGCCCATTTTGAGGGTCTAAGAATTTGGATAGCTTTTTGTGTATGATCTTGGACTGTTTTGAGAATGAACCCTGGACTGCAAAATTAACAGATTTGTATTAACCTATTAAACTGACAATGGCTGAGACATCTGGAATGTCTGGGAAGACCAGACCTAAGATGAGATCATCGTGCTAATTACGATGCGGCTAATTCGGTTCTTCGAGCACACCTGTTGATTAGTATCGCTGGATTGAGTTGTCTAGGATTATTGTGCGTTCGTTTAAAAGGCGATATGCATCGACAGTAGAAACACTGATCACAACCCCTGCGATTGGTTGACGAAATGCCAAAAGAGCAGCTCTTTTTTTTTTTTTTTTTTCCCCTCAAGCGGAGAAAGAGCTTTTATTAGAGGGTTATGGAGAATTTCAAACTTTAATGAAGATGATTTAAAATAAAAAGTATACACACACATATACACACACATACACACATCCTATTTGTATTAATGTAAAGTTAGCTGAACAAATTTGATTTTTTAAGTAATCATAAGTACTTAAGTAACTGTCACCTCAAAGTTCCACCAGTTTAAATCTAAAGAGCTCGGGTGGCTCAGTGGTTGGTGTCTCGCCTGCCATGCGAATGACCCGGGTTCGATTCCCGCGATGGATTGAAATTTACTTTATTTGCAAAAAGTTCAACAAATATTGATAGTTCTGTTTACTTAAAATTGGAAACATCATTACTTAAAAAAAAATAAGTAACTGATTTACCTCAAATATTTTGAGTTGTCAACTTAATCGGGTTTACAGTGTAAAAGTGAAATAGAAGAACAAGTCTAGTAAGAAGTATATTGTCATGCTGTGCTAAAGGATCCACTTTAAGCTTACGGACATGTTGCTATGACAGCAAGTGCGAGATGGGCTTCGAAGAACGAACCAATCCAATATCAGGACAAATCCACAACAATCAAATCCAGCTAACCGAGTTAGCGACGTACGAAGAACGGACCCCAGTTCTGTACTACAGTCTCCAACAAAAGTAAAGATTGACTAAAGCACCTTCCCAATAATACAGAATGTTAAGCCTCATATCACACAGTATGACTACAGGTCAATCCCTGCTATATATCTGAAAACACCCAAGTGAGAATGGTGTTCCCTGATTCTTTAAAGCTTTTGTTAAAAAGCAAGTTGATTCAAGCCAGCTGAAGTATCTTGATATCTGGTAAGGCAACACTGATTTGCACATAGGGCCCTAATTCTTTCCAAGCTTACAGTCTTGAGATAATAAAATATGATCCAACCAAACTGCAATATCTGAGAGTTTTCTCCCCATAAATGCAGTTTGTCAGACAAGAGTGCAATCAACCCTTCTTCGAGAAAAGTTACATTTGATCTCTTTTGTATTTATATTGTTAAAACAATAATTCCAAAGACCATGACAGTAATTGGTGGCCCATCAGTGCTGCAACTTTTTGCACATTGACTTTTGCAGAGTGAGCGCAAGTTGTAACGTCCATGCATATTTTCTCATTGTCCTCTTTTGTACTTTAAGCATGTGTATTGGTAAACTGAACCAAATTACCATCAACCTTTTGTGTAGCAAAAAAAAAAAATCTCAATGGACCTTGTGGTTATTAGACTTTAACAAACATATTTCATTCAAGATTTATCATGTGCAAATAGGAACAAGTTCTAAGCGCTTTTTTTTTTTACACAACATTCTGTATAATTGTATTGTAAGCATTATGCTAGATGATTTTGTAGGGTTGCTAAGTTTCTTCCTCCTCTCCCCCATCATCCTTCTGCTGTCGCCCTGTCTGCCTTTTTATATTATTAAAATAAAAAAGACTCAACAGTGCCTCTTTAAACTCTGTCTTAATGTTCACCAGGTGAAATTATTTAATTTACTTGATTATTGCTGACAGCCTGCTAATAATTTTCAAATGCAACTTTAAATTAACTTTATGGTAAACAGGTTATAGTGCAAAATATAAAAATGAAGATAATTTTGGATGAGTCCACACCATAAATATATAAAATAATGATAAGTATTATTTGTTCTCTCTCTCTCTCTCTCTCTCTCCCCCACACACACTACCTAGCTAATTAACCATTAATAGCTCTCAGGTGCAATCTTTGTGCTGGATAATCAGTGGGATGAGGATTATAAAAGGGCTGACGTGCCACTGAATTAGTTTGTTTGCATGTATGAATGAGTAGGGGTTAGTGTTAAATGCTTCCTAGTTTCTAAGATGGCTGAATCTCCAATGTTGCATAAAAATATTCTATTAAACATTGTTAGAATGTTTGTTTAAGGCAATCTAAGTGCCAAGTCACACACCAACAATAAACAATTGTTGAACATTAACACACTACGGCCAGGTTTCACAGACAGGGCTTGAGCCTAGTCCCAGACTAAACTGCCCACTTGAGCTGTCTTAATTCAAAGTAACTTGCAAAAGATAGAGATTAAAATAGTCACAGATTTATCTTATTCTGGATTAAGCAAAGCTCATTTCAAGAGGGAGGATTATAGCTAGTCTAAGACTAAATGAAAGGTTAAATTAAACCTTCCCTTTAGCACTGTTTGTGAGGGAGCATGGAATATTTGCAAGATCTAAATGAAAACCAACATGCACAACAGAGGCCTGCAAGAGTACTTTTGGATAGGGTGAATCATTACATTACTTTGATCACACAGCTTTTCAAAACCACCTTTGCATGTACAAGCAACATGCATTGGAGATAGAACCTACACACTTTCCTGTCTGTCTCTGAGAGGAAGGCCTTTACCCAGTTCTCTCCAAGTTCTGCTCACATTGATCTTTTGGCATCTGGGACCTTTCACCGTGAAACTGGTGATTTGTGTAATGCCAGTGAAACAACTGTGTAGAATAGTTCACAAAGTCTGCAGAGCCATTTGTGATCTGAGTGTTTTCATAAAGGTTCCTGATGCTGCTGACCAAGCCAACTACAAAGTGCAATTTTATGAATATGGACACTTCCCAGGTGTCATTGGCTGTATAGATGGATGTCATGTTCCCATCAACTGTCCAACAACTCCTGATGCTGAGGAGGTACAGGAACCATAAGAACTGGTTTTCAATCAATGTTCAGGGTGTATGCACACCAAATTTAGAGTTTGCAGACATTGTAGAAAGGAAAACTCATGATTCAAGGATTTTTCTCAACTCCTGATTGTGTGCTCAGTTTCAGAGAGGACAGCATAGTGGACTTCTACTTGGTGACAGTGGATATGGTCAGAGCAACTTTCTATTCACTCCACACATAAATCCCACAACAGTGGAGCAGCAAAGATGCAACAGAGCTCATATCCGAACGAGAGGCATGGTTGAACGGATGTTTGGAATATGGAAAAATCGATTCCAGTGTTTACGCAATAAACTTCGTTTCAGCCCAAGATGCTGCTGCAAGGTCATCATTGCTACAGCGGTGCTGCACAACTACCTGAAGCAGCGCTGCTGTCCTGATCCTCCAATGGAAGATTACGATGAAGCAGATGTGGCAGCCAATGGCCAAAGAGGACTTGAACATAGAGCTGCATTCACATTACAGCACTTCAGCTAGATAAGATGAATTTCAATATGAAATGTATTTACTATGACTTATTTTTCCTTGATAAAGTTCTGTACAAAATTAACACACACTTTCACTCATGGATATGTAAATGACTATTTTTCTTCTGTTTTAACCATCTTGGCTTGTAATCACAGCTGTTTCCTTACTGTATCTTTTTGTATCATACCTCTTTATTCCAACTTCATATCCAATTCAGCCTGTAGAATTCTCATTCATTTCTTGCTCTTCCTTCATGAATTAATTTTTTTGCTCATGAAATTCTTTTTTCATGAACGGTCATCCTGCTTGCTCTATTCTGAAAGGTGGTAGCAGCATCTTTTGTCAGGGATGTTGGAGCAGACGTGGAGGGCACACACTCACTGTGCTCTGGCTCTTCCAACCTGTTCAGATCCCTCTGTTCTGTGGGGAGAAAAAAACAAAGCATAAATAAACACATGATCCTTAAGAAGAATAAAGATTGACAGTGCAATATGTACCAAAGGGAAGTAACTAATTTCTTTTTCTTACATACCATTTGTGCTCAGTTCTTCATCTGAACTGTTCAAGTGATCATCACCTGGTATACCTTCCAGAGGTCGCTGGTTCTGTATTATTCCAGACAAGTCACCCACTTCATCAGGTTTGTCTTTATTTGATGGTCCACCACCAGTAATAAATCGCTGTCTTTTTATCTCTTCATTCTGTCTTTTTAAAGCCAGCTTTAGGTTCTTCCACACAGGCAAATATCATTCATTATAAATTGTGACGACAAATATAAATGAGAAATGTGCAATGATGATGATCAAGAAATCTCAACTGAAGTTGTTGTATTGTTATTGGGGTTGCAGTTTCATTTGCAGTGAATTAATTGCAAATTGAATTCCAAGCACTCCTTTTCTTTTGTTCACTAGTGTCACGAACTAACCGAAGATGAACCAGAAGACTAGCAGTTAGCCCTGTAGCGTGGATGGTAAACCCAAACGCGGAAGTACCACGCTGGTTATTATTAGAACTCTCCCGAAGCGAGAGCAAGAGTTTACACAAATAATCCCGCGTTCTAAATACACACACACCCAATCGAAAGTGAGTACTCGCGTTTAGACGAGCAAAGCGTCGGCGATAGCATGGGCAAAACTCAATGACTGAGCAATGTGAGGCGCCATCTTGTTTCCTTTTATGCTTCCTGAAACACGACCGTATTACTTCCGGGTCCTAGTGCCGGTCGTGTTACGAGTGTGCATGACAACTAGCAGTAGTGTGGGTTTTACTTTTAATAACTGGATAGTTTGGCAAAATGTGTTTTACTAAACTAAAGTTCTCACTAAAGTTTTTTGAACGAATTCTTTCGCCTCTGCCATTGCTTTGTCAAGATTTAACCCAACAATAAAGTTTTGTAGTCTTTTCAGGTTTTAACAAACACCATCAGACCAACGGCTAATCAGGCCTATCTCAGGTCTTCTCATTTAAGCTTACTTAAATTAGTCCAGGACTCTAATCTCTGACTAAGCCTATTTTAAGATACATTCATGAAAGGTACTCAAATGCCCTAAGATTAACTACGGTAGTACTGATTTAAGACCTACTCCTGGCTTATATTAAGCCCTGTCTGTGAAACCGGGCCAAAGTGACTTTTCTTATAAGACCGTTTTAGTGTTGCCGATGCTTCATTGCAGAAAAAGAAAGACAAGATTATCTTTAAAAAACTGGCATTTCAAGTACCAAATGAAAAAGTCTGGTTATTCTTTGGGCAAAAAGGCCCCTATTATACCCTGACTATAATTGTTCACTGTATTATACAAACCTATATGTATATCATGACCTGTGTAGTGGCCTTATTTATTCCTGGTTGCTATGGTGTTTTAAATAAAAATTTATTATAAAAAGATTTTTGTTTCTATAAGAGACATACATTTATCTAAGGTATAAAAATGTTGACTCTAAATATTCAGTTGCCTGATCAAGTTCTGTGAAGTCAGACAGTGATCCAGTCACCGTTAACTCAGATTACGGATAAAGCTCTGTTAGTTGATGTAAAATGTACATAATGCAGTAGTGTGGCACTTAGTCCATTTATTAAGACACTTTAAACAAGATGAGTGTGATCTGAATGTATGAATCACTACATTTCTTTAATAATAACTTTTGGATTAATCTAATCGGAAAGTGTGACGTGCCTGAACGCATTTCTAGATCAACGCATTTCTCCACTCTTATAGAAAATAACCGAGATTTTTATTTAATACCGTAGCTAAATTAACTAAAAACAAGACCACTGCAGAAATCTCCACATCATGCAGTAGTGAGGATTTCATTAACTTTTTCAATAACAAAATCATAAATATTAGGTAAAATTCAGGCTTTGGACCCAGATAATTTAAGCAATACAGATGAACTAACCACATCACATCAGAACTTTACTCCCCTTGAAGAGAGAACTAATTTCACTCATCTCTTGTTCAAAATCGTCAACCTGTATATTAGATCCTATACCGACACATTCTCAAGCAGATAGTCACTGCTGAGTGAACAGTTAATTACTTTCAACAAGGGTTCTGTTATTGCTGGTACTATGTTCCCAAATCCTTTAAATTAGCAGTTATTAAACCGCTAATCAAGAAACCTGACCTTGACCCCAGTCAGCTTTCTAATTACAGGCCGATATCAAACCTTCCCTTTATCTCCAAGATTTTGGAAAAGGTAGTATCACAGCAGCTATGTTCACATCTACATATAAATAGCATAAATGAACTGTATCAGTCAGGATTTAGGCCTCATCACAGCACAGAGACAGCACTTGTTAAAGTAGTAAACGACCTCCGATCAGGGTTGCGTCACTGGACCTCAGTGCAGCTTTTGACACCATTGATCATAGTATTCTCCTTCACAGATTAGAAAAGGTAGTAGGAATTAAGGGAACTGCCCTCTTGTGGCTCAGATCCTATTTGACTGATCGTTATCAGTTTGTAGATTTAGATGGTGAACATTCCTCATGTTCTCAAGTGGAGTTTGGTGTTCCACAGGGCTCAGTTTTAGGCCCACTGCTTTTTTCCCTTTACATGCTTCCTCTGGGCAACATAATTCGTAAACATGGTATTAGTTTTCATTGTTATGCTGATGACACACAATTATATGTCTCTGCAAAACCAGATGAGAAAAACCAGTTTGCTAAAATCGAGCAGTGTGTGCAGGACATAAGAGATTGGATGTTAATTAATTTTCTTCTGCTTAATCCTGATAAGACAGAAGTTCTGGTCGTAGGACCACAAGTAGCTAGAAGTAAGCTTTGTGATCACACTGTAACTTTAGATGGCCTTTCTGTTCCATCAAATGCAACAGTAAAAGACCTCGGTGTGATTATAGATTCCAGCCTTTCATTTGAAGCACATGTGAATAATATTACCAGGATAGCTTTCTTTCACTGTAGAAATATTGCCAAGATTAGAAACATATTGTCACTAAATGATGCAGAAAAACTAGTTCATGCTTTTATCACCTCTAGGTTGGACTATTGTAACGCCTTACTGTCTGCTTGTTCAACTAGGTGTATAAACAAGCTTCAGTTAGTACAGAATGCAGCACCAAGAGTCCTCACTAGAACCAGAAGATACGAGCACATCACCTCTCTTATCTTCACCTCATTGGCTCCCTGTGAAATTTTGCATCGATTTTAAGCATTAAATGGTCTCGCGCCACAGTATCTGAGTGAACTGCTAGTGTCTTACGATCCGCCACGCCTACTTCGATCAAAGAATGCAGGCTGCCTGTCAGTACCACGTATTATTAAAACTACAGCAGGGGGCGGAGCTTTTTCTTACAAAGCCCCAAAGTTATGGAATAGTCTTCCTATTAATGTTCGGGACTCAGACACAGTCTGTGTTTAAGTCTAGGCTAAAAACCCATTTATTTAGCCAAGCATTTTTGTAAATAGATTAACCTAGGTAAACCATAGGTAAAGGAACAGATCTGGAGTCCTGCTTCTGGTTGGGGATCTCGTCGCATGGATGCCCCGTGTGGTCTGCCTGGGATGCGCTTGGGAAGGGTTTCCACGAAGACTGTCCTGTCCTCGATTGATGCTGACAGCTGTTCTCTGGGGACCTGTGACTTTAGTCATTCGATAGCTCAGGACTGGAATTTCCTACAGTCTACCTGAGTCTCCAGGAACAAACTGGACTCCAGTTAATTTAAACACATCTGTTATACTGAACTTCCAGTCTTACACATTTATTATGCTGATCAATCCCTGCTCTCCGTTTTCACCCAGATGAGGATGGGTTCCCTGTTGAGTCTGGTTCCTCTCAAGGTTTTTTCCTATTACCATCTCAGGGAGTTTTTCCTTGCCACTGTCACCCTCTGCTCGTTCATCAGGGACAATCTTATTGTTTCATACACATTTCATACAAACCTAATTATTTTGATTGTCGCAAAGCAGCTTTACACAATGTTTAATTGTTAAAAGAACTATACAAATTGAATTGAATATTTGTGAAATTACATGCTTTTTTTTTTTTTTAATGGTTGCACCCGTGCCATTATTAAGCACAATGATGGATTTGCTGTGGTTGATTCTCATGCATCTAACAGTGCTGGGATGACTGATGGTGATGGCTTCAGTGTGGTTGTGTATTAAGGCACATTACAAATTTGGCTGCTGGTATTGATAGAAGCTTGAAGATGATTGAAATGAGAGGTGTTTGTGCTGTGCCTAAAAACAACAACCCAAGTGTCAGTGTCTCAGAACTTACGTGTGATGACACAAAGAAGAGCTGTACGGGTAAGAAGAGGAGATCAGTGTAAAAATGTGACTGTGGAAAAAGAGGGTAGTTATTAAGAAAGAGAAACTCTTTGTAGAGGAGAGCACAGAAAGACTTGGATCAAATGGCAAAGTTGATGCTGATTCTGATGTACTTTGTTTGGGTGATGAGAGAAACAGAATGTTTAATTTCAAGCCTGTATGTAATGAAACAAAAAAAATTATGTATAGAAATAAACTTTGTATAGAGTTTTATGGTGAAAGTGTTTTCCACCAATTAGCAGGACAATGAGCCATCCTTGTAAGACTGTTATTGTAGGTGATGGAAACTGTTTCTTTAGAGCAATAGCGCAAGTAAAATGCGGTACACAGAAACCTCATCAGGCAGTGAGACTTTCCATTGTAAAGCAAATGCACAGTGAGGATTATAGAAATCTCCTAAGACGTCAGTACACATCCATGGAAGATTATTTATTTAGATCCAGAATGAGGTTTGTGGGGTCATGGGGCCCCAGAGGTGGAGATTTATACTCATCATAATAAGAAGTGGTTGAAGTACAGCTGTATGCATGAAAGGACTTGCAATGATGGTGTATACATCTACAGCACTCTAGTGAGAATCATTATGAAGTTGTGGTTTGTGTCAAACAAGCAAATAGTCAGTTGTGTTATACAGTGTATATATTCATTACAGCTGTGTCAAAGAACAGTGTAATGAAGTAAAACGTATGTGTCCAAGACAGCAGGTGAAGGTACAAAGTGAAATTGATGTGAATAATGAAATGCAAACTTCCGTTGTTGGTGATGACAAAGAGACTGTTTAGTGAAAGAAACATATTGCGAAAGGTTTTATTCATTGAAAAGAGTCAAAGCCAAAATTGCTGTGCGCACAAGGCAACATGTTTGAGAAATATCATTGCAATGCAGAGTTTCAGAAACTTAGGAAAAATGCGCATACGATAAGGTATCACAGAGTCATTAAAAACAGCCAGTAAATTGAAATATAAATAAAAGACCAGCAGCATCAGTGTAAACTCAAAAAACACAGTCGGATAAAATATCAAAAGAATGAGCAACACAGGAGTAAAGTAAATGAATATAACAAAGACGTACAGTGATAACGAGCAATATAGGAACAGAGTGCAGAAATACAGTAAGCTGAAGTACTACAACAATGAAAAGCAGAGAAATGCTGTAAAACAAAGCACAAGAGTCAAATATCAGACTAGTTTGTCATTTAGAGAAGGTATGAAAAGAACAACCACAAAGAGCAGGTAACGACTAAAACACAATCAACAGGTTTGTGCTTTTGTCAAAATGCAGTTTTTAGATAAAGTTAGTTCTGGTCCAGAATGGATGTGTTGTGTTTGTCACAGACTGTTATTTAAAAAGCAAGTCTTAGCCTGTAGAGCTCAACATTATAACAGATTCAGTAATGTTATTGGTTGCTAGATGTATTACAGATGGCTTTTTGCACAAGTGTAGTGATGATGGTGTTATTCCCTGTAAACAGGCAGATTCATGCAAAGGGCAGCTTTGGATTTGCTTCACTTGTTATTCTAAAGTGAAAAGGTGAAGTGTCAGCTGAAAGTGCAGTGAATAACCTGGAATTGCCTCCCATACCGACAGAGCCGAGTTGTCTCAATAGTTTAGAGCAGCATTTAATATCATTATTCCATTTATGAAAATGTTAGCAGGCACACAAGTCACAGGACCATGACATCCATTTCACCCACCTTTTGGTAACGCTAACGTTAAAGATATAAACAATGTTTTAACTAGAACCGAAACTGAGGGATCTTTTAATATGTGTGAAGTTAAAGAGGAAATTGACAGAGGTCATTATAACTACCAGTATGTGGACACAACAAATATTAAACAGGCCCTTTGTTACTTAAGTAACAAATATTATACTGATGTAGTGTTTAATGATTGGTATAATACATTTATTGGACAAGATGGTGAAGAGGATGTGAATGACATTTTGGAGAGTGATGTGGAAAATGTGGATGAGGAGCTACATGATGAGGAGCAGCACTGTGTGTTTATGGACACGTCTCCAACCTGTAGACATCGGACAAGAAGGACTCGATCAGTACTTTGATGGAATTTTGAATCTCGACCCTGCAGAGGGAAATAATCCAGTGAAAATACTTGCTGATGAGACGAATGAAGCGAAATGTTTTCCTGTTTTCTGATGATTCTGCAACTTATATGGACAAATAGATTAACACACAGAGATCAACATTGTCACGATATTTTAATAATCGGATTTTGCATGCAGATGGCAGATTTGCACAAAATACTGAATACATTTTTTATGCCCAGTACCCATCAGAAATTGAACAGATTCTGTCTAATGTGTCTGTTGCATTAAGAAAAGGGCAAGAATGTAGCAAATCTCTACCTAGTGAAGTATTTAAAGACACACAGTCCTTGAGGCAAGTTCTCAATGTTGATGAAGGCTATAGATCTGAAGCTGATCCGCGGCTCTCCTGCATTTTGGCAAGATGTGCAGAAAGATTTGTTTGCTATGGTCAGACAGCTCGTCATTCCCACTTGGGTTTGTTCATTTTCATCTGCTGATATGAGATGGACAAATTTAATCACAAGTATTTTAAAACATGAAGGTAGAGATGAGACTTCAGAACAGTTAGAATGGGCTGAATAATGTGAGCTTTTACTCCGTAATCCTGTTACTGCAGCTCACGTGTTTGATTTTAGGTGGCATTGTGTTTTGAAAGAGGTGCTGATGATGATCCTGTTCAGCCAATAGGTGAAATTGTGGACTATTTTTATAGGGTGGAATTGCAACAGTGTGAGTCTCCCCGTGTCCATTGTTTATTCTGGATTAAAAATGATCCACAAATAGAGATTCTGATAAACATGTTGTTCAGTTTATAGATAAATGTTACGTGTGAGATGTCCAGTGAAGATGCAGAACTGTACAGTATTGTTACAGGAAACATAATTCAAGAACGTGTAGAAAGAAAAAACACTGGTTTTAATTTCCCTAGGCCTCCTTCAATGCAAACATTTCTGTGACACAGAAGGGCAGAAGAAAATTAAAACATGACAAAGACGATTCCCAAACCGAAAGAGGGAATGTCAATATTAACATGGACGTTGAATATGCGCGTGGCATAATGTCAGGAGTAAAGAAAGCCGTTATAGAAGAGAATGTAAGTTGTCTAGAAGAGTTGTTTGTTTAATAGACTTGGGATGAATCAGGACGTGTTTGAAATGGCTTATCGATGTATCAATAAACCACAGACATTGTTATAAGACGACTGTTGGATGAAGTGTGTTAATCAGTATAACAAGTTTAGTCTTCAGTGCTGGAACACTAACATGGACATTCAGTACGTCACTGATGCTCATGTCTGCGTTGTTTACATTATTTCATATTTCCAAGTCAGAAAGTGAAATGGGATTGTTGTTATCAAATGCACAGCGTGAATCAGCAGCTCAGGGTAATGAAGATGCAGGACAGACTTTAAGGAAATTAGGTTGTGTTTATTTACATAACCGTGAAGTAAGTGCACAAGAGGCGGTTTATAGGTTAACAAACGTACATTTAAAAGTGTTCCAGACACGTACAGTTTATCCCTACAGGTGAAGATGCTGTACGCATGAGTTTGCCTCTCAGCATTATTCAGAGCAAATAAAAGTCACAAAAGATACAGTGAAGAGACGTGGATGAGAGTTTTGTTGATGGGTATAAAAACAGGCCAAATCAGAGTTTATGATGTGTTTGGCTACATTTGCCTCTGAATATCGTGTGGTTTATAAAAGGTCAGTCATGCAGAAATAAAATTAGATTAGAGAACAATTTCGGCTTTATTGTGAAAAGGACACGTGGACAGCCAGCTTTTATTTGTTTTGCTAGATTTTCACACAAAGAGTCCGGACGAGTTTTTCCTTAGTTTATTACAATTTTGTCCTCATCAGTTAGATAGCCAGTTGAAACCAGAGGGGTTTAACAATCGTGAGCAATTTTATAGGGAAGGCAACATTTGTTGTAGTGATTGCTCTATTGACCTGGTTAAAAATGTAGTAGATGGAAAACAGAGCACTTTCTGAAAAGGATGCTGATGTCACAGCACAAACGTTTGTTGATATTGAGGGCATATTAGAAGATACATGGTGTGTACACTCATTAGTGTGATTATAAATGTTCCTGAGTTCTGTGAAGTCTTTGTCTTGCATCTGTTCGTCGAGGGTTGCGGTTTGTTGTTTAGCTCTGTGTTCTCCTGTCTTTGTCTAGTTCTGTGTTCTCCTGGCCTGTCTGTCTTTCAGTCTGTTTGTAATATCTAGTTTATCATGTTTAAAGTTCATGTTCTGTTCTTTTGGTTCCCTGTCTTATCATTAAAATCCTTTTGAGCTCCTCACCTCTGCTATAATGCCATTCCTTCGTCCCGCACGCAGTACCTGTGACAAGCAGATTTAGCAAGTGCTAATGCGGCGGTGTCTTGTATTGAGAAAAGCGACAATAGATTTGAGTCGTATAGATGGGTTGAGGCTAATTCGGTCTTTAAACAAAACCCAGATGTCTGTTTTCTATAAAATCAGACAAGGGTGTAGAAGTAAAATTAGAGGTGAAAGTCCTAAAGCTTTTCACGTTTTTATTACTGGTGGAGCAGGAACTGGCAAAAGTCATTTAATTAAGGTAACATAATATGAAGCGTGAAGATTGTAACATTGCTTTACATCCAGATGACATTTGTTGTTTTAACTGCAACAATTCACAATACATTTTGTATTGGCACAGATGTCAAGTTGCCACACACCTTTGGGCGAAGAGAAATTAAACTCTTTGCAGGGAAAAATTCCATGGCCTTCAGATTTTAATTCTAGATGAGATGTCAGTGGTGGATCATCAACTGTCGGCAAACATTCATGGAAGATCACGCCAAATCAAACAAACTGGAGACTTTTCTCCTTCTGGTAATGTCAGTGTGATAGCGGGTGGAGATTTTTTCCAGTTGCCTCTTGTGAAGGGGAAACCACTGTATATGGAAATACCAGGACTTGGACTATGGACCAGTTGTTTTAGTGTCGTGGAGTTCTCATTTTGACTCACTACCTGTGTTATCAATTTTGCTGAATTACTAAATAGTTTCAAACATCTCCATTGAGAAGATTTGTAGCAAGAAATGTGACAGGTGAAGGAAATAATGCTTCTTTACACATTTTTGCTACTAATGATGAGGTCCATGAGCACAACCTGAAGTAGTTATTTAATATCTGCACAGAGGTTGAAACTATTGAGGCAGAAGATTTTGCCCGTAGTAAAACAACCGGAATAATTGAGTTAATTACTGGTCATCATGTAAAAGTTTACAACACATGTTCCCTTTCAAAAGCTACACTCGATGCTGCGTGAAAACGCTATGGGAACATCTCTTTCTTGCCCGGTTGTGAAGCTTGTGCATGTCAAACCCGCCGAATACCTTCGGCTTATAACCTGTGCAGGCATGACGTCACCGAACAAGGTGCACCTGCAGGTTATAAATAGGAGTGAACCGGAAACATCCTCAGATCTTTTTGTCTTCAGGACCGCTTTGTGTTTGCGCGTGCATGCAAGCCGTAACGAAAGCGAAATAAAAATAACAGCATTAACTCACCGATATGGCGGAGTTGCTTAAGAGATGCGTGCCTCCGTGTGATAGATCTCTTTCGGAGGGCGATCTTCACGAGTTGTGTCTCGAGTGCTTGGGGAAGAACACGCTCGCCTCGGGCTTCAGGGAGACTGTGAGTACTGTGATCTTCTCCGTATTAAGGTGCTTCGCGCGCGCGCGGCTCGCTTTCTTTAAAGAGAAACCGCGAGCCGCGGCGCATTCCTGGGGCTCGCGTGCTGATCTGGCAGACGCGCACGAGACGGAATTTCCCCTTTCTCTCGCGCTCTCTCCGGATCAGGAAGTTTTAGCTTCTGCTTCGCAAGCGCGCTCCGACGCTTCTTGTGAAGGAGCGGAAGAATCTTCCTCTCTCGCTTCCATGGAAGTAGCCTCCTCACAACGCTCCTCCAGTGCTGACAGAGCTTTTGAGGAATTATTAGAGGTTGTAACGCGTGCGGTCGAGCGATTGCATATCGACTGGCCGCAGCAGCGAGATTCCCCCAACCGTTCGAGATTCAACGTTAATTCCATGATGAATTAACTCTTTCATGGAGCAAGCCGTATTCATCGCGTGTTTTTGTACCTTCGACTTATTCGAATATCGTTGGTGCGAAAGCACGCGGTTATATGGTGATGCCCAGATAGAAGACGCTTGCGGGCTATCTCTCTCCTGGGACATCATCCTCCCTGAAAAAGCCTATTCTCCCCTCCAAGCCGTGCAGATTGACATCTGCTTTGGTGGGTAAAGCTTTTCAGGCAGCAGGACAGGCTGGTGCTTCACTGCACACCATGGCGGTTTGGCAGGTTACCAGGCTGACCTGCTGAAGGACCTGAGCAGCGGCGGGGCTATTGATGACAGGGCGTTTGCAGAGCTGCGCCGAGCCACAGACCTGTCTCTCCGTGCAACCAAGCGGACGGCCCGTGCTGTGGGCCGTTCCATGGCTGCCATGGTGTCCACGAAGAGGCATCTGTGGCTGAACCTCACGGGCATCAAGGATAAGGATCGTGTTGCCCTCCTCGATGCCCCCATCTCGCCTTCCGGCCTTTTTGGCGACGCTGTTAATTCCGCCGCCACTAGGTTTCGGGAGGCAAAGCTATATGAACAGGCCTTTGGGAGGTTCCTTCCCCGCCGTGCTCAAGAACCGGGACCGTCGGCCAGCCGGCCCCGGCCAGGTCTGGCCCCTATCAGGCGTGAGGTGCAGAAGGAGAGCGTGACCAGCCGCGCACCCCCCCCGTCAAGGCTGGGGTGGGGCTCGCCGCTCTTCTCAAAAATCTGCTTCGAAAATACCGGATCTGAGGAGCTTCCTCTCTTCAAAGAAGAAGCCCTGAGTTCGTGCGCATGGGGCTGTGGGGGTGTCTCCCCCCGGGGAGGGGCGCCTGGATTTTCATCACAAAACAGGGCCTCCTCCCTGGCACTCCCGGGAGGCCGGTGTTCAATCCCAGCCACCACTGGTGTTTGGGGAGCGCCGGTCTCCAAAGAAAAAAAGTTGGGTGTTCAGGCATCTCCTGCCACACTTCATCTCCTAACACCTACTGCTATCTCAGAAATCCAGATTCAAAATGTTGACTGTCAAAATGATTGTTTCTCAAATTCAACTAGAGGATTGGTTTGTGACAATCGATATCAAGGACGCATATTTCCATATAGAAATATTGCCACAGCACAGGAAGTTCCTGAGGTTCGCCTTTGGGGGCGAGGCTTACCAGTTTCGGGTCCTTCCATTTGGCCTAGCTCTGTCACCCCGCACATACACAAAATGCATGGATGCGGCTCTGGCTCCTTTACGACTCCAGGGCATCCGTATTTTGAATTACATAGACGACTGGCTGATTCTGGCCCGGTCTCAGGAGCTAGCGCTTCGACATCGGGATGTCGTCCTAGCCCATCTTCATTCTTTAGGATTGAGACTCAACGCCACGAAAAGCGTTCTCCTTCCTGTTCAGAGGACAACATATTTGGGTGTCACATGGGATTCGGTCACGATGCGGGCACAGTTGTCTCCTGCTCGTGTCGAATCCATTCTCAACACCCTGAAGGAAATCAAGCTAGGCCAGAAGGTCACTGTTCATCACTTTCAGAAATCTTTAGGCCTCATGGCGGCTGCGTCCACGGTGATAACTTTGGGCCTTCTGCACATGAGAGCGTTTCAGCTGTGGCTAAGAGCCAGGGGGTTTCATTCAAGGGCCAACCCCCAGAGGCTAATAAGGGTTACGCGCCGGGGGCTTCGTACCCTTTCTATGTGGTTCAGACCCCGGTTTCTGACTTTGGGTCCCACTCTAGGTCCGTCTTGTCGTCGCAAGATGCTAACGACAGACGCTTCCCTCATGGGCTGGGGTGCGGTCTTGGATGGCCGTCCAGCACAAGGGAGCTGGAGAGGTCATCTTCTCGCGTGGCACATCAATTGCCTCGAAATGATGGCTCTGTTTCTGGCCCTGAAACACTTCCTCCAGCAGTTGAGAGGCTACCATGTCCTAGTGCGGGTGGACAGCACTGCGGTAGTCTCGTACATAAATCACCAGGGTGGACTGCGCTCGCGCCGCTTGAACAAGCTAGCGCACCAGGTTCTGCTTTGGGCACAGGACAAGTTCCTGTCCCTCAGGGCGATTTACATTCCAGGGCACATGAATGTAGGAGCAGACTTGCTATCCAGACAAGCTGTAGAACAGGGGGAATGGAAGCTCCACCCCGAAATAGTCAGTCAAATCTGGGAAAGATTTTACGTAGCAGAGGTGGACCTCTTTGCCTCACAAGAGACAGCACAATGCCCCCTTTACTACTCTCTGACTCCTCCAGCTCCCCTAGGTCTGGACGCAATGGCCCACACGTGGCCCAGGTTACGCCTTTATGCGTTTCCGCCTATAGTTCTGCTCCCGGGAGTCCTGGCGAGGGTCCGTCAACAAGGGTTGCGCCTCTTATTGATAGCGCCCCATTGGCCGACCAGAGTGTGGTTCTCGGATCTAATATCTCTCCTCGACGGCTCACCCTGGGTGATTCCAGTGAGGAGGGATCTTCTGTCTCAGGCGCAGGGGACAATACTTCATCCCCGGCCCGAGCTCTGGAACCTTCACGTTTGGCCCCTGAACAGAACCAACTGAGACAGGCTGGGCTTTCAGCCAGCGTAATTGAAACCATTTTAAGTGCCAGGGCTCCCTCCACTAGGAGAACTTATGCCCTCAAATGGAGTGTGTTTGAAAATTGGTGCATGACAAGACACATAGACCCAGTTCACTGCCAGATTGTTTCAGTGCTGGAGTTTCTGCAAGAAAAGTTGTCCTCGGGCTTATGCCCTAGTACGCTCAGAACGTACGTAGCCGCTATTTCGGCCTGTCACGCTCTGAACGACGGGGTTTCTGTGGGCAAGCACCATTTAGTTGCCCGTTTTATTCGTGGAGCTAAACGGTTGAAGCCGCCCACTAGAGCGACGGTCCCTTCGTGGGACTTAACTATCGTACTCGAAGGCCTGGCTGACACCCCGTTCGAACCACTAGAGTCAGCGCCTGTCAAGCTTCTGTCTCTTAAGATGGTTTTTCTGATGGTTATTACTTCTTTGAAGAGGATTGGGGATCTGCAGGCTCTGTCAGTCTCCCCATCCTGCCTAGACTTTGCCCCTGGGCAAGTCAAAGCTATTCTGCATCCTCACCCGAACTATCTTCCCAAGGTTCCATTCTCAACCATGCACCCAGTTGTTCTCGAAGCCTTCTGTCCTCCGCCTTTCACAGCTCCGGAGCAGGAAAGACTTCACTTACTGTGTCCAGTACGTGCTCTTCGGATCTACGTCCACCGCACTAGCCAGTGGCGTAAATCAGAGCAACTCTTTATTTGCCATGGGGGTCGCAACCGGGGGGCGGCTGCCACTAGACAGACTCTGTCACACTGGGTGAGAGATGCCATTGCCCTAGCCTATGAGGCGCGTGGTCACACTTCGCCTCTGGGAATCAGGGCTCATTCAACCAGGGGGATTGCCTCATCGATTGCCTTGGCAAGAGGCGTCCCCCTGCAGCAGGTGTGTGATGCGGCGACCTGGTCCTCTCCACACACGTTTGTTAGATTTTATAGTCTGGATGTCAATGCTACTCCAGGTTCGCGGATCCTTGAGTCAGCATCCCAGAGCTAGGTCTGAGACCTCCTCGGCTTGTGCGCACACGCTACACAACCTGGGGGTCCAGACACTTGCAGTGCGGCGGCGTTGGTATTCTCGTTCCCATAGCGTTTTCACGCAGCATCGAGTGTAGCTTTTGAAAGGGAAACGTCTCGGGTTACTTGGCTGTAACCCTGTTCCCTGATAAAGCGGGAACGAGATGCTGCGCTCCGATGCCGCACTGCTGGCGTGCCTGGACGTCCTTCAGACAAAATTGACCTGAGGATGTTTCCGGTTCACTCCTATTTATAACCTGCAGGTGCACCTTGTTCGGTGACGTCATGCCTGCACAGGTTATAAGCCGAAGGTATTCGGCGGGTTTGACATGCACAAGCTTCACAACCGGGCAAGAAAGAGATGTTCCCATAGCGTTTTCACGCAGCATCTCGTTCCCGCTTTATCAGGGAACAGGGTTACAGCCAAGTAACCCGAGACGTTTGCCTGCAAAGTTGCTTTTGGGCATCAATGCATGTGTGATGTTGATTAAAAACATTGATGTAAACTATGGCCTAGTTAATGGTGCTTGTGGTAGCGTGATGCACATTGTGCGTGCTAGCAAAAGGAAGGTACCTGAAACTGTGCACGTCCTTTTTGATGAGTCATGTGGGGGTTAAGAGGCGTAAACAATGTTCGGCTGAGCAAGCACAGTTGTTTAACTCCACTCCTATTCATGTAGAAGAGGAAAATGTGTGCAGGAACGGTGGTCTCGACGACAGTTTCCTCTGAAGTTGGCTTGTGCGTACACAGTCCATAAAGTACAGGGTGGAACTGTCGATTGTGCTGTCGTTAGTTTAAAGAGTTCTTGCTGCTGGCCAGGCTTATGTTGCACTGAGTCGAGTGAGAAATTTGTCTGGCTTGACTATTAATGATTTCAATGAAAAAAGCATTTATTGCAATGAGAGTTTGAGGCCGTACAAGAAATGCCATGTTTTATGACATTTGAAGAATAATTTTTGACTGTATATTCAACAGTAACAGTGAAAAACTATTTTGTACTGACTTTGCGTTGTCAAACAAGACCCGGATGTCTGTGTTCAGCAGTTCAAACCTGCGTGTATAGTTTTGACTGAAGCATGGCTGCCTGAATTGTATTCATGTGAAGATGTGCACTTGGAAAACTACACATTTGTGGCTCTTTCTCGGTGTGCAGCGTACACAAGCCATTGTCCCCTTTTTAAGGTCCATATATTTCTCGTAAAGAATTGATCTTGTTTTCTCCCAAGATGTTTATGGTAAACGGATATCTTGACCCATGTGGAATGTTTTGTGAACGGTTGGTTGTTGCTTGCAAATTATATGCAGCAATACCAGTTGGAGGCGTCCAGTTTGAGACAATGGTGAGAGCAATCGCATGGATTAGTTGTGAATCGCAACCCTAGTTGTGTCCCATTTAGACTTCGAATTAATACTAAACCATCACTTCTGCACATTATGATCTGACATTTTTCTAAATGTGACGCTTGCTGTCTGACTGACTAAATCTGGAATATTTCTGTTTACACAATTCACACCACGCATCTTCAAGCACAGCATCACTGTCGGTCAAACTGGCAATATCTAGTTCATCTGCATTTTTATCCCAAAGTTGCTTCTATTTGTGTCTACAACTGATTTCACTCTGTTTTGAGCCATCAGTAAACTTGACATAACCATTTATGTAGAACTGTTGAAAGATTTCAAAATGTGAAGGTTTCAACTGTTTGTCTACACGAGATGGCAGAAACAACTGCAAAATGCTGAGAACATGCCTCAGGGTTTTTTGTCTCAGAGATCCGTGCAGAGAATAATGCGACCACGGCTATTCAGTTTAATTTGACTGAGATTTTTTATTTTTTACTCAGCACACGATATTCAGATAAATGTTGCCAAGCACATGCTGTTAAAGAAATGATCATCAGGCCTGTTCTTATATCGATCAACTAGACTTGTCATCCACATATTTGCTGCGGTGACGTCTCCAGATGCTGCTTGTGGCCTCGACACATTTATGGATGAACTCATTTTCACTTTTCTAGAGCACTCTTTCAGATGCAAACCTGTTAACCTGTACACTGACTCCTGTGCACCGACATCTCTGTGGCATCTTTAGCATCAATGTTTCCCTGTTTGGATGCCTCTCTCCCTGCATGTTCTAACAGCCCCATTTGCCTTTCAGACTTTGATGTGTAGGAAATAATGTACACAACACATACAGTATGTGGTTGATGCATATGCATGTCCATATTGGCATTCCAGCACTTGAGTAGAGATTTATATTGATTAATCCAAACTTCATTGACGTCACATTTTAAAACCACTTGTCGTCTTAGCTAAGTGCTGATGTGCTTCCTCAAAAGTTGGCTGATCAATGCCTAATGTGTGAAAGCTATGACAATGTGGAGCTTTTCTAACACTGTCATCTGATAAAGCCTGTTTTATATCTGCCAATATTTTGAGAGCCTCTTCTCTCAAAAACCCCTGGACATTTGGGAGGCACGTGCACTGCGACACATTGTTACTGCTGTTCACATTACAAATGCATGTTTGAGGACTTTCTTCATTTAATGTGGCATGACAGATAAATGTACGTCCCGTTGCTGGCCTAGGAAAGTTGAAACGGCATTTGGTCTTATTCTTTTTACACAGTTTGGGATGCCGCTTGGAATGCTGTTGCACAGATGAAACAATCTCCAGTCAAGTCTCATCTTGTAAAGGCATTTTACAAGTGACATACTTGTCAATAAATTGAATCACTTTTTCATCTGTGTTCGTCAATCACTGGGGCATTCTCAATCCAAAACAAACAAAGCACATGAGGAGAACCGCGCCGCTGAAACTCCACATGATAAAAATAATCTATAATTTTGCCAATGGGTTTTGACTGGGACATGAGAGCTTCTTTCAAAAAACAATGCCAGAAAAAAAATCAGACGTCCTCGCTGCAGTGACAGGATGACGGCGCAACAATTCACACCTGTCTGCCCATTCCAACTGCTCAACCGTCTGCATTCTCCCTTCCTGTTTCAAAATACTATTTAAGAGATCGCAACGCAAGTCAGCTGAAGAAAATGAGCAGAACCAGTTGGGATTCCAAGCTGTCGCACACAAGCCATTAGATCCTGCTGTGCTCCCTGCCAACATGCTGGAGTCCCTCGAATAGGTTTGAGGAAACGAAGACCATCATCTACTTTCAACAAGTTTCTCAATGATTCTTAATTTTGTAAAACCTCATAGATGGTATCAGAGGAAGAGCTTCCCTTTCCCTTATGTAATGCCATGGACACATTGGACTTCACCTGTTCTAACTCTGACCTGTACAGAGCAAAGATGTATTCAACATTTTGTGCAAACCTGCCATCAGCATGAAGAATCCTGTTATTAAAATATCTTGTCCGTGTCAGATGAAACAGTCGAGCAGCTTGATACGTATTACATCCATTAGGAAACAATACTGGAAAGCATTTAGCTTCATTGTCATGGTCACACAGCATCTGTACAGGATTCTTCCCTTCTGCAGGAGCCAAATTCAGCACATCATCAAAGTATTGTTCGAGGGCGTCTTGTCCAATATCTACAGGCATGAGACATGTATACTGGGACATACAATGTTGCCGCCTGTCATGTAGGAGCTCATCCTCAGCAACATCTGTGTCAGGAACATCTTAAACTCTCAGCACAAGCATCTCTGCCAAAGTCATTGACCCATGCTTCATTAAACTTTACATCTTTATAGTGGAGATTTACTTGTTTCGAACAGTGCAATGCTTGTCTTATGTGCAATGTATCAATAAACTGGTATTCATAATGGCTTAGCTTGCGTTTCAACATTACTAGCAACAAAGACCCTTCTATGTTGGAGTGGCAACAGATTATCTGTACAATATTTACTGGAACACATGTTACTGGACCATGCACACCATTTTGACCACCTTTAGGTAAAGGTATGTGTAATGCTATTAAGTGCTGCTCTAAAGTATTCAAACATTTTAGCTCAGGTGGAATTGGAGCCAATTGCAAATTATTTATTGAACATCCTGGAGGCACTTCACCTTTACCCATCTTATAATGGCATGTATAGCAGATCCACAGTGAACCTCTAGTGGAATCCTTAAGACGACATGGCTTTCTACAGTCTTGATTGCACTTATGCAGATAGTCTTCACTAATGCATTTGGCTGCAATAGAAGCAATTCCAGCTTTTTGTTTTTGCAAAGTAAAACCTGATGTCTGAACAGCAATCTTAGGCAAACAACAGACAAAATCAGGATCTTTTACTTTGTGTACAAATTACTCCATGACAAAATCAAAGACTTGGGACTCATCTTTGATTTGCTGCTGTCTGAATTTATTCTGTGTTAAAATGTGTTCCGTATTTCCAGAATATATATATTTTATTTAATGCTTTGAGCTTGAAAATGAAAAGTAATGAGGAAGGAAAATGATTAGAGATAAGAAACTCGCTCCTTGGTATAATGACCACACACGTGCTTTAAAACAAACCGCTCGAAAATTAGTATTTTTAAATACTTAGTTGTTAGTATTCCAAATAGCATGGAAGGAGAGCATCCTGAACTATAAAAAAAAAAGTCTCAGTGATGCTAGATCAGCGCATCTATCCACTCTTATAGAAAATAAACAATCCAAGATTTATTTAATACCATATCTACATACAGTAGTGAGGATCTCATTTCAACTTTTTCAGTAACAAAAATCATAAATATTAGGCAAAAGAATTCAGGCTTTGAAACCAGACAATTTAAGTAACACAGATGAAGTAACCATGTCACATCAGAACTTAGAATACTTTAGTTCCCTCGCTTCAAGGGGAGTAATTTCACTCATCTCTTCTTCAAAATCGTCAACCTGTATATTAGATCCTATACCGACACATTTTCTCAAACAGATAGTACCAGCAATAATAGAACCCCTGTTGAAAGTAATTAACTGTTCACTCAGTAGTGGGTATGTCCCCAAATCCTTTAAATTAGCCGTTATTAAAACGCTAATCAAGAAACCTGACCTTGACCACTGTCTGCTTTCTAATTACAGGCCGATATCAAACCTTCCCTTTATCTCCAAGATTCTGGAAAAGGTAGTGTAGCTACACTGGTTCAAAAAAGTTGGCCATGCATCATACAGATGTCTTTTTGAATGTTTATTTCTCTTTCAGCAGACATCATGAAAACTATAAAATAAAAAGACAAATATTTTTATGTAAACATCTTTTGATAACTTTGTCCTTGATCCCTTAGGAGCGATCTGAGAAATTTTGACCTCCATCGGGCAATCCCCCTAGGAGGAGTTCGTTAAAATATGACGTGTGCGAAACGCAATATCTTGCGAATTTTCCAAAATGGCGGACTTCCTGTTCATCGTAGAGAGAACGTCCAAGAGACTTTTTTTCCTGTGGTGAGGAGATACATCAGTCTACCGAATTTGATGCCTGTATGTCTTACAGGGACTCAGATCACAATCTAGGGGGCGCTGCAGAGACAAAAATCTAGAGTATGAGCTGGATTGGAGAAGGATTGTAAGAAATACAGGACAATTCTCAATACTGACGAAGCATCTAATTTGCGGCCCCGCCCCGGCCAGACCGTAGAACTTTGATAAAAGCTTTTGATAACTTTTACTCACCAATGTCTTCAGGACCATGGGGCAAAATTTGGTACTTCTTGCATTCTTTCCCTAGGAGAAATTCGTTAAAATACGCCATGTGGAAAGGGGAAAATCAGGCAAAAGACATAAGCTACTGCCAGTAGGTGGCGTTATAGGTATTTGGTCAAATTGGCATATCATTCTGTTCAGACTGGAACGAACATCATGACTAAAGTTTAGTCAACATGGGAAGAAGTATGTGGGAGTAACAGGCCAAAAAACATCCACTTCCTGGGCGTCGGGGGAGGGTAGAATTCGTGGGGGCGCCACAGCTAGGCCATGTGACCCAGATGCAAGCTTTTGATAACTTTTGGTCCTTGACCCCATAAGAGCATCCTGCGAAATTTTGAACTTGATAGGGCAATTCCCCTAGGAGGAGTTCGTCAAAGTACGACATGTGCGAAACGCAACAACATCTCGCAGTTTTTCCAAAATGGCCGACTTCCTGTTCATTTTAGAGGATACCTCTAAGAGACTTTTTTTCTCGTGCCGGGAAGATACATCAGTCTACCAAATTTCATGTCTGTAGGTCTTACAGGGACCCACATCTCATTCCAGGGGGCGCTGCAGAGCCATTTGGCCACGCCTACTCACGGCGACAGTTTCAGATGAGAAATTTTCGCCGGGGGAGAATTTTCTGGAAAGTTTGGTGAGTTTTTGTGCATGTTCAGGCACATAAATTAGCAGTTCTTTAGGCACGGCAAAGAATACAGAATAATAATTCCTTCAGTTACAATAGGGCCCTCGCACGTGGTGCAGTCCATGCGGGCTGTACGCTGACCTCCTGCATGTTGTCTCTGATGTCGTCCTTGAATTTGACCAGAACTACGGTCAAAAAGAGGTAGAAAGGAATAATTTCCTCATACCAGTTGGTGGCGCTATGACAGAGTTATCATGTTGGCATGTCAACGAGTACAGACGGTGAATGTCAATGATGCTGTCAAGTTTTTCTCCAGATTGGATGAAGCGTGTGGGAGAAACAGGCAAAGATACATCCATTTCATGTGCGGCGGGGCTGGGTCAAATTCCTTGCAGCACTGCAGATAGAATGAAGAACCCAGACCAAAGCTTTTGATGATACTTTTTTGTCCTTGATGCCTTAAGACCAAACTGACAAGATTAAATTTTGGGGAACTTTTTGGGACTTTTCGAGCACGTTCAGGCAGTCTAATGAACAGTTCTTTAGTTACTGCAAACAATACGTCAAAATAATAATTCCTTTATTTATAATAGTGTTTTGCAACAGTTTGTGCTCAGGTCCTAATAATTCCTGTAATTACAATAGTGTGTTCTTGTGGTACATAAAAATGTTATAATAGTGGTAAATGTAAGGTGAAATGTCTGTATAGTTGTTAGTCAATTAATGTTTGCACAGTGTGTTTAGAGTTTTACTGTGAAGAGCCAAGTGTAGTTGTAGTGATTGTCCTTTAGTGTAACAAGCATTAAATTGTACATGGGATAAGCTGTAGAAAGACATTGTTATTGTGGTAATGTAAATTTAACTGTAAATGTAAAGAAGACGGAACATTTGTATAATTACATAAATATCTAGTAGTGTTGTGTTAAAGAAAAGAGGGGTTGTACATGTATTTGTACCTTTATATGGTATATGATATCTGACACCAACTTTGGCTAGTAGACCAACTCACAGGGTTGAATGTATAAGGTAAATTAAATTGTTGCCATATTGTGTAATCAAGAACTTTAAATGGTATGGAATACAAATATGTTGTAGTAAAATTATTTCACTTTTAAAAAAAATGTGGAAATTGAAATTATTGCATTCTAACAATATTTTTTTTGCAGATGCCGCGTGGTAAGGGTTATCGTCGTTCAGTGGCAGCGAGGAAGCGAATGATGGATAACGTTACTAAGCAGCTGGATTTTCTTCAATTCCGTGTTGAGGGTCATGTTGCAGGTTTGTGATCACAATTATCTTAGGTCATGTTTTGTGAAAGCTGTAGTGGGAAAAGACTGATATTTGTATGTGGTTGACATTGCATTGCCATTATGGAGAACTTTGTGTAATTGACTGTGTATTATGTGAACACAGTGCGTGGTAAAGGTCGTCGTTATCCTGTGCAACAATGTCCAGTGTCATCACTAACTGGAAAGAAGCACAAGTTGGTGATTCCAGATGAGTCACCAAATAAGCAGGTATTGTAGTTAAATGAATTAAATACAGTTAGTTTGTTTAACTTGTTTTAACATGTGTTTACTCAAAATGTGTTTTTTGGTCTTTTTTGCAGTTCATTCTGCTTGTTGGTGACTCCCATCTTCGAAGTATTGCAGATGGCTTTATCGACATGCCTGGCACCAGATATTCTTTTGGCGTCATGTCAACCCCGGGTGCTTCTGCATCACAGCTGAGGACAGAGGTGGTGAATGCAACTCTTCTGCGATCACCTGATGCCGTGTGTCTTTTGGCACCAAGCAACGACCCTCACTGCTAGCAGGACCATTGATGAAGCCTCTGCAGACTTTGCCAGTCTCTTGTATAGTGTTTGCAGTAGATGGGAAAAGGTAAAAAAAAAAAAAAAAAAAAAAAAGAGTATAATCAATAGATTTATCAGAACCACCATATTCAATGTTGTGTCTTTCACAGGTGCGCGTTGTGGATTTCCCACCACGTTTGAACATTGCGATGGAGCTTCAGGATCTCCTACGACAGGAGTATCATGTTTCATCACTTATGGGTAAGTGTGATTGATAAAGTTGTGAATCTGTGACACGTTTATGAATATGGGACAAGTGTGTTAAACTGCATGAACGGATGTGTAAATGTTCTTTTTTTGTCCTTTGTGGTGTAGGTGTGACATATTGCTGAGCGCTTTTCCATGAAGAACCTGCATCTGTGGAGCAGAGATGGGGGTAAATAAAAAATCTAGCATTGCAATATACTAATTTTGTAGTAGATATTGTCTGACAAGAAATGTGACAAATGTGTTGTATTGTCCAGGTGCATTTAAGTGATGATCATGGGATGCCAGTCTTCGTGGATTGTGTGTATGCTGCAGTTTATAAGGTTAGTGTAGAATGTTATTTATTTGTAGTGTGATGTCTATTAAATGTAATGAGAACTTTGTTTCTAATATTGTGTATTTTGTTTATGTTATTAGCTATTGGAGACAACAGCACCTAAACCACAGGTTGTGGCTCCTAGGAGATCACCCCCCAGAGTGACACCCCGTGTGTGTGTTTCCAAAGGCCAGGACAGCATACAACCGCAAGTAACTTGCAATCCTCTTGACTGGGCAGTTGTAGGATCCAAGGGAAAAGGTCAGATGTTGCACATTGTAAAAAAAAAAAAAAAAAAAAGATGTGATTCAATGTATGTACATGTGTGGTATGCTTTGAATTCAATGAGAAGTAACTGTTGTTTTTTCATAGGTAAAGGCGCAAAGTCTGTGGTGGTGAAAGGCTGTTTCATTCCCTTGAATCCAATCAAGTTTAGCATTGAGCTGTTGGAAGCCAAGGACAAAGTCCTTCCAGCAGAACCTGATGTACTAGTGGAATGCACACCTGTTCCAAAGGTAAAACACCACATCGTATGTGTTTATGACACGTTATATTTTATATTTAAGTAGAAACAGTGAGAAATGTAATGTAAAGATGTTTGGTGTAAAAACAGTCTATTTGTTTTATTAGAAGTGTAGAGTGGAGCGACAGACCAGGAGTTCTGCCACCAAGAGACAACAGAAAAAACACCAGGTATGTTGGGCATGAATGACAATTTTACATGGTTTTATTATTGTACACTGTTAAAAATCAAATGGGACTTTTACTTTTGTGAAAAGATTCTCTTGTCAGATAAAAATGTCACAGAAATGCCTGGCTTGTATGCGTCATTGTGTAGGTTGAGTGCACACCAACTGTTCGGGTATTGGATACCATTGTCAGTGCAACTGCGCCTAAGGACGTTCGTGTCATTGTGTACTCAAGTCACATAATGTATTGTTTTATGTATTTACCTTGTATAAAGTGTAGTCAACATAATATTCATGCTGAAAAAAAGGTGGAGTAATTTATCTATTGTGTTGTGTCTTGATAGGTCGATGCAACATCAAGCCAGGAGGTGTCAGCATGTGTCATCGAAGATGCAGCAGATGTTAGATGTGAACTACTGATTGAGGAAACACCAACTGTGAGTCCGTCTGTGAGTCCTACCCAAACAGCTCCCATGGAGCAGCTAAGTGCAATTTCTCTCATTCAGAAGGATGGTACAGGTGTCATGTTGGATGATAGCAGTAGCATAAGTGTTGCAAGGTCAGTCAGGGGATCATTTCATCAGGGACACCCTCAGTTTGTGTATGCAGGAGTTCAGTGTATGGCTATTACATTTGTGGGATGACTCAAACATACATGTCAGTGTTTTTAGCTGGACTTCTGCTGATCTGGATAATGTTGTTGTAGAAGGTGACAAGATGTACAGTTTCTTGCGAGACAACAATATGATGAGTCAACAGGCTACATTGCTCTCCATCCCATATTTGCCGAAGCAGTGGGTTCTTGATGGAGTGACGGTCACAGCAGAACATGGTAATGTGGTGTCTGGAGATGTAGTTGAAGGACCACTGATTGATGAAGGTGTATACAGTAGTTTAAGAGATGGTTTGAGAAAAGATGTGTATGCAGTATGATACATGCTTTCTGACAATGTTTGTCTGTACAGTTATTGCAGGAGAAGGGCAATATGCGGTAGTCGACTCACATGCTTGTGATGCGTATGGAATGGTTGATGCAGATGGTACCAGTGTTGTGGTATGGTACCACTTTACATGTGTAGACCATTTGATCCACCACATACACACAGTAGCCAAAGCCTGCATCAGTCCAAAGCCCTTTGAAATTGCAGGTGTGTATATCTCACTCTGACAGTAATGATGCTCCAAAGTTCCCTAACACCAATAAGACAGGCACAAAATCTGTAGAAGATTTGCCAGTTAAGAAGATGAAACTTTGTGATGCTGATGTTGTGTTTGTCAGTAATGTTACAAGAAAGCGCCTGCAGTTTCATCCTGTTTCTAAAGCGGTTGCAGAACGTGTGTGCACACAGTTGAATATAGAATTACAGAAAGAGGATTTAATATCCTCAGAGGTTGGTGATTTAGGGCGTCCCTGTAAGAATGTCCACATAGTTGCAGATGGTCGTTGTTTCTTTAGGGCAGTTAGTGCAGCTGTGTCCGGTACACACAAGTACCACAGAAACGCAAGACTTGCTGTGGTCAAGCAACTTAAAAACAATTCTCTTTTATGTAAGAGCTTTTTGAGAAGTGAGTATTCCTCAGTTGCTGATTATAGTGAAGTCAAGAATGGCTTATGTTGGTAGTTGGGCAACTGAGTTAGAAATTCAAGCAGCTGCTGATTGTTTAGGAATAGACATCTATACGTATGTGTCCGGGCGCTGGTTTCAGTATAGGTGCCAGATGAATCAGTTGGTACATGAGGGAGTGTATTTAGAAAATTGTAATGGTAATCATTATGAAGTTGTTGTGTGTTAATAGTCCTGAGTCACAGACTTGTTACGGTTATTGCAAAGATCTTGCATCACACTCAGAAGGTTACAACTTTCGTCAGAAAAGTCACGGACAAATCGGTGATGATAATATGGGTAACAGTGCAGTTTTGACTAAATATTTGAAAAGCATTTCAGCATCACAGCACAGATTATTCTAAAGACTTACAGCAAAAATATCAAGAACAGCGTAAAAGTAAATATTTGACAAATGTGTTGTATAGGGAGAGAATTAATTCCAAGAATTTAAGGAAATATCAAGAGGATGTGTCATATAGAGAAAAACATAAGGAAAGAAGCAGAAGACAACATCACAGAGACCAGCTTCACCGGGAGAAGAATAAAGCAAACGAATAAAGAAAACATCATGAAGACCAACTGCACCAAGAGAAGAAGACCAACAGTGTACAGAAATATAAGGAAAATGCATTGCATAGACAGCAAGTCAAGGTACAGAGCATTAGAAAATATAAAGAAAATGCAGAGCACCAACACAAGCTCAAAGCATTAAATAAAACAAAATATTATGGAAATACTGAACATACACATTTTAGCACAGAATACTCTAAGCTCTTTAGCTCAAACTCTAAACAGTTGCCCTCCCACACACAAGGCAGGGAATTCTCTTGACCTCGTTTTTGCCGCCCTTCCCCACTCACAGATCTCACTACTATTCCCCTTCATAAATCTGATCATTACCTGGTATCCTTCACCATAACCCTTCCTATTCTGTGTAAAACTAGCCACCAAAATTTCTCTTACTCGCAGAAACCTTCACTCTGTCTCCCCTTCCTCCATGTCTTCATGCACCTTATCATTCCTCCCAGACTCCTTCTCCTCTCTACCACTAGAGACTGCGACTGAAACTTTCCTCTCTTCTCTCTCCTCATCCATAGAGCTCCTTTGCCCGCTGTCATCTATACCAAGGAAGACATCTTGTCCTGCTCCTTGGCTATCTGATGTACTGCGCAACAACAGAAGAGAATTAAGAACTGCAGAGAGAAGATGGAAGAAATCGCAGCTTGATGCCGATCTCGTCTCTTACCAGACTATTCTCTCCAAATTCTCATGTGACGTGACTTCTGCCAAAACTGCATTCTACAGAGAAAAGCTGGAAGCCTCTGCACATGATCCTGGCAAACTCCATAACATCTCACTACTCAACCCACCGACTCCTCCTGCCCCTTCCTCTCTGACTGCTGACGATTTTGCCACATTCTATGATGGGAAAATTGCAGCAATCCGCCAGTCCTCCGCTCCCAACCAAACTCCAACAGCAGAACCTCAGGAACTTCCCTTCCCTCCCTTAGCAGAATTCTCCAACCTGTCATCTGATGAGATTCAGCAGATCATCTAGTCATCTAACCCCACTACCTGTTCTTTAGACCCAATCCCTTCCACAATGCTCCAGGCCATCTCACGAGACCTCCTTCCCTTCACCACAACCATCATCAACCATTCCATATCATCTGGTCATGTTCCTGCTGCTTTTAAGAAAGCAAGGGTTATTCCCATCCTCAAGAAACCCTGCCTGGACCCATCAGAAGTTTACAACTATCGTCCGGTATCACTTCTCTCTGTTATTTTCAAAATTCTTGAAAGGACTGTTTATAACCAAATGTCTCTACATTAATGATCCCAACCAATCTGGATTCAAGGTGGCACATTCCACAGAGACTGCCCTTCTGTCAGTCACTGAGAAGCTCCATGCTGCTAGATCTGCTAAACTGTCATCTGTCCTGATCCTCCTGGACCTGTCGGCTGCATTTGACACAGTGAACCACAAGATCCTATTATCTATTCTCACAAGCCTTGGTATTTGTGGAACAGCGTGGCAATGGTTTGCTTCTTACCTAGAAGATAGGTCGTATGAGGTGACATGGAGGGGATCTACATCTGCCCCATGTAGACTCTCTACTGGTGTTCCGCAGGGCTCAGTACTTGGTCCTCTTCTGTTCTCCCTCTATACCCGGTCTCTTGGTAAGGTCATATCGCATGGATTTTCATACCATTGTTATGCAGATGACACTCAACTTGTTTTCTCCTTTCCTCCCTCTGACACTCGGGTTTCCACGCGGATCTCAGCATGTCTGGCAGACATCTCATCCTGGATGGCAGCTCATCAGCTGAAACTCAATCTGAGTAAAACCGAACTGTTGTTCATTCCTGGTGACGCATCCCCAGGTCAAGATCTTGTGATATCCCTGGACAACAATCAAATCACTCTTTCAGCCACTGCCCGCAATCTTGGGGTAACCATGGACAATCGTCTGTCATTTTCCCCTCACATCACTAACCTTACTCGCTCTTGTAGATTTCTTCTTTACAATATCAGAAGAATCCGCCCATTTCTTTCTTCACTGGCTACTCGGGTGCTTGTTCAGTCCCTTGTTATTTCAAGACTGGACTACTGCAACTCACTCCTGGCTGGCCTGCCTCTGTCCACAACTCCAGAATGCAGCAGCACATCTCGTTTTCAACCTTCCCAAGTTCTCCCACACCACCCCACTCCTTGCACTGGCTTCCTGTAGCTGCCCGCATCAAATTCAAAACACTGATGCTTGCCTACAAAGCTAAAAATGGCCCAGCACCCACTTACCTCTCTGCTCTAATCACACCACGCACTGTGCCGCGTTCCCTCCGGTCCTCCAGCACCGCTCGCCTCGTCCCACCATCTCTCAGGGATCGAGGGCGGCATTCATCCAAACTCTTTTCTGTTCTGGCACCTAGGTGGTGGAACGAACTTCCTCTAGATGTTCGTACAGCAGAGACTTTGACTATCTTTAAACGGCGACTCAAAACTTATCTATTTCTCCAGTACTTACAGGACTAACCCCCCCCAAAAAGAAAAAACCTCTTCCCAGTTGTGTTAGACTAATCGCACTTAGTTATTGACCTAGTTAACCCAGTGTAAGTATCTATCCAGTAATGGGAACTTTAAAGCACTTTTTGTAAGTCGCTCTGGATAAGAGCGTCTGCCAAATGCCTAAATGTAAATGTAAAAATCAAAGATAAATCCCAAGTGTTTGATTTCGTAATGGAACAATTTGTACACAAAGTAAAAGATGGTCCAGATTTTGTCTGTTGTGTTTGCCTAAGATTGCTGTTCAGGCATCAGGTTTTAAGTTGCAAAAAGGAAGATTACAGGAGTAAAGCTGGAATTGCTTCCATTGCAGCCAAATGCATTAGTGAAGACTACCTGCATAAGTGCAATCAAGACTGTAGGAAGCCATGTCGTCTTAAGGATTCCACTAGAGTTTCACTATGGATCTGCTATACATGCCATTATAAGATGGGTAAAGGTGAAGTGCCTCCAGAATGTTCAATAAATAATTTGCAGTTGGCTCCAATTCCACCTGAGCTAAAATGTTTGAATACTTTAGAGCAGCACTTAATAGCATTACACATACCTTTACCCAAAGGTGGTCAAAATGGTGTGCATGGTCCAGTAACATGTGTTCCAGTAAATATTGTACAGATAATCTGTTGCCACTCTAACATGGAAGGGTCTTTGTTGCCAGTAAAGTTGAAACGCAAGCTAACAGATAAAGGCCATTGTGAAATCCAGTTTATTGATACATTGCACATAAGACAAGCATTGCACTGTTTGAAACAAGTAAATCTCCACTATAAAGATGTAAAGTTTAATGCAGCATGGGTCAATAACTTGGCAGAGATGCTTGTGCTGAGAGTTTAACAGATGTTCCTGACACAGAAGACGTTGCTGAGGATGAGCTCCTACATGACAGACGGTAACATTGTATGTTCCAGTATACATGTCTCATGCCTGTAGATATTGGACAAGACGCCCTCGAACAATACTTTGATGATGTGCTGAATTTGGCTCCTGCAGAAGGGAAGAATCCTGTACAGATGTGTGAGCATGACAATGAAGCTAAATGCTTTCCAGTATTGTTTCCTAATGGATGTAATACGTACAAAGCTGCTCGACTGCTTCATCTGACACGGTCAAGATATTTTAATAACAGGATTCTTCATGCTGATGGCAGGTTTGCACAAAATGTTGAATACATCTTTGCTCTGTACAGGTCAGAGTTAGAACAGGTGAAGTCCAGTGTGTCGGTTGCATTGCGAAAGGGAAAGGGTAACGTTTCCTCTGATACTATCAATGATGTTTTACAAAATGAAGAATCATTGAGAAACTTGTTGAAAGTAGATGGTCATCGTTTCCTCAAATCTATTCGAGGGACTCCAGCATGTTGGCAGGGAGCACAGCAGGATCTTATGGCTTGTGTGCGACAGCTTGGAATCCCAACTGGTTCTGCTCATTTTCTTCAGCTGACTTGCGTTGCGATCTCTTAAATAGTATTTTGAAACAGGAAGGGAGAATGCAGACGGTTGAGCAGTTGGAATGGGCAGACAGGTGTGAATTGTTGCGCCGTCATCCTGTCACTGCAGCGAGGACGTTTGATTTTCGCTGGCTTTGTTTTTTGAAAGAAGTTCTCATGTCCCAGTCAAAACCCATTGGCCAAATTATAGATTATTTTTATCGTGTGGAGTTTCAGCGGCGCGGTTCTCCTCATGTGCATTGTTTGTTTTGGATTGAGAATGCCCCAGTGATTGACAAACACAGATGAAGAAGTGATTCAATTTATTGACAAGTATGTGACTTGGAAAATGCCTTTACAAGATGAGAGTTTACTGGAGATTGTTTCATCTGTGCAGCAGCATTCCAAGCGGCATCCCAAACCGTGTAAAGAGAACAAGACCAAATGCCGTTTCAACTTTCCTAGGCCAGCAACAGGACGTACATTTATCTGTCGTGCTGCATCAAATCAAGAAAGAACACAAGCTTGCATTTGTAATGTGAACAGCAGTAACAATGTGTCGCAGTGCACGTGCCTCCCAAATGTCCAGAGTTCGCCAAGAATGAAAAAAGAAGAGGCTCTCAAAATATTGGCGGATATAAAACAGGCTTTGTCATAGCTAACACTGTCATCTGATAATGTGTACCATTTCTTTGACACATTAGGCATTGATCAACCAACTTTTGAGGAAGCATATCAGCGCTTAGCTAAGAAGACACAAGTGGTTTTAAAACGTGACAATGAAGTTTGGGTTAATCAATATAACAAATCTCTACTGAAGTGCTGGAATGCCAATCTAGACATACAATATGTGGTTGATGCATGTGTTGTGTACATCATTTCTTACATATCAAAGTCTGAAAGGCAAATGGGGCTGTTATTAGAACATGCACGGAGAGAGGCATCCAAACAGGGAAACATTGATGCTAAAGATGCTTTGAAGAAACTTGGCAGCGTTTATTTACGCCACAGAGATGTCGGTGCACAGGAGTCAGTGTACAGGTTAACAGGTATGCATCTGAAAGAGTGCTCTAGAAAAGTTGTCTTTGTACCAACAGGGGAAAATATTGTGGAAGAGTTTACCCATAAATGTGTCGAGGCCACAAGCAGCATCTGGAGACGTCACCGCAGCAAATGTGTGGATGACAAGTCTAGTTGATCGATATAAGAACAGGCCTGATGATCATTTCTTTAACAGCATGTGCTTGGCAACATCAGAATATCGTGTGCTGAGTAAAAATGAAAAATCTCAAATTAAACTGAATAACAGTGGTTGCATTATTAAACGCACCCGTACACAGCCTGCAGTTGTCCGATATGCACGGTTCTCTGAGAGAAAAAACCCTCAGGCATATTATCTCAGCATTTTGCAGTTGTTTCTGCCATATCGTGTAGAAAAACAGTTGAAACCTTCACATTTTGAGACCTTTCAACAGTTCTACATAAATGGTTATGTCAAGTTTACTGATGGCTCAAAACAGAGTGAAATCAGTTGTAGACACAAATAGAAGCAACTTTGGGGGAAAAGTGCAGATGAACTAGATAATATTGGCAGTTTGATTGACAGTGATGTTGTGCTTGAAGATGCGTGGTGTGAATTGTGTCCTGAGCAAGAGCTGGAGCGATTAGAGTGTCTGCAACAACGGCAAAACACTGAACATCTAGAAGAAGTTGAAAATATTCCAGATTTAGTCACAGACAGACAAGTATCACATTTAGAGAAACGCCAGAACATCATGTGCCGAACTGATGGTTTAGCATTAATTCGGAGTCTAAATGGGACACAACTGTCAATATTTTATAAAATTCCTCAGTGGTGCTTAGAAAAGGTTGGAGGGGAAAAACCCAGATCCACTGCATGTTTTTATCACAGGTGCTGCAGGTACTGGTCAAATAAAAAGCCACTTAATTCGAGCAATTCAGTATGAATCCATGCGATTGCTCTCACCACTGTGTCAGCATCCAGACTATATTAGTGTTTTATTGACGCCTCCAACTGGTATTGCTGCATATAATTTGCAAGCAACAACCAACCGTTCACAATACATTCCACATAGGTCAAGATATCCGTTTACCATAAACATCTTGGGAGAAAACAAGATCAATTCCTTACGAGCCAAATATATGGATCTTCAACCTCTCATTATTGATGAGATTTCCATGGTAGATCACAATCTTTTCACATACATTCAGGTCAGACTCAGACACATTAAACAAAGCCGTACCTTTTTTCTCTTTGGAAATGTCAGTGTCATTGCTGTAGGGGACTTTTTCCAACTGCCGCCAGTTAAAGGAAAACCCCTGTATGTAGATAATGATGGTTTTAACTTGTGGTCTTCGGTGTTGAAGGTTGTGGAACTGAAGCAGGTTGTTGGACAAAAGATCAGTTGTTTGCCCATTTGCTGAATAGAATTAGGACGACTCCAAAAAGAACCTCAATTTCACAGGAAGTATAACAGAACACACATTATGTGCGCCACCTTCAGTGTGTTTGTAATGAATGTGCAGGGTTTACTTTCACATGTTTCTGATTTAACTTCATCTGTGCAACATTTACATTGTAACTGCATTGCTGTCACAGAGACATGGTTGTGTGCTAAAATCTCTGTTGATTCTGTACAGATTCCAGGATATTCATTTCATAGTTGTCCACGTAGCTCATGTTACAGTAGCAACATTCCATCATTAGCTGCATTACAAACTGAACAACATGGAGCTGTTGGCATTTACACCTTAGACAACACCACCTATGACATTCTTAAACTTTCACCACTTCATTTAGAATGTGTAGTGTGTACTTGCAAAGAATTCAACATCTTGCTTGCGATTGTCTATCGACCTCCAAGTTGTAACATGTCATTGTTTAAAAAACATCTCTAACAGTTATTAGACATATTGGAGTTCCAAAGCAGCACTATTGCCATCATGGGAGATTTCAATGATGACATTAAAATCTGCCAATTTTTCACAAACAAAGGGTACATTCAACACGTAAAAAAAGAACCAACAACAGAAAAAGGCACACTAATTGACCATGTTTATGTGAAAACAAAGCACTACAATGTAGAAGCCAAAGTCCTTCCAACATAAGCAGTTCTTTAGGCAAGGCAAAGAATAAATAATAATAATTCCTTCGGTTACAATAGGGCTTCGCACCATCGGTGCTCGGGCCCTAATTAAAGCACAATTACCGTGTGCGCCTCTTGAACCAAGTGCAGGATAAAGTTAATTTAAGCACGTCTCTCTCTGCATCCAAGTTAACTCTGACCCATAATGCCATCGTGACACAGACACTCCTCACCTTGTCAGATGACCTTTCCACCAAAATAAAAGCTTGCACTAAGTTTAGGTCTATATTTACATAAAGACATAATTTGATTTAAATTTAACAGCTGTATATACTTTAGCAATCAGATTTATAACAATCATAACATAAGAACACCATCAATACATCTGACAATTACAGGTAGTATCACAGCAGCTATGTTCACATCTACACAGAAATAGCATAAATGAACTGTATCAGTCAGGATTTAGGCCTCATCACAGCACAGAGACAGCACTTGTTAAAGTAGTAAACGACCTCCTATGGGCCTCTGATCAGGGTTGCGTCACTATACTTGTGTTACTGGACCTCAGTGCAGCTTTTGACACCATTGATCATAGTATTCTCCTTCACAGATTAGAAAAGGTAGTAGGAATTAAGGGAACTGCCCTCTTGTGGCTCAGATCCTATTTGACTGATCGTTATCAGTTTGTAGATTTAGATGGTGACCATTCCTCATGTTCTCAAGTGGAGTTTGGTGTTCCACAGGGCTCAGTTTTAGGCCCACTGCTTTTTTCCCCCCTTTACATGCTTCCTCTGGGCAACATAATTCGTAAACATGGTATTAGTTTTCATTGTTATGCTGATGACACACAATTATATGTCTCAGCAAAACCAGATGAGAAAAACCAGTTTGCTAAAATCGAGCAGTGTGTGCAGGACATGAGAGATTGGATGTTAATTAATTTGCTTCTGCTTAATCCTGATAAGACAGAAGTTCTTGTTATAGGACCACAAGTAGCTAGAAGTAAGCTTCCTGATCACACTAACTTTAGATGGCCTTTCTGTTCCATCAAATGCAACAGTGAAAGACCTTGGTGTGATTATAGATTCCAGCCTTTCATTTGAAGTTCATGTAGATAATATTCCCAGGATAGCTTTCTTTCACCTTAGAAATATTGCCAAGATAAGAAACATATTGTCACTAAATGATGCAGAAAAACTAGTTCATGCTTTTATCACCTCTAGGTTGGACTATTGTAACTCCTTATTGTCTGGTTGTTCAACTAGGTGAAGCTTCAGTTAGTACAGAATGCAGCAGCGAGAGTCCTCACTAGAACCAGAAAATACGAGCACATCACCCCTATCTTATCTACACTGCATTGGCTCCCTGTGAAATTTCGCATCAACTTTAAGATACTACTTCTGACATTTAAAGCACTAAATGGTCTCGCGCCACAGTATTTGAGTGAACTGTTAGTGTCTTACGATTCGCCACGCCTACTTCCATCAAAGAATGCAGGCTGCCTGTCAGTACCACGTATTATTAAAACTACAGCAGGGGGCAGAGCTTTTTCTTACAAAGCCCCAAAGTTATGGAATAGTCTTCCTATTAATGTTCGGGACTCAGACACAGTCTCAGTGTTTAAGTCTAGGCTAAAAACCTATTTATTTAGCCAAGCATGTTTGTAAATAGATTAACCTTAGGTAAAGGAGCAGATCTGGGGGACTCATGGACGTAGAGTATTCTGGTGAACTGGTATGTTTAGATGCTGTCCTCCCCACTCTCATTATCACTCAGGTTTGTTGACGGTGAGGTGATTGGTTGCTTTACATCTCAGTTCCCCCTCATGTCTGTGTTTCCTTCTGGCTCCTCCCTTTTAGTTATGCTGTTATAGTTAGTCCTGCCGGAGTCCCTGCTTGCACTTTGCACTAAATATACATTCACTTCTGTCAGGGACGAGCGATGACGGAACGAAGAGATGGATCCAAAAGCAGAGGAGCAGAGATGATTTAGAGATGCTTGGGCTGGGTAGTCTGAAGCTGTGTACTGTGGAGAGATGAGAAGAGGAGCGAAAATGAAAGTTCGATGACGTTAGGTTTATCCGCGAGAGCGTTGAGCTGAAACGTGAAGCAAAGCCGAAGTCGAGGAGAGAAAGCGAGAGTTCGATGCCGTTAGATCCGTCAGCGAGAGCGTCGGGTCAAAACGTGAAACGAGAATCGGGAAAAACGAAGTGAGGTCGGTAACGTGAAAAAAACGAGAATATTGGAGCAAGATCACAATAATCTGCCAGCGAGATAGCGTGCCGCGACTCCTTATATCCCGGAAGAAATCAGCGCCAGATGAGGAACCGGTGTGTCGGCGAGGGGGGGCGTGTGACTAGAGATGACAGCGTGGGAAAAACATGGCCGCATGATGAGCAGCTTGACAGCCTGGGAACGGAAGCGTCAGAAGGCGGGTGCGCTCTTAGATCAGCGCGAAGGCACGGAGAGCGTGACAACTTCATTATACATGTTTGACTGTGACCATACCTAATTGCCATCTCTCCTCTTCTGCTCTCTCCTCTCTCTCTCCTTTTCCCTCTCTCTGTCTCTCTGTCGAGCTATACATGTTCGCTCCTGAGTTGCCAGTGATCCAGACCCCTCTGCCCTCTGGACCTGTTTAACCCGTCCTGGAGTCCTGCTTCTGGTTGGAGATCTCGTCGCATGGATGCCCCGTGTGGTCTGCCTGGGATGCGTGTGGTGGCCTCTTTATATTTCCTTAAAGTTAATTGTCTCCCTATACAACACATTTTTCAAATATTTACTTTTACACTGTTCAATATATTTGCTGTAACATTTTAGTATAATATCTGTATCTATAATCTTTTTTCCTTTTCAAGTATTTCATCAAAACTGCACTGTTACTGTTTTTGGATTAATGTTGTAACCTGGTCAGTGTGATGCATGTCCTTTGCAATAACCGTAACAAGTCTGTGACTCAGGACTATTAACAACTTCATAATGATTACCATTACAATTTTCTAAATACACTCCCTCATGTACCAACTGATTCATCTGGCACCTATACTGAAACCAGCGCCCGGACACATACGTATAGATGTCTATTCCTAAACAATCAGCAGCTGCTTGAATTTCTAACTCAGTTGTCCAACTACCAACGTAACACATTCTTGACTTCACTATATAATCGGCAATTGAGAAATACTCAGTTCTCAAAAAGCTCTTATCTAAAAGAGAACTGTTTTTAAGTTGCTTGACCACAGCAAGTCTTGCGTTTCTGTGGTACTTGTGTGTACCGGACACAGCTGCACTAACTGCCCTAAAGAAACAACGACCATCTGCAACTATGTGGACATTCTTACAGGGACGCCCTAAATCACCAACCTCTGAGAATATTAAATCCTCTTTCTGGAATTCTATATTGAACTGTGTGTTGAATATATTCAACTTTCATGTTGTTAACTAGCAAATGTTGTACAGATTTTGTCTGTCTTATTGGTGTTAGGGAACTTTGAAACTGTGGAGCATCATTACTGTCAGTGAGAGATACACACACCAAAGAGCTTTGGACTGATGCATGCTTTGGCTACTGTGTGTGTGTGTGTGTGTGTGTGTGTGTGTGTGTGTGTGTGTGTGTGTGTGTATCAAATGGTCTTCACATGTAAAGTACAACACAACACTGGTACCATCGGCATCAGCCATTCAATCTGCATCACAAGCATGTGAGTCGACTACGGCATATTGACCTTCTCCTGCAATAACTGTACAGCCAAATATTGTCAAAGCATGCATCATACTGCATACACATCTTTTTCAAACTCTCTTAAACTACTGTACACAGCTTCAATCAGTGGACCTTCAACTACATCTACATCTCCAGACACCACATTACCATGTTCTGCTGTGAACGTCACTCCATCAAGAACCCACTGCTTCGGCAAATCTGGGACAGACAGCAGTGTAGCCTGTTGACTCATCAAATTGTTGTCTCGCAAGAAAGTGTACGTCTCGCCACCTTCAGCAGAAGTTGAAAACCCTACGACATGTATGTTTGAGTCGCCCCACAAAAGGTGATTGCAGTAGCCTAAGTGCTGCAAGGTCAGTCAGGGGATCATTTCATCAGGGACCCTCAGATTGTGTATGCAGGCGTTCAGTGTATGGCTATCATTCAACATGACACCTGTACCATCCTTCTCAGTCAGAGAAATTGCACTTACCTGCTCATGAATACAAGCCAGCCATTTCCATGACTTGGACTTTTTTCTCTGACGAGAATCTTTTCACAAAAGTAAAAGTCCCACTTCATTTAATAGTGTACAATAATAAAACCATAAAATGGTCATTCATGCCCAACATACCTGGGTGTTTTGCCTGCTGTCTCTTGGTGACAGAACTCCTGGGCCCGTATTCACAAAGCTTCTTAAGCCTAAAAGTTGCTCCTAGTGACGAAATTCTAAGAAAAATCTTTAGAATTATGGCATTTTCTTAGGATTAAATCTTAGTAAAGATAAAAATGATTCACAAAACATCTTGGCTCTAAAAACAGCTCCTAAGGTCAACTTTGTTAAGAGTACAGAGGAGGACTTATAGGTTTAAGAGTTTCTATAGTGGAGGACAAAATGGCTGAAAAGAAATATTCCCCAAACATTTGGACGTAAAGCTAAAAGTAAACGCTGCTTTTCTATCAATTTTGGTTTTCTTGTTGTTTTACTTCCTTCCATCTCTCTTGCATTGTTGACGACAGACCATCCAAAAGTGCAACTTAAATAAACTGTCCTGCCATCATGTAAATTGTAAAAGCTGAGACATTTTGCTCCCATCAATCTGAAATGGATCACAAGTAATAAAATCAGTTTAGTAAATAAATGTAACAACTTAAAGTAACTACAGTGTGGAAATTGGTTGTTTCAAAAGTAGACATTTTCAACATTTGGGTGTTTGTCTTTAAGACATTTAGCTATAACAGAAAGTTTGCATAAAGTAGCCTGTATTCATGATTATACAATTACGATTCACTGTTTGTGAAGACAGAATACATGATTGCAAAGGTTTTGAAATGAGCTCTTTGGTCTGAGGTCATTTTTTTTTATTAACCAATCACAGTCCTTGAATTGCTGCATCATCCCTAGCAACAGGGTCGACCACACCTCCTCACTAAGATAAAAGTTTTTCTACTTTCCTTACTCAGAGTTGCTCTAAAAAGGTTTCCTAAATCACTTTTATTCTAAGACTCCCAGCTAGGACTTGAAGTTAAGATAGGAGCTCTTTGAGAGAATTCTAAAAAGCTTTGTGGATACGGGCCCTGGTCTCTCGCTCTTAGCATCACTCCATACTTCTAATAAAACAAACACCTACTTTCTACTTTGATGAAACAAAATGTCAAACGCTCAACATGGTGTTTTATCTTTGGAACAGGTGTGCAACTTGTAAATAACTCATGAAATAATAAAGTTACGTTAAAACCAAGCACACCATTGTTTTTCTTGTGAAATTCCCAATAAGTTTGATGTGTCACATGACCCTCTTCCTATTGAAAAAACAAAAGTTGGTTCCAAGATGGCCGACTTCTAAATGGCCACCATGGTCACCACCCATCTTGAAAAGTTTGCCCCCTCACAGATACTAATGTGCCACAAACAGGATGTTAATATCACGTCACCAACCATTCCCATTTTATTAAGGTGTATCCATATAAAATGGCCCACCCTGTATATAATTCTTGCAATGTTTTAGAGATGATAGTATGCTGATTTAGTTACTACTTTGACATGACTATTGAAACTAAGGTCTGTCTTTATCTTGGCAGTGGGAGCATATACAGGCTAAACAGGAGCGGTGCAAGTATTGAGACTTGTGGAACTCCTCAGGTCATGGACGTCCAGTTAGACTTATGCTCTCTTATACTCACAAAATAACCTCTCCCTTCTAAATATGACCTGAACCATTTGAGTACCATGCCAGAAAGCCCGACCCAGTGTTCCAGTCTTTCTATTAGTATGTTATGATCGACAGTGTCAAATGCAGCACTAAGATCTAGCAGTACCAGCACTGATATTATGCCCGAGTCAGAATTTAAACGAATATCATTTATTATCTGTATGAGCGCTGTCTGTACTGTGATGCGCTCGGAAGCCAGATTGAAAACTGTCCAGGTATCCGTTTGAGTTTAAGTGGTTGGTCACCTGATATAAAAAACAACCTTTTCAATAATCTTGCCTATAAAAGGAAGATTTGTTATTGGTCTGTAGTTATTTCATATGGAATTATCAAGATTATTCTTTGTCAGAAGTGGCTTAACAACCACTTCTAAAAGATCTGTTTCCAAACAGTTAAACACACGTTTGAACAAGAGATGTGGGAAGTGTGTCAAGGTCGCAGGTTGATGATTTGAGGTTCTGTACTATTTATTCCTAGATTTTGTTATCAAGTGCTTGAACGACAGAGAGTAACTGTTTGAGGTTGTGTTTGAGTTTTTCCTGACCTCTGCACAACATGATGTGTTAATAGCCGTTTAAATATAACTGATTTTCTCAGAAAAGAAGGAAGCAAACTCATTGCATTTGCTGTCGGAGAGCATTTCAATGGGAATCTGACTTGGTGGGTTTGTCAGTCTCTCAACTAAGTTGCTGTTTATAATGTTTGAGAAGAAGATCTGTCTAGCTGGACTGAAGGCTGTCTTTATAGATTCTATAATGATTTCAAGTTTCGTCTTCCGCCACATCTGCTCAGCTTTTTCGGCATCGTCTTTTCATATTCTGAACTGCTGTTGATTTTCTCCTGTCTGCCCCCCTTTCAGAACTTTTCTGGACAATATCAATAACATTCTTAACTTTTGAGTTAAAGGAATCAAGATGATCAACAGAGTCTGCAGAAATGCTTGGTGTTAAGGATATTGCCTTCATAAATAGTGCACTTGTGTCCTCATTAATGCATTTTTTCCTGACAGACACAGATCTAGATTCCATGGTAACAGATCAATATATCAAAGATAGATGCAGTAAGTTATACATTTTAATAAAATCAACTAAATTCCTTAAAGATTTGATTCGCCTCTGACAAACAGCTGAAACCCTACAAACAACTCCAGTGGTTTTGTGAGCATGAGAAGTCATTTTCACACATGAACTGGCCACTACATTGTTTTCGGTCATCAACATTCAAAAGGTGAGCAAGTGAATTCTTGGAGTTTGTGACTTTGGGTGAAGGCAGTGTAGTTATACATTATACAACCCTACATTCTTAGTTTTTTATACCCCAGTTGTAATGTTCTCACAGCCAAGCAGCATATAGCTGTTATTGTTTTGGCCAACCAGAGTATAATGATGAGTTTCCCCCCCATTACATAATCAGACTTGTCAGTTTCTTTTTGTTTATGTTGTAGTGACTGAATATTTTGAGGAGTTTAAACAAATGAAACAAGAAACCAAACACCTCTCATTATCATGCTGTTTAAAAAAAGAAACTACACTTAGATACAAGTTTTTCATCCAAGACCAGCTCTTACAGCTTCCCAGTCACTCATACAAACAAACTAAGCCCCTCTCTCTGTAGCACCTTTATATTCTTCTCTCCTACTAATGACCCTGTGCAAACATCACACCTGAGAGTTATGTATGGTTAATTAGAGAGAACACAAGTAGTACTTCATCTATAGTACATAAATATAGTGTTGCCTCATTCGATATATTTTTAACCTTAAATTATTGTATGCATTTTTATATTTTGCACCATACATTTTTTAACCAGAGGAGTGGAATAAACTTAGTGTTTGATTGTTACTAGCAGAACAGGCAATTCTGGAGTCATCAGTAATTAGTGAAGAAATTAAATGAAACAACTTCACCTGGTAAGCATTAAGGAAGAGTTTAAAGAGGGAGCCATTTTCCAGCTCATTTAATTAAGAAAGAGAATGAAGGTTGAAGCTGCGCAGAGGTTTTGCTATAGCTGTTAAAACTTGGCAACAAAATATAAGAATATAGCTCAAGTCTTTAACTGCATGTTTTTTGTAAAAAAAAAAAAAAACCTTGCAAAGATAGATATGCTCCATATTTGTATATAACACAAATAATAAATGTTAAGGTTTCATGACAATACATTTTTTTTAATTCCCATCTGTTGGTGTTAATCTTTCAACAATAAACATGACACACAGTTCAATTAATGCTCCATGTGTGCAAGAATGTATGTGCAGAAAGATATGTATGTAAAAGCTGCAGTAAAACTAAGACCCCCATTGTGACTGAAGCTGTAGTTTAACAATAGCTATTCAGACTGCAGATATAGCAAAGACAGAGTTGTTCTAATAGCAGACACTCCCCCCCCCCCCCTCCCCCCCACTCCAGTGACCCTATTAAAGTTTCATGTGGAGTAATTCTACATGGAGAGATGGACCATGTCTGCTTTATTATATTTTAATATATTTATTTTTTCATTTGAGTAGTTTTATTCAACAATCAGTATGTTACCTTGATCAGCTGTTTATTGGCTGAGACCTTACAGAATCTACATCACATTGGCATAATGATATGCAAGTTGTAATATTTTGACAGCTCAAAGTAGGGATGTGCAGAACGAAGCTTCCGAAGCAGTGACGCTTTTACAACAAACCGCGTTGACGCTTCGAAGCTTTGACACGGTGCTCTCTTGTGGTCAAAAGAAAAATCTCTACACCAGCTGTGCCATTCACATGTTTTGTTCATTGTAAGGTTTTGTTTGTATATTTAATAAACGTATGTAATTAGCAAGATGTTTGTGTGCAGAGTTTACATTTTTTTCCCCCTTTTTTTGTTTTGGACAATATAATGGCAGTAAAGACTTTGTTTTTCATTTGTATTTATATCAAACTGTTCCCCTTCTACATAGAGACCTATAGGCCTGCGTGATTTTATTCATTTATTTATTTATTTATTTTTTGGTGTGTTAATTACAAAACATCACAAACATGAATATTGTAGAAAAATTTAACCAAAAGCGCGCACACACGCAACTACATATTTTTAGACAAGAATATTATTTGTGTTGCTGCGCTGGAGCGTAAGCGGCCCTTTTATTTCCTTTCTCACCAGCTTTTAGAAAATATTTCTTCACACGGAGCAGATGTGGCCATAATTGCTTGATATTTCCTATAGATGGGGGTACTCTTCATGGGCCTTCCAGTATTTGAGAGGGTCCTCACTTCGAGCGAGGTATGCATCACTGATGTACCTCTTGACCTCTATATCTGATGGAAACATCAGTATTGCAGCTATGACGCCGTTGTGTTTCACTGACTCGGCTATCCAGGAGCTCCCACAGGACATCTGAAGATGGAGGATGCTGAGCTGATGATGCCTCTGCTTGTGAATGCCCACTGGTTAATTCAATAAAATTTTATTTGTATAGCGCTTTTAACAATTGACATTGTCGCAAAGCAGCTTTACACACAATCAAAAGAATTAAATTTGTATGAAATGTGAATGTGTATGAATCAAAATAAGATCGTCCCTGATGAGCAAGCCGAGGGCGACGGTGGCAAGGAAAAACTCCCTGAGATGGTAATAGGAAGAAACCTTGAGAGGAACCAGAAAAAAATAATACCTAACCATCTTTCGTCAAAATGGTTTTTGACAGTTTTATTGCCCCTTTTATGACCCCTTATGACTTTTGGATGACCTTTTTAGGATGTTTTTCATGGCCTAGAGGAATGATAAAAAGGCGTGTGTAACGATGCTTATGCATTAGACATTGTTTCATTTATTTGTTGTAAGAAGTTGATTGTAGGTGCTTGGAGTTTTTCCTATTATCGGGGGAAAATGAAACCTTGTGATGGGCCTTTGACGGCTGTGTACGAGTCGTCTTTAATTAGAGCTCCGAAGAAATGTGTTTATCTCCGGCGAACTTAGCAACCACCGCATGAATCGCTTCGGAAAGAGATGAGTCTGGATTCGGGGCGCAAGTGGGGATTCGTGTTTAAATATTTAGATTTTTTTTTTCTTTTTTACCAACTGGAGAACGGTGAAACATTCAACATGGGTGTTGAAAAAATCACATTCAACAACTGGAGTGTTGATCTTGATGGTCTTTAATCTACTTAAAGAAAAGATTAAAGGAACCTTACCAGAGAGTGAGAACTTAAAACTCTGGGACGAGCTTAAATTTCTCAATGAAACAACAGCAACAAAGACTGTGCTGCACAACGGACCTAAGAAAAGACTAATGAGAATAATATGGAAAACAAAAGCTGAAATGGTTTTACCGCGTGAGCTGGGATTTGACCAGCGAGAACGAGCCCGAGGGACCGGTGGCCGTGGAGCGCTTCAACACAGTGCGGAGTTTTCCACACGGCTCTGAGCATCCCAGTCAACGCATGGATCAGAATGCATGAAGATTACGGGGAGCGAATCACGGGACTTTTCCACAAGAGTCGCGATTGGAGAGATCAGGTCGTGACGAGACGGGCTCTCTTCTTCTAGCCCCGCCTCCTCCTCCTCTTCAGGCGGTTAGTTTAAATCCCTCTAGCTTCCAGCTTTGACACAACGGGCTCATCATCCGAATTTATGTCTTCAGCGTCATGGCGAGCGCATCCTCATCAGAACCCTCGGTGCTTTCAACGATGCCTGAAAGTCAGCTGACTGATTCAGGGGACGGCAGCGAGCGTGCGCCGGTTACGCTGTACTACGATGAGACAGACGGATGGCTGTCTGTAAAATCTGTGGTGACAAGGCTGTTGTCTATAGTCTTGTATCGCTACTTAGAGGAAACCTGCTACGGTTGCAGCGTTGACCATCCTAGTCAGAAACATCACGCGTGTCTGTGGGATATTCCGGATGATTTTGGAAAATGGGTAACTGAGAAAATGGAGCTCGTATACGCACGAGTATCTGGTGATCAGCGAAATGCAGAGACTTGTGTTTAAAGTAATCGAAAACAGTCGACGACGCTTTAAAGTTTAAATCCCATTTCAGTTGTGTACCTGATGAGGTAAAGAGATTCTGTGTATTAGATCTGTAACTGGCTCACACACTGGGACGAGCTTGTGCAAGGAACATTACACGTAAACGAGAATTCCCCAGTCAGTACCTTTTTGTAAGATTATTGATGTTTTGAATGAACAAATCAACATGCATCATACATTTACACTTTGTTTTTAATACAAATAACCATAATGCATAATCATTCTGTAGCTATTGTTAATGATTTTGAGAAAAATACATCTTTTACATAGAAATGGCAATTTATTCCTTACACAAGCTTTGAAAGTGATCAAACGCTGTTAATATTATGTGATTGTTTCTTTTTTTCTTGTATGGTGTTAATTAAATAATCTGTTGAAATAAAATGTGTGAACAAAAATAAAGGATCTTTTTATTCTTAGATGAGGATTACTATTTAAAAAAAAATAAATTTTAAAGAAAGCAAGAAATTCAAGTCTCATGTAAACAAGCACAGTACAGTGGAACGTTGGATTACGAGCATAATTCGTTCCGGAAGTGGGCTCGTATTCCAAAACACTCTTAAACCAAATCATCATTTCCCATAAGAAATAATGAAAACTCAAATTATTCGTTCCACAGCCCCCAAAAATAAATACATAAAAATAATTAATACAATCTATAAAATGAAAATAAAACAAATTAATCTGCACTTTACCTTTAAAAAAAAAAGTACAAATAAATCCTGACAGATAAGTGTTTCCATTGGTGCACGCACGCGCCATGTGTGTGGAATTAGCCCCTATCCCTCGCCTCGTTTTACACAGTAACATTCCTCCTCCCTCTCCCCACCTCGCTTTTTCACAACAGTTTCACAACAAGCACACACACACAATAGAAACACCGTTTTAACAGGAAAAAAAAAATCTCTCTGAGACTGACATGAGCATATATTAACAGACACACTTTATGCACTGGTTGTAAAACTTAAAAACACAGCGGAAACACCGGTTTAACAGGAAAAAAAATGAAATCTCTCTAACCAGGCGTGAGCGCATACTAAGGGAATCACTGCTGTAAAGTAAAAAAAAAAACAAATGAACCAGCACCTTACCTTTGAAAAGAATCGCGACAGAGCAGAGTTTCTGTGTCTTTGTGAAGCCGGGAGGGGTGAAAAGGGGAGAGAGTCTGTGTGTGTGTGTGTGTTTCAGTGTCAAATTGCGCACGCACGAGCAGAGTTTCTGTGTTTGCAAAGCCGGGGGGGGGGGGGGAGTGAGAGAGTGACGCTCGGTGTCAAAATAAGTCGCATGTGTGAAGCATGATACTCGGCGCTCGTAAACTAATACTTGCTCGGTTTCCGAATAAAAAATTATTTAAAATCTTTGCTCGGTTTGCGGAACACTCGTTACTCGCAATCCGAGGTTCCACTGTATATGTAAACAGACACTTCCTAAACGAGCGGGTCACAGTGATGAGACTAATGGGTCATAAAACACTTCTCAGCATTAAGCCTAACAGGTCATAAAATGCATGCGCGCGCGCACACACACACACACACACACACACACACACACCTTGAACGAAAAAAAGACTAGTGTGAACTAAATCAGAGAGTGAGTCTTAACCATAAACATGCATTCAATTCATGAACAAAGTTTTACGATTAAAAAAAAAAAAAGACCAAGTTAGAGATGTCTCGAAACCTCAGCAAGCTGATTACGATCTATTACGATCCTTCACACCCCTCTTGTTTCGGAGGGGTGCAGAGGTTGCATAAGGCCGTGCAAAACAAATTTGGGCAGAAAATAAATCTCAAGAGGGTTAAGGATTTTCTACCCGAACAAGACACATACACATTGCATAAACAGGCCAGAACGCGATTTCCTCATAATAGTTTTTACCTCGAGACCTCTCAATCAGTTTCAAGCAGATCTCTGTGATGTGGAGAAACTGAATCCATCGTTGTATGATGCCAAGTATTTACTGACAGTGATGGATGTTTCTTCAAAGAAAGCTTATGTAAGAGCTATAAAGAAAAAATCAGCTACCGAGGTAACCAGCGCCTTCACATCGATTTTAAAAGACAGTGGGGTTCCACGTTTCCTTCAAACAGACAAAGGGAGTGAATTTTACAATAAAACTTTTCAAACTATAATGAGAAGAAATAACATCACGCTTTTCAGCACGTCCAGCAACATGAAAGCCTGCGTGGTCGAGAGATATAATCGGACGTTAAAATCTTTTTCGATATTTCACCACTAAATACTTTTTTAGATACATCAATGTGCTGCAGGATTTCATCAAAAGCTATAACACCTACCAATCCAGGATAAAAATGACCCCTATGCAAGTGACTCCTGAACACTTCTCAAGTTTTTCAAAACCTGTATGGTACATTCCCTCTACGGCACAAGAAAAATATTAAAATAAGGGCAACCTGACGAGAATATTCAAGCTGAGAGGGGTTTTTGAGAAAATACAGTTTTACAGACGAAATATTTACGGTAGCCGAATGCATACCATGTTTTCCTCCCGTGTATAAATTAAAGGATTGACAGTGAATTAAATTAAATTTTACTTCTGCAGTGGTTTTAACAATGGTCATTGTCTCAAAGCAGCTTAAAAGAAATGAAAAGGAAAAGAAAAATTTATGGAACTGTATGTGTAAGAAAAATGTGTCTATATAATGAGATTTTCCCTGATGAGCAAGTCAAGGGTGACGGCGACAGTGGCAAGGAAAAACTCCGAGATGGTTGTAGGAAGAAACCTTGAGAGGAACCAGACTCAACAGGGAACCCATCCTCATCTGGGTGATAACGGATAGAAATTTCATGAAACATCATGTGTGTTATGCAGCTGAAAATTCAGTATAACAAAAGTTACTTAACTTAACATGAAGTCCAGTTCAGCACAGGGATGAGTCCGCAGAGTGCAGATGGGGGTCGGGATCACTGGGAGCTCAGGAGCAGCATGTGTAGCTCCAAACCAACATGAAGAAGAATTCAGCTGGAGCAGGTCCTTCTCTGGATGCCTCAGGAACCTCGCAGGGTCGGCCTCTGTCTACTGAAGCTGGCACGATCTCCAGATGCCTCGGGATGGGTGGAAAAATAAAGAGCAGGTGAAAAGAATTAGCGTGGTTGCCATTCAGGATAGATGCTGGTATGTTTAGATGCTGTCCTCCCCACTCTCATTGTTCACTCAGGTTTGTTGACGGTGAGGTGATTGGTTGCTTTACATCTTAGGGAACTCTCATGTCTGTGTTTCCTTCTGGCTCTCCCTTTACGTTATGCTGTTATAGTTAAGCAGGAGTCCCTGCTTGCACTTTGCACTAAATATACATTCACCTTATACATGTTGACTGTGACCAGACCTAACTGCCATCTCTCCTTATTTTATGCTCTCTCCTTTTCCCTCTCCCTGTCTCTGTTGAGCTATACATGTCGCTCTTGAGCTGCCAGTGATCCAGCCCCCTCTGCCCTCTGGACCTGTCTAACCCATCCTGCTTCTGGTTGGAGATCTCATTGCATGGATGCCCTGTGTGGTCTGCCTGGGATTGCGTGTGGTGGCTGGGGATGGTTTCCACAAAGACTGTCCTGTCCTCGACTGATGCAGACAGCTCTTTTCTGGGGACCTGAATTCAATCAATCGATAGCTCAGGACTGGAATCTCCTACAGTCTACCTGAGCCTCCAGGAACAAACTGGACTGCATTTTAATTTTAACACATCTCCTGTTATACTGAACATCCAGTCTTACACATTATTATGCTGATCAATCCCTGCTGTCCAGTTTTCACCCAGATGAGGATGGGTTCCCTGTTGAGTCTGGTTCCTCTCAAGGTTTCTTCCTATTGCCATCTCAGGGAGTTTTTCCTTGCCACCATCCCCCTCGGCTTGCTCATCAGGGCCACTCTTATCATTTGTCATTCATCCATTCACATTTCATACAAACTTAATTCTTTTGATTGTCGCAAAGTAGCTTTACACAATGTCAATTGTTAAAAGTGCTATACAAATAAAAATCAGTTGAATTTGTGAAACATGACATGATTTTTCACTTTTAAATGGAATCACCTGTGCCATTATTAAGCACAATGATGTAGCAGTGCTGGGATGACTGGGATGGTGATGGCTTCCGTGTGGTTGTGTATCATCAAATCTTCGTTGTGTATTAAGGCACATTACAAATGTGGCTGCTGGTAATGATAGAAGCTTGAAGATTTTTGAAATTAGGTGTTTGTGCTGTGTCTAAAAATAGCAAACCAAGTGTCAGTGTGTCAGAACTTGGATGTGATGACACCATTAAGAAGAGCTGTATGGGTAAGAAGAGGAGATATTAGTGTAAAAATGTGACTGTGGAAAAAGTGGGTAGTTATTAAGAAAGAGAAACTCTTTGTAGAGGAGAGCACAGAAAGACTTGGATCAAATGGCAAAGTTGATGCTGATTCTGATGTACTTTGTTTGGGTGATGAGAGAAACAGAATGTTTAATTTCAAGCCCGTGTGTAATGAAACCAAAAATTATGTAGCAAACTTTGTATAGAGTTCTATGGTGAAAACATGGTGTTTTCCGCCAATTAGCAGGACAATGAGCCATCCTTGTAAGACTGTTAGTATTGTAGGGTACACAGAAACTTCATCGGGCAGTGAGACTTTCCATTGTAAAACACATGCAAGAGCACAGTGAGGATACAGAAATCTCTTAAGACATCAGTATTCATGTATAAAAGATTATTTAGCGACATCCAGAATGAGGTTTGTGGGGTCATGGGCCACAGAGGTGGAGAGTCACGTGATAAGTATTTAGGGGTGGAGATTTATACTTACCATAAGAAGTGGTTGAAGTTCAGCTGTATCCATGAAAGGACTTGCAATGATGGTGTATACATCTACAGCATACTAGAGAGAATCATTATGAAGTTGTGGTTTGTGTGAAACAACCCAATAGTCAGTTGTGTTAAGCTGTGCCAAACAGTGTAATGAAGTAAAACGTATGTGTCCAAGACAGCAGGTGAAGGTACAAAGTGAAATTGAAGCGAATAATGAAATGGAAGCTTCTGTTGTTGGTGATGCCAAAGAGACTGTTTAGTGAAAGGGAAACATATTGGAAAAGGTTTTATTTATTGAAAAGAGTCAAAGCCAAAATTGCTGTGCGCACAAGGCAACATGTTTTTAAGAAATATCATTGCAATGCAGAGTTTCAAAAACTTAAATGCGAATACGATAAGGTATCACAGATGTTGTATAAAGTCATTAAAAACAGTAAATTGAAATATAAATAAAGACCAGCAGCATCAGTGTAAACTAAAAAATAGTCAGATAAAATACAGATCTGGCTATTAAGAATGCATGCTTTTTCCCACGAGATCCCGCAATTTGGCGCGCGACATGCCGCGAGATCCCTTAAGCAGCATCTCGGGAATTTAAATGAATGTGCTTCACTGAATATCCGCCAGATGGCGCATGGAAGGACTTTATCTAAAACCAGACCAAGTACAACGAAGAATTGTGTATAATTATTTAGCCTAAAACAATATTGTTTCCAATCCTGAAGCAAACATGGATTTTTTGTTTTACAAAATAATGATGAAGAGATGCCCTAAATTATGAGATGCCCTATAGGGCTTAAATCAAACTTCACTCATGCACACACATGAAACACTTGCATACACATATATGAAACAGTCACACATCTATATATACTATACTAAGTGCTCAAACAACTACATATGAAATGCGCGCGCGCACACACACACACACACACACACACACACACACACACACACACACACACACACACACCAATGAGATACACGCACATATACTGTACACAAATTCTCCGTGCACATACGCCTTCTGTGAGTGCTTCGGGCTTTTTATAAAAAATAATAATCATGCTTTTTTGCTGTTTGTGTCCAGCATTGAATAATTTTCATCCATTATTTGACCACGGCTGGAGATAATAGCTGGAATGTGATTGAAAATTTATTACTGAAATAAAGCTGTTCATCGGCGTGCGTGAACCCGCGGCTCGTACTTTAACTTTACAAAAGGTGCAGACATACTCCCCCAGAAAGTCATCGCCTCTTGCAATAATACAGATCAAACATACATCACCTGTCCATAAATAAAAAGGAATATTTAGGCATATACGCAAAATGCATTTCACTTAAAGCAGGGGTCTCAAACTCAGTTCCTGGAGGGCCGCAGCCCCGCAGAGTTTTGTTCCAACCCTGCTCCAACATACATACTAAGTAGTTTTCAAATAAGCCTTAATGACTTGTTTAGTTGGATCAGGTGTTTTTAATTATGGTTGGAACAAAACTCTGTAGGGCTGCGGCCCTCCAGGAATTGAGTTTGAGACCCCTGACTTAAAGGAAAGTAGACGTACTAAGCTCCAGTTCATTGTGATGCGGACAAAAGGTCCAGGAAGGAAACAGTTCATTAAATTTATGAATTACACTCAAAGTATCAACTCCAACTATGAAGACCTGTTGTTCAGTTGTTCCCCGCACGGAGAGTTTGTGTGCGTTTCTGCGCGTCTCATACAGTACTGTACACTGTAAAATATGTTTTTTTGTGATTGTAAATAAATAGTCTAATTTAAGTACATTTTACAAATTCTATTTTGTCTTTTTATTTGAAAATGTTACATTTAATTCAATAAGCTATTTGAGGTTTTGTAGTAATTTATTGCGCTTGAATACATAATATTCAAATGGAGTAAACTCCAATGGAAACTAGCAAGTATTATTTACTTGGTTTTGTCATTTAATGAACTAATGCAAAAATGGCAAACTCAAGTAAAAGCTTACTCCACGAAGCCAGGCAATCTATGCGCATGCTCTCTTGGGTCAGAAGTGGCTCGCAGAAGAAAAGAAAACCAACAGATATTTTCTCGAAGAAGGTTTATACACGGTAAGTTATGAAATATATTTGTTTATTGGTCAATTTAGTTACGGTTGCAGTAAAGTGTGTAGCTGTTAAGCTGTCCTGGTGGTTAAAGATTTAACCATAGACTGTAAGTTAATGCGTTGATGGAGTTGCATTCGCTAAACAACCAATTTGAACAAAAAGTTATTAGCAACTAGCATCTGTGTCAAAAATAATTGTCTTGTATTTTACATGTAATCGCCGGAGAACTTTAATGTACAGTGAACTTTGAAATTAACTTTGCCTGACGCGAGCGGAGCGGCATGTCGTGACAAATGGCAATACAACCCAATTGCTTGTGTGTTCACCTGTGTGAATAAATAATCTATGAATGATAAATACTCGTTCTATCTGAATGATAAATACTCGTTTTCTAATTAGAACATGTAAAGCCTCGTATGTCATATTTACGACCCGGAATGATTGATACCCGAGTCCCGAGATGGGTGGGCTTTAATTTTAAACGTGAAAGCCGTTAACCCCCCATGAGTCCACATCAATTACACTGTGTTGTCATCGATAAAATCGATAAGCATTTGATGTATATTAGTCAAGTTAAAAGAGATTATATTCCTTATTGGACATAATGCATTACTCGGTACTGTATGTGTTCAGGTGATTTTTGTTATGGTCTCTTCACGTCCCAATAACTTGATCGTTTTGTTATCACAAGTTATCAACATCTGATACGTCATCAGCGCATTCACGTTGTTTTTAACATTCCAAATAAATAAAATCACTATTTACTTAAATTTGTTAATCTATTTCTTAATATTTATAACATATATGTTCCACAGATTGCACTCACCATTCACGCTCATTCATGCAAGGTAAGTTGGCAATACTTCTTACAGTCTATACAACATTGATTAACTTTGAAGTATGACAGATTTCTAGAGATATACACGTGTATATACAACCACACTCACATATACATATAACTTTGCAAGATATAAACACACAAGCGTCACTTCTGGTTTCAGTATTAAATCTTAGGGTGTTTGTGTTGAGATCAACTCTTTTGAAAAGAAAGAAGACAACTGAAAAGTCTTGCCCCAAAGGCATGAAAAGACCCAGAAAGGCTGAAGTAAACTATTTGCCCCCATTTCTATTTGGGGAAACTTTAGAGAAGGAGAGAGTTGATCTTCTTAAAGAAATTCCGAAGAAAAACAACAAAAAAAGTCATTTGGTGGATTAATGGAGAAGACTTTCTCCTATCGAAGATTAGAAATCATTAATCACTGCCCAGCTGTCCAAGATTTCATGGAGAGATGGCCAGCTCTTTTTTGTGAATGAGGTCAAATTTTGTTATTTTTTTGCTGGCTTGATGGCTCCATGTAGGTACTTACAAACTTTTTGGAACTTCATTAATTAAGAACATTTTTTATTTTATTAGTATAGCATGGGGTGTGTGTGTGTGGCCAAAATAATGTTTGACTACAAAATCTTAAGCATGTTACTTTTATTTTCTTTTGTCTTAGATAAAGAATGAGTTCAGAAGGATAACCACAGTTCTCCTCGAGCCAACCTTTTCTGCAAAAATTGGACTTCTATTCACCAAAGCTCCTGGATCTGTTTAAAATGAAGGGTAGGGATGCAGGCATAAAACTTCGAAGTGTACTAGATTCACTGAGCCAGGTAATCAGTATTTATTGCACATCTGATATCCTGCTGCTTCCTGACTTTACAGATATGCAGTTGTATGTAGATGAAAGTGTACAGTGTTGATGTCTGGTGTCATTTATTTGTTTTTAACAGCAAATTGAAGATAAGTGAGATACTGTGATTCACTGCCTACTTTCCTATCTGGGAGAATCATCTGAGGAGCTCATTGAAGCCTACCAGGTACATAAAGCAAATAAATTCTAATTTCGATTTGACTTCGGGTATGTACAGTACAGTACTGAAAGTTTAAGGCACATTAGTATTTTCCCAAACATTCGTTTTGCCATTATTTATAATAATCAGTGACATTTTTGTATGCACAGGGAGTCTGACAACAGTTGGTGCTCCACAGAAGATCTTGTCTCAGAATCATTCAGACTGTCTCTTATAATTTGAAGGAAGAGAGAAAACCGAGACTGCCAACATTCTGAAAAACTATGGCAAAAAATGCTTTAAAAAAACTACATTCAAAGCAACCTGATCAAGTAAAAACAATAACTGCTTTAACTGCAAATAGTAAGCACACCAAATATTGATTGTCAGTAGAAAGTAAATGAAAATCAATTTATGAAAGCATTTTGAAATAATTCCCACTTTTGAATTTTTACACAAGGACCTAAAACGTTTTACAGTACTGTAGCTTTGCAGGTAATTACGTGTCTTGCAGTTGCAGTTTTTCTTCTTGTTTCATATAAAAACAGATTTAATGATGGTGAGACCAAATCTCTGTGTGGAGCACTTATAACATTAAAAATTAAAGAGAACATCTAACTTACTATCCCTTATTGTAACCACTTTGCACTTATTTATGTATTTGACAGGATGTCAGCAGAGACATGATTAAAGATAGCTTCACCAATCACGTAATGAAGATCATTAAACTGGGCAGCACTGCAGGAGAGGAAGATGCCAACATAGCTGACGTCATCGTCATTGAGGGAACTGAGGCGCTGTTGGGATGTAAGAGTCTCACAAATGCGTCCCTTCTGCTCATGGGCTTCATTTACTCCCTAAACTTGAGCTATTCCCCAAAGCTGAGAAAAACCTTTGAAGTTTTCTCCTAAGGTTAGCTCTTTGCATTGAAAGCTACTAAAGTAAGTCTGCCAGTGGGCCATTTTGTTTGACACGGACACTTTTTATTTTGTATTTGTTCATTTGTTTGGCAAATGAGCATGTTCTTTAAACGTTTGTTAATGTAAGTTAGGGCCAAGTTTGTTCTGTACTGTATTGGTTAACAGAACGTTGTAATGCAGTTTTATGTAAGTAGTGAAGTGCTGCGAGAGAACTTTATTTGCTTCAGCACAATGTTGTATGTAAGATTACAGTTAAGCAGCTCACGTTCAATTTTTGTGCTCTGTTTTGTATACAAAAACGATTGAATTGTGAAGATTAATAAATATTAAATATAGAATATATCAGACAAGTATATGGAAAATGGTCACTCTTTGCAAAAGTGAGTATTCATTTCTTTCTAAGAAGTTAGTTGATTTTTTTCTCTTATTTGCTTTTTGTTGCGGGCTGTGGGGTGGAATTTCCGAGCAACAGCATCAGAAATTGCTTGACGCAGATTGGAGGGCAGTGCGTTTTTCCCCCTGGAACCATCATAGTTCACCGAACCTGCCCAGTTCTGGTAAATGTTGAGCGGAATCAACCTTTTAAACAAAGTAACAGCAAAACGATCTGCCCTTGGTCTGCCATCTGATTCTGCTGAATCCAGATGTATTTGTTTCTCGTCCTCGATGGTCACGTGATTTAAAGTCACATCGGGTATGATCACTCCATGTATGAGAGACCGGCGAACAGGATGGTGAGAATGCGAAGCGTTTCTCGGTGTTTCAGGCAATCTCAAACAGAATGATAAAACTTCTGAATGTTCTTGTAAGACGTTGGGCAGAGAAGACACTGAATGTTCCAGAACTGGTGAACTGTGAAAGTCGAGGACTGAATCAGTTGCCAGGTGATGGTTTGCAGCTGATGGAACATTTTCCGTATCAATCTGCAACCTGGTACGCTCAGTCAGGGGTGTTGAGGCAGCTGGTGGAAAGCCAAAATCGACGTCATCCAACCGTCCGATGGTTGACGTAGAATGGTCTCCAGCAGTGTCGGGTTAGCGTCCAATTTGCACATGACTTTTGAGTTGGCACTAATAGAGGAACATCAACCGGACTGTCTGTGGACGTAGACTGATCTACTGTTGGCGGATGTGACGATATCTTCTCCTTCAGACGTGCCTCCAACCAACCCACCCTGGCCTCTAAACTGAGGAGCCTACGTTGTCATAGCCGATGACTGCGCTTTTGATCTGCTGGTTACAGCGGGGAGCCGTGGAATCAGTGTAGCCTGTAAAAGCCAACATAAAAAGCATTTAATATCTTTAGCACACCACTGACATGTACAGATTGTTTAATGGTGTTGCAAGAAAAATACATACAGTTTTCTTTTTTACGAGCCGGGTGTTCACAGGTTTTTAGGTGCTTTGAGGCAACTTGTTCTCTTTTCCAGACTGCTGTACAGACAGTAAAGAGTTAGGATACAAGTACAACAAAAATCGGAATGTCAAAGTCAGTAGAAAAACTACTAAATATTATTAAAAGGCTTTATTACCCTTTGCTTTTTGCCCGCACATACGGCAACATTCTTCGTAGAATAAAATGACTTCATGTCGGTTGCAACTAACATCTGTAGGATCTGCAAATGCCTACAGTGGTTTCGTTCACTTTTATAGCTTAGGACCCTTCCTCTGCAATTCGACTGGGCTGCCACTCAATCAACTTCTGGGCCAAATCCTGACTGATAGCAACCCATTCTTTCATAATTACTTCTTGGAGTTTGTCAGAATTAGTGGTTTTTTGTTTGTCCACAGAACCTCTTGAGGATTGACCCCAAGTTCTCAATGGGATTAAGATCTGGGGAGTTTCCAGGCCATGGACCCAAAATTTCAAGGTTTTGGACCCCGAGCCACTTAGTTATGACTTTTGCCTTATGGCACGGTGCTCCATCGTGCTGGAAAATGCATTGTTCTTCACCAAACTGTTGTTGGAAGAAGTTGCTGATGGAGGGTGTTTTGGTACCATTCTTTATTCATGGCTGTGTTTTTGGGCAAAATTGTGAGTGAGCCCACTCCCTTGGATGAGAAGCAACCCCACACATGAATGGTCTCACCTTTTCTTCTCTGGACCTGCCTTTTTCCAGATGCCCCAAACAATTGGAAAAAGGCTTCATCCGAGAACATGACTTTGCCCCAGTCCTCAGCAGTCCATTCACCATACTTTTTGCAGAAGATCAATCTGTCCCTGATGTTTTTTTTTGGAGAGAAGTGGCTTCTTTGTTGCCCTTCTTGACACCAGGCCATCTTCCAAAAGTCTTGGCCTCACTGTGCGTGCAGATGCGCTCACACCTGCCTGCTGCCATTCCTGAGCAAGCTCTGCACTGGTGGCACTCCGATCCCGCAGCTGAATCCGATCCTGGCGCTTGCTGGACTTTCTTGGACTCCATGAAGCCTTCTTAACAAGAATTGAACCTCTTTCCTTGAAGTTCTCGATGATCCTATAAATTGATGATTTAGGTGCAATCTTAGTAGCCACAATATCCTTGCCTGTGAAGCCATTTTTATATAATGCAATGATTTCAAGCATCACCCTCCATTTAACATGTCAAGTCTGCCATTCTAACCCAATCAGCCTGACATAATGATCTCCAGCCTTGTGCCAACATTCTCACCTGAGTTAACAAGACGATTACTGAAATGATCTCAGCAGCTCCTTTAATGACAGCAATGAAATGCAGTGGAAAGTTTTTTTCGGGATTAAGTTAATTTTCATGGCAAAGAAGGACTATGCGATTCATCTGATCACTCTTCAGAACATTCTGGAGTATATGCAAATTGCTATTATAAAAACTTAAGCAGCAACTTTTCCAATTTCCAATATTTATGTAATTCTCAACTTTTGGCCACGACTGTATAAACACCTTTCCTGTAATCGATTGATCAAATTGTAGCTCAAGTCTCGCGTATGCTGTAGTGAAAATGCTGATGAATACATTAACATTCCCAGGTTGTATCAGTCTATCGTCTGCAAAACGCCATCGAACAATCGCAACATCATTCAGAAAAGAGAATAGATTCACGTTATATATATCAAACTCTAAAAATTGAGGGATCACTGATTAAAGTGGTGTTCGACCTGTCAGGTCTTTGACACATCTTTCCCCAGAGTGAATTTAGTGCTAGTTTAGCCACAGATCTTTTAGCTGGATTAACAGAAATGCAGGCCGGATCCAACGCTATCCCCTCATTTTCCTGGTATTTCTTGATGTGTTCACGTTTAGTCCCTTCATCAATCACCCAGGACGGATATCCTGAAGTTTCCTGTTTTGTCTTTAGGAACATTTTAATGTAGTCTGCAAAAAGAGTGTCAAATGTGTTATCAAAATGCCAAACTTAAGACTTTTTTAAAAATTTTGTACTCATTTTTTTCTACAGCTTTTGCAATTTCGATAGAAGCCCATGTCCCAATAAGGTCTCTATCCCGATCTGAGTGGTTACACTGCTTTTGCTGACACTCAGCACACATTCTGCATAAATGAAAGAGGAGTTTGCTTTTTACCCGAAAGGGAAGAACAGATGCCCACAGACCTCAAGGTGGTAAAACTTTTGCTCTAATAATACCAAAGTAATTTTCTAGAGGCTGAAAATTACGGATAATTATGGCAGGGTGACCGATCGGGTACGTCTTTGTCTTATTTACGTATGAGTAAAGAGATGTGAAATCGTAATAATCGATTCTCTCACCCGGCTGTGCAACATGATGAAAATGAAGAGCGTTAGTTCGACCACCATAAAGGACATCGAGGGTTTAAATGCTCCGGAAAATCCAAGTCCTTTAGAAAGGTTATGACACGGTTATCAGTTTTTTTCTTTAATTCATTCCACTCGTGTTCCCACATCACTGTGACTTGTAAATTATGAACTGCAAGTTTATTTTTTCCATCGATTTGACAGACATCTCCGAAGCTAGTGTGAGATGAGCTAAAAGGATGCAGGGTCATGGAGAGAGAACTCTTTTCACAACCGTGATGAAAACAACCAAGAAACTCAAAAGCCTTTCGCGTTTGACCCACCTCGCAGTAACCGTCTACTAAAAAGTTACCGAACCTTACTTCACCCTCGTTCAAAGCATGTCGAATGGGTAGATTTTGCGTGACGGAAATGTAGTTGAGCCACTGAATTGACGATGATTTCTGCCTATTGATGTAATTGTCAAGCGGTGGAATAGCTAGAGTGTTTTTAGGAAGAAACCCGGTCCTAAAGATTTTCATACAGACAGAAGCGATTAGTTATGCATTTAAAAACGTTGACGTTTGTACTTTGGAGTATTTCATTTCTGAAACACCCCTTTCTCAAAATGTCTACGTCGTTTACACAGTATTCTGCCATCTCCTTCTTAAAATCAAAGACTGTCAGATACCGTTACATACCACTTGAAAAACTCTTGTCTTTAGGCATCATGTTATCCACACGGTAAAATTTAGGCTCAGGATAAGGACCAACGTAGTTTTGGTGATCTAAGGTGTTCCAGAAATGTGGGAAAATAACCTCTTTTTATGAAAACCCCATGGCTTTAAGGAGGCTGCTAAGCTTCATGGGTAAGAAGGACAGGCTGTTGATGTAGGACTGACACAACCCGATCTCTAAAGCATAGAATTTTACTGCCTTGTGCAATGATACCAGGCGTTATCCCTTGTTTCAATAAATGATTAAACAGAAGGTATGAATCAAACCCTCTAGCATTATGTGCTATAAAGGTATAGCCCTTGTATTTGTTATGCCAAAACGTCTTAAACTCAACACACCCGTCTCACACCCGTCTCCTTCGAACATCCACTCCTGTCTGTGAAAATCAATACAGCATAAGTAATTAGCTATAAGAGTTCCTGTTTCCTGTCTAATCTCAAAATCATAAAATATGTACTTTCTAGTTGGCATTTCTTTCTTTACCGGTTGTATGAAACAGCTATGCTCAGTATCTCGATCAAGTATTTCGCCACAGAGTTTACACATCCTCTCATGACACAGGTGTTCCCTTTCAAAAGCTACACTCAATGCTGCGTGAAAACGCTATGGGAACATCTTTGTTGCCCGGTTGTGAAGCCTGTGCATGTCAGACCCGCCGAATACCTTCGGCTTATAACCTGTGCCAGGCATGACGTCACCGAATAAGGTGCACCTGCAGGTTATAAATAGGAGTGAACCGGAAACATCCTCAGATCTTTTTGTCTTCAGGACCGCTTTGTGTTTGCGTGTGCATGTACAAGCCGTAACGAAAGCGAAATAAAAATAACAGCATTAACTCACCGATATGGCGGAGTTGCTTAAGAGATGCGTGCCTCCGTGTGATAGATCTCTTTCGGAGGGCGATCTTCACGAGTTGTGTCTCGAGTGCTTGGGGGGAGAACACGCTTGCCTCGGGCTTCAGGGAGAATGTGAGTACTGTGATCTTCTCCCTATTAAGGTGCTTCGCGCGCGGCTCGCTTTCTTTAAAGAGAAACCGCGAGCCGCGGCGCATTCCTGGGGCTCGCGTGCTGATCTGGCAGACGCGCACGAGACGGAATTTCCCCTTTCTCTCGCGCTCTCTCCAGATCAGGAAGTTTTAGCTCCTGCTTCGCAAGCGCGCTCCGGCGCTTCTTGTGAAGGAGCGGAAGAATCTTCCTCTCTCGCTTCCATGGAAGTAGCCTCCTCACAACGCTCCTCCAGTGCTGACAGAGCTTTTGAGGAATTATTAGAGGTTGTAACGCGTGCGGTCGAGCGATTGCATATCGACTGGCCGCAGCAGCGAGATTCCCCCAAGCGTTCGAGATTCAACGACAGGTGTCTGTCGGGTGGCCGGGGGGGAGGAGCCTCAACGTCTCTCTCTCCCCTTCTTTGGTGACATCCATGATGAATTAACTCTTTCATGGAGCAAGCCGTATTCATCGCGTGTTTTTGTACCTTCGACTTATTCGAATATCGTTGGTGCGAAAGCACGCGGTTATATGGTGATGCCCAGATAGAAGAGACGCTTGCGGGCTATCTCTCTCCTGGGACATCATCCTCCCTGAAAAAGCCTATTCTCCCCTCCAAGCCGTGCAGATTGACATCTGCTTTGGTGGGTAAAGCTTTTCAGGCAGCAGGACAGGCTGGTGCTTCACTGCACACCATGGCGGTTTGGCAGGTTACCAGGCTGACCTGCTGAAGGACCTGAGCAGCGGCGGGGCTATTGATGACAGGGCGTTTGCAGAGCTGCGCCGAGCCACAGACCTGTCTCTCCGTGCAACCAAGCGGACGGCCCGTGCTGTGGGCCGTTCCATGGCTGCCATGGTGTCCACGAAGAGGCATCTGTGGCTGAACCTCACGGGCATCAAGGATAAGGATCGTGTTGCCCTCCTCGATGCCCCCATCTCGCCTTCCGGCCTTTTTGGCGACGCTGTTAATTCCGCCGCCACTAGGTTTCGGGAGGCAAAGCTATATGAACAGGCCTTTGGGAGGTTCCTTCCCCGCCGTGCTCAAGAACCGGGACCGTCGGCCACCCGGCCCCGGCCAGGTCTGGCCCCTATCAGGCGTGAGGTGCAGAAGGAGAGCGTGACCAGCCGCGCACCCCCCCGTAAAGGCTGGGGTGGGGCTCGCCGCTCTTCTCAAAAATCTGCTTCGAAAATACCGGATCTGAGGAGCTTCCTCTCTTCAAAGAAGAAGCCCTGAGTTCGTGCGCCTGGGGCTGTGGGGGTGTCTCCCCCCGGGGAGGGGCGCCTGGATTTTCATCACAAAACAGGGCCTCCTCCCTGGCACTCCCGGGAGGCCGGTGTTCAATCCCAGCCACCACTGGTGTTCGGGGAGCGCCGGTCTCCAAAGAAAAAAAGTTGGGTGTTCAGGCATCTCCTGCCACACTTCATCTCCTAACACCTACCGCTATCTCAGAAATCCAGATTCAAAATGTTGACTGTCAAAATGATTGTTTCTCAAATCCAACTAGAGGATTGGTTTGTGACAATCGATCTCAAGGACGCATATTTCCATATAGAAATATTGCCACAGCACAGGAAGTTCCTGAGGTTCGCTTTTGGGGGCAAAGCTTACCAGTATTGGGTCCTTCCATTTGGCCTAGCTCTGTCACCCCGCACATATACAAAATGCATGGATGCAACTCTGGCTCCTTTAGGACTCCAGGGCATCCGTATTTTGGAATTACATAAACGACTGGCTGATTCTGGCCCAGTCTCAGGAGCTAGCGCTTCGACATCGGGATGTCGTCCTAGCCCATCTTCATTCTTAGGATTGAGACTCAACGCCACAAAAAGCGTTCTCCTTCCTGTTCAGAGGACAACATATTTGGGTGTCACATCGGATTCGGTCACAATGCGGGCACAGTTGTCTCCTGCTCGTGTCGAATCCATTCTCAACACCCTGAAGGAAATCAAGCTAGGCCAGAAGGTCACCGTTCATCACTTTCAGAAATCTTAGGCCTCATGGCAGCTGCGTCCACGGTGATACCTTTGGGCCTTCTGCACATGAGAGCGTTTCAGCTGTGGCTAAGAGCCAGGGGGTTTCATTCAAGGGCCAACCCCCAGAGGCTAATAAGGGTTACGCGCCGGGGGCTTCGTACCCGTTCTATGTGGTTCAGACCCCGGTTTCTGACTTTGGGTCCCACTCTAGGTCCGTCTTGTCGTCGCAAGATGCTAACGACAGACGCTTCCCTCACGGGCTGGGGTGCGGTCTTGGATGGCCGTCCAGCACAAGGGAGCTGGAGAGGTCATCTTCTCGCGTGGCACATCAATTGCCTCGACATGATGGCTCTGTTTCTATCCCTGAAACACTTCCTCCAGCAGTTGAGAGGCTACCATGTCCTAGTGCGGGTGGACAGCACTGCGGTAGTCTCGTACATAAATCGCCAGGGTGGACTGTGCTCACCAGGTTCTGCTCTGGGCACAGGACAAGTTCCTGTCCCTCAGGGCGATTTACATTCCAGGGCATATGAATGTAGGAGCAGACTTGCTATCCAGACAAGCTGTAAAACATGGGGAATGGAAAATCCACCCCGAAGTAGTCAGTCAATCTGGGAAAGATTTTACGTAGCAGAGGTGGACCTCTTTGCCTCACAAGAGGCAGCTCAATGCCCCCTTTACTACTCTCTGACTCCTCCAGCTCCCCTGGGTCTGGACGCAATGGCCCACACGTGGCCCAGGTTACGCCTTTATGCGTTTCCACCTATAGTTTCTGCTCCCGGGAGTCCTGGCGAGGGTCCGTCAACAAGGGTTGCGCCTCTTATTGATAGCGCCCCATTGGCCGACCAGAGTGTGGTTCTCGGATCTAATATCTCTCCTCGACGGCTCACCCTGGGTGATTCCAGTGAGGAGGGATCTTCTGTCTCAGGCGCAGGGGACAATACTTCATCCCCGGCCCGAGCTCTGGAACCTTCACGTTTGGCCCCTGAACGGGACCAACTGAGACAGGCTGGGCTTTCAGCCAGCGTAATTGAAACCATTTAAGTGCCAGGGCTCCCTCCACTAGAAGAACTTATGCCCTCAAATGGGGAGTGTGTTTGAAAATTGGTGCATGGCAAGACACACAGACCCAGTTCACTGCCAGATTGTTTCAGTGCTGGAGTTTCTGCAAGAAAAGTTGTCCTCGGGCTTATGCCCTAGTACGCTCAGAACGTACGTAGCCGCTATTTCGGCCTGTCACGCTCTGAACAAAGGGGTTTCTGTGGGCAAGCACCATTTAGTTGCCCGTTTTATTCGTGGAGCTAAACGGTTGAAGCCGCCCACTAGAGCTACGGTCCCTTCATGGGACTTAACTATCGTACTCGAAGGCCTGGCCGACACCCCGTTCGAACCACTAGAGTCAGCGCCTGTCAAGCTTCTGTCTCTTAAGATGGTTTTTCTGATGGCTATTACTTCTTTGAAGAGGATTGGGGATCTGCAGGCTCTGTCAGTCTCCCCATCCTGCCTAGACTTTGCCCCTGGGCTAGTCAAAGCTATTCTGCATCCTCACCCGAACTATCTTCCCAAGGTTCCATTCTCGACCATGCACCCAGTTGTTCTCGAAGCCTTCTGTCCTCCGCCTTTCACAGCTCCGGAGCAGGAAAGACTTCACTTACTGTGTCCAGTACGTGCTCTTCGGATCTACGTCCACCGCACTAGCCAGTGGCGTAAGTCAGAGCAGCTCTTTATTTGCCATGGGGGTCGCAACCGGGGGGCGGCTGCCACTAGACAGACTGTCACACTGGGTGAGAGATGCCATTGCCCTAGCCTATGAGGCGCGTGGTCTCACTTCGCCTCTAGGAATCAGGGCTCACTCAACCAGGGGGATTGCCTCATCGATTGCCTTGGCAAGAGGCGTCCCCCTGCAGCAGGTGCGTGATGCGGCGGGCTGGTCCTCTCCACACACGTTTGTTAGATTTTATAGTCTGGATGTCAATGCTACTCTGGGTTCACGGATCCTTCAGTCAGCATCCCAGAGCTAGGTCTGAGACCTCCTCGGCTTGTACGCACACGCTACACAACCTGGGGGTCCAGACACTTGCAGTGTGGCGTCGTTGGTATTCTCGTTCCCATAGCGTTTTCACGCAGCATTGAGTGTAGCTTTTGAAAGGGAACGTCTCGGGTTACTTGACTGTAACCCTGTTCCCTGATAAAGCGGGAACGAGATGCTGCGTTCCGATGCCGCACTGCTGGCGTGCCTGGACGTCCTTCAGACAAAATTGACCTGAGGATGTTTCCGGTTCACTCCTATTTATAACCTGCAGGTGCAGGTTATAAGCCGAAGGTATTCGGCGGGTCTGACATGCACAGGCTTCACAACCGGGCAACAAAGAGATGTTCCCATAGCGTTTTCACGCAGAATCTCGTTCCCGGTTTATCAGGAAACAGGGTTACAGTCAAGTAACCCGAGACGTTTTTTTACAGTTAAAAGGGTTCTGGTGTGTTACGTTATTGCAGTTACCGCAGTAGAAAGCCGTTTCACACACTGAATATTCACCGTCGCTCGACTGAAGCTTTGCTTTATGTACGTCAAAACAAAATTCAGACCTACACAACCTCGAACAGTCTGGGCATTTAATTACCTTTTGAACGTTTGTAACAATCCGAATTACGACAAATGTTACAGTTAAATTCGCATCAATTTTTTTTGGGAATCTTCAAGCCCTGAGTGACAGAAACGACAAACGTAACTAGAACCCAAAAGCCACGTGATGCTTTTATCCCCGTAATAGTGGTTGTTGTGCAAAAACAAGTACAGTGTATTTTCATGCGGTGTCTTACTGGTTTGAAAGAGTATCCGGCCTTATTGACGTATCAAAATTTAAGACATCTTTTGACTGTTCTATCAGTGAAGGTTACCGCTGTGTCTTCAGTTACCCAACATCGTGTTGGATTTGCTTAGCGAGCTTTTCTATTTGAAAACTGCTTTTTCCAGGACTCAAAAGTTGTGTTACGCATAAAGCAAAACATGTCTTTGTTGTAAGAAATGGACAGATGTCTTTTTTTTTTTCTTTTTTTTTTCTGAACAACTTGTGAACTGACGATTGAACAATGAAGATTTTTCTTTTACCTGTACCACCGCGAGGTGGCCGAATTATTTGAATCACTAATTCAAGAGTATTGTCTAAAAATTTCACGCTTACTTTGAATTGCATTTTTAAGCATGATCAGAAAAGACTGTAAATCGATGGAGCCGTTGACTAATAGAGGCGATACGCTCATCTGTCATCACGCATTCAAATTTCAACAGTGACAACATCCTTGGGCGAAATCATTTCGTTTGTCACATCCGTCAAACTGTTTAAAATCTCTAAAACATAATTCTAAACTCTAAAAAAAAAATCCGTAAAGCTGTCGACATTAACGATCGAGAAAAATTCACTCTCCTTCTAATCTCAGTGTTATTGAATCTGTCACGATTAATTATCCTGATATTAGGATCCTAACCCTTTACTGAATGGTGCATTTTGAACATCGGGGGAATGGTACATTCTCTTCAGTGTTATCTGTTTGAGGGTTTGATGTTTCAGGGGTGTGTTGATTATCAGTTACAGAGTTTTGTAAAACGTTGACGGGGGGATTGAATAAGTTAACCAGGTTGTCATTCAACATTCTAAGACTTTGATTAAGATCATGAAACAAATCTGGAGGAGGTAATGGTTCTTGAGATGTTTCTGGAGATGTGACGTTACTGATGAGATATTGAGGAGAGAAGGTCAATGTTTCATTCAAACGATTGACTGCTTCAATTAAATCAAGGTTTAACTGTGTAGATGACGGTTGATCATTTAGGCTATTTTGCAACATTAACAAATTACGATTTAATAAAAAATATGTCCTGTTGCGTTGTTGTTTGTGTATCTGGTGCATTTTGAAAAGTATTTTGACTGGAAATTTCACTTTGACTAGCAGCATGGTGGCTTGGTGATGAATTTTCATTTAACTGGCTGATTACAGCGGTTAAGAAAGGGTTCAGGGCTGTGACCTCATTATCAGTTCTGATTTATTTATTGTTACTCTGCGTCTGAAATGTTGTTAGAACGTTTCTCTGCCATAGTTAATATGAAATCTCCTTAACAAATCTACAATCCTTCTGGCACACCTATTCAACCATTCAAGATTATTATGCAACAATGAAACAATCTCCGCAGGTGAACCGGTATAAAACACTTTATTAAGATGATTAAAATTTTCATTCATAACATACATTTGATGTCAAATCATCCAGTGCTTCGTTAATCCCATGTCCTTCACCAGCTGCGTGGTTTTCTGGATGAAAACCACCATGTCTGAATTTTTCTAATTCGATCTCATCAGGTATAACTAGAGCGAAATATATTATTATAATGAGTAAAATAGACGTCTTTTACAATGTATTTTGGTCAAAAGTAGGTTAGAATGGTGGAACAAATTCATACCTGGGTTGTTTGGAAATGGTGGATATGGCGTAGGGTTATTTCGCTCTACTTGGGCATAGACTTCCTCTTCTGGTACGGCTTCTAAATAGGAAATGAAAAATATAATTATGCAAAAGAAAAAACACAATATGGAGTATTTATACTTTTATTTGTAACTTTTACGCAAATGTCTCACAGTTGCTGTGGGTGTTTGTAAAGAAGAGTCATGCGTGAGGGTTTCAATCTCATCGTCGGAAATTACAACGATTTCATTTTCTAAAAGATCAGAAAACATGTAAAATATTCTCTTAGTAACCTACCAACAAGTTTTAGCTCACTACACACTTCTATGAGACAAAAAATTACCTAGTAAGTTTGTGTTCGTTTGTGATAAAATATATATATATATATATATATATATATATATATATATATATATATATATATATATATATATATATATATAATGAATTTAACTATTAGTTAAAAGTAGAAAGACATGTAAATTTACAACCATTTTGATAATTAAACGGACCATCGAATTTTTTCAAACTGTTCATCTTCATTTGGTTCTTATTGTAAAATTACTTGAATATCATCAAACGGGGAAAAGTGTTTCTTCTTACCATTTAGAAAAGTCATGGTCTCAGAGGAAATGATGAGGTTCTTTGGAGACTTGGTAAAAGTGAAGGCCTTCCCTTGGATGTGTGCCAAGTTGACCATCTCTCTGCATTTATAATGCTAAATTGGCAGTTGGTAGGGAGTGGTGAGGGGGGCATGTATCTCCCAAGGTGTGAAGTGAAGAAAATTTAGCACTGGATCGTTGACACTGGCAACGATCTGTTCCGTTCTTTACCCGAGCACGATTTCTCCACAATCCCCCGCAGTTCTGCGTTCACACTGTAATAGCGATTGTGATCCCGGGCACACTTGCCTGTTTACCCAACTGGAAACAATAGGTGGCGGTAGAGAGGTAGCTGGTTCGTCCTCCGCCAAAACAGACAGAAGGAGAAGCAGCAACCGCTCTCGTCATACTGTGCGACATGGATTCAACGCTGTTATTGTTTTTACAAAGTTTGAGCCAACAACAGCTTTCTCAAACAACTTCCAACTTGCACATCCATCACGCAGCACAGAGGATGGAAAGAGCTCGAGCTGCGCGGGTACAGCAATTTTTGAAGAGACAGGAAGAAATGAGTAATTCCTTTCTACTTGCGGTCAACCGTAAGGTGAGTAACCTGGTGTCGTCTAGATTCTCTTCTCATTTCCACAGTGAAATCGAAAAAAAATTACTGGTTAAGTCTCTTGGAAACATGGCGGTCTGTATGTGTATTATACTTTTCATACGGACACGGGTCATACGAGAGCACTAGATGGCTGCTGTAGGAAAACTTTGTTTCCCTTCTTCGGTTGGTCATAGCACAAACAAATTTAAGTAAATAGTATGTTTTCAGAACATTCCAAACTAAAAAATAAGAGATATATGTACTGTTGAATTGTACTGCAATTAAAATGTTTTGCCAAATGTTTTTTTTCCAAGTATTTAGGTGAACTATCCTAGAAATGAATGTACAATAGAATACAAAAGGTTAACAGTATGTGTAATGGAGCATAGAGGTTAGACCATCTGTTTAATAGATGCATATACTGAATGAAAAGTATGTACATGTACTTTGTATTCTCCCTCAGGAACATCTGGGTTCGGGAGAAGTCTGGTGTGTGGTCAAGAGTGATGTGCTCTTGACCTGGAGAGATAAGGAATGGCTCCGAAATTTCCACACGAGGAAAACAACGTTCCTACAATTGTGCAACATCCTTCGGCCACATCTCACAAGAGATGCAACCCAGAGAGAGCTGTTGATGGGCGCCACATAGGCAATTTTTTTAGCTCCATCAGATACTCCTTCAGACTGTTTTAACCGTAAGGGGTTCTACTATCAGCTCAGGTTCTGGGACATTAATGTAGGCTGGCCAGGCAGAGTGCATGATGCTAGAGGCTTTGGTAATTCCAGTGTTTTCCAAAGAGGTCAGGATGGAACACTGATTCCCAAGATCACTGAGTGGATTATGTGTGTGGATGTACCTGTGGTAATGTTAGGTGATGCTGCATAACCACTCCTTCCACGGTTGATGAAACCATACCCTGAAAGTGGTGCAAAAACCTGCACAGCAAATCTAAAACTGCCGGCTCAGCAGGGCGCGGATGACTGTGGAGAGGTCATTTGGCCGTCTCAAGGGAAGATGGCGCTGTTCGATGAAGAGGTACGATTGTCATCTCGAGAAACTAAATACTACATTCACGGCCTGCTGCATTCTTCACAATTACTGTGAAGTAAACGATGAGGTTTATGTTGAAGACTTGAATATTGTTGGGGACCAGTAATTAACTGAATGGAACCCCCTTAATGCAAACACCACTGCCAACACCACAAGAGATGCCTTGTGTGCATTTTTTTTTTTTCTGCATCTTCTTAAGTGTAAACTTAGCTGCGGTACAGGCACCATGAGTAAATGAGTTTAGCACATTTACAGTTAGCCAAGGGGCACTAATCATAATTTGTGTATGTTACCAACATTAAAGTGTTTTGTTTTACAATAAATTGTTACTGAAACATCCTAGATGAGTGTGGAATTGAATAATTTGTAACACAGAAAAGGATGGTTAAAAGGAGTGCAAATTTTTTATTTAGATGATACTCTTGCACATGATGTTTAAACTGTTAACGGTACATTCTAACAAAAAGCACACAGTGCTGGTCACAAGTCAAAATGTAATTGTTACAATACACCCAGAAGGTGAACTGTTCATACAACAGAACAGTGTCTGCAATATGTATCAAATCTTTTTACGTGGACTAGAACCAGACCGTAAACTATGTAAAATAGAACAGTGAGCAAACTAGAAATGTTTCAAATGTAGATGGGCCAAAAGGTTGACTGAACGTTCAATGAGACGGGATGTGCAATGGAAATGGTTTGTACAACAGAACCAGTTGTACATGCAGGAATTATGCAAGTGTCAGCTTAAAGGTTTTGATATGTTGAGGTATTTGGTTCCTCTGTGGGGGGGCACACAGTAAAAGGTGTGTGCCAGCAGTTCCCTAGCTCCGAGAGGCAATGTGAAATTTGGCGTCTCCCGAGCAGACTGGTGAGTAGGAGGACCGGGGAAGAGGAACAGTTTGCAATTGTGAGGGAGTGTGGTGCTGGAATGAAGGACAGGGTCCCATGCCAGGAAAAAATTCTTCCCATCATGTTCATCTCCACACGTGCCTCCCTCTGAATCTGTAGGCTGGAGGCGGCGCTCTTCCATCTCCATCTGAGCCTTTGTCCATGCATCCAGCGTTTCCTGCTCATGCTTTTGCCGGCTCCGCTCTTCCTGCATGAACTCCATGAACTGGAGCGTACGCTGCTTTCAGTTGTCTCAGCCAGTATATCCTCCATAATGCCTGCAAGGAAAAATGAAAGCATTAAGTAAGAAATTAAACAAAGTTTACAACCATATTATTGCTGAGCGGATGCTTGCACAAATTAAATTGTCCAAGTCTTTTTGAAATTGTGTGCGGAGCTTTTGTGAATCACCATCTTGCTTTCTGCACCCATCTTACATGAAATGTAAGTGAAAAGCATGGAATTAAGTCTAATAAAGAGTAAAAGAACATGCAACTGCAAAAGCTACAAACACAACACTTTTCTTTGCATTGGGCTCTTATTTTTTACAGGGAAATTATCTGCACTTGAGTCTGATCTTGTAAGCCAACACAAACTACTCTTCCTCTATTATATAATATGTATTTCACTCGTTTTGTGTTTCAAACAGGCAAATTAACCAAGAACACGTATGCTGGATTAGAAAATTGGCTGGAAAACATAAGAAAAAATCTGAAAACAGGCCCTAAGCAATCAGACATGAGTAGCACAAGTTAGCTTTGTTGTAAGCTAACATGAAAGCATTTTCCTCTATACCATGTCATATGTAATTAAAATTTCACTACAAGTTCCACAGGCAATTAACCGGAGATGTTATGATATTAGACTTAATTAACGTTATAATAAATTCACTTACTGGGCATTTGCAGGCTCTCTGGTGGACTTGGCTACGCGCTGTCTGGCTCAAACAAAGGCGATGGTGAACAAAGGCGAGGACAGCGTGGTTCCGACTCAACCACATTTGGTTGGCTCGATGTTTTTTTTTTTTTTTTTTTATCGATAATTTTGTCCACGGCGTCATACCACTGAAATTTGTCTTTTTTCATCAGTGGAGCTGCCAGACTTCAAGATTCAAACAACTTTATTAATCCCCAAGGGGAAATTGCTTATTCCTGGTTACAGTTGCTCACACTTGCTATCAAGTAAAGTAAAAAAAAAACAGCATATCGATAAAATATAAAGTGTCCTCAAACAGTAAGTACCACACTGTACAATACGTTAATACAATATTGCACAATAAACTTGTGTGTGTGTGTGTATATATAATGTATGTAATCTTGAACTACATAATTTATTGCGATATGATAGTATATGTAGTACGATACTACAATTGTCATAATTACTACAGGTAAGTATTATTGTTCTATTATGTTACTGTCACTGACAGTGAATACACACATAGTGTGTAGGTTACATAGAGTTATATAATTTTATTGCCGTTGGGAGGAAAGATCTCCTGTGACGCTCTGTGGGACACTTGATGGTGATCAGTCTCTGGCTGAAATTGCTCCTCTGGTCAGTGAAGACACTGTATAGAGGGTGAGAAGGATTGTTCAAAATGGATTGTACTTTGGCCAGAATTCTCCTCTTCGCTACGACATCCAGAGTCGCGCTCCATGCCTAGTACAGATCCAGCCTTTTTAATTACCTTGTCCAGACTGTTCCTGTCCATTACCTTTACATTACAGCCCCAACAGACCACTGCGTAAAAGATGACACTCGCCACAACAGTTTCATAAAACATCCGTAGAACGGTGTTACAGACGTTGAAAGACCTGAGCCTTCGAAGAAAGTACAACCGGGTCTGTCCTTTCTTGTAGAGTGCCATTGTGTTAAGTGACCAGTCAAGTTTGTTATCCAGATGAACTCCCAGATATTTGTATTCCGAGACCATGTCCACTGTCTCCCCCTTGACAGATATAGGAGTCGCAGGGGTCTTGCTTCTCCTAAAGTCAACCACCATCTCCTTTGTTTTCTTGATGTTGAGTTGATGTTGCTTTCCGAGCGCATCCCTCACTTTGTGATGCTGCAGTCGCAGGTTTTTCAGCTTTGCGCGGCACTGATCAGTGCTCCTGCTGTACCCGCGCGTCTGTAAATGCTCCCGGATGATTCCATAAATTTCTGAATTATTATAAGTCGTATCCAGTTGGTGCTGAATATTTTCGTCTGCCCAAATTTCGAGGAGACATTTTATTTCTTCAGTACTCCAGATGGAACCCTTAGCAGCCATACTTGTTTGCAAAGAACGACAAGGTCGAATAGTGATTTACGTCACTTCGCTGTGAACTTCCGGTCTTGAGCCGCATGCCCCAACTTCCGTGCTCGGGAACGCATGAATTGTTCCCAAGACCACCTCTGCAATCGGTCCAGGGATTCGTTCCCGAGCGCGGAATGGTTTGGGACGATTGCATTCTCACGGACAAAAATCAACTGGTCCCGGGGCCAAGTGTACTCGGAAACGGGTCCAGGACATCAGTGTGAAAATGCTCTAACAGAGCAGGGATCTGTGGATGGTTCTACAGTTGGTGTCAACATTGCCACCTCCTCTTCCTACCTGCTGTTTTAACCCCTTGGTTATCGTCTATAGTGGAACCTTGGATTCCAGAATTCATTCAGGAAGCGGGCTTGTATTTCAAAATACTCGTAAACCAAATTTAATTTTGCCATAAACAATACTCAAATTATTCGTTCTACAGCCCAAGACAAATACATAAAAATAATTAATATAACATATACAGTCCCTGACAAAAGTCTTGTCGCTTGTGTACAAATTGACCTGAAGTGCCGCTAAAATATATTTTTAATCAAGATTTTTAAAAAAGAAATGGTTCATTTTAATCCCAACAGCTTTTGTACTAATGTTTCAGTGCAAAACGAAACTGTCAAAGTATTCTAATATTCACAGTTTGGTGAAGCCCATTGAGTCAATTTTAGCAAAGACAATTGTTGTCGCCTTGTCATGAGCTTCACCTGTGACTAATAATGGATCAATTAGGTCTCAGGTTTGTATAAAAAGAACCCCAGTACACTAGACCTTCACATCAACTGCAACTAGACCTCTGCAAACATGTCTAAGATTCACCCTGAGACTAAAGTGTTGATTATCAAGAGGCTGAAGACCAGATCCACTGCTGATGTGGCAGACACCTTCAATGTGTCTCAGTTCAGTTCAGAGGATAAAAAAAAAAAGATTTGAAGAGACTGGAGACGTTTTTGACAAGCCCAAGTCAGGCAGACCCCGCGAGACAATTGCTCAAGAGGACCGTTTGTTGGCTCGAAAATCCAAGGCTGGCCCATTTTCCACTGCAGCAGAGCTCCACGAGACCTGGTCACCTGAAGTCCCTGTGTCAACCAGAACAGTTTGTCAGATTCTGTCTAGAAAAAGCCTCCATGGTCGAATCAGTGCCCAGAAGTCAGCACTAAACAAAAGACAATTGAAAAACCGAGTGGCATTTGCCAAGGCCCACAGCCTGCTAAAAGGATGGACGCTGGAAAAGTGGCAGAAGGTGGATTTTTCAGATGAATCTTCTGTTGAATTACACCACAGTCGCCACAAATATTGCAAGACACCTACTGGAGCTCGCATGGATCCGAGATTCACCGAAAAAACAGTGAAGTTTGGTGGTGGAAAAATCATGGTCTGGGGTTACAATCCAGTATGGGGGTGTATGAGATCTGCAGGGTGGAATGCAACATCAATAGTCTAAAATACCAAGAAATCGTAGCTACCTCTTATATTCCCAATCATAAAAGAGGCCAAATTCTGCAGCAGGATGGTGCTCCATCGCATACTTCCATCTCCACATAAAAGTACCTCAAGGTGAGGAAGATCAAGATGCTCCAGGATAGGCCACCCCAGTCACCAGACAAGAACATCATTGAGCATATGTGGAGTAGGATGGAAGACAAAACCAAAAAATATTGGTGAACTCTGGGAGGCATGAAGGAAGAATAAGAAGCATAAGAATCCTTGCCAAACCGCATGGATGCATGGATGCAGTCCTTCAAGCTCATGGAAGTCATACAAGATATTACAATTGGATCTCACAGCACCACTACTTAATTTGCTGACATATTTTTGCATTTGCAATAAATTTGTTCAATTTCTGTATAGACAACAAAACAGGCGACAAAACTTTGTCTGGACAAACAAAAACCTACTAATTTTGACAAACTCCAAGAAGTGATTATGAAAGAATGGGTTGCTATCAGTCAGGATTTGGCCCAGAAGTTGATTGAGGGCAGCCCAGTTGAATTGCAGAGGTCCTGAAAAAGAAGGGCCAAAACTGCAAATACTGACTCTTTGCATAAATGTCATGTAATTGTCGATAAAAGCCTTTGAAACATATGAAGTGCCTGTAATTATATTTCAGTACATCACAGAAAAAACTGAAACAAAGATCTAAAAGCAGTTTAGCAGCAAACTTTGTGAAAACTAATTTGTCATTCTCAATTTTGGCCCGGACTGTACTTATAAAACTCGGTATACATTTAGATCTCGTCAAGCTGAACAAGTTTCATGCTGCATGTCATCAGATGTAATCCACAGGAAGTGAGGTTATTTTGAGTTGTTTGCAAAATGCACCCAGTGGAATGTGAAATACTCCACCTAGGGAATTCATACAACTGGCGCCAAACCAGGCAAATATGATCTAAACAAGTTGCCGATGCAAAATTGCGGAGGGATTTTTGACATCTCGAACGGTTCGGCCGTGGCGACGCTTTAAAATTATGGCGAATGAAAATGAACAGGAAGTGGCTAATAATTTGTGTACATTAGGTTATGTACATGAAACTTTAGAATTAGCTTAAGAGTAGGAAGCTCATCGCAACATATGACAATCATGAATCTATATCACAGCGCCACCCACTGGCAGCAGGAAGTGTCACTTTTGGAAATCACTAATATTTTGTCCTTTACTTTCACCTGATTTGGTTCAAAATCAGTCAGAATAATGAGAAGACATGGGTCATTTGAAACCATGAAGGACTTTTTTTTTCTAATTTGAATCATGTTGCCATGGTGACGATTTAACTAAAGAAAAAATCTAAAAAAGTTTCTCATATCTTACGAGTGGAAAGACCTACGGTTCCAAAATTTGATGGCTGTAAACTGATTTTGAGGAAGGCCTAAGTGCCTGGACCCCGGGCGTAGCACATTGAACACATTTTATAAGTGGTCAGAAACTTGCAAATAACTCATGAAAGAATAAAGTTACGTTAAAACCAAGCACACCATTGTTTTTCTTGTGAAATTCCCAATAAGTTTGATGTCACATGACCCTCTTCCTATTGAAAAAACAAAAGTTGGATCCAAGATGGCCGACTTCCAAATGGCCACCATGGTCACCACCCATCTTGAAAAGTTTGCCCCCTCACATATATTAATGTGCCACAAACAGGACGTTAATATCACCAACCATTCCCATTTTATTAAGGTGTATCCATATAAATGGCCCACCCTGTAGATCAGGCTGTCGGTGTCATAATACAAGACTCTCTCTTGCAACTGATCCAGATAATCAAAGAGTTTCATATGACCGTAACCTGTTGTAAAGGCTGTAATAAAAACATTATCTGTTTTGTTAGGGGGAGCGATACAGCGCTCGCCGTGCTGCCATTGTAACATCGCGACGTTCTCGTTTATAAAGCTAAAATAGTTAACATTGTAATTTCCTCAAAACATGTAATTAAAGATTTCAGGCTCACTTATGAGTTCAGTGTTAATCATGTTAGAACGCTGAGTGAATTTACCCCAGAAGCTGTTCAGACAGAGTTTAGCCACTTGTCTAGTCTCTCTTGCCTTCTTCTTCTTCAGACGTCGTTCCCGTACCGAAAGTTCATAACTTGTTCAAGACTTCTGTTCTTAGGCGTCCGGTTAACGCTTTCTGTATTTGTGAAAGAGTGTCTTCAATGTTGTGGGTGGATCTCAACTCGTGCAGAAAGGTCTCAGCCACACCGCACAGTTTAGACTCGTACGTTGGTTACAGACTGTTAGCTTCCAGAAAGAGCCAAATGGACGGGACAAACCGATCAGTCCACAGTCTTTTCCGTACCTCGTCAAAGTTGTCTCGGAAGAAATCGTCAGGAATACCCCACAGACACGCGCGATGTTTCTGACTAGGATGGTCAACGCTGCAGCCGTAGCAGGTTTCCTCAAGGTAGCGATACAAGACTATAGACAACAGCCTTGTCAACACAGATTTTACCGTGTCCAGAAAAAAAACAGAGAGCCATCCCTCTGTCTCATCATCATAGTATAGCCTAACCGGCGCGCACTCACGGCCCTCTCCTTAGTCAGACGGCTGACTTTCAGACACCGTTGAAAGCATCGAGGGTTGTGGTGAGGATGAGTTCGCCATGACACTGAAGACATAAATTCAGATAATTGATCAGCGCTCTTCTGATTAAAATTCCATATCTCGGTGATCTCTGCTATCACATAGCCTTTGTCTAAGGCGAGAGTAAACTCTGGCGTTATCCAGACCCCTGACAATGCTCGTTCCTCGTCGGTGTGTGTGCATGAACCTCTTTGGAAATTCAGATCGGCGCATGGACGGCAAAGAGTAAAAACCAATCTGCCTTTCTCCGACCTATAAGGTAAAACAGGGAAAAACAAGCCTCCGGGAGGGTAAACTCTGGCTTTTATTAAGCCGAAAAAGTCCCATAACGTCTACATAACTCACGCTTTCATCGGGGCTTGCCGTGTAACGCAGTCTCTCAGGACAGGTCCGTCCACCGTACAACGCATCGCGGGGTGAGAACGGCTGGGGAGAATTATACCTTTTTAAGAAAACTCTGAAAACCCTGATGGTTCTGTTTCATCTCCTCCCATGTATGCTCTCTTTATAGCAACGACTTTCACCTCGTGCATGTGCTGTAAACGTCGCAGTTTCTCCTCACTTTCCTAGTTCATGCATTCGTATGTTTTATCAGTTAAAGGATTAAGGTCTTGAGGAGAAAAGCACTGTGGACACCCGTGATAAAAACACCCATGGAACTCGTACACTGTTTTCATCCCGTTTACCACGGCATAGCCGTCTACATAATACCAGCCCAACAGTTTTTCACCTTTGTTCAGCGCGTGTTGGATAAAGATGTTCTCGCTGAACATGAGCCATTCTAACCATTGAATACCGGCGTCTGAATATCTTTTACACTGTTTCCTATAATCGTCGGGGTCTGATATAGCGATAGTGCGCTCTTCTAAGAAATGAGTGCGAAAAACAGCCATACAGGCCGACGCCCGCCTCTTCGATATACTCTTTTCTAAACATACAGAAATACTCAGGACGGCATGCTCTATCATTTTCACAGTAACGCCGGGCTTCCTCCTGAAAATTGAACGCAGTGTTATACCATGTCAGAAACTCCCGTCTATGTTTCTTGCTCATCTGATCAACGCCGTAATATTCGGGCCGGGGTAAGCACCTACATAGGTCAGATTCGCTTCAGAGCTGAAACGATGAGGGAAATTAGCTTTCACCTTTTCTGCAAAACCCAGGGCTTTTGGAAGCTGTGCCCAAGGGAATGGGAGAAAAGATTGATTATAGTGAACCCATCGAATCCTTTTGAATTATGAGCGATAAAGATGGTTTGATTTTGTAGCTGGGTCTCCTGAAGCACAGAACGAAATCTTTAGCACAGTCAACCCATCGGGGAGAGTGGTGTATTACCGCACCACTCTATCCGACAGTATTTTTGTGCTCACGAAAAACGAAGTGTGCGTACCGTCCTGGTTCGGGAAGGTTTCAAAATCGTAAAAGATGATTTTCTGCGTGTAGCGTATATCGGCCGGTATAGGGAGTATGTAACACTGGTGTTGGTCTGTTTCTGAATTAAACTCTGTTTTTTGACCGCAAATCTGACAAACAAAACGGGGACACTCATGAGCTTTCAAAGGCTTACTCAGAGCCCTTGAATACAGTCTTTTGCACAATAAGCATTTTTTCTCTATCACATTGACTTGCGTAAACACCCTCTATCAGATGCCATTTTTTCTCCTTATGTTTAGTTAAGCAGTAAGGAGAGCGACAAGGTCTATTGCAGTCATTACATCTTATATATTTCAACTCGTGCTGGCTGCAGCCCGAATCCAAACACACGTTACAATGTCCTTGACAAAGCGTTCCCGTAGCCCGTGTAGCAGAATTCACACACCTTGCGGACACCTAGAAAAGACGTGACATTTTTTAAACCGTAGTAATGGTTCTGAAAGAGGAATAAAAACAACGTGGTGGATTTTCGAGGAGAGGAAGTTTGGAATTTAGCCAGGGTTTCTCTCTCCTCGGTTCTGTAAAACACTACAATTTTACAATCCAACACATGCTCGAACTTACGGATGTCTGTAAACATTACAGGGGTATGCTCAGACAGACAAGCTTTTAACTGAATCTCCCGAGCGTTTCAGTTGCAGCATCGGTGATTCCAGGATGAATCAGATGAGCTAGGTTGATGGCGAAGCATAACTGATTGGTTGGATTTTCGACAATGCAGAGAAATCTCTGATTCTTTTTAAGGATTTCACAGTCCAGCGTCTTTTCCAACAACCGCTTCCCACGTTGACTTCTAACAATCTGAACGACAAGCTCGAGGGTTTTGTCCCAAAATATAGACATGTTAGACTGAACGAGACGGTCTAATAAATCCTGGAAAACCGAGAGATCGACTCCTTCGGAGACCCGTAACGTAGAAGAGAGACCATTTCTCAGGCTCTTGGCTCTTAATTCCAGTTGTAGTATGTCTCCCTCCTGAGCGTATGAAAGCGCTTTATCCATTATATCATACACGCTACCCATCACGTTCCCGTAGAAAGAGCCGTAATCTGCTACATCGCTCTGTGGTATATTTAATAACTGTCTTAGCTCAAAATTATTAAATCGGGACCTGGACACCACCCGGGACTCGTTAGAGGTAATCTCCGCAGACGAATTATCGATATTTTGATCAACAGAGCAGGGCGGATATGCGGAGGGCTCTACTGTTGAGGTGTCGGCAGCACCACCTCCTCTTCCTACCTGCTCTGTTTCACCCTCTTGATTATCATCTACTAATAAGTTTAGGGGTTGATAAAGGGCCTTTATCTGGTTTATCAACGCCTGATACACCTCTGATACAACCGGTGTGTTTTGACTATCGGAGGGTTCCTCTACAAGATTGTTAGTTTGGCAGATGCAGTAACGTGTTTTCTATTTGTGAGAGTCGGTAAGCTAAAGACTCGGGGTTGTAAATATTATCTGATCATATTTGGTTTACTGACTATGAATGCTGTTGATGGATGTCAACCTCGTCAATTACAGACTCAGGCTGTCGGAGGGGCATGATTTGATTTATCAATGTCTGATAATCGAGATGTTGACTTGATGTGGAGGATACCTCATCGTCTACCGGTACCTCTTCCAAGATGCGTGAACTGTTTGTTAACTGCAGTAGCGCAGCTTCTATTTCAGAAAGCTGGAAAGCCAGTGACTCATTATCTGTCGCTGGTTCATGTTGTTGGTATATTTCAGTGTTTATAGAGTCTGTGTTAGGAATATTTACAGGGTCTGGACGGTGAAGGGAATTTAATTGACTTAACACTTGATATTATTGTTGTTGATTGGCAGTGTTGATGTTATGAACAGTTGGATCGATTAGGGGTAGACTGTGTACCTCTGGTTGGGAACCGCGTGAATCAGTCACATATAAAGACGATGTCAGAGTCTTGATTATTATTATTTACTACCTCATGATGCAGATCTAACATTTCAGTAAAGTCAACAATAGCATCAACATTTACATAAGAGGCCAAACTTTTTTTTTTCCTTTTTTTTACACCCACACACGTACACACAATAGTAAATTGACTAAAAACACACACAAAAAAAAAAGACAAAAATAACCTAAGGAAAGACTGCATAGCTACACCTAAGACAATACCGGCTTCCCGGAGAGCCTCTACTCTTGGAGGTTGATAACGGTAACAATCCTGCCAATCGCGCCTGTAAATCTTCTTCTTCGCCATCTCTGGCGCCCTGTGTAGGAATAGCAGAAGAAATTAGGCTGTGGAAAGTTTCAACATCATCGTGTGTTCAATAAAATGTCTTTTGTTCTTTCTAAACCCTTAAAACTTACCGTAAGGTTGAAGATGGAGAAGACGAAGAAGAAGGTGATGGCGAAGTTCTCCGACGACGATCTCGTGGGGATCTTTCGCTTAATCTCTCTTGCTCACGCTGAGCCTGAAGAGGGACCGTTCGCCCAGGTTGTATCGACAAGGTGTCACTTTTAGTCCGTTTCAGAGTTTGTTCTGAGGTTAAGTCTCCCGAGCGGCCTGTTGCTGCTGCCGTGGTTGCTTCTAGGGGCCCGGGGTCGGGGACGCTCAGCAATTAGACGTCTTCAACTAGCAATTCATTATTTATTTATTTTTTCATTGCAATAAATAACTCACCGTAGCTAGGATCAGACTGCTGCTGCTGCGGCTGTTGAGGGCAGGACGCTTGCCCCTCTATTTCGTTAACACTTTCTGAAACAATATATATATTTAGATTTTTGTTTTTTTCTCTCTAGGAAAAAAAAAAAATCTCAATAGACTCACCTTTAACCCAAGGCATAGACTGCGATGGTAAAGCAGCGTTTCTAGATCTGTAAATAAACTTAGTTTATCTACAACATTTCCTTAAAAAAAAGATATATATAGAGATATATAGATATTGATAGATATATAGATATTGATAGATAGATGTATACATAGACAGACACACACACACACACACACACACACGGACGGACGGACGGACGGACGGACGGACAAAATTGTTGGTACCCTTCGGTCAATGAAAGAAAAACTCAATTTTGTCCACGTGTGTAATATATATGAAGAAATAGAACTCACCGTCGTGCCACCCGGCTTCTGATACCGCGCCGCGAGGCTCGACAGACAAATTGTTCAAAGATTTTCTTTTTTAAAAAAAGACAACTTACAACGCCTGTAGAAGATAGAGAAGTTAATCTAGTTTTCTACCTGAAGCCGTAGCGATGACGCGTGAGGACAAGGTGCTCTGCAGACCCGTGAAGAAATGTTTTTTTCTACGCCACCTCGTCCCCCCCGTATTTTTTATACAAACCTCTTGTCACATCCCCAAGAACAGACAGACAGACATAAAAAAAAAAAAAAAAAAAGTCAAGAACTCTCAGACCACTCCGTTAACTCCTCGACATACTGAACAAGTCTACCCACCGGTCATAAACACCCCCAACATCGTGATTAAGACTATTAGAAATTTTACTTTTAAAAGATATAAGCAATATCCTGTTTTTAACTCCATGTAAGTATAGGTAGAAACAAGTAGGCCTACAACGCCTCTCTTTACAACGACGAACGGATAACCAGAGTATTTCCCTCCTAAATGATCGTGACACATCATAGGTTGATAATTCGAGGGCCGAGGGATTTATTAAAGAATAGCATTTACTCCATGCAGCATTCTTAACTTTTTTAAATTTAATTTGTTTATTTTTTGTAGTAGCTACTCTCCTAAACCTAATTTAGATGAACATTGGAAAACCTTTTTTTTTTCCCCTCTCTCTAAACTGAAGAGGAGGCGGGGCTGTTTCATCACGAACAGACTCAGCCAATCACAACTTGTGAGGGGCAAACCCTTTTGATTCATTCAGTCGCTCAGCAGACTCCGCGCACAAGACGTGAATTCTCATTTAACATCGGACAAGCTCACGCCGAATTTATTTTTCTTCAACTAAACAAATGACATAAATGAAGAAATGAAATAAATGAACGCATAAGCATCGTTACACCCCCCCCCACCCTTTTTTTATCATTCCTCTAGGCCATAAAACATCCTAAAGGTCATCCAAAGGTCATAAAAGGTCATAAAAGGGGCAATAAAACTGACAAAAAGCGTTTTGACGAAAGGTGGTCAGGTATTATTTTTCATAGTTTACATCTATGTTTTTAATCAACATCACACATGCATTGATGCCCAAAAGCAACTTTTCAGGCAAACATGTGTTGTAAACTTTTACATGATGACCAGTAATTAACTCAATTATTCCGGTTGTTTTACTACGGGCAAAATCTTCTGCCTCAATAGTTTCAACCTCTGTGCAGATATTAAATAACTACTTCAGGTTGTGCTCATGGACCTCATCATTAGTAGCAAAAATGTGTCAAGAAGCATTATTTTCTTCACCTGTCACATTTTGCTCAATTCTCAATCTTCTTTCATCAATGGAGATGTTTTGGTTCATTTCCTTAATCGATTTAGTAATTCAGCAAAAGTGCTTTCGTTTCGCCTCACTACCTGTGTTAACTCCACGACACTAAAACAACTGGTCCACAGTCCAAGTCCTGGTATGGAGTCCATGTGGTGGAAATTCTGTAAGTATAAAGACAAGCAATTCATACACTGGGTAAGAGCAAATTCACAAAGGTTTTATTTTAAGCTTCTGCAGAAGGACCAGTCTCATACAGCAAACAACAATTGCAGCATGGAGAAAGGTAAAGGCTTTCTCCCAGCTGACCTATTTTATACACAAACATCTCTGAAAACAATCAACACCCCGTACATTCAAATCAAATCAAATTCAAATTTTATTTGTCACATACACAATCCTACACAGTACGATATGCAGTGAAATGCTTAGGCAACTGCCCTGACCTAAGAGAATAAAATAAAATAAAATATAAAATATAGAATATAAAATGTAAGAATATAAAATGTAAGTAAGTAAAGACTATACATTATACTATACATTAAGTGTACAAATGGAAAATATTGCAATGAAAAATAGAAATATTGAAATAAAAATATTGAAATGGGGATGGAATGTCCAGGGGTGTGCAAATATGCAGTAAAGTGACATGTTAAAGTGGCTTGTGTGCATATTTAAAGTGACTTATGTGCATAATGCCCATGAGTGAGCAGGTGTGCAGTGAGGACTAGTGAGCGAATGTCCTGAATGTCCAGAGTGTCCAGAGTGAGTGCAGAAGCATGTGTGGATGTGCAAAATGGATCAGTACTGTGTGTTGTAATTCACAACTCAAATTCAAATTCACAACTCTTTATCTGACCCAGACCACATGTCCAGACCTTATCATTTATTCAGGGACAATTACAATCAGGTTGTTTCTGTTCTATTCTCGGCCTTGTGTTTCTAAGCTTCAGCAAGTTTAAAGCGTCTATAGTCTACATTACAAATTAATACATAATTAAAATGTGATTTTTCCATTACAATATACAGCGGTTTCCCCTTCACAGGAGGCAACTGGAAAAAATCTCCACCCGCTATCACACTGACATTACCAGAAGGAGAAAAGTCTCCAGTTTGTTTGATTTGGCGTGATCTTCCATGAATGTTTGCCGACAGTTGATGATCCACCACTGAGATCTCATCTAGAATTAAAATCTGAAGGCCATGGAATTTTTCCAGCAAAGAGTTTAATTTCTCTTCGTCCAAAGGTGTGTGGCAACTTGACATCTGTGCCAATACAAAATATATTGTGAATTGTTACAGCCTGTAAGTTGCAGTTAAAACAACACAAATGTCAACTGGATATAAAGCAATTTGTGACAAACATAATTGCCTTAATTAAATGACTTTTGCCAGTTCCTGCTCCACCAGTAATAAAAACGTGAAAAGCTTTAGGACTTTCACCTCTAATTTTACTTCTACACCCTTGTCTGATTTTATAGAAAACAGACATCTGGGGTTTGTTTAAAGACAGAATTAGCCTCAACCCATCTATACGACTCAAATCTATTGTCGCTTTTCTCAATACAAGACACCGCCGCATTAGCACTTGCTAAATCTGCTATACAACCGTCAGTCTTCACTTTCATGACCAGTTTCTTCACGTCTCATCTGTTGACACTCCATGTGCTCTAACTGCTGTTCAGGGCAAAGTGCACAACATGTATCTTCTAATATGCCCTCAATATCAACAAACGTTTGTGCTGTGACATCAGCATCCTTTTTCAAAAAGTGCTCTGTTTCTATCTACTACATTTTTAACCAGGTCAATAGAGCAATCACTACAACAAATGTTGCCTTCCCTATAAAATTGTTCAAAATTATTAAACCCCTCTGGTTTCAACTGACTATCTAACTGATGAGGACAAAACAATTGTAACAAACTAAGGAAAAACTCGTCCGGACTCTGTGTGAAAATCTAGCAAAACAAATAAAAGCTGGCTGTCCACGTGTCCTTTTCACAATAAAGCCGAAATTGTTCTCTAATCTAATTTTATTTCTGCATGACTGACCTTTTATAAACCACACGATATTCAGAGGCAAATGTAGCCAAACACATCATAAACTCTCTGATTTGGCCTGTTTTTATAGCCATCAACAAAACTCTCATCCACGTCTCTTCACTGTTTATCTTTTGTGACTTTAATTTACTCTGAATAATGCTGAGAGGCAAACTCATGCGTACAGCATCTTCACCTGTAGGGATAAACTGTACGTGTCTGGAACTCTTTTTTTTTTTTTTTAAATGTACGTTTGTTAATCTATAAGCCGCCTCTTGTGCACTGACTTCACGGTTATGTAAATAAACACAACCTAATTTCCTTAAAGTCTGTCCTGCATCTTCATTACCCTGAGCTGCTGATTCACGCTGTGCATTTGATAACAACAATCCCATTTCACTTTCTGACTTGGAAATATGAAATTATGTAAACAACGCAGACATGAGCGTCAGTGACGTACTGAATGTCCATGTTAGCGTTCCAGCACTGAAGACTAAACTTGTTGTTCTGATTAACACACTTCATCCAACAGTCGTCTCATAACAATGTCTGTGGTTTATTGATGCATCGATAAGCCATTTCAAACACGTCCTGATTCATCCCAAGTCTATTAAACAAACAACTCTTCTAGACAACTTACATTCTCTTCTATAACGGCTTTCTTTACTCCTGACATTATGCCACGCGAATATTCAACTTCCATGTTAACATTGACATTCCCTCTTTCGGTTTGAGAATCGTCTTTGTCAAGTTTTCATTTTCTTCTGCCCTTCTGTGACCATATGACTGTTTGCATTGAAGGAGGCCTGGGGAAATTAAAACCAGTGTTTTCTTTCAACACGTTTTTGAATGATGTTTGCTGTGACGCTGCACAGATGTAACAATACTGTACAGTTCTGCATCTTCACTGGGCATCTCACATGTAACAATTATCTATAAACAGAACAACATGTTCATCAGAATCTCTATTTGTGGATCATTTTTAATCCAGAATAAACAATGTACACGGGGAGACTCACACTGTTGGAATTCCACCCTATAAAAATAGTCCACAATTTCACCTATTGGCTGAACAGGAGACATCAGCACCTCTTTCAAAACACAATGCCACCTAAAATCAAACACGCGAGCTGCAGTAACAGGATTACGGAGTAAAAGCTCACATTATTCAGCCCATTCTAACTGTTCTACACTGTAAAAAAAATTGCTTGTGAAATTTACAGTAAATTTTTGGCAAAAGTCGCCAATAAAGAACTGTAAATACACGGTAATATACCATTAATGATATCACAGTACATTGTGTCAGAAACAGTTATTTACTGTTTAAAAAAATTACAGAATTTTACTGTTTTTTATTTATTGTACTTTACTGTAATTCTCATTTACAGTAATCCACTGTAATGTCATGTTTTACAGTTAAATACTGAAATCTATATTTGCATTAACTTACTGTAATTTTATTAATTGCAGTAATTACCTGGCAACTGCAGTTGCCTATAAAGTACTGTAAAAAAAAATATTTGGAGTAATTTTCTGTAAAAATACAGCAATTTAAAATCTCATTTGTATAACCTATACAGAATAAATCTCATATACTGCATTCAACATCCTGAGTTGTACTACTGCATATAAAGTCATGAGAGGTAGTGCAATTGTGCATGTGTGTGCGTGTGAGTGAGTGTGTAATCTTTTGTCCTGGTTTGTATGTAATGGTGTGTGTGTGTGTGTGTGTGTGTGTGAATTGCAGTCAGTTGTTCTGAGTAAGCAATTCAGCACTGAGACATTTTATCCGAACATGGCTAATCTAAATATACACAGTATATTAGCATATAATAATCAACAAGAACATGCATGAGTTTATGAATGTGTTACATTTGTTGGTTTGAGTGTGTAAATCTGTGTTTCCTGTATGTAATTTTTGTGTACTTGAGTGAGTGAATGCATGTGTGTCTAATGTGTTTGTAGAAAGTGCGTGTACACATGTGTAAGGGAAACAGAGAAGTGCATACACCTACACACACACAGCCAATCAAAGTCCATTAACCTCCTTAGGAGACTGCAGACATTTGCATTCATGGCCTGCTTCTACTTCTGTCCACTGGTTTTACTCAGAGCCTTTCTGACGGTGGTCTTGGAGCCAGTGCTTGGATTGATCCCCACAAAACACCTGCAAAATCAAGGGTGAACCTTTTACGCTCTTCGCCCCATCAATGCTCAAACCCCCTTCCTCATTCACATCAATTTATCACCTCACTCTTAGTCTATCACCCTAAATTCAAAAATATGTATATTTTTTTAATAGCCTGCAGTGCCATTTATCAGTCTAGATTGTTTTGGTGTAAAACACGACCCAGTTACTCAAGAAAATCCACAGACCTTGTTGAGAACAGTTTCATGTAGGAACTATTTTATTTCTACTAAACTTTACATGACACCTGTTATCACTGTGCTGAAGGTAGCAAGAATCACCTCATCCATAAGAGCCTCGCGCTCAGTGTGCACTAATATGGGTAGTGAAAGTAGATACTACATGAAACTGCTCACAACACATACTGTATTGTGGATTATCTTGAGTAACAGTGTCATGATTTCTGGTAAAAGACATTGCTTTGAATACCACAACCCTAGTGCCATTTAGTCTCATAATGCATCTATACATCTATATGGCCAATATTTTCAAAACCTGGAAACTCGCACCAAAACAACCTAAATAGATTAATAGCACTACAGAAAAATACTTATTGTTTGATTTTGAGGTGGACAATTTAATCAACGCAACCTCCAAACTACATTGTTCCAACAGCATTATACAAATTAAAAGTATTATCCAAATTAATCTCCTACCTACAGCACTACTTGCATTGAAATATGCATTTTTTCTCTCAATGAAGTTTTTGGGCTATATTTTGACAGGGTTGAGGACAGCATAAAACACTGTGATCAAATTGGCATTACATCTGTGAACATTTCACCTGCGCTAAGACCGTGTTGGTCTATGCAGTCACAATAAAGCTTGTCTTTTGTACCATCCATGCCGGTCTCACATATTCATTATTCTCTTGGAGAAGTATGTCAACCTTACTGAGATCTCTCCACTATTCAGCTTATCTGCCTGATGATAAATTTAATTCTGCTGAGTTCTGCATTAGACTGATGGCTTCCATGTCATTTCAATATCTATATTTTCTCTTGTATTTTAATAATAATAATGATTTACCTCTGGATGAATTCCAGGGTGCAGGAAGCTTCTTCTTGGTATTCAAAGTTGAAAGTATAGAATGAGGCAAAGACAGCTGCCAGACCTGCCACAAAGTTTGGATGTGGAGATATGACCACCTGACCCTCGATGCTCCATCATCCACTTCATCGAAGACAGTGTCTCACCTAAAATCAATGAACAATTATACAGGCAATGAGGTATCTTGCAGTACAAATATGTAGTGTTGTGACATAGAACTAAATAAATTCTACCTTGAACAATCAGTCTTGGAGAATCTGGCAAAGACATCGACCCCTCCACATCTGCAGGTGTAGCTGTTGCCTGAAATGTAGGTTGTACACGGTCACATTAATGACACAGTGTGGGCATTCAGAGATTTATATTAGTACTACAAAAGGATATCTAATCAAACACTTACATCAACTTGTATAATTAGGGCATCCACCTTCTCTTTGAAATGAGTCATTGCCAGTAGAATAACACAAGGTCCCAGGAGGGTAGATCCAGTGGCATCAAACTTTGACAGGACTTGCTTCACCTCTTCATTAGTAGGCTTTTTCTGAAAAAAAAAAAAAAAAAAAAACTGCAAAATCATTGCTCCCTTTTCCTTAATTGCTGCTTCCATTTTTTCAAGGATAGAGATGTCTGTCAGTAACTTGAAATGATTGTAGAGTTCTTTCAATGTAAAGAGATATGGCCAGCTGCTTTTCAGCTTCATTATGGATGCCGCTGGATTAGCATTTATGGCTTTACGTTGTAAATAGTATGTTGTTTGCATGAGCTGGGTAAGGTGCTCCCTCTCAGCTCCTGCTGAACCCTCATGAGAGTATGGATCTATCATTTCCTTCAATTGTTTGAATTACTGATGCAGGCAGCAACAGTTTAGCTTGAAGCTTTAAAGAAAACTGTCAAATTATTTAAAAAGAGTGTTTCATCCACATCAAGAGCATCATCACCCTCATCTGGCACAATATTGTCATATTCATCATCAATCACCGAGTTATCAAGCTTATGTGTAGGCCTAACAATTTCTCACCGGTTAACCAGCACAGTATCATGCACATCTTCAAATGAGCGTTTTTTGTCTGCTCTAGACAAATGAGACGCAAATGTGGTTTTTACTGTATATGTTTTGTCACAACCCTTAAAAGGACAACAAATTTCTCTGCCCTCTTTCAAATGAGAAATGAAATCTTTCAAATCCTGAAACTGGCTACGTTCAATGTGACACATTAGTACAGAGTCATTTGTTTGAGCCCTTCTGCTAGATAGTTGTGATTTCTGTACAAATGAGACTTAAATGTAGCAAACATTCTGGAACACCACAAATGAAAGATTGGTTTGGTGCGTTTTTGTGTAGCTTCATATGCTGAGTAAAGGCTAATATTGTTTCAAACTCATGGTTACACAACTTGCAAATGTACATAATTTCTTTAAATTTTACATTTTTAACTCTAAATATAATAGGTGTTCAGTAAAAGTCCATGTAATTTTAAACAGTTAACAGTAACAACTATAACTCAGCTATAGGCAGGATAAAACAGACATGGGGTTAGTATACAGTAATAGGAGTCTAAACCACTGAAGTATATGTTAACTGTTGGTGGGGCTAACATTGTAATAAAGCATGACAAACTAGCACCACGGCAATTAAGATATTATTTCACTTACTATAAGTTCATCATTTTAACAACGTGAAACTATAACGTCTGACATAATTTTACGATTGTTTGTAAAAGGAAAAAAAGCAGCGGTGCTTACAACTAGCAGAAGCTTTATACTTGATTGTGTTAACATTAGCGTTGATTGAAGCAGCATTCCCCAGCGCCAGCCATCACTCACTCCCGCCGGCTCAGTGTGAACATGCCGTAAACGCGCAGTACACGCCTATATTAACGTTCATTCCAACTATATTTCACCTGGTTTCTCGGAGAAAATGCGTAGTAAAACCTCGGTTAACACATACATTAATGTTCATTCAAAATCACAGCAATCACTTTACACTCACTCGCTCCCTGTTCCTCGTGGCAAATACAGTAAAACCTCGGTTTTCACTTTCTCCAAAGAATAAACGTGTAAAGTGTAAAGTCTCATCTCTACCTTCATGTTTTAAAATACTTTTTTACAGATGAAAATGAACAAACCCAAGTGGGAATGACGAGCTGTCTGACCATAGCAAACAAATCTTTCTGCACATCTTGCCAAAATGCAGGAGAGCCGCGGATCAGCTTCAGATCTATAGCCTTCATCAACATTGAGAACTTGCCTCAAGGACTGTGTGTCTTTAAATACTTCACTAGGTAGAGATTTGCTACATTCTTGCCCTTTTCTTAATGCAACAGACACATTAGACAGAATCTGTTCAATTTCTGATGGGTACTGGGCATAAAAAATGTATTCCACACTTAGTCATGATATTTTAATAATCGGATTTTGCATGAAGATGGTAGATGTACACAATGTTAATCTCTGTGCCCTTTTCCATGATAAGTTGCAGAACCATCAGGAAACAAAAAAGGAAAACATTTCGCTCCATTCGTCTCATCAGCAAGTATTTTTACTGGATTATTTCCCTCTGCAGGGTCGAGATTCAAAATGCCATCAAAGTACCAATGAAGTACTTCTTGTCCGATGTCTACAGTTGGGAGACGTGTCCATAAACACACAGTGCTGTTCCCCATCATGTAGCTCCTCATCCACATTTTCCACATCACTCTCCAAAATGTCATTCACATCCTCTTCACCATCTTGTCTCATAAACGTATTATACCAATCATCATTAAACACTACATCAGTATAATATGTTACACTTCTTTAAGTAACAAAGAGCCTGTTTAATATTTGTTGTGTCCACATACTGGTAGTTATAATGACCTCTATGTCAATTTCCTCTTTAACTTCACACATATTAAAAGATCCCTCAGTTTCGGTTCTAGTTAAAACATTGTTTATATCTTTAACCCTCATATGTTGAAAAAAAAAATCACATTGGTTATGTTGCGGGTCATTTTGACCCGCACTGTGTAAACTGTAAAAAAAAAAAAAAAAAAAAGAACTGGGTTTAAACAACAGCAACTTTATTTTCTATTAGATAAACATTTTAAAAACTGACATACAACACAATTTGAAATTCCAGAACAATTTTTGTAACAACTATTTTGTTTAGTTTTAGATTTTCAGTGTTCAACATTATCAATGTTGTCCACATGATGGACAAAATGTAACTGTGTGCTTCCTGCAGATGTAATTCTTGCATTTCACACACGATGTGCTTGTTTTACTGTCCTTTCCGGAGGGACAGACCTGGCATCTCTTCCGTTTCTGTACACCTGTATCCACTGGATCCATTGCAGATTGTATGGATGACTTGACTTTTTCAATTACAGCTGCTGGTGATCGAGCTGGCCTGGCTCGCCTCTGGATCTTGGGAGTGACTAGGCTTTTTTGCCCAGTTCTTCAAGGAAAAGCCGATGTCGGTAGAATTTGCCAGCATTCCATTGATGATGGAGATCAGTCCACAGGACATAGGCATTGTAAGCGGACACATCCACAATGTTGTAGAAAATAACCAAGGGCCAACGGGCTGTCTTGCGCTGACAGCTGTATGTTGCCGTGACTTTGTCCAGATTGTCAACTCCTCCTTTGGTCGAGTTGTAGTCCAGGATCATTTGTGGCTTCTTGTCTTCTCTTGTGGTCAGAGATGCATCTGTGTGCATTGTGCTCATGACAAGAACATTCTTGTTTTTCTTTGCGCAGTATGAAACAACTGTTGCTTTCTCAGAGAAAACAAATATTGAGGAATGCAGAGATCTTCCCTGCATCTTCAAAATTTCACTGGGAAGTTCTGGCTTATTTCTTCTTATTGTTCCCAACATGGTCAGCTTTCTCTTCTGAAGTTCATTTGCAAGGCGGTAGGATGTAAAGAAGTTGTCACAAGTGATGTTGTGACCTTGCAGCCCTTACTCATCTCCAATACCACACGGATCCCCTGATTCTTCTCAGATGCTCCTCCAGGTAGCTTTCCAGTGTATACTTGCATATTCCATGCATAGCTAGATTTTGCATCACAAGCTGCCCATATTTTTATGCCATACTTGGACGGCTTGCTGGGCATATACTGCCGGAAAGGACAGCGGCCCCTGAATGGAACAAGGCGTTCATCTACAGTAACATGGAGGCCAGGGTTGTACATCAAAGGAAGGATTTCAACCCATTTATCCCATACATCCCTGATTGCAGCCAGTTTGTCTCTTTCACGTCGACCAGCTCTGGTGGATCACACGAGATATCATGTGAAACGTTTCCAGAGACATTGTTGCACGAAAGACTGGCCTTCCATTCTCTTCATTCCACAGACTTGCAGTTGCTTCTCCCTTTGACCTGTATACTCCAGCTAACACCAGAATTCCAATATAAGCATGGAAGTCAGTCTGATCCAGTGGCTTCCATTTCTCTTGAAATGCATGCCTCCCCTCCAAGTTACTCATGTCAAGTATAATTCTCTCTATTGGTGGGGTATGAAGAGCTGAAACGCGGATTGAATATCATCAACTCGTGTGACGGCAAATCTTGTAGGACCAGGAATCATTTTGATGACATTGGAAGATGACAGTCTGCCTCGGCTTGATGTTGGTGATGTTGACCATTTTATATTACCATCTTTAGATGTCCATGTTCCCTCTGTAGATGATTGCTGCAGTCCTTGGTTTTCATCTGATGTAGAGACAGCAGCAGACTCCTCCTCTGAATCCTCCTCATCGTAGGAAAATTGGCAGTCAGGATCATCAATAACATTGTCCTCTGTCTCTGAAATCTCCTCTTCTTCATCACTATCCCAGTTAAAAATCTCTGATAAAACTTCTTCAGTTGTAAACCTTCTGGAGCTCATTTTTGGTGTGCTTCTCAAAGAGATGACATAAGAAGAGTGATGAGGACAATAGCAAGAAAGTTTGTCCTGTACACACACCTGGGTCTGTGGGTCTGAATGTTTATTCAGAGGCTATTCAAAACAAAGTACATCAGAGAGACATGTTTATTTTGGATCTGGCCAGTTTTTTACCCACATCAAAGTGTCCTGGTCAAAATGACCCACAACATCATCTTTGTATACAAACTCTGCACAGACATTCCAGGACACATCAGTGTCCATATTTTACACACTATTTCATGACCCCAGATGAGGAAAAGTCACAAAATTTCATGAGGATAAAGGAAGGAATAAACAGTACTTTAGTCAACAACAAAAAACTGAAATGGGTCAAATTGACCCTTAACATAATATGAGGGTTAACGTTAGCAGGCACACAAGTCACAGGACCATGACATCCTTTTTATCCACCTTTTGGTAACACTAACATTTTCATAAATGGAATATGTAATGATATTAAATGTTGCACTAAACTATTGAGACAACTCGGCTCTGTCGGTATGGGAGGCAATTCCAGGTTATTCACTGCACTTTCAGCTGACACTTCACCTTTTCACTTTAGAATAACAAGTGAAGCAAATCCAAAGCTGCCCTTTGCATGAATCTGCCTGTTTACAGGGAATAACACCATCATCACTACACTTGTGCAAAAAGCCATCTGTAATACATCTAGCAACCAATAACATTACTGAATCTGTTATAATGTTGAGCTCTACAGGCTAAGACTTGCTTTTTAAATAACAGTCTGTGACAAACACAACACATCCATTCTGGACCAGAACTAACTTTATCTAAAAACTGCATTTTGACAAAAGCACAAACCTGTTGATTGTGTTTTAGTCGTTACCTGCTCTTTGTGGTTGTTCTTTTCATATCTTCTCTAAATGACAAACTATTCTGATATTTGACTCTTGTGCTTTGTTTTACAGCATTTCTCTGCTTTTCATTGTTGTAGTACTTCAGCTTACTGTATTTCTGCACTCTGTTCCTATATTGCTCGTTATCACTGTACGTCTGTTATATTCATTTACTTTACTCCTGTGTTGTTCATTCTTTTGATATTTTATCCGACTGTGTTTTTTGAGTTTACACTGATGCTGCTGGTCTTTTTTTTATATTTCAATTTACTGGCTGTTTTTAATGACTCTGTGATACCTTATCATATGCGCATTTTTGCTAAGTTTCTGAAACTCTGCATTGCAATGATATTTCTCAAACATGTTGCCTTGTGCGCACAGCAATTTTGGCTTTGACTCTTTTCAATGAATAAAACCTTTTCCAATATCTTTCCCTTTCACTAAACAGTCTCTTTGTCATCACCAACAACGGAAGTTTGCATTTCATTATTCACATCAATTTCACTTTGTACCTTCACCTGCTGTCTTGGACACATACGTTTTACTTCAATACACTGTTCTTTGACACAGCTGTAATGAATATATACACTGTATAACACAACTGACTATTTGCTTGTTTGACACAAACCACAACTTCATAATGATTCTCACTAGAGTGCTGTAGATGTGTACACCATCATTGCAAGTCCTTTCATGCATACAGCTGTACTTCAACCACTTCTTATGATGTGTATAAATATCCACTCCTAAATAATTACTCATTGCGAGAATCTCCACCTCTGTGGCCCATGACCCCACAAACCTCATTCTGGATCTAAACAAATAATCTTCTATACATGAATATTGACGTCTTAAGAGATTTCTGTATCCTCACTGTGCATTTGCATGTGTTTACAATGGAAAATCTCACAGCCTGATGAGGTTTCTGTGTACCACATATTACTTGCGCTATTGCTCTAAAGAAACAGTTTCCATCACCTACAATAACAGTCTTACAAGGATGGCTCATTGTAATAATTTTTTTTTGTTTAATTTCAAGCCAGTGTGTAATGAAACACTCTTTTTCTCTCATCACCCAAAGTAAGTAAATCAGAATCAGCATCAACTTTGGCATTTGATCCAAGTCTTTCTGTGCTCTCCTCTACATATCTCCTCTTACCCATACTGGAAGTTCAGTATAACAGGAGATGTGTTTAAATTAAATGGAGTCCAGTTTGTTCCTGGAGGCTCAGGTAGACTGTAGGAAATTCCAGTTCTGAGCTATGGAACAACTGAAGTCACAGGTCCCCAGAGAACAGCTGTCAGCATCACTCGATGACAGGAAAGTCCTCGTGGAAACCATCCCCAGCCACCACACGAATCCAGGCAGACCACACAGGGCATCCATGCGACGAGGTCGCCAACTAGAAGCAGGACTCCAGGATGGGTTAGACGGGTCCAGAGGGCAGAAGGGTCTGGATCACTGGCAACTCAGGAACGACATGTATAGCTCGACAGAGAGACAGAGAGAGGGAAAGAACAGGGGGAGAGAGAGAGAGGAGAGAGCAGAAAATAAGGAGAGATAACAGTTAGGTCTGGTCACAGTCAACATGTATAAGGTCAATGTATATTTAGTGCAAAGTGCAAGCAGGGACTCCGGCAGGACTAACTATAACAGCATAACTAAAAGGGAGAGCCAGAAGGAAACACAAACATGAGGGGGAACTGAGATGTAAAGCAACCAATCACCTCACCGTCAACAAACCTGAGTGAACAATGAGAGTGGGGAGGACAGCATCTAAACATACCAGTTCACCAGAATACTCTACGTCCATGAGTCCCCCAGATCTGCTCCTTTACCTAAAGTTAATCTATTTACAAAAATGCTGCGCTAAATAAATAGGTTTTTAGCCTAGACTTAAACACTGAGACTGTGTCTGAGTCCCGAACATTAATAGGAAGACTATTCCATAACTTTGGGGCTTTGTAGGAAAAAGCTCTGCCCCCTGCTGTAGTTTTGAACAACCAGACAGTAAGGCGTTACAATAGTCCAACCTAGAGGTGATAAAAGCATGAACTAATTTTTCTGCATCATTTAGTGACCGTATATTTCTTATGTTTGCAATATTTCTAAGGTGAAAGAAAGCTATCCTGGTGATATTATCTACATGAGCTTCAAACGAAAGGCTGGAATCTATAATCACACCGAGGTCTTTTACTGTTGCATTTGATGGAACAGAAAGGCCATCTAAAGTTAGTGTGATCAGAAAGCTTACTTCTAGCTACTTGTGGAAAAACGAAAGAGATAAGGATAGCAGGCACAGGGTGCCACAGTAAGGAGATAGAGATACTCAGTGTACCAGGCGAATCTAAAGACACAGATAAAAGGTGCACGTAGGAACGCATTTAATTAAAAAACATATATTATAATTGTCAACAAACGTATGGGGAAAGTACCTGGCAAGGAATACGTGCTCATTAGACTATAAATCACATAGCTAAAAGATGTGCAGATACCGGTGTGCATTGGAGTCAGGAACGACACAGAGATAAAGAGGCACACAGACGCTGGTATGTACATGATGTTTAATAAAGAAAGAACACAAGAAATAAAAGTACATTAAACATAGTTTATAAAAGCATATAGTAGAATACAAAATATATGGCCCAAAATAAAAAGTAGAAAATAACATGAGGGGCCTGTAACATTAACAGTAAAAGAGAAGAATTACCCATCAAACCTTCTATGAGCCAGCACAACTCCAATAGGGAGATCAGTCAGAGGAATAAAAGTAGAATGACCACGATTCAAAAGTGGCATAGACACGGGAGGAAAATCCGTTTGGGTGCCAACAGACACCTTAAAATCGGTCTGAGTGCCAACGGATACATAACAGTCAGGCCTTTGGATGGATGGCGCTGGAGTGCTGGACTCCGGCCTTACGGGTCTAAAAGATTGAGGAGGACTACCTGCCTCCAAACGCAGTCTTTTAGAAGGACCAGGCTTGGAGTCACCCTTCTTAAAATAAGTGAGGCCTTTCTCCCGTAGGTATTGCATCAAGGATCCAGAGGACTCAGGTTCTTCTTGAACAGAACTCACCGAGGCCCGGTCCATAGCAGGCTCAGTAGGGTAGTCTTCAGATGGAGCATAATCCGGACTGCACTGACTGTCGGAGTCATCCAGAGGGATGTAGCCAGTGTTGGAGCAGTTGCGACTAGCTGTAAATATAAAGGTAAGAATGTGTCAGACACCAAAAGAGGGAAAATGAGACAAAAAGTAAAGAAACAATACGAGGGAGATGCTTACCCATGGTTGGTCTCTTGAGAAATGAAGAAAAGACCGGAAAACCAAGAGAAGTATAGCAAAAATAGGTAACGCTCCACTATTTTTAAAAACTGAAGAAAGGAAAATGTAAAGATAATGGAAAACAATTAATAAGGGAATTAAAACATAATGGGAAATAATATGAGCATAAGGCGGAGTCAGATGACGAGGTATATGACGTATTAAAATAAGATATAAAAACTATAATTATAATAGGAGAATTTATAAGAAAAAGTTGGATTACCTTCCGTTACCTCGGGGTACACATCACGCAGGACCTGTCTTGGTCCTGTCACATCAACACCGTGGTGAAAAAGGCCCGACAGCGTCTCTACCACCTCAGACGCCTGAGAGACTTCAGACTGCCCTCCAAGGTGCTTAGGAACTTCTACTCCTGCACCATAGAGAGCATCCTGACGGGGAACATAACGACCTGGTTCGGGAACAGCACCATGCAGGACAGACGAACTCTTCAGAGGGTGGTGCGATCAGCTGAGCGCATCATCCACACCGAGCTCCCTGACCTGCACTCGATCTACAGCAAGCGGTGCTGGACCAAGACCAGGAAGATCATGAAGGACCTCAGTCACCACAGCAATGGACTGTTCTCTCTGTTGAGGTCAGGAAAGCGATTCCGCTCCCTGATGGCCAACACAGAGAGACTGAGGAGGAGCTTCTTCCCGCAGGCGATACGGTCTCTTAATCAGTACAACACACAGTACTGATCCATTTTGCACATCCACACATGCTTCTGCACTCACTCTGGACACTCTGGCCATTCAGGACATTCGCTCACTAGTCCTCACTGCACACCTGCTCACTCATGGGCATTATACACATAAGACACTTTAAATATGCACACAAGCCACTTTAACATGTCACTTTACTGCATATTTGCACACCCCTGGACATTCCGTTCCTTATGTTAACCCCATTTCAATATTTTTATTTTCTACTTGTACAATTACAATTTTTCATTCCAATATTTTCCATTTGTACAGTTCTTCTCACCTTCTTATTTCCTTATATCTTCATTTAATGTATATTTGTACTTACTTACATTTTATATTCTATATTTTATTTTATTCTCTTAGTCAATTTTGACTTATATATATTTTTCTCAAATTTACTTAGACATTCTTCTTATTCCTTCTTAGATAAGTAACTTTTTTTGTTGGTTTTTTTTTTTTTTTTCCTTCTTTTTCTAAGGTCAGGGCAGTTGCCTAAGCATTTCACTGCATATCGTACTGTGTAGGATTGTGTATGTGACAAATAAAATTTGAATTTGATTTGGATTATAATGGGAACATCTTCCAGGAATGAGGAGAACTAACGAAGGTGGGGGTGATAAGGATGGGTACCTCCTCTTGATAAGACATGCCTAAAAAGGCATGATTATTTCTGTAGAATTCAGTCTGTTTTTGGTAGTGCTTGGACTTCCAATCTAGGCATTGCTAAGCTGGCTCACTTGGGTTTTATTGCTGCAATAAATCCTGTCTATTTCATCCAGATCTGCACTGAGTGAGAAGTCTTTCTTTGATTCTTTTTACTAAATTTAAGTATATGTTTAATATCTTGTATTGAGGCAACATCAATAGGTGGAAGACAAAAAATCTCCCATAGTCCTATGACTAAAACTTCTGTCTTATCAGGATTAAGCAGAAGAAAATTAACATCCAATCTCTTATGTCCTGCCCACACTGCTCAATTTTAGCAAACTGGTTTTTCTCATCTGGTTTTGCTGAGACATATAATTGTGTGTCATCAGCATAACAATGAAAACTAATACTTTGTTTATGAATTATGTTGCCCAGAGGAAGCATGTAAAGGGAAAAAAATAGCAGTGGGCCTAAAACTGAGCCCTGTGGAACACCAAACTCCACTTGAGAACATGAGGAATGGTCACCATCTAAATCTACAAACTGATAGCGATCAGTCAAATAGGATCTGAGCCACAAGAGGGCAGTTCCCTTAATTCCTACTACCTTTTCTAATCTGTGAAGGAGAATACTATGATCAGTGGTGTAAAAAGCTGCACTGAGGTCCAGTAACACAAGTATAGTGACGCAACCCTGATCAGAGGCCCATAGGAGGTCGTTTACTACTTTAACAAGTGCTGTCTCTGTGCTGTGATGAGGCCTAAATCCTGACTGATACAGTTCATTTATGCCATTTCTGTGTAGATGTGAACATAGCTGCTGTGATACTACCTTTTCCAGAATCTTGGAGATAAAGGGAAGGTTTGATATCGGCCTGTAATTAGAAAGCCGACAGGGGTCAAGGTCAGGTTTCTTGATTAGCGGTTTAATAACGGCTAATTTAAAGGATTTGGGGACATACCCACTACTGAGTGAACAGTTAATTACTTTCAACAGGGGTTCTGTTATTGCTGGTACTATCTGTTTGAGAAAATGTGTCGGTATAGGATCTAATATACAGGTTGACGATTTTGAAGAAGAGATGAGTGAAATTAGTTCCCTCGCTTCAAGGGGAGTAAAGTGTTCTAAGTTCTGATGTGATGTGGTTAGATCATCTGAATTATTTAAATTGTCCGGTTTCAAAACCTGAATTTTTTGCCTAATATTTATGATTTTGTTATTGAAAAAGTTCATGAAATCCTCACTACTGCATGATGTTGTGGAGATTTCTGCAGTGGTCTTTTTAGTTAATTTAGCTACGGTATTAAATAAAAATCTCGGGTTGTTTTTGTTATTTTCTATAAGAGTGGAGAGATACGTTGATCTAGCATCACTGAGAGCTTTTTTATAGTTCAGGATGCTCTCCTTCCAAGCTATTTGGAATACTAACAATTTAGTTTGGCGCCATTTCTGTTCTAATTTTCGAGCGGTTTGCTTTAAAGCACGTGTGTGGTCATTATACCAAGGAGCGAGTTTCTTATCTCTAATCAATTTCCTTTTAACTGGAGCTACATTATCTAAGCTATAACGAAGTGCTGACTCTAGATATTCATTCGGCTGTTCGAGTTCTGTGAAGTCAGATGGCGATCCAATCAAAGTTGATAATTCTGGAAGATTATTGATAAAGCTCTGTGCGGTATTTGATGTAAATGTACGTTTAAGGTGGAAGCGCGGTGCTGTGCATACATTATTACTATGACACGCTTTAATCGAGACAAGGTAGTGATCTGAGATAACTTCAGACTGTGGAATTGTGATTATATTTCCTATACTTAATCTGAAGGATAATATTAAATCTAAAGTGTGACCTGCTTTATGAGTGGGTCCTACTACAGACTGATTTATTCCTAACGAGTCCTATATATACACAAGAATGCTGTTCTCAGAGGGTCTTCTGGATTCTTAAAATGAATATTAAAGTCTCCAGCAATTAACACTTTGTCTACAGAAACAACAAGGTTTGAGAGGAAATCTGCAAATTCACAGAGAAACTCCGAGTACGGCCCTGGGGGTCTGTAAATGATGAGTAGCGGGATCGACTGAGCTGACTTTATGTTACTATAGAGAACTTCAAATGCATTAAATTTAAAAATGTGTTTTTTGTACGAGAGACAGATTATGGTTATAAATAACTGCGACTCCTCCTCCTCTACCAGTTAGCCGAGGCTGGTGTATGTAGCTGTATCCAGGAGGACTAGCTTCATTTAGAGCTACATACTCGTCCTGTTTAATCCAGGTTTCTGTTAAACATAATATATCGAACTCCTGATCTGTGATAGTTTCATTAACAATAACTGCTTTAGATGCGAGAGATCTAATATTTAACAGTCCTAGCTTCAGATCAGAGGTGCTGGCTGCGCATTCAGTGTGATCCGAGTTTGTGGTATCTATGTTAATTAAATTACTAAAACAGACTTTCTGAGTCTTTCTAAATTTATGTTTAGCTCGGGGAACAGACACAGTCTCAATATGATGAACCCTCAGTGACGACTCTCTGCAGCTAGCAGACGGTTGGTTTAGCCTGTCTGTCTGCTCCCTGGCCTGGGCTCTGGATTGTCACCGATTAACTAGGCCTCTTCTGAGACTATGCGCTATACTGCAAGAAATGAGAGCAGCACCTTCCCGAGTGGGATGGACACCGTCCCGCCCTAAAAGGCCAGTTTTGCCCTCAAAAGGTCTTACAGTTGTCTAAGAAGCCCACCTTGTTTTAGAAGCACCACCTGGACATCCAGCGGTTCAGTCTCATTGGGATGGGACCAGAGCAAACTACTTCATCGGACATCACCTTCGCTATTTTAAACACCTCAAAGTTATGCTTGCTAACCTGACGAAGGCGTATATCATTAGCTCCAGCATGTACCACTATCTTAGAGAACCTATGCTGTCCTAGAGCCCTAAGATTACCTGCTATGTCCGGTGCTCTGGCTCCCAGTATACACCTGACCACTGCCACTGGCGCCGCTAAAGGCCTGGCTAATTTCACATATCTCAGTATAGAGTCTCCTATAACCAGAGCTCTTTCAGGTTTCTCAGCGGGTGCATCACTGAGGAGAGCGAACCTGTTGGACACGTGAAGGGCGGAAGAGGTGTGCTCCGGTGGGCTAGCGTTAGCTTTGACCATTCCTCATGTTCTCAAGTGGAGTTTGGTGTTCCACAGGGCTCAGTTTTAGGCCCACTGCTTTTTTCCCTTTACATGCTTCCTCTGGGCAACATAATTCGTAAACATGGTATTAGTTTTCATTATGCTGATGACACACAATTATATGTCTCAGCAAAACCAGATGAGAAAAACCAGTTTGCTAAAATCGAGCAGTGTGTGCAGGACATAAGAGATTGGATGTTAATTAATTTTCTTCTGCTTAATCCTGATAAGACTAGTCATAGGACCACAAGTAGCTAGAAGTAAGCTTTCTGATCACACTGTGACTTTAGATGGCCTTTCTGTTCCATCAAATGCAACAGAAAGACCTTGGTGTGATTATAGATTCCAGCCTTTCGTTTGAAGCACATGTAGATAATATTACCAGGATAGCTTTCTTTTACCTTAGAAATATTGCCAAGATAAGAAACATATTGTCACTAAATGATGCAGAAAAACTAGTTCATGCTTTTATCACCTCTAGGTTGGACTATTGTGACGCCTTACTGTCTGGTTGTTCAGCTAGGTGTATAAACAAGCTTCAGTTAGTACAGAATGCAGCAGCGAGAGTCCTCACTAGAACCAGAAGATACGAGCACATCACCCCTATCTTATCTACACTGCATTGGCTCCCTGTGAAATTTCGCATCGATTTTAAGATACTACTTTTGACATTTAAAGCACTAAATGGTCTCGCGCCGCAGTATCTGAGTGAACTGCTAGTGTCTTACGATCCGCCACGCCTACTTCGATCAAAGGATGCAGGCTGCCTGTCAGTACCACGTATTATTAAAACTACAGCAGGGGGCAGAGCTTTTTCTTACAAAGCCCCAAAGTTATGGAATAGTCTTCCTATTAATGTTCGGGACTCAGACACAGTCTCAGTGTTTAAGTCTAGGTTAAAAACCTATTTATTTAGCCAAGCATTTTTGTAAATAGATTAACCTTAGGTAAAGGAGCAGATCTGGGGGACTCATGGACGTAGAGTATTCTGTTGAACTGGTATGTTTAGATGCTGTCCTACCCACTCTCATTGTTCACTCAGGTTTGTTGACGGTGAGGTGATTGGTTGCTTTACATCTCAGTTCCCCCTCATGTTTGTGTTTCCTTCTGGCTCTCCCTTTTAGTTATGCTGTTATAGTTAGTCCTGCCGGAGTCCCTGCTTGCACTTTGCACTGAATACATTCACCTTATACATGTTGACTGTGACCAGACCTAACGGCCATCTCTCCTTATTTTCTGTTCTCTCCTCTTCTGCTCTCTCCTCTTTCTCCCTCCCTCCTTTCCCTCTCCCTGTCTCTCTATCGAGCTATACATGTCACTCCTGAGTGATCCAGACCCCCTCTGGCCTCTGGAGCCGTCTAACCCGTCCTGGAGTCCTGCTTCTGGTTGGAGATCTCGTCGCATGGATGCCCCGTGTGGTCTGCCTGGATTCGTGTGGTGGTTGGGGATGGTTTCCATGAAGACTGTCCTGTCAGCGATTGATGCTCTGGGGATCTGTGACTTCAGTTGTTCGATAGCTCAGGACCGGAATCTCCTACAGTCTACCTGAGCCTCCAGGAACAAACTGGACTCCTTTTAATTTTAATTTTAACACATCTCCTGTTACACTGAACTTCCAGTACACATTATTATGCTGATCAATCCCTGCTCTCCGTTATCACCCAGATGAGGATGGGTTCCCTGTTGCGTCTGGTTTTTCTCAAGGTTTCTACCTATTACCATCTCAGGAAGTTTTTCCTTGCCACCGTCGCCCTCGGCTTGCTCATCAGGGACAATCTTATCATTTTGATTCATACACATTGCATACAAACTTACTTCTTTTTATTGTGTAAAGCTGCTTTGCGACAATGTCAATTGTTAAAAGCGCTATTTAAATAAAATTGACTTGACTAAAGTCTGGATGCTGATATCTTCTCCGTCAGGGTGCTAACTAACACCTATCACAAATAAACATGGGTCTAATGCTAAACATCCTGCACTCCACACACTGAGCGAGCTGAATGGTAGACATAATAACGTACCTTTTGTGCCAGAGTTGTGATTATTTGGTGATGGATTCGCTTGTGGTTGGTCAGATGATAGGCGCGTTCTCCCAAAAAAAGCAAAAAAACTGAAAGTCCAGTAGTATTAAAGCGTAAAAACTAGTTTTGTTATTTAGTAAAAACGGGAAAAATATATAATTATAAATATATAAATACAACGGGAACAAGCAAACCAGGTAAAAAATGATTTTTGTTGATTTGTACTGATTGCACAATATTTAAGTCAGAGGAATAAGGAAATGATTCATGTTATTAATGTATACAAAATTGTTATTCCAGATGCTATGATTATTCTCATTCCCCTACAATCATTCATTTATTAATGTAGTTTATTCTAACATAAATTTAATTTTCTGTTATACTTTTATAGAAAGTTTAGGAAACATTTACTTTCACGGGGAAGGAAACATCAACTTTCTTAACGACTCATGAAAACTATTAAGAGACACCTACCCTTAACACCCCCATTTGACCTATCCGCAATCAATTAAAATTTGCTGTTTTGTTTATCCAGAGGAAATGTGGCACTCTTACATCCCAAAGGAACATAATGGTACAAAAGAATTTAAACCGACTACGCCACCCTGGTGGGGCGCCAGGGAAATACTCCCAATAAAGACACACAGGTAAGTTCTACTAATCGAAGGCAAGAATAAAAATCGAATGAGCCGTGGGCATCAATAAAAAATATATATTTTATTATTAAAAAGGCCAACTATAAAATGTTCTCATCCAAATAAGCACAAAGAAAATAACAAAGCAGAACAGAGCAGGCCGCCTGCAGCTCAGGGAATCATCCAAAACCCACCCCAAATTCACATCAAATCAAATGCCAGGCACCCACTGCAAGGAACTTGTGTTGGCACATCTGCACTCGGTGAAGCACACACCCAAACAAATGCAGCTAGCCTCCCCTGTTCCACACCATGCCCGGCTCCTAATGAAAAGTAAAGAAAAAAACACAACACCCACGCACAATAGATAACAAATGATGGCGACACAATCCACACTAAACCATAATCAGACAAAAAAAATTTAAAAAATAAATAAACTACACAGTTTCACAGACTCAATAGTATAGGGGCTGAGACACTTAAGTCTTCTCACAGCCCTATATACAACCGATACTGGTACATAAACACATCACATCAACAGAGTCAGAAAATAAATAACACAAACACCTTCAACATCACAGCACAACACACACAAACAACCAAATAGGAGCGATCTACCACTGAAGACAACTCCAGCCAAATAAAAAAAAAAAAAACTAAACAGGAAAGCAAGTCAAAAATAAGAATAATAAACCCTCACTCAGCACACAGACGGTACCATAGCTCCCAGCCCAACGGCCCACATGGCAGCCGAGTCTCAAGCAAAGGGTCCACAACACGCATAAGCAAAATATCAACGGCGTCACATATAGCGTTGTCCGCTAAGAATAAGGCTTAGGAATTACAATATTCCACCTCACTCTTGGGTTAAACAACACCCCACATGAGGCTGTATGATTACTCACAGCAAGGGCCGCAAACGGATCTACCGGCCGGCCTTCTCACCCTAATATGTTGCCGTAGCTGAAAGTGCACTCCGCTACGAATATTCCACTTGACTCACCCGCTGACTCCCTGAAGAAAAATCAGGAACCAGGAACGGGAAGGGACACGCCAGGTTGAGATGAACCCAGGAACCACAAGACCAAGTCCCCACGTGTCAGAATAAGGGTCCTTAAATAGACTGCATTCCCCTCATTAATTGGATAACCACGCCCCAACCAAGTCCACAAATAAAAACAAACACTTACCCTGCCACAGACAGAACTAAAAAAAACTTTATTTTTTTTATTTAAACATGTGAAAACATTTTACTTTCACAGCAAAAGAAAAAGACAACATTCTTAGTGACTTAATCAACTCTATAAAAAAACAACTACCCAGTAATGTACCTTCCATATGGCAGCTATGACCTTGAGAGGTCAATATAATTATGATTTTATGATGACCTTTGACCTATAACCAATCAAACAAAATTTGATGTTTTCCCCACTCTATACCTCTCTCTAATAATGCTCAGAGGCAAACTCATGCGTACAGCATCTTCACCTGTCTTGAACTCTTTTTTTAAATGTACGTTTGTTAACCTATAAACCGCCTCTTGTGCACTTACTTCACGATTATGTAAATAAACACAACCTAATTTCCTTAAAGTCTGTCCTGCACCTTCATTACCCTGAGCTGCTGATTCACGCTGTGCATTTGATAACAACAATCCCATTTCACTTTCTGACTTGGACATTCAGTATGTCACTGACGCTCATGTCTGCGTTGTTTACATAATTTCATATATCTCCATGTTAGCGTTCCAGCACTGAAGACTAAACTTGTTATACTGATTAACACACTTCATCCAACAGTCGTCTTATAACAATGTCTGTGGTTTATTGATACATCGATAAGCCATTTCAAACACGTCCTGATTCATCCCAAGTCTATTAAACAAACAACTCTTCTAGACAACTTACATTCTCTTCTATAACGGCTTTCTTTACTCCTGACATTATGCCACGCGAATATTCAACTTCCTCAATATTCAAGAACTTGCCTCAAGGACTGTGTGTCTTTAAATACTTCACTAGGTAGAGATTTGCTACATTCTTGCCCTTTTCTTAATGCAACAGACACATTAGACAGAATCTGTTCAATTTCTGATGGGTACTGGGCATAAAAAAATTATTCAGTATTTTGTGCAAATCTGCCATCTGCATGCAAAATCCGATTATTAAAATATCGTGACAATGTTGATCTCTGTGTGTTAATCTATTTGTCCATATAAGTTGCAGAATCATCAGGAAACGAAAGAGGAAAACATTTCGCTCCATTCGTCTCATCAGCAAGTATTTTCACTGGATTATTTCCCTCTGCAGGGTCGAGATTCAAAATGCCATCAAAGTACCGATGAAGTACTTCTTGTCCGATGTCTACAGTTGGGAGACGTGTCCATAAACACACAGTGCTGCTCCCCATCATGTAGCTCCTCATCCACATTTTCCACATCACTCTCCAAAATGTCATTCACATCCTCTTCACCATCTTGTCTCATAAACGTATTATACCAATCAACATTAAACACTACATCAGTATAATATTTGTTACTTAAGTAACATACTGGTAGTTATAATGACCATTTTATGTAAATTTCCTCTTTAACTTCACACATATTAAAAGATCCCTCAGTTTCTGTTCTAGTTAAAACATTGTTTATATCTTTAACGTTAGCAGGCACACAAGTCACAGGACCATGACCTCCATTTCACCCACCTTTTGGTAACGCTAACATTTTCATAAATGGAATATGTAATGATATTAAATGTTGCTCTAAACTATTGAGACAACTCGGCTCTGTCGGTATGGGAGGCAATTCCAGGTTATTCACTGCACTTTCAGCTGACACTTCACCTTTTCACTTTAGAATAACAAGTGAAGCAAATCCAAAGCTGCCCTTTGCATGAATCTGCCTGTTTACAGGGAATAACACCATCATCACTACACTTGTGCAAAAAGCCATCTGTAATGCATCTCTACAGGCTAAGACTTGCTTTTTAAATAACAGTCTGTGACAAACACAACACATCCATTCTGGACCAGAACTAACTTTATCTAAAAACTGCATTTTGACAAAAGCACAAACCTGTTGATTGTGTTTTAGTCGTTACCTGCTCTTTGTGGTCGTTCTTTTCATATCTTCTCTAAATGACAAACTAGTCTGATATTTGACTCTTGTGCTTTGTTTTACAGCATTTCTCTGCTTTTCATTGTTGTAGTACTTCAGCTTACTGTATTTCTGCACTCTGTTCCTATATTGCTCGTTATCACTGTACGTCTTTGTTATATTCATTTACTTTACTCCTGTGTTGTTCATTCTTTTGATATTTTATCCGACTGTATTTTTTGAGTTTACACTGATGCTGCTGGTCTTTTATTTATATTTCAATTTACTGGCTGTTTTTAATGACTCTGTGATACCTTATCATATGCGCGTTTTTGAAACTCTGCATTGCAATGATATTTCTCAAACATGTTGCCTTGTGCGCACAGCAATTTTGGCTTTGACCATATTTCACAAACAGTTTCCAAACCATTGACTAATGACATACATGCACCAGATCTGATAAATTCTCCATCGACCACTTCTGCATTTCCAGAAACAAAGTCACCATAATTAAATTTAAACACTGTTCCGAACATGTATTCTTGGGGAAGATCTGAAATACAAAGCAAGTTTTCCAAACTGGTATACAAGCTATCACCAATAGTTACAACATTATCTAGCTCTTTACTTGTCCATGTGAAAATGCTATGTACACTTTGCATTGCAATAGCAGCTAAACTAATCGCAACACACCGTTTCCCTGGCCACATGAACTTGCAATCACGTTGATGAAATGACCCATGAACACTATGAACCCGTTCTCCTTCATTTGGCTTAGACACTGCCCTTTCTTCATTATCAATTGCTGAACACCCACAGCATTCACAAATTGTAACATATATCGTATGAGGTCACATCTACATTAATGCCAGAGAAACAAAAGGTTTCTGCATGTACACTTCTCATTAAATTACCAATATGGAAATACAGATCCTGGCAATTTGTGTTAAAAAAACAACTGCTGTTCCAATGTCTGATTCCAAACCACATGCATTGCGAACGTTACTGTCAACAACATAAAAATCATTGTTTCACACTAGCACATGTTTCTCCTTTAATGTTGACCAGACAAAATTCATGACTACAAAAAAACCTCCTGTAAGTTCTCATCACCTTTACCTCCAGTCAGTGATTGTTCTACTGTTACTTTGCAAGTTTTACTGAAAAACCTATATTGTCCACCAAACCAATGAGCAAAACGCCAGTCTTCAACATTGCCGGTCAGTTTTTCATGCATATCTTCAAGTAGTTTACTTCCTTCAGATCGAATGTTATCTTGTGCTTAACAACTGAAACCACACTGCAGGATATTCCTAAAAACTCTGCATTCACTTCAGTCTAACATCACTGCGCGCTACTATGCCTGAGGCATCTGGACAAACACAAGCGTTATTAAAATGAGAAACAGACTTACCTTTGGAGTTCATTGGCTGACGCCGCATTCGGAAACACTTCAGTTTAGGCATCTAAATACAAAAAAACCTTATTATATATCAAGTGTTAATGTTTGCTAGAGAATATATCAAGTACATAAGTATGGAACCATATTCAGTAATTAACACCATATTATACATTATACTGGTTAAATAAATTCAGAGACTTTTCAATCGTCTTAAAATCCTCAAAGTAAAGAATGCTAAAAAAAAAAAAAAAAAAAAAATTCACCAAAGATATATAGATATATAGATATATAGATATATAGATATAGATATAGATAGATATAGATATAGATAGATAGATAGATAGATAGATAGATATTAGTTTTTTTCAGGTTTTACAAACAGTTTCAATTACATCATTCACATTATAATGTCTGAATAACAAACACAAATTTTACTTTGATGTGCACAATTAGTGAAATTCAAATGAGTGTGGCAGCATTAAACATTTGCTCTTTCCCTAACATAAAAACACATGTAAAGAGACATTGGTACTTACCTCTGCCTTCACTGAAAAAGAAATGCTTTCATCAAACCTTTCAGCCAATGGAAAATGATTTCAGTAACTCCACCCCTTTTTCATCTTATCATTGCATTCAGTAATATCCCACAAAACAATGATTACTAATGACGCATTTATTTATATAAAACAAAGGTCGACCAAAGAGCATTTAGTAAAACTTGTATACCAAACACAAAGTTTTCCCTAAAAAATATTAAATCACATGAACACCTTAACTTCAGATTCCCTCATATATTGACACAATACAGTGCACAGAACATTTCATATTATGTTTCAGATGCATTGTTTGAGGTTTTATTGAGGCCGTAGCCACCTGTGAGTGTTTACATGGTAATAAATTACGTTTTACAGACGTATGCAAGCTGCTTCAACATGTGTGTAAGCAAAAGGTATCACATTTACTAAAATATTTTTATCTTAACCAAATCTTTATCATTTTTACTCTCTATTGATAACACTTATTTTTGTGTAAATATTATCAAACCACTGTTTAATGCTAAATGTTTCACCAGTGTAATCTGTGATTCTACTCAGTGATTTAAACACAATTGCCCCATCAGTGTAATAGTGACCGCAGCCTAGTGCACAGACGTGACCTGCCAGGAGCTGATCAGTGGCTGTGCATTTGGTGTGAAAGCCCCATCCATTGTCGTCACATCGTCTCCAGTACGCGTCACCCAACTATCCAGCATCCGTGTGAACCTGCCAAAGAAACGTTGCTACATAGATCACACCTCCAGTCTTTGAAGAGTCAACAACTAGGTGATATTCTGCTGTAGTCTATTTGAAAAAAAAAAAAAAACTTTTAAATCCATCAACCACTCTGACTCTACACATGTATACAGTGGAACCTTGGATTACGAGAATAATTCGTTCTGGAAGTGGGCTCGTATTCCAAAACACTCGTAAACCAAATCATCATTTCCCATAAGAAATAATAAACTCAAATTATTCGTTCCACAGCCCCAAAGAATAAATACATAAAATAATTAATACAATCTATAAAATGAAAATAAAACAAATTAATCTGCACTTTACCTTTTAAAAAAAGTACAAATAAATCCTGACAGATAAATGTTTCCGTTGGTGTGCGCAGGCGCCGTGTGTGTGTGGAATTAGCCCCTTCCCTCGCCTCGTTTTACACAGTAACACTACTCCTCCCTCTCCCCACCTCGCTTTTTAAGATTCACAACAAGCGCATAAACACAGCGGAAACACCATTTTAATTGAAAAAAGCGAGACTGGCATGAGCACATACTAAAGGAATCACTTAAGTTTCACGACAAGGACATTTGCGACAGAATGCTGTACATAGATTTCAGTTCAGCATTCAATACAATCATCCCCCAACACCTGATCGGGAAGCTGAGCCTGTTGGGACTGAACACCTCCCTCTGTAACTGGATCCTGGACTTCCTGACCGAAAGACCTCAGGCAGTGCGGATCGGGAACTACACCTCCAGCACCACCACACTGAGCACTGGGGCCCCCCAGGGCTGCGTGCTCAGTCCCCTGCTGTTCACACTGCTGACTCATGATTGTGTAGTGACACACAGCTCCAATCATATCATCAAGTTTGCTGATGACACGACCGTGGTGGGTCTCATCAGCAAGAACGACGAGTCGGCGTACAGAGAGGAAGTGCAGAGGCTAACGGACTGGTGTACAGACAACAACCTGTCTCTGAACGTCGATAAGACAAAAGAGATGATTGTTGACTTCAGGAGGACACAGAGCGATCACTCTCCGCTCAGCATCGACGGCTCTTCTGTAGAGATCGTCAAGAGCACGAAATTCCTGGGTGTCCACCTGGAGGAGAACCTCACCTGGTCCCTCAACACCAGCTCTCTGCATAAGAAAGCCCAACAACGTCTTTTCTTCCTGAGAAGGCTGAGAAAGGCACAGCTTCCACCACCGATCCTCACCACCTTCTATAGAGGAACCATCGAGAGCATCCTGAGCAGCTGCATCACTGTCTGGTTTGGGAATTGTACCATGTCAGACCGCAAGACCCTACAGCGGATAGTGAGGACAGCTGAGAAGATCATCGAAGACATCTACACCACACGCTCCATCCGCAAAGCCACCAGCATTGTGGCTGACCGGACACATCCATCACACACACTCTTTACTCTCCTGCCATCTGGAAAAAGGTACCGAAGCATTCGGGCACTCACATCCAGACTATGTAACAGTTTTTACCCGCAAGCCATCCGTCTCCTCAACACAAAGAGACTGGACTGATACACACACACACACACACACACACACACACACACACACACACACACACAAATCACTCAGACGAACTAAATAACATCCGGACTGAACTGATAAACACACAGATGCACAATCACACTGATTTACAACCACCTTAATTTGTTCATACCTACCTATCTGAACTGCTCTTTGCAATATTTGCACTATTTTTGAACACAATGTGTAAATTGTTTACTTGCTGCTCTTTCCACTACCTCAACCCATACCTTATCACTAAAAAGGTATTTCTTAACTGTAACGTGTTACGTTGTTGTGTTGTCATGTAGCTCTTCGTTTGCACATTTGCACGTGCACTTTGTTCTCTGTTGTCTCTTTTTTTGTATAGAAATTGATAGTTTTTTAGGTTAACTTAAATTAACAAAACATAAATTTAGCAACACAGATTTTTACATTTTTATGTCGTTGCATGTATGTAGCACCTTGGTCCTGGAGGAACGTTGTTTCGTTTCACTGTGTACTGAACTGTATATGGTTGAAATGACAATAAAAGCCTACTTGACTTGACTTGACAAAGACCTGGCGTGAGCGCATACTAAGGGAATCACTGCTGTAAAGTAAAAAAAAAATGAACTAGCACCTTACCTTTGAAAAGAATCGCGACAGAGCAGAGTTTGTGTGTTTGTGAAGCCAAGGAGGGGGTGAAAAGGCGAGAGAGTGTCTGTGCGTGTGTGTGTCAGTGTCAAATTGCGTGTGCGTCAGTGTCAAATTGCGTGTGCACGAGCAGAGTTTGTGTGTTTGCGAAGCCGAGGGGGGAAGGTGAGAGAGTGACGCTCGGTGTCAAAAGAAGAGTCGCACATGATACTCGGCGCTCGTAAACTAATACTTGCTTGGTTTCCGAATAAAAAATTATTAAAAATCTTTGCTCGGTTTGCGGAACACTCGTAAACCACATTACTCACAATCCGAGGTTCCACTGTATAATCTAATATCTCCAATTTAATGTTATTCTTAAACTCAGTGCACTAAATTTGTTACTATCATTTGTATACTCATTTCAGATCCAACAGTATTAGCAAGATACAGTTAATAGGAATACACGTTTAAAATATATTAATTTAATTTGTAAAACGGACAGATTAAAAGTCAGTCCTGTGGCATTTCATGGTTTTAAGTCTTGTAAAAAAAAAAAAGGGAAACTAATTTAGTTCTGAATTAAATGTATATCAATGTTACCTCCTGTTACTCCAGTGCTATTTTACATTTTTACTCAGATTGTAACAGTATTCAAACAAACAAAGGCAAGTCATACAGGCCTTGTAGCCATTTGCAGAAACATATCTATCCAATGGTTGGCAATTTTACAAGAATAGACCACCCCAAAAAAGACATCCACAAAACAATACGCAGCCCTGCCAATGCACTGCATACTGTAACAATGGGGATAATAGTTGGCCAATTCACAGCCACATTGCACACAAACTGCTAGTTGATATTAATTTAGTCATATCAGTGTATATGACATGTATATATAGTTATAATTGGTCCATGCTTTAGTCACATGCATCATGGCAGTGCTCTGTAGGCATTGTGTGCAGCTTTATTCCAACCATGAACCTAATACAGTATATGCAGTACAGTATCTGCAATGATAACCACATAGAATAATGAATATTAGAAATGATGCTGTCTTTATGAAAGCTGAAGTGCACCTCATAATGATTTAAAGTTATCAGACAAAAACACTTGAGACACCTATACAACGGTCTCTTGCATTATCTATGCATTACTTGTTGAATGTTTTCATTTTTTTATGATCTTTAGCTTTTGTTTTGTGCACTTTTCTGTGATGGATAAGACTGCGATCAGAAGTGTCTTGCAGAAATAACTGACTGAGGATAATTTTTCCTTTATCATACACTTATGTCTATTTTTTTATTTTATTTTACTATTTAACCTTAATTGTTTTCTGTTATTTTGATGGTTGAAACCAACAGTGATGGAGAAGTCCTACCATACTTTGTGTGGAAGAGAATGGAGATAATTGGACATTGTTTATATCTAGGAATTGGCTATTGTATATATTCATGTACTATAGTCATTGGTTTTATTATTTCTGATGCTGCAATACACAATAGAGACACGACCTAGCAGGAAGAAAACTAATTCATTCATAGGACTAGGCTTCTGACTATAACCTACAGACATGACGACACAACTTGCAAGTAAAAGGCAATCGAAAACACTTATACTACAAAACTCTGTCATGATTATTCCCACTGAGAGGTGGACGCAGATGCAGGGTTCTTTTTTTTAAGTTTTTATTTCGTTAATAGTTCTAAGTTTTTATTTCGTTAATAGTTCTTTCTTTAACAACCAAAAAATTAAGTAGATTGAACTCCCCAGGCTGGGTCTGCAGGTGGGCAAACAAAATATAAACAAGAAAACTCAAAACCAACAGACAGACTTGAAGCAGATCAACTTGACCTTGACCTAGTATGGTCCATACAAACGGCGCTCCAACCTGCAGACACTGTTCAGTCCTGGAGGAGAAAAAAAGCACAAACACGTTAATAAGTGGGTCATTTTACAACAAGGTGCTGAGCAGTGAACGGACGGGGTGCTACGGTTCGACTTAAATAAATAGGGAGACACACAGGGGAGACACAGGTGAGCTTAATTTCGTGCTAACTTGAAGACAGGTAACCACATAGACACACTAGGGGGAGACAAAGCGTTGGCTCAGTAATCCGGTGAGCTAGATCTTATTCCCCGAGACTGCGGTGGCACAGAAGTGACATTAAACCCCCCCCCAGGACCGGCTTCCCGAGGGAGGTGTGCGCTCTCTCTCCACAGGACGACCTGGGCGTCGCGGTGCTGGGCGGTCCGGCCGTGCTCTATGGAAATCAGAAATATGTTCACGGTTTAGGATGTCTCTAGCTGGAACCCAGCTCTGTTCCTCCGGGCTGTACCCTTTCCAGTCCACTAGATATTGAAGAAACCCCTCTCTCCTTCGCTTTCTTATTCTTTGAGCCGGGATGATACGTGATATTAAAGCGGAAACGCGTAAAGAACAGTGCCCACCGGGCTTGACGAGGGTTTAATCTTTTCGCTTGTTGGATGTACTCAAGGTTCCGATGATGGGTGAGTATTGTGAAAGGATGTTTAGCTCCCTCCAACCAGTGCCGCCACTCCTCTAACGCCGCTTTCACTGCGAGCAGTTCTCTATTGCCGATATCATAGTTGCGTTCAGCAGGTGCCAATTTACGGGAAAAGAAGGCGCAGGGATGGAGTTTCTCTGGAGTGCCATGGCGTTGGGTTAGGTATCTGGACTGCCAAGTTGGGTCAAAGTCAATGGAGATACCTATAAGTTGGGTGAAATTCAATGCAAATGTTATGTTGGGTCTGCCATCCATTCATTTTTAATGGGGCCCAGGATCCGGGCCCAACTTGACGACCCAACTTCTGGGTACTGTTCCATTGCGTTTTCAGCCATGGAGGGGCGCTAGAGAGGGGTTCCGACTTGGGTCCGAGGTGGCTGCCGACTTCCAGGTAGTCCAGGATGACAGTGCGAGGCCCTTTAAGTTCTCAATGTCGACCCCGGGTCCGAGGAGTTCCGAGTGTAGCCCATGGGTACCCGCTCAGGCCCAGGGGCCCCAAACTCAAAATTTGTTCTAATGTGAAACCTAGTATGCTTGAGCGGTCCCGAGCGGTCCCAAGCAGCCCCGAGTACCCCCGGGGGGCCCCAGAGTGGAAATTTGCTCAGATTTGAAATCCAGTCTGTCCGAGTGGTCCCGATGGGCTCTCGAGTACCCCCCGGGGGCCCCAGATGAGATTTTTGTCCCGATGTGAAATTTAGCATGTCTGAGTGGCCCATGAGGTTTGTCGATGTCCCAGGGGGCAAGATTGGGCTCTTGACCAAAAAAGCTTTGTAATGGAAATATAATAGGTTTACTGTGATCTGTGGCAGGCGCCGAAGTGAGTCCAGTCGGTTTCGGGCCCCTACATGGCCCTGGAAGGGAACCCGCTTCGGGATGGTGCTACTGGTGTAGGATTCGGGATTCCATATGCCATGGCCTCCCTGAGCCTCCCCGTTAAGTTTGGAGTCTCTACTCCATTGTTTTGGGAAAATACAAGGGTTTTTACACGAAAGGAACTTGAGTCGATTAACATTGCGGTACATTGCATGTCGGTCTCAAACGAGCGGGGGCCCGGAGGGACCCGAAGAATGGATTTCATCGAAAGGTGAATTAAGGCCGGACACGTCCGGCCATATCCCCGGAAGCCTCGATGGCCCCGGGAGACTGTCTTGGCCCCCGAGGCCCTCAAAAAAAAAATCATGGCTAAAATGCTCCTGGGTGATCTGCATCTCATGCCGAATCCAGTCTCGGCGGCTCGAGGAAACTCGGAGGAGAACCGGCATTGGGAAGGTGCTACGCCCCTGGGATTCGGGATTCTAGATGCCACTCCAAATTTAACCTCCCCGTTAAATTTGGAGTCTCTACTCCATTGTTTTGGGAAAATACAAGGGTTTTTACACTAAAGGGACTTGAAAGGAGAAGTTGGGTCGATTAACATTGCGGTAAATTGCATGTCGGTCTCGAACGAGCGGGGACCTAATCAGGTTTACAGTGTAATGCTCAAAGTAATTAAACACATTTTAATTACATGAGTACATAGCTATAGAGCGCTTGTGGACTAGTGGTAATGCGTCTGGCCTCCCACACGGAAGCCCTGGGTTCAATTCTTCCGTGTGGGAGGCGAGACGTCTTTAGAAAATATATATGAATATTTAAATATTTAGAATAAATATATGAATCATTAAGAGCTTAAATGAAAACTTAGAATGCCACCTTTACATGATGGTATAATACGAGGGATTCAGACATTCTGTTCCTCTGAAATGGGCCTGAATGTCCAGTGCATTTTTGTCTGGATGTAAAATTAGCTATAGAGAGACATCTAAAAGGGAGCGCAATCACTATATAATAGTGTACAGTGGAACCTTGGATTACGAGCATAATTCGTTCCGGAAGTGGGCTCGTATTCCAAAACGCTCTTAAACCAAATCATCATTTCCCATAACAAATAAATAAACTCAAATTATTCGTTCCACAGCCCACAAAAAATAAATACATAAAAATAATTAATACAATCTATAAAATGAAAATAAAACAAATTAATCTGCACTTAACCTTTAAAAAAAGTACAAATAAATCCTGACAGATAAGTGTTTCCATTGGTGCGCGCACGCGCCGTGTGTGTGTGTGTGTGTGTGTGTGGAATTAGCCCCTTCCCTCGCCTCGTTTTACACAGTAACATTCCTCCTCCCTCTCCCCACCTCGCTTTTTCACAACAGTTTCACAACAAACGGACACACACACAAACACGAAAACACTGTTTTAACAGGGGAAAAAAATGAAATCTCTGTGACCAGGCATGAGCGCATACTAAGGGAATCACTGCTGTTAAGTAAAAAAAAAATTAAAAAAATGAACCAGCCCCTTACGTTTGAAAAGAATCGCGACAGAGCAGTTTCTGTGTCTTTGTGAAGCCGGGAGGGGTGAAAAGGGGAGAGAGAGTGTGTGTGTGTGTTTCAGTGTCAAATTGCGCACGCACGAGCAGAGTTTGTGTTTACGAAGCCGTGGGAGGGGGAAGGGGGAGGGGGGGGGGAGGTGAGAGAGTGACGCTCGGTGTCAAAATAAAAGTTGCATGTGTGAAGCATGATACTCGGCGCTCGTAAACTAATACTGGCTCGGTTTCCGAATAAAAAATTATTTAAAATCTTTGCTCGGTTTGCGGAACACTCGTAAACCACGTTACTCGCAATCCGAGGTTCCACTGTATATTAAAGTTGCTGCATTTTAAAAGCTTTTAGCTGGATCTCAGGAGTGGGGCTTCTCGGGAGTGGGCTCCTCGGGACTATTTTGTCTTCTTTCCTAAAGATCTTACTGATGTGAATAATTAATAAAAACAAAGTCTTTAAAAACATTTTTGAGGGTGTATGGATGTAAAATTAGCTATAAACCGAGACACGTCTAAAAAGAGCATAATGGATAAGTGATAAAACACTATTAAAAGACAAGACATTCTAAGGAACACTATTGGGGCTGTAATTTCAATTTATGTATTGACACCTGCAGCATAATTTACAATGTAGAAATAATCATGGAGGTAGAAAGTGAACCCAAACTTATGTAGTGCATACTTTTGTACCACACGTCAGTAATGACAAAAACTCAGTTGCATCAATATGAACTTTTATTAAACAAACACCCTTATAGGCCTTAAAACAATCAAAGGATAAAACTTTTGGAGCCTGCCAAATCACCCTTTAGTCCCCCCCAAATATGAACTTTCAAAAGAAGACCTTATAGGCCTCATAAAACAATAATCAAAGTACTGTTTTTTTTTTTTTTTCACAGGATAAGAGTTCTTCACACTCTTTAAAAGCTTCTCCTGCTCCTTCTTCACCCTTGATTATTTTTTTTCTCCAAAGCCTCCTTCATCTTTGCTTCTCCTCCTGGTCCTTCATCTTTACTCTCCTCCATCTCCAAAGCCTCCTCCATCATCTCCGCTTCACCCAGGGAGCCTTCATTTTGAGAAGATAAGGTCATGTGTAATCAAAGTATTTACAATTGAAAAACCTGAGGTCTTTTGCTGTGACCTTAAACTATATTAAAAGAAATTCAACTTGACTTGGAAAGTTCATTACTGTAATTGGCCATAATTGTTTGCAATTACCAGATGTTGATGAGGCGCCTTCATGGAGCCTTGGCTGCTGCAAGATGTTTCGCTTAACATTCCTGCTTCCAAGAATCACCGTTTTTGATGAATGACCTCTCAGGAGACTTGCTGTTCCTGGGCTTATGAAGGTCTGCTGCATCTGCGGGGGGAAAAAAAAAGAAAATAAATCCAATGAAGAGCTCACAATTAGTTCGTGTTGCTGATCTACTTCTAACTGGATAAACTCAGGTGCTCTTACACCAGGAGGGACTTGAATGGCGATCCTGCGGTTCTGTGGGAAAGATGAAAGAATTTGTTTAAGCATTCTACAGATCACACATTGATACCTGGATTTGATGACATGCACACGCACCTTTTTTAGTTTGCATGTTCTCCTCGTAAAGCGGTATAGACGATGAGAGAGATGTGTTGAGGCACAGAGAGCTCACCGGTCTTCGACTCTTTTTAACAACTTTTCCGCCCCTCTGTCTCACTGGCTCCTCCTCCACTTCGGAATCCAGTTTAGACAGAATTATCCAATTTTGGAGTGGAAGCACTGAAACTCATTTCTCTTGGTGACAGCCTTCACATACACTCACAGATTAATACATGCTGTTATCCTTAGTGTCTTACCTGCAGCCAATCAGAGCAAACTTGCTGTGTAGGACACGTGCTTGTGTTGTGCTTCTGCACATGTTAATGCACATGGTTTTCTACCCGTAAGGATCTTAACATGAGAAGTTGGTCCGTATTGCCGCAGATCCAACATCTCAGTATCCAACAACATTATTACTTAAAAAATTTGATGTAACTGATCACCTCAAATATGTTTTGCACATATTTCAACACATTCAGTATTGTTAACTTAAATATATGAAGAGCTTAAATGAAAGCTTAGAATGCCACCTTTACATGATCGTATAACACGAGGGATTCAGACGTTCTGTTCCTCCGAAATAGGCCCGAACGTCCAGTGCATGTTTGACCTCTGACCCAGGACACCCAGCAATTTCGTGCTCTTGACGATCTCCACAGAAGAGCCGTCGATGCTGAGCGGAGAGTGATCGCTCCGTGTCCTCCTGAAGTCAACAATCATCTTTTTTGTCTTATCGGCGTTCAGAGACAGGTTGTTGTCTGTACACCAGTCCGTTAGCCTCTGCACTTCCTCTCTGTACGCCGACTCGTCGTTCTTGCTGATGAGACCCACCCCGGTCGTTTCATCAGCAAACTTGATGATATGATTTGTCGCTACACAATCATGAGTCAGCAGTGTGAACAGCAGGGGACTGAGCACGCAGCCCTGGGGGGGCCCCAGTGCTCAGTGTGGTGGTGCTGGAGGTATAGTTCCCGATCCGCACTGCCTGAGGTCTTTCGGTCAGGAAGTCCAGGATCCAGTTACAGAGGGAGGTGTTCAGTCCCAACAGGCTCAGCTTCCCGATCAGTTGTTGGGGGATGATTGTATTGAATGCTGAAATGAAATCTATGTACAGCATTCTGACGTAAGTGTCCTTCTTGTCCAGGTGTGTCAGTGCCAGGTGGAGTGTGGTGGAGATGACGTCGTCCGTCGAACGGTTTGGACGTTACGCAAACTGCAGGGGGTCCAGTGAGGGAGCTGCTGGACCAGACAACATCCCAGGCAGAGTTTTCCTCACATCAGCCGTGGTGAGACACAGCACCTGGTCGTTCGGAGGAGGGGTAGTCTTCCTCGCCGTCACGTCGTTCCGTATGTCGAATCGTGCATAGAAGCTGTTCAGCGCTTTTGGAAGGGAGCTATCACTGTCACAGGCAGGTGATGAAGTCCTGTAGTTGGTGATGGCTTGTATACCCTGCCCCATGCGCCGTGTGTCACTGCTGTCTCTGAAGTGATTGTGGATTCGCTGGGCGTGTGCGCGCTTCGCCTCTCTGATGGCCTGGGACAGTTTGGCCCTTGCTGTTCTTAGGGCTGCCTTGTCTCCCGTTCTGAAGGCAGAGTCTCTGGTCTTCAGAAGTGCACGTACCTCCGCTGTGATCCACGGTTTCTGGTTGGGTCGTGAGATGATGTTCTGAAACAGTCCTGAAGAGCAGAGATGGCTCCTGCTGGCCAGGTTTTCACCTGCTTCAGAACCGGTTTTGAACGCCTGATGAGTGGTCTGTATGCTGGAATTAGCATAAGAGATGTGGTCTGAGTAGCCGAGGTGGGGGCGGGGCTCTGCCCGATATGCGCCGAGGATGTTTGTGTAAACAAGATCCAGTGTGTTTTCCCCTCTCGTTGCAAAGTCCACATACTGATGGAATTTAGGAAGCACTGACTTGAGATTTGCATGGTTGAAATCTCCAGCAACAATAAACAGTCCATCCGGGTGTGTGTTCTGCAGATTACTGATCTTAGCATACAGAGCGCTTCCTTAGCATTAGCGCTAGGTGGAATGTACACTCCGATACTGAAAACGGTGGTGAATTCCCGCGGTAAATAAAAAAGTCTACATCTAACAGTCACAATCTCCATCAACGATGAGCAAAAGCTAGAAACTAGCACAGTGTTCTTGCACCATTTCGTGTTGATGTAAACACACAAACCACCGCCGCGAGTCTTACTGCACAGAGCTGTGTTTCTGTCGCCGCAAAACAAGGCTAGCCCGTCTAGCTGAATGGCGACGTCCGGTACTCTGTCGCTGAGCCAAGTCTCTGTGAAAACAAAGACACAGCAGTCCCTAACCTCACGCTGTGTAGCCTGCTGAAGTCGGATGTAGTCCAGTTTATTGTCCAGAGAGCAGATGTTAGATAAGATGATGGACGGAAGAGCCGGCCGGCTAGGGTTTGTTTTTAGCCTAGCGCAGACTCCCGCCCGCTTGCCTTGCTTCCGCTTCCTCGCGCACCGCTTACGATGTCCCCTACCGGCTTATCAGGCAACGCCGAGGACTGGAGGCCTGGTTCCCGAAGCAAGCCGAGGTAGCGTAGCTTCTCACGCAGCTCATCTTGAAATAAATTTACCGGTTTATTGAGTTGCAAAAGTGTCTGGCGGTGGTAAGTACGAACACCGTTTGCGCCGATGTCCATATACTGGGTAAAATAAACGCGCTACAACACTAAGTAAGCAAAGTAGCACCATTTTGGCTCCGGAGCAGCCGCTGCGTGCTACTGCCGCGCCGCCATCTTGGATTCAGTCCAAGATGGCGGCGTTCTAGATGCCATGGCCTCCGTGAGCCCCCTGGTGAAGTTTGGATTGTGAACGACGTACTTTTGGGCAACTTTGAAATTTTAGAGTTAAAGAGTCTTCCAATGAGAAGCTAGGGTGAATGAAAGGAGATCTACTGAGAGAATGGGCTGAAATGATGTATTACCTGTAAGGGACTTGTACTGACATATTGGGTCTAAGGATATCAGGGGTCCATTAGGGCTTGGGAAAAAACATTTAGGAGGTTAGTGACTTTTATGGAGATACTGGGTCAGATCCAACATCTCAGTAGAAAACCCAACATGTCCATACGGAGAGGCTGGGTCCAAACCCAAGATAGAAAGGCTTTTGATAAAAAAAAAAAAAAATCAGCTCTCTACGACCTTTCTAAATCATAAAATTCGTAGAATTCAAATTTATGGTCGGATAAATGATAGGAGCCTTGCAAAGGGTAGACAAGAGGCATATGTGTGGTCCAGAAGCATTCAAACCGCTGCTCCAAGCTCAGGAGACTGAGACTGAACTCCCCAAGCTGGGTCTGCAGGTGGGCAAACAAAATATAAACAAGAAAACTTAACCAATAGACAGTCTGAGGGTGTTTTGGATCCCTGAAGAAGTTTTGACATTTGTATATTTTTCAGTTACTTATGAACATATAAATGTCTAAAGGCTAACTACACTGTTTTTAGCACAAACTGGGCTACAGTAATATGTGAGTAGCATGTATGTACAAATTTGTACTTTGGAGAAAAAAAAAAACAGTTATGCATGATTTTTTTGTTGTTGTTTTCAATAATCACTGAAATAAGTTCACAAAACACATTCACAACATTTACAAGACTTTTGTTACCTGGATCTTGTAGTCTAGAGTTTTTACTTCAAAATGATTATATTGTTTTCTGTGAGTGATCAAGATGATTTTCATTTAAGACAATTTTTGTTTAGAAAGGCCGTATGCGAGGAGGCGTGAATAATGCTCTACTTCACACCAGAGAAGACAAAGACCCGAATAATGAGCTGCATAAATCAGTCAGGTATGTGATAGAGGGAAGTGCTACAAGAAAATAATTTGAGGACAAAAAACATTTCTTTGTTTGTAGTTTATTTAGAACAGTTCGAGATAAACAAAATGCGTAAAAACAGACATTCAGGGTAAAATAATGCAAACAAAAGCAATGAATGATACAAAAACCCTACAAAAACATACATTCAGGGTAAAACTGCAACGACAACAGAACAAAATAAACTGAAAAAATAAATTCGGTGAGAAAAGTGCTCAGAGAGCACAGTTTGAAGAGACTCATGGGGGAATAGGAGTTAGCAGACGGCAGGTGAGGTCCAGGTTCCCGTGCAGGCAGGAATCGCAGAATCTGTGGAACCGTGTCGTCAGTCTGTGTTTTCCATGATTTTGTCTGCATCTTGCCTGCTTGTTTGCCTCTGCTTTTTTTGGGGACAGGTGGCTGATAATTTTCACTGTCACAACTATTTTGGATAAAATAAAATTAGCATGCTGGTAACACAATAAAAGAAACTAATGTACATCTTCATATACACACAAAAAGTTGTTAGCCTGTATTGTTCCAAGTAAACAAACAAAATTATACAGAGAGGCCCCAAAAAGGCATACTGATATCTTTGAATTATGTCAGCAGAGTAGTGTTATGTTTCCTCCAATCACATTTTTAAAAAGAGCATAGATAACTGTCAGTGTGTGTACACTTTTGTGCCCCTCTGTATCTGTTGATGGGCCACCGACCATGTAGTGCATCTCAAACATTTACACCCGAGACATTAGCATGATGCCATGCACCAGGCATGTTTTTCATACACATTGAACACATTTACAATATCTACTCAGGTGTAAATGTTTAGAATATCTGCTAAACTAAAGCTATTGTGAAGATTTACACCACAGAAAATATATATATAAACATCTCTTAGCTGCATAAGGCATTATTTTAGCCAGCTGTAGCTAACATGCTTGTGCTAAATAACATTACCGATAGCAGTGTCATAAGCTAACCAAAAGGGAGCCAAATATATATTAGCAACAATAATCTAAATCTATCCAAAACGAGGTGAAATACATTGGAACATTTTACAAGCATGTGTAAACTCCATAAGGCATTAGCTTAGCCACCTGAACTAACATGTTTGTGCTAAGCTACATAAAGCAGCATGTTAGCATGATTACCATGCTGACCTAAACCATGTACGTGACATTGAAAGACAAAGTTTCATATAAGCTAACCGAAGTGAGGAAAAATATAATATTAGCTTTATATGATCAGAAAAAGTTATATAAGACTTAATAACTTACCCATTGTCATAACAGCTTGTTTGAAAATCCTCTGCTGGATCTGTTCTCTCTTCAAAATGCTCCCGTTCGTCGTCGGAGTCGTAATCTTCTTCTGAGGAAAAGGTCAATTCTTCCTCACTGTCCAAAATCATCTGAAGAGCTTCATCGGCTGTTCCATCTTCCAAACGCGCAGAAATCTCACTGAAACTGTGTTCAAGCCGGGCTGTGCTTTTTCAAGCCAGTGTCCGGGGGGGCGTGGCCTCGCTTGTAGATTCCCCGGACTGTTTTCCGTGTGAATAGCGTGTGGGCGTGGCCTCGCCTGTAGATTACCCGGACTGTTGTCCGTGTGGGCGTGTCCTGCCTCAGGTCATTATCGGATAATGAAGTGCGAGAGAAATTCTGTGCCTCTCCTTGGTTTCACACGGATTACATAAAACATAATCCGTAAAAAAGAGTGTTTGTTGAGAATGTAACTTGCATCATTTAAAACTATACCCTTTAAGCTTTCTATAGATATATTTCTCATGTCTGTGTGTGCCGTATTCACGGAGTTTCAGTTCATTTTAACGACGTGTTAATTTTTTTTTATTTTACAAAAGCACAATGTTTTGTGGATATTGTGAGTGTTCATCAATAAAAGTAGACCCTTTACAGATTCAAATGATGTAATACACTTATGTGTAGGATAAAAAATGACAGAGCATTTTAAATTATTTTCACGGTTACCAGAAAAAAATGCAAGTGGACCCGCCGGCGGCTCCGCCGACTCCTAAGGGTTTTAAAGCAGATCAACTTGACCTTGGCCATACAAACGGGAGCTCCAACTAGCAGACACTGTTCAGTCCTGGGGTCCGTTCTTCGTACGTCGCTACTAACTCGGTTAGCTGGATTTGATTGTTGTGGATTAGTCCTGATCTTGGATTGTTTCGTTCTTCGAAGCGCATCTCGCACTTGCTGTCATAGCAACATGTCCGTAAGCTTAAACCTGGATTAGGCCGATGATTGATTGTAGTGTCATCTGCAGGAGCTTGACACTGGAGTCTGTAGAGGTGCAGTCGTTTGTGTAGTGGCTGAAGAGCAATGGGGAGAGGACACATCCCTGGGGTGCTCCAGTGTTGGTGGTGTGCCTGTTGGACATGAAATCTCCCAGTCTCACTAGCTGCTGACTGCCCGTCAGAAAGCTGGTGATCCAGTGACAGACAGAGGTACGAACAGAGAGCTGGATTAGTTTGGTCTGAAGCAGTGCTGGGATGATCGTATTAAATGCTGATAAAGTCTATGAACAAGACTCTTGCATAAGCCCCTGGGTTGTCCAGATGTTGAAGGATGAAATGCAGTCCCATATTGACTGCATCGTCCGCAGACCTGTTTGCTCTATAGGCCAACTGCAGGAGGTCCAATAAGGGACCAATGATGTCCTTCAGATAGGCCAACACCAGTCTTTCAAATGACTTCATGACCACAGATGTTAGGGCAACTGGTCTGTAGTCATCAAGTCCTGTGATTTTTTTTTTTTTTTTTTTTGTGTGTTTTTTTTGGAATGGGGACGATTATTTAACGTTTAAAGCATGAAGGGACTTTACATAGTTCCAGTGATCTGTTGAAGATCTGTGTGAAGATGGGAGCCAGCTGGTCAGCACAGGATTTCAGACAGGCTGGTGTAACGCCATCTGGACCTGGAGCTTTCCTACTCTTAAACATCTTTTTCACAGACTTGGAGTACAGGGGGTGTGGTTGTCAGAGGTGATAATGGTGGTGTGGAAAGATGATCAGGACAGGAGTGTGGTGTGAGACTGGGAGTTTCAAATCTACAATAGAACTCATACAGGTCATCAACCAGTTGTTGATTGCTTACAGTTGGAGTTGGGGGATGGCGTCTTGTAATTAGTGATTGTTTTCAGGCCTTTCCACACTGAAGCAGGGTCGTTTGCAGAAAACTGGATTACCACTACTCTTACTACTCTTAGCCACTCTGATCGCCCTTGTTAGTGTGTTCCTGGCCTGGTTGTACAACATCCTGTCCCCACTCCTGTAGGCATCCTCTTTGGCCTGAGGAAGCTGTCTGAGTTTTGCTGTAAACCATGGTTTGTCATTATTATATGTTAATAATGTCTTCGTAGGAATGCACATATCTTCACAGAAACTGATGTAGGATGTTACCGAATCTGTGAGCTCGTCCAGATTGGTGGCAGCAACTTCAAAAACACTCCAATCAGTGCAGTCGAAACAGGCCCGTAATTCCTGCTCTGCTTCACTGGTCCATCTTTTTACAGTCCTTACTACAGGCTTAGCAGATTTAAGTTTTTGCCTATAGGTCGAGAGAAGATGAACCAGGCAGTGGTCAGAAAGCCCTAAAGCTGCTCTGGGGACTGAGCGATATGCATCCTTTGTGGTGTAGCAGTGATCCAAAATATTTTTGTCTCTGGTGGGGCATGTAATGTGCTGTTTGTATTTAGGAGGAGGGGTAGTCTTCCTCGCCGTCACGTCGTTCCGTATGTCGAATTGTGCATAGAAGCTGTTAAGCGCTTTTGGAAGGGAGCTATCACTGTCACAGGCAGGTGATGAAGTCCTGTAGTTGGTGATGGCTTGTATACCCTGCCCCATGTGTCACTGCTGTCTCTGAAGTGATTGTGGATTCGCTGGGCGTGTGCGCGCTTCGCCTCTCTGATGGCCTGGGACAGTTTGGCCCTTGCTGTTCTTAGGGCTGCCTTGTCTCCCGTTCTGAAGGCAGAGTCTCTGGTCTTCAGAAGTGCACGTACCTCCGCTGTGATCCACGGTTTCTGGTTGGGTCGTGAGATGATGTTCTGAAACAGTCCTGAAGAGCAGAGATGGCTCCTGCTGGCCAGGTTTTCACCTGCTTCAGAACCGGTTTTGAATGCCTGACGAGTGGTCTGTATGCTGGAATTAGCATAACAGAGATGTGGTCCGAGTAGCCGAGGTGGGGGCGGGGCTCTGCCCGATATGCGCCGAGGATGTTTGCAACGAGAGGGGAAAACACACTGGATCTTGTTTACACAAAGTCCACATACTGATGGAATTTAGGAAGCACTGACTTGAGATTTGCATGGTTGAAATCTCCAGCAACAATAAACAGTCCATCCGGGTGTGTGTTCTGCAGATTACTGATCTTAGCATTAGCGCTAGGTGGAATGTACACTCCGATACTGAAAACGGTGGTGAATTCCTGCGGTAAATAAAAAAGTCTACATCTAACAGTCACAATCTCCATCAACGATGAGCAAAAGCTAGAAACTAGCACAGTCTTCTTGCACCATTTCGTGTTGATGTAAACACACAAACCACCGCCGCGAGTCTTACCGCACAGAGCTGTGTTTGTCGGCGCGAAACAAGGCTTGCCCGTCTAGCTGAATGGCGACGTCCGGTACTCTGTCGCTGAGCGATGTCTCCGTAAAAACAAAGACAGCAGTCCCTAACCTCACGCTGTGTAGCCTGCTGAAGTCGGATGTAGTCCAGTTTATTGTCCAGAGAGCAGACGTTAGATAAGATGATGGATGGAAGAGCCGGCCGGCTAGGGTTTGTTTTTAGCCTAGCGCAGACTCCCGCCCGCTTGCCTTGCTTCCGCTTCCTCGCGCACCGCTTACGATGTCCCCTACCGGCTTATCAGGCAACGCCGAGGACTGGAGGCCTGGTTCCCGAAGCAAGCCGAGGTAGCGTAGCTTCTCACGCAGCTCATCTTGAATTAAATTTAGCGGTTTATTGAGTTGCAAAAGTGTCTGGCGGTGGTAAGTACGAACACCGTTTGCGCCGATGTCCATATACTGGGTAAAATAAACGCGCTACAACACTAAGTAAGCAAAGTAGCACCATTTTGGCTCCGGAGCAGCCCTTGCGTGCTACTGCCCGCCGCCATCTTGGATTCAGTCCAAGATGGCGGCGTTCTAGATGCCATGGCCTCCGTGAGCCCCCTGGTGAAGTTTGGATTGTGAACGACGTACTTTTGGGCAACTTTGAAATTTTAGAGTTAAAGAGTCTTCCAATGAGAAGCTAGGGTGAATGAAAGGAGATCTACTGAGAGAATGGGCTGAAATGATGTATTACCTGTAAGGGACTTGTACTGACATATTGGGTCTAAGGATATCAGGGGTCCATTAAGGGCTTGGGAAAAAACATTTAGGAGGTTAGTGACTTTTATGGAGATACTGGGTCAGATCCAACATCTCAGTAGAAAACCCAACATGTCCATACGGAGAGGCTGGGTCCAAACCCAAGATAGAAAGGCTTTTGATAAAAAAAAATCAGCTCTCTACGACCTTTCTAAATCATAAAATTCGTAGAATTCAAATTTATGGTCGGATAAATGATAGGAGCCTTGCAAAGGGTAGACAAGAGGCATATGTGTGGTCCAGAAGCATTCAAACCGCTGCTCCAAGCTCAGGAGACTGAGACTGAACTCCCCAAGCTGGGTCTGCAGGTGGGCAAACAAAATATAAACAAGAAAACTCAACCAATAGACAGACTTAACCCTTAGGAGTCTGAGGGTGTTTTGGATCCCTGAAGAAGTTTTGACATTTGTATATTTTTCAGTTACTTATGAACATATAAATGTCTAAAGGCTAACTACACTGTTTTTAGCACAAACTGGGCTACAGTAATATGTGAGTAGCATGTATGTACAAATTTGTACTTTGGAGAAAAAAAAACAGTTATGCATGATTTTTTTGTTGTTGTTTTCAATAATCACTGAAATAAGTTCACAAAACACATTCATAACATTTACAAGACTTTTGTTACCTGGATCTTGTAGTCTAGAGTTTTTACTTCAAAATGATTATATTGTTTTCTGTGAGTGATCAAGATGATTTTCATTTACATTTAAGACAATTTTTGTTTAGAAAGGCCGTATGCGAGGAGGCGTGAATAATGCTCTACTTCACACCAGAGAAGACAAAGACCCGAATAATGAGCTGCATAAATCAGTCAGGTATGTGATAGAGGGAAGTGCTACAAGAAAATAATTTGAGGACAAAAAACATTTCTTTGTTTGTAGTTTATTTAGAACAGTTCGAGATAAACAAAATGCGTAAAAACAGACATTCAGGGTAAAATAATGCAAACAAAAGCAGTGAATGATACAAAAACCCTACAAAAACATACATTCAGGGTAAAACTGCAACGACAACAGAACAAAATAAACTGAAAAAATACATTCGGTGAGAAAAGTGCTCAGAGAGCACAGTTTGAAGAGACTCATGGGAGAATAGGAGTTAGCAGACGGCAGGTGAGGTCCAGGTTCCCGTGCGGGCAGGAATCGCAGAATCTGTGGAACCGTGTCGTCAGTCTGTGTTTTCCATGATTTTGTCTGCATCTTGCCTGCTTGTTTGCCTCTGCTTTTTTTGGGGACAGGTGGCTGATAATTTTCACTGTCACAACTATTTTGGAAAAAATAAAATAAAATTAGCATGCTGGTAACACAATAAAAGAAACTATGTACATCTTCATATACACACAAAAAGTTGTTAGCCTGTATTGTTCCAAGTAAACGAACAAAATTATACAGAGAGGCCCCAAAAAGGCATCCTGATATCTTTGAATTATGTCAGCAGAGTAGTGTTATGTTTCCTCCAATCACATTTTAAAAAGAGCATAGATAACAACTGTCAGTGTGTGTACACTTTTGTGCCCCTCTGTATCTGTTGATGGGCCACAGACCATGTAGTGCATCTCAAACATTTACACCAGAGACATTAGCATGATGCCATGCACCAGGCATGTTTTTCATACACATTGAACACATTTACAATATCTACTCAGGTGTAAATGTTTAGAATATCTGCTAAACTAAAGCTATTGTGAAGATTTACACCACAGAAAATATATATATAAACATATCTTAGCTGCATAAGGCATTATTTTAGCCAGCTGTAGCTAACATGCTTGTGCTAAATAACATTACCGATAGCAGTGTCATAAGCTAACCAAAAGGGAGCCAAATATATATTAGCAACAATAATCTAAATCTATCCAAAACGAGGTGAAATACATTGGAACATTTTACAAACATCTGTAAACTCCATAAGGCATTAGCTTAGCCACCTGAACTAACATGTTTGTGCTAAGCTACATAAAGCAGCACGTTAGCATGATTACCATGCTGACCTAAACCATGTACGTGACATTGAAAGACAAAGTTTCATATAAGCTAACCGAAGTGAGGAAAAATATAATATTAGCTTTATATGATCAGAAAAAGTTATATAAGACTTAATAACTTACCCATTGTCATAACAGCTTGTTTGAAAATCCTCTGCTGGATCTGTTCTCTCTTCAAAATGCTCCCGTTCGTCGTCGGAGTCGTAATCTTCTTCTGAGGAAAAGGTCAATTCTTCCTCACTGTCCAAAATCATCTGAAGAGCTTCATCGGCTGTTCCATCTTCCAAACGCGCAGAAATCTCACTGAAACTGTGTGGAAACTGTGTGTGTGTCCAAGCCGGGCTGTGCTTTTTCAAGCCAGTGTCCGGGGGGGCGTGGCCTCGCTTGTAGATTCCCCGGACTGTTTTCCGTGTGAATAGCGTGTGGGCGTGGCCTCGCCTGTAGATTACCCGGACTGTTGTCCGTGTGGGCGTGTCCTGCCTCAGGTCATTATCGGATAATGAAGTGCGAGAGAAATTCTGTGCCTCTCCTTGGTTTCACACGGATTACATAAAACATAATCCGTAAAAAAGAGTGTTTGTTAAGAATGTAACTTGCATCATTTAAAACTATACCCTTTAAGCTTTCTATAGATATATTTCTCATGTCTGTGTTCAGTATTCGCGGAGTTTCAGTTCATTTTAACGACGTGTTAATTATTTTTTATTTTACAAAAGCACAACGTTTTGTGGATATTGTGAGTGTTCATCAATAAAAGTAGACCCTTTACAGATTCAAATGATGTAATACACTTATGTGTAGGATAAAAAATGACAGAGCATTTTAAATTATTTTCACGGTTACCAGAAAAAAATGCAAGTGGACCCGCCGGCGGCTCCGCCGACTCCTAAGGGTTTTAAAGCAGATCAACTTGACCTTGGCCATACAAACGGGAGCTCCAACTAGCAGACACTGTTCAGTCCTGGGGTCCGTTCTTCGTACGTCGCTACCTCGGTTAGCTGGATTTGATTGTTGTGGATTAGTCCTGATCTTGGATTGTTTCGTTCTTCGAAGCGCATCTCACACTTGCTGTCATAGCAACATGTCCGTAAGCTTAAACCTGGATTAGGCCGATGATTGATTGTAGTGTCATCTGCAAATTTCAGGAGCTTGACACTGGAGTCTGTAGAGGTGCAGTCGTTTGTGTAGTGGCTGAAGAGCAATGGGGAGAGGACACATCCCTGGGGTGCTCCAGTGTTGGTGGTGTGCCTGTTGGACATGAAATCTCCCAGTCTCACTAGCTGCTGCCTGCCCGTCAGAAAGCTGGTGATCCAGTGACAGACAGAGGTACGAACAGAGAGCTGGATTAGTTTGGTCTGAAGCAGTGCTGGGATGATCGTATTAAATGCTGATAAAGTCTATGAACAAGACTCTTGCATAAGCCCCTGGGTTGTCCAGATGTTGAAGGATGAAATGCAGTCCCATATTGACTGCATCGTCCGCAGACCTGTTTGCTCTATAGGCCAACTGCAGGAGGTCCAATAAGGGACCAATGATGTCCTTCAGATAGGCCAACACCAGTCTTTCAAATGACTTCATGACCACAGATGTTAGGGCAACTGGTCTGTAGTCATCAAGTCCTGTGATTTTTTTTTTTTTTTTTTTTGTGTGTTTTTTTTGGAATGGGGACGATTATTTAACGTTTAAAGCATGAAGGGACTTTACATAGTTCCAGTGATCTGTTGAAGATCTGTGTGAAGATGGGAGCCAGCTGGTCAGCACAGGATTTCAGACAGGCTGGTGTAACGCCATCTGGACCTGGAGCTTTCCTACTCTTAAACATCTTTTTCACAGACTTGGAGTACAGGGGGTGTGGTTGTCAGAGGTGATAATGGTGGTGTGGAAAGATGATCAGGACAGGAGTGTGGTGTGAGACTGGGAGTTTCAAATCTACAATAGAACTCATACAGGTCATCAACCAGTTGTTGATTGCTTACAGTTGGAGTTGGGGGATGGCGTCTTGTAATTAGTGATTGTTTTCAGGCCTTTCCACACTGAAGCAGGGTCGTTTGCAGAAAACTGGATTACCACTACTCTTACTACTCTTAGCCACTCTGATCGCCCTTGTTAGTGTGTTCCTGGCCTGGTTGTACAACATCCTGTCCCCACTCCTGTAGGCATCCTCTTTGGCCTGAGGAAGCTGTCTGAGTTTTGCTGTAAACCATGGTTTGTCATTATTATATGTTAATAATGTCTTCGTAGGAATGCACATATCTTCACAGAAACTGATGTAGGATGTTACCGAATCTGTGAGCTCGTCCAGATTGGTGGCAGCAACTTCAAAAACACTCCAATCAGTGCAGTCGAAACAGGCCCGTAATTCCTGCTCTGCTTCACTGGTCCATCTTTTTACAGTCCTTACTACAGGCTTAGCAGATTTAAGTTTTTGCCTATAGGTCGAGAGAAGATGAACCAGGCAGTGGTCAGAAAGCCCTAAAGCTGCTCTGGGGACTGAGCGATATGCATCCTTTGTGGTGTAGCAGTGATCCAAAATATTTTTGTCTCTGGTGGGGCATGTAATGTGCTGTTTGTATTTAGGCAGTTCACATTTGAGGTATGCTTTTGTTAAAATCACCAAGTATAATCAGACACGGAGCAACACCCGGACTCTGTTGTGAGATCTGAGCAGCCAGCTGTTGCAATGCTGTGTTCACACACGCTTGTGGAGGAATGTACACACTCACAAGAATGAACGAGGTAAACTCCCGCGGCGAATAGAAAGGCTTGCAGTTGATTAAAATATGCCTCTACATCGGGACAGCACATTTTTTCCAAAGGTGTCACATTTGTACACCAACGTTCATTGATGTAAAAGCATGTCCCGCTGCCTCGCAATTTCCACGTTGATTGTATTGCGATCCGCTCTGAACAGCTGGAAGCCCGGCAGGTGTAGCGCGTTGTCCGGAATGGCTTCGTTCGGCCCAGGTTTCCGTAAAACACAGTGCGGCAGAGTTTGAGAAGTCCTTAAAAGTTCATCCATTTTGTTGGGTAAAGAGCGGAGGTTCGCCAGATGTATACTCGGCAGCGCAGTTCTAAAGCCGCGCTGTCGGAGCTTTACGAGCGCGCCGGCTCTCTTCCCCTGCCTGCGCTTCTTAAAGCATTTGAACAGGGCCGCTGCTCCGCCAGTTACAATGTTAAACAAAACGTCTGAATAATCAAAAACTGGTTGAAAATTGTGTGGTGTCCTGCTGAATGTTTAGCAGTTCATCTCTGGTATAACAATGTTTGAGAAACAAAAAACAGGACAAACTAACAAAAACAGACAAATGAAGAGCTCCACACGCGCCATCGCAACCATCACTATCTCATTCTGAGAGAACTGCTAGTGTCTTATGATCCGCCACGCCTACTTCGATCAAAGGATGCAGGCTACAGCAGGGGGTAGAGCTTTTACTTACAAAGCCACAGAGTTATGCAAGTGTCTTCCAATTAATGTTTGGGACTCAGACACAGTCTCAGTGTTTAGTCTAGGCTAACAACCGATTTATTTAGCCAAGCATTTTTGTAAATAAATGTGCCTTAGATAAAGGAGCAGATCTGGGGGACTCATGGACGTAGAGTATTATGGTGAACTGGTATGTTTAAATGCTGTCTTCCCCACTCTCATTGATCACTCAGGTTTGTTGACAGTGAGGTGATTGTGTCACGGTACACCAGGTCATGCCCAGACCTCAAGCCAAGCGATGATCACCCGTGAATCTGTTCCACACTCCAATCCACTGCTTTCATTTTGCCGCCTCATTCACCGACTCAGCACACCGGTTCTTCATTTTCATTCATTACTCTGCTCTATATAACTCTTTCACAAACCACCATCTCTCGCCAGATTATCGTGTGCCCTCATGCCCAATTTTTCTCTGCCTTGACTTTTGGATCTTGACCCACGCTCATGTTTCATGACCACGATTCAGGATCACGGACTGTAGTTGAATTCTCAGCTTTGAACTACGCATGCTCTTGACAACAATTATTCCCCACTGACCAGACTTGCATTCAGCGCATGCCGGCTCTTCATTCCTGCACTCTCTGCTCGAGGTTTGCGCCACGCCTCCTTTCATTCATAAAACTATCAGCACATTGTTCACCACAGGATAACCGGCTCTGTTTTCCATACGCGCTCTGCGTTTGGATCTACTTCCCCTGTTCGGACCGTGACAGATTGGTTGCTTTACATCTCAGTTCCCCCTCATGTCTGTGTTTCCTTCTGGCTCTCCCTTTTAGTTATGCTGTTATAGTTAGTCCTGCCGGAGTCCCTGCTTGTACTCTGCACTAAAGATACCTTCAAATTATACATTGTTTGATTGTGACCATACCTAACTGCCATCTCTTCTCTCTCTCTCCCTCCCCCTCTCTTTCCCTCTACCTGTCTCTGTGTCGAACTATACATGTTGCTGATGCAGACAGCTGTTCTCTGAGGACTTGTGACTTCAGTCGCTCGATAGTTCAGGACTGGAGTTTCCTACAGTCTACCTAAGCCTCCAATAACAAACAAAAAAAACAGTGGGAAGGAGGTAAATTTCTTCATACTGTTCCCCGTTTTCTGGGCCTGTCATCAGTCACTTAGAGACAGATTCAATTCAATTTTATTTCTATAGCGCTTTTAACAATGGTCATCGTCTCACAGCAGCTTCACAGAAATGAAAAGAAAATGAAAAGAAGACTTATGGAAATGTATATATGTGTTAGAAAAATGTGTCTAGATAATGAGATTGTCCCTGATGAGCAAGCCAAGGGTGATGGCGACAGTGGCAAGGAAAAACTCCCTGAGATGGCAATAGGAAGAAACCTTGAGAGATACCAGACTCAACAGGGAACCCATCCTCATCTGGGTGATGACAGAAATTGTATAACATCATGTATTTTATGCAGCTGAAAGTTCGATATAACAGAAGTTCTTTAAATTAACATGTAGTCCAGTTCAGCTCAGGGATGCGTCAGCAGGTGCAGAGGGCAGATGGGGGTCGGGATCACTGGGAGCTCAGGAGCAGCATGTGTAGTTCCAAACCACCATGAAGAAGAATCCAGCTGGAGCAGGTCCTTCTCTGGATGCCTCAGGAACCTCGCAGGGTCGGCCTCTGTCTACTGAAGCTGGCACAATCTCCAGATGCCTCGGGATGGGTGGAAAAATAAAGAGCAGGTGAAAAGAATTAGCGCGGTTGCCATTCACGATAGATGTATTGGAGTATGAGGTAAAGAAATAAATTGTGTATGCCAGATTAAAGAGATGCGTCTTGAGTCTACGTTTAAATTGGAATAGCCTTCCTGATTGTGTCTGAGCCCCGAACACTGTTTCCCAAAGTTTTGGAGCTAAATATGAAAAAGCCCTACCTCCTTTTGTAGATTTTGATATTCTGGGAACTACCAGTAGTCCAGAGTTTTCTGATCTTAAGGAGCGTGGTGGATTGTAACATATCAGAAGACTGGTTAGGTATGTGGGAGCTAGACCGTTTAGAGTCTTGTACGTAAGTAATGCTACTTTGTAATTAATTCTAAACTGAACAGGTAGCCAGTGCAGGGATGATAATATTGGGGTTATATGATCAGATTTTCTGGATCTAGTGAGAACCCTGGCGGCTGCATTTTGGACTAACTGTAGCTTGTTAATTGAGGATGCAGGACAGCCACCCAGTAATGCATTACAGTAGTCCAGTCTGGAGGTCATGAATGCATGAACCAGCTTTTCTGCATCATAAACCATTTTAACGCCTGTCCCTGAATACCAATGTGATTTTGTAAGCGATCTATGAGAATATCATGATCTATAGTGTCGAATGCAGCACTAAGATCAAGTAAGACAAGAATTGAGATGCAGCCTTGGTCCGAAGCTAAAAACAAGTCATTTGCAATTTTAACTAGTGCAGTTTCTGTACTATGATGGGGCCTGAAACCTGACTGAAATTCCTCGACCATATCGTTTTCCTGCAAGAATGTGCATATTTGGACTGATACTATCTTTTCTAATATAAACGGAAGGTTTAAAATTGGTCTGTAATTTATTATTTATTATTATATCATTTGGGTCTAAATTAGATTTGTTAAGAAGAGGCTTAATAACTGCCAACTTGAAAGGTCTAGGGACGTGACCTAGATATAATGAAGATGTTTAGAAGGGGCGCTCCAGTTATATTTATCACTTCTTTTAAAAGTCTAGTTGGGATTGGAGCATGTTGTTGATTTAGCCGAGGTGATGAGTTTATACAGCTCTTCCTGTCCTACACCTGTAAAGCACTGAAAATCTAATTGTTAGTATCAGAGGTTGAATTTCCATTATTTTCTTCCTATCAATCTTTTCATTGAAGAAGTTCATGAAGTCTTCACTTCTAAGCTGTGATGGGATACTCCCTGCAGGCATCTTAGGGTTTGTTAGGCTAGCCACTGTACTAAATAGGAACCTGGGATTGTTTTGGTTTCTTGCTATCAGTTGGCTCAGATGCTCGGCCCGAGCCGCTTTTAGACCCCGTCTATAGCTGCACATACTACCTTTATACGCGATTCTAAAAACTTCTAATTTAGTTTTTCTCCATTTTCGTTCGAGGTTACGGGTTGCTCTCTTTAGGGCGCGAGTATGACTATTGAACAATGGTGCAAGTGTTTTTTCTGACTTTTTTTAATCTGGTGGGAGCAACAGTGTCTAGCAGCATGGGCACTATTTTTACCAGTACATTAGACACTTCATCTAGATCGTCTGCACTTAGGGGTCTGATAAGAAATTGGGACCCATCCGGCAGATTACTTGTGAATCTGTCTTTAGTAGTCGGATTAATATTTCTACTGAATTGATAACGTGGGGAGGCACAGCTACGCTGTTCTACAGCTAGAGTATATACTAAGAGATGATGATCTGTGATGTCATCACTTTGAGGTAGAATGTCTATATTAGAGACATCTATACCATGGGATATAATTAAATATAGCATAAATAGACCAACTCACCGCTTTAATCATATATTTTCTTTAACCCCAAAGGAATTTAGCAAATCTACAAATGCGAGTGATGAAGCGTTGTTAGCATCTTCTACATCAATGTTAAAGTCTCCTACTATCAGCACTTAGCAGATGTCCAAACTCTTTAAGAAAAGGCAATCAGAGTGCGTCAAGACAGCAATCTGAGAATTTCATTAACAATCATACCTCTAAAGTTTAGGCTTCTCAACATCAGATCCCTTGCGCCTAAAGCACTGTCAGAGTTAACCAATAGGTCTATTTTGATTACTTATTTGGCCTTTTTCTGGTTTTATAGTTATTAGATTGTTTTGAGCGATTTTAACGAATTTATTCTTTTTTCTCACTATTGGGTGAACAGACACAGATGCGCACACATAGCTTGTCCTATAGAAACTATCAGTATGGTGAGTTGCAATGTGGCTATTATGTTTGGAATCTAAGACACGACTTACCGCCAGTCAGATGGATCGTAGTGTCCTGGAGATGTTGTCTGAGAGGACTGCTGCTCCAGCTCTGCTAGGGTGCAGTCCATCGGTGTGGTAGAGCCTAGGACGCTCCCAGAAAACATTCCAATTATCAACAAAGGGTAATCTCTGTTGTGGACACCAAGATTGTAACCATTCATTAAAAGCAAACAATCTACTGAACCTCTCGATTCCTCGCTGGAATGTGGGAAGCGGTCCGGATACGATGATCCTTGTCGTGGGTGATGTGCTGCGGACCTTCTCAACCAGGCTCCTGAAGTCCTTCTTCAGGATCCCCGTCTGCCTCAGCCTGGTGTCGTTCGTGCCAGCATGAAGGACCACAGCTCCAAAGTTCTCCCTCAGGGCCGCAGGCACCTGCGCAGCAACATCAAGAACACGGGCACCAGGTAACAGCGAGTGCGCACCTTACCTTTAGCCGTGGTAGCACGGACGTGCCGGACGATGGAGTCTCTGAAGATCAGCGCGTCGTGTACCATCTCGCGAAGAGGAGCGAAGCTGTTTCGGGTCGGGATCTCGAAGACGGGCGGAGGGGGGGGGGGGGGAGAGGTCCTCACCCGGGGCCTAGCGCGCGTCTTCCGTTGCTGCTGTATCCAGGCTTCGTGGTATCCCGGCGCCGCGGTATCCCCAGGGGTGAAGGAAACCTGGGCAGGCTGCGTTCGTGGTGCGTTGGACCTGGACAGAGAAACACGCGGAGTAGAGGTTGTGGAAGGATGTGTGTCATGCCGAGAATTTACCTGGGACAGGTGAACGTCGGTCCGTGACTATTCCAGCGCGGCTTTCCGCTTTCGTAGTTGGGCCAGCTTCACCTGTAGGTCACTGATCTGCTTCTCCAAGGCCTCCATCTCCAAATCCGCCGAGTGAAGCTCCAGTGTGTCCTCACCTGCACTCAGAGGCAGACACACAACCGACATGGTGTCAAAAAACGGAGATAATCGGTGTGGAAAAACGCGTAGGCAAACTTGATAGCCGGGCTAGCGATGCTAATGGGGTAGCCGGCTAGACGCGGGTGCGTGGCAAAACTATTAACTTAGCGATATAACAGGAGTTTCGAGTGAATATATTATAAATACTTATCTGTTATATGTTTGCTCTTCGTAAGAAGACAAAAAGTTAGAACGTCAATCTGGATTAAGCTGGAAAATTGGTCAGTCTGCCGGAGCTCGGAAAAAAGCAGCCTCACTCCCCCTTTGAGGGTCCCCCTTTCAATTAAACTTTTATTTCTTCAGTATTCATAACTTGCTCATGTCTCTTATCTAATCTTACTCCTTTCCATGCCTTCCCCCTAGCTAAGCGCACCTGCAAGTGTAACCATAGCGAAAGCAAGGACAGTGTGGTGAGCGCGAATCCTCTTTCCCCCACACCATTCATTGATTGCGCTGCTTTTGGCAAAGTTAAAGCCAAGTGCCAAGCATCCTTGACTTTGCTAAAGTTTCTCCATGAAACGGGACTTGCTTATCAGCAAAAGAACACTCCTTACTATTGTCTCTGTTAGCGGGTCTGCCGTGACTTAAACCGATTCTCCTAATTCTGTTATTTATGTATGACTTAAGCTCTAATTATATTTTTTTTAAACTTGCAGTGGATAAAAATGTCACTTTGCGCCACCTGGCAGTCATTTTACAAATGATTTTGAATTTACCTCTGTAATTTTGCTGCGGTAAAGGGCATTCCCATTGGCTATCTACTGTACTAGGTTTAACAAACCTGGATTAAAGAGAATTAGTATGTAGCTTTTAAATGAAGCTAGACCTACTGGATACAGCTACATACACCAGCCTCAACTAACTGGTAGAGGAGGAGGCAGCATGGATAATATGGACAGCGTGGATCCTCCTTTCCATCCACCATTTGTTGATCACACTGCTCTCGGGTGCAAAGTGCCCTTGGTTTCTCTGTGAAAAGGGACTTGCTCATCAACCAAAGGAGAAGCCCATGCCAGCCTCTCGCAAAAGATGGACCTTTACAATTGTCTGTGAGCGGGTCTGCAGTGACCCAAACCGATTCTCACTTTCCTCAAGCCCTCTGTGTCACAGTTCAACCCATATATGATTTAAAAAATATATATTTTAGCTTAACTTGTAACTTTAAGAACTCGTAAGTTAAAATTAAGGTTATAATTAGTACTTGGTGTGAATGAGCGATATGATTTTAAATATGTTTTGTCTAAGATGCTTTCACCTACAATTAATAAAGCATTTTTATTTAGACTATAAAAAATGATCCTGTATCTATTTTTAGGCATGCCAGCTCCTACTTTTTAGTTTAATACGAGTCTTATAATGCCCACATGACAAACATGCCCAATCTTGATATTTTAACTCTGTAGGGATGAGCAGACCCGAAAAGAGAGTAAACAATCGGTCGCATTCCAGAACCCTCTCCCAGCCTTCATGGCGCCATCTCGCTAATCTTATCTCCCCTTTGAGACGAGGCAGCAACATGAAGAAGCCGGGATCCTTAACCAAGCTCGGGAAAGGAATTCTGCTGCACATGGAACTATAAAAGTCCAGACGAGCTCGAACTCCAATGGTGTAAATTGGCAATCTGATAAACAAGGAAGGCAGTTTTACACCTCGAGCTCAGACCACTGACCATCTCATTGACCCCAGGACACAGGATGTCCCGTGTTTCTCCACATGCCTTTCAATGAACAAAGAGGCATACGACAGACACTATCTAAACAATCTGCAAAGTGTGCCAGTAGGGCAAAATGCTATATACATATATTCAGCATGTTTTATGTCTGTGTTATGTTTGATTATTCTGCCTAATTTTAAATCAGCATTTATAAACCCTTTTTATTAAATAAAGGCATAAATGAGTGAATTAAATAAGGTCTTGATTGATAGACATCCTGTATCTTACACAAAGACCAGTGGTGTACTCGGTAAATTGGTATCGTGAATGGATTTCATGAAAAATGTACTTTATAAAAGGTATTAACACTCCAATCGGATGGGTCCCAACTGACAGCCAAAACCCGGCCTAATGTATGCAAAAAAAGGGGGAACCACGTGAGGTGTGGCTAAGCAACCACATCCATGGAATGGACTGAAAGGGTCAAAACTCGTCTAGGTCGTGGTCGTTGACACATCCGTCTTCATCATGGGCGTCTGGAGGAAGCAAGCTCGCCGCCTTTGAGAGTTCTCGGAGAGCGGGTGACGTCAGCAATGAGACTTCATGCCAGAACTCCAAAGTCCTGCAACGAAGAAACCCTCAGAAGAAGTTCCAGAGCGCCGTCATAGGTAACCAGGCAACCAAGCCTCAACGAAGGGCTTTCCAAGACGTAATTTCAACTATAGCGCACCAACCAATCAGCAACGCCTTGATTTCCTTCGCTGGAGGCGAACCACAGGATAAAGACGAAACAAAGCTGCATACCTTGCTGGAAATTGGTGCTCGTTTAATGACTAAACTGTAAGATTAAACCCTAGACTCTCTTGTGACTTTCGTTGATCTAGCAAATAGTACTAGATGAACTTTAACTTTCACCTTCCAAACTGTTGTGTGTGTGTGAGCATGTGTTCAAGTAGCCTAGTTTCATGTATCGTTAGATTAGTCAAATAAATTTGTTTCTTTATAAAGAACTGTTGTCTTGTTTATGTATTTTAAAGTCTAAACATGTGCCCAGATCTTACAAAATATGGTATTTACCAAATTATGAGCAAGGTAACGTATCATCGTCGGCCACGGGTTAAACAGAATTGGTAGGATACAGTATGTCATACTAAACGCTTGATGGGTAGTATATATAAAGTGTACGATGTATACATTTTAATTCAGTTAATCAAATTAACTTTGAATCGTTAAAGATTCGATATACCTCTGACCCACAGACCTACATATTAATGGTGGAAAATGCATTAAGTATTTTGCCCTCATTAAAATGTCATTATGTATAAAAACAACTTGCACTATTTACTTTAACTATTTAAACCATTAAACTATTTATTTTACTATTTTAACTATTACAATTTAATCTACTTCAAAATAACATTAAGACCAAGAACAATACTATTTTTTATATATATATATTAGTGAGTTACTGTACAGACCAAAAGTTTGGACACACCTTCTCACTCAAAGAGGTTGAATTTGTATTATGGCAAGAAAAAAGCAGCTAAATAAAGAAAAACGAGCGGCCATCATTACTTTAAGAAATGAAGGTCAGTCAGTCGGAAAAATTGGGAAAACTTTGAAAGTGTCCCCAAGTGCAGTCACAAGAAGCATCAAGCGCTACAAAGAAACCGGCTCACGTGCGGACCGGCCCAGGAAAGGAAGGCCGAGAGTCGCCTCTGCTGCGGAGGATCATCCGAGTTCATCCGAGTCACCGGCCTCAGAAATCGCAGGTTAACAGCAGCTCAGTAGGGTTGTAGTCCTCAGAAGGAGCATAATCCGGACTGCCCTGACTGGCTACATCCCTCTGGATGACTCCGACAGTGTTAGAGCAGTTGCGATTAACACATTCTTACCATAATTTTTACAGCTAAACACCAAAGAGGGAAAATGAGACAAAAAGGAAAGAAACAATACGAGGGAGATGCTTACCCATGGTTGGTCTCTTGAGAACTGAAGAACACACCGGAAAACCAAGAGAAGTATAGCAAAAAATAGGTAACGCCCCACTATTTTTAAAAATTAAAGAAAGCAAAAATGTAAAGATAATGGAAAACAATTAATAAGGAAATTAAAACATAATGGGAAATAATATGAGCATAAGGCGGAATCAGATGACGAGGTATATGATGTAATAAAATAAGATACAAATTCTCTTATTATAATTATAGTTTTTATAAGAAAAAGTTGGATTATAATGGGAACATCTTCCAGGAATGAGGAGAACTTACAAAGGAGGGGGTGATGGGCACCTCCTCTTGATAAAACTGAATTCTACAGAAATATTCATGCCTTTTTATTCAGTCTGTTTTTGGTAGTGCTTGGACTTCCAATCTAGCAATTGCTAAGCTGGCTCACTTTGGTTTTATTGCTGCAATAAATCCTGTCTTACTTCATCCAGATCTGCATCGAGTGAGAAGTCTTTCTTTGATTCTTTTTACTAAATTTAAGTATATGTTTAATAACTTGTATTGAGGCAACATCAATAGGTGGAAGACAAAAATCTCACACAGTAACAAAGTCAGCTCAGTCGATCCCGCTAATCATTTACAGACCTCCAGGGCCGTACTTGGAGTTTCTCAGTGAATTTGCAGATTTCCTCTCAAACCTTGTTGTTTCTGTAGACAAAGCGTTAATTGCTGTGAGAATCCAAAAGACCCTCTGAGAACAGCATTTATGTCCCTACTGGACTCAGTAGGAGTAAATCAGTGTGTAGTAGGACCCACTCATAAAGCAGGTCACACTTTAGATTTAATATTCTTCTTCGGATTAAGTATTAAAAAATAACCACAATTCCACAGTCTGAAGTTCTCAGATCACTACCTTGTCTCGATTAAAGCGTGTCATAGTAATAATGTACATTTAAGGCGGTAGCGCGGTGCTGTGCATACATTTACATCAATACCGCACAATCCAACTTTGATTGGATCACCATCTGACTTCACAGAACTCGATCAGGCGACTGAATATCTGGAGTCAGCACTTCGTTATAGCTTAGATAATGTAGCTCCAGTTTAAAGGAAAATGATTAGAGATAAGAAACTCACTCCTTGGTATAATGACCACACACGTGCTTTAAAACAAACCGCTCGAAAATTAGAACGTAAATGGCATCAAACTAAATTATTATTTCAAATAGCATGGAAGGAGAGCATCCTGAACTATAAAATAATCCATCACAGAGCTTTTTAAAAAAAAAAAATTCTATTAGAGTGGAGAGATAAAGCAAGATTATTTAATACCGTAGCTAAATTAACTAAAAACAAGACCACTGCAGAAATCTCCACATCATCATGCAGTAGTGAGGATTTCATGAACTTTTTCAATAACAAAATTATAAATATTAGGCACAAAATTCAGGCTTTGAAACCAGTCAATTTAAGTAATACAGATGATAAACTAACCACACCACATCATAACTTAGAATACCTTACCAATCCCCCCCCCCCCCTTTGAAGCGAGAGAACTAATTTCACTCATCTCTTTTTCAAAATCGTCAACCTGTATATTAGATCCTATACCAACACATTTTCTAAAGCAGATAGTACCAGCAATAACAGAAAAGATTTAGATGGTGACCATTCCTCATGTTCTCAAGTAGAGTTTGGTGTTCAACAGGGTTCAGTTTTAGGCCCACTGATTTTTTTTCCTTTTACATGCTTCCTCTGGGCAACATAATCAGCATAACAATGAAAACTAATACCATGTTTACTAAAATTGAGCAATGTGTGCAGGACATAAGACATTGGATGTTAATTTTTATTAAATGGTCTCGCGCCGCAGTATCTGAGTGAACTGCTAGTGTCTTACGATCCGCCACATCTACTTAGATCAAAGGATGCAGGCTGCTTGTAGGTACCACGTATTATTAAAACTATAGCAGGGGGCAGAGCTTTTTCTTACAAAGCCCCAAAGTTATGGAATAGTCTTAAACACTGAGACTGTGTCTGAGTCCCATTAATAGGAACATTAAGTCTAGGCTCAGCCTCAGTTCTATCTAACTATCGTCCCATATCTAAATTACTGGAAAGTACTGTTGCTACCCAACTCCAGTCCTTTCTACTTGATGATAATCTCTTCGACCCTTTTCAGTCAGGTTTTCGCCCCCTTCATAGTACTGAAACTACACTTGTAAAGGTAGTGAATGATCTACTGCTTACTGGTGATTCTGGATCCTTGTCTATACTATTGCTACTGGACCTCAGCTCTGCCTTTGATACGGTCTCCCACGATTTACTTATTTCTCGTCTCTCTTCTCTGGGCATTTCTGGTACTGCTCTTTCTTGGTTTTTCTTCCTATCTATCTTTCAGATCGACAGTTTTACATTTCTGTTAAGGATTTTCGATCAACCACTGTCAGCCTGAAGCGAGGTGTTCCCCAGGGATCTGTTCTTTGCCCACTATTATTTACAATTTACATAATCCCACTCGGTCTGATCCTTCAACGTCATGGTCTTAACTATCACTTTTATGCCGACGACATTCAACTTTATTCCATCTGTACACCTACTCCATCTGTCCAAATTGACACAATCTCTGCATGTGTAAAGGACATTAGAGCTTGGCTTAGCGTAAACTTTTTGAAACTTAACATGGATAAAACTGAGATCATTTTCATTGGCACCCCAGCACTCACCAGCAACCTTTCCACTAATTTCACCTGCGAGATTGCTGGCTCTCACATCAAAACATCAACTTCTGTCAAAAATTTAGGAGTAATCTTCGACTCCACACTCTCCTTTCAGTCTCACATTAAATCTCTCACTAAATCTGCATTCTTCCATCTACGTCGCATTGCCCAACTGCGTCCCTTCATTAGTACCAAAGATGCTGAAACTGTCATCCATGCATTTGTCTCATCACGCATTGATTTCTGTAATGCCCACTGGTTTACCTGCTAGCTCCATCTCTAGGTTACAATATATTAAAAACTCTGCAGCTAGAATACTGACTCATACAAAACGCTCTGCTCATATACTGTAATCCCAATCTTGTTTGATCTCCACTGGCTCCCAGTTAACTACCGCATCAAATTTAAAATTCTCCTCCTTGTTTTTAAATCTTTAAATGGCTTGGCTCCCTCTTATCTCCTCAAGTTGCTTGTCCCCTACATCCCGTCTTGCTCACTACGTTCTTCCGACTCTGGCCTTCTTGTTGTCCCTCGGTACCGCCTCTCTTCAATGGGGGGGCAGATCATTTAGTGTTATTGCACCTAAGCTCTGGAATTCTCTACCAAACTCTCTCCGTTCTGTTAACATTTCAGCATTTAAATCTCTACTCAAAACTTGCTTGTTTTCTGAATGTTACAGCTCGCTTTATATGTCTGTCTCCTAGTGTTTTTAAAAAATATATACTTCAATGTCTGTTTGTCTACCTTTTTATATTCATTGTAAAGTGTCCTTGAGCTCTGGAAAGGCGCTATATAAATAAAAATTATTATTATTAGGCTAAAAACCTATTTATTTAGCCAAGGATTTTGGTCAATAGATTAACCTTAGGTAAAGGAGCAGATCTGGGGGACTCCTGGACGTAGAGTATTCTGGTGAACTGGTATGTTTAGATGCTGTCCTCCCCACTCTCATTGTTCACTCAGGTTTGTTGACGGTGAGGTGATTGGTTGCTTTACAACTCAGTTCCCCCTCAAGTCTGTTTCCTTTTGGCTCTACCTTTTTTTCCCTGCCGGAGTCCCTGCTTGCACTTTGCGCTAAATATACATTCACCTTATACATTGTTTGATGGTGACCATACCTAACTGCCATCTCTCCTTCTCTTCTGCTCTCTCTCTCTCCCTGTCGCTCTGTTGAGCTATACATGTCGCTCCTGAGCTGCCCTCTGGATCTGTCTAACTCATCCTGGAGGCCTGCTTCTCGTTGGAGATCTCGTCGCATGGATGCCCCATGTGGTCTGCCTGGGATGCGCGTGGTGGCTGGGGATGGTTCCACTTTTCCAAGACTGTCCTGTCCTCGACTGATGCTGACAGCTGTTCTCTGAGGACCTGTGACTTCAGTCACTTGATAGTTCAGGACTGGGATTTCCTACAATCTACCTGAGCCTCCAGGAACAAACTTGACGCCATTTAATCTCCAGCATAATACTGTGTAAGACTGGAAGTTCAGTATAACAGATCAATCCCTGCTATCTGTTTTCACCCAAATGAGGATGGGTTCCCTATTGAGTCTGGTTCCTCTCAAGGTTTCTTCCTATTACCATCTCAGGGAGTTTTTCCTCTGCCATCGTCGCCTTCGGCTTGCTCATCAGGGACAATCTTTTATCATTTTGATTCATACACATTTCATACAAACTTAATTCTTTTGATTGTGTAAAGCTGCTTTGCGACAATGTCAATTGTTAAAAGCGCTATACAAAAACTTTATCCTTGCATATGTACAACTGTACTTCAACAACTTCAATAATGACAATTAGGAAGTTTCAAACAAACCACAACTTCATACCTTTTTACTTAGAATTAACAGGGTAATAAAGAAAAAGCTTTGTGTACAAGACACTGACACCTCAACGCATCTCACTATGAAGTGAAATTTATGTAACTCATAAAAAGCAAGATTCTGTTTGCTGGAGCAGGAATGGGCAGGATATGATGTGACGTAACAGACTTGGAATGTAGGGTAAATCCATTGCATAGAGAAGGGGGATCAAGAATCGGACAATTGATCTTGGTCAGGGTAAAGGCCGGTGAAGACTAGTGAGTTTGCATGACAAGGTTCTTAACAGGATGTCACTGGTACCCAAGCATTACTCTTTACCCTGTGCGATACCTAGGGGCTTTAGTCCGATATTAATAAGTTTTTGTTTTGCTTGTGACTGTCTTTTTTTATATGAGACAAAAACAAAAGAAGAGTTGAGTAAATGGGATGTCTATTTTTTGTCCTGGGAACTATCAAGAGAGTATTTGGCTTGGTGTTCTTTCAGCCTATCTGATAGGAGAGGAAGAGGTTGAACCTTGAGAAGAACAGAGACCATCGTTCTTGACGAGTGAGTCTTTTTTGGCAGTTCATGGATACAAGATTTTTATTATCAGTCCATAACAAGAATGGAAGCTTCCTTCCAGGCAGTGCCTCTACTCCTCCAGGGCTATCTTGATAGCCAGAATCTCTCAATCGCCCACATGGTACTTCCTCACTGTGGGACATAGATAATGAAAGAAGAACAAGCAGGGATGCAGTTTATTGCATGATGACCTTTTGTGAAAGGATACCTCAAACACCAAATGTTGGAGGTGTTGTCCTCTACTACAAACTAAAAAATAAAGAAATAAGTGTTTTAAGTGAGATGGTATTACATATTTTGATATCAAAATACTGTCAGCTGATACCACTGTACTGGTCAGGGAAGGTGGTAAACCTTCTCTTAATGTCGGCATATGCTCTCTCCACTTCCTTGTTTCACTGAAAAAGTATCTTGGAAGTCAGATGTTGGTGAAGCTGCAACAGAACTGTAGACCCTAATAAAAGTGCCATCAAAAATTGGTGAAACCCAGGAACCTTTGGCGATCTCGTCATGAAGTCAGGGCCAGCCAGTTACTAAACTAAACTTTGGCTGGGTTGTCCTGATCCTCAGATGGTGCTCTGGAGTAGCAACTTTTGGTTGGTGGTTATGTCAGGAATGACCCCTAGAGGGTGCCTTGCACCCAGAGATACTGGGATGTGGGACTGCATTTCCCAGAGTGCACCTTAGTAAGCTGATGGGCACGCACCTGAAGGAGGTGGCTAATTAGTTTGTTATAAATAGGCATGTCTTTAGTTTTGTGGCATCTTTCATCTGTTATACCCTTGATTTTATACTGTTTTGCTAGACTTCATGGTTTGTTTATCAAGTCATAGTTTGTTTGTTAAAACACCGCAACGCTATGTTTAAACTGCAACATTAATAGATTAGTTAATGTCTGAACCTTTGTGCCTATGCCTTACCTGCTCCAACCAAACATGACAACACCTACTAATCCAAGTGTTGTCTTTGGCACACATCCAAGTAAAGACCTTTTATTTTACTAAGTCTCCAAACAGATCTCTTCATTCCTCTGAGGCCATGGCTTTTCTAAATGGTAAGGAGAAAAACTTTTCCCTGTTTGATGTCATTGTACTGTAAGAACCTAATTGAGATTAACAGTTCAAGATTGCTATTCTCTCTTTACTTATCTAAATGGTTGTACATTTTATCCCTAATTTCCCTTTTTTAACTAATGGTTCAATTCACATTCATCTTTTTGAGAACAAGATTGCTCATAAGTTTGTGTTCGTTTGTAACAATATCCTAATTTATTTTAATAATAGTGTATTGAACTAAAATGTGCTGGTAGGCTACCAAGAATATTGCGATTGTTTGGTGATCTTTTAGAAATGAAATCATCGTAATTTCTGACGGGATTAAAAACCCCCATGCATAACTCTTCTTTGCGGAGACCAGTAACAACTGAACTTTCATGCTAATAAACTATTATTAGTAACTTTCAAGTTACTAATAAAACAATATTCCACACCATGTCTCTCATTTATATTGTTAAATAATTAGATTATTGTCCTCAACTTCTACTGTTTTAATCTTAACCACAAGTCACAAAAATAAAATTGACAGAAATTGAAAAGGTTGAATATTTTAATGTGCTCTAATTCATATTTAGAAGTCGAACCAAAAGAGGAAGTTGATGAGAGGAGAGTGGAAATAGTTGATATGGGGTAGGGTTATTTCAAACAGCCCAGGTACGAATGTTCAACCCTTCTAACATACCTTTTTATATAATGTTTTTTTACCATTGTAAAGCCTTCTATTTTACATTAATATATTTTTAGCTATCCCTGAGATTTGAATTTGAAGATATTCCTAGGTAGGAGGAATTTTTTTTTTTTTTTACATATTTATTTTTATATCAAAATACAATAGCACATACTATAGTAGTACTATACTGTATACTTTGTGTATTATCTATAGTATAGATACTACTGTACTGATGGGTTATCAAAACCCATGAATAATGAGGACAAATGTATACGCTGGTAATGGGTAAAATTTAGAGGAGCGTAACCTTACCACCTAACCCAATTGAGACAATTTACGTCAGTGAGCAAAATGTGCCAGTTGGTAATGGAGCAGATCCTAATGTTATATATAATTCAATGGAAAACACCATTCAAACCAAACATGAAAGTTATTAGAATAGTTTCGACACACTGTGGCAGTGCTAGGAAAAAAATAGGTCAAATATTCACTTTACAAGTTGTTTAGGAAAAAATCTGTAAATTTAATACAACAAAAGACATGTTTTGCCTTGTGCATTGCCCCCCCCCCAAAAAAAAACCTGTCTGAAGGCAGATTATTTTTATATCAGCTTGGTAGAGCTTGGAAAAATACATTTTTATATTTTGTTCATCTTAATCCTAGTCCTATAATTTTTACTTTTTTTCCTTTTTATAAAAGGGTGAACACACAGCTGATGTATAATATACATACATATACACAAATGCTTAGGTGGATTTGGAGCTGGAGGCCATGGAGAAGCAGATCCGCGACCTACAGGTGAAGCAGGCCTACCTGCGACAGAGGAAAGGCGTGCTGGAATGGTCACAAACTGACACTCACCTGTCCCAAGTAAATTTGTGGCATAAAACAAATCCCACAACCCAAACCCCCACAAGCTTCTCTGCCCAGGTCCAATGCATCAAGGACGCAGCCCACCCTAGTTTCATTCACTCTGGTGCCAGGGTACCACAGAGGCCGATGGAGATCCTTCAGGACCCTGATCGAGAAGGTATGCAGCACATCGCCCACGACGAGAAACATCGTGTCAAAGCCGATTCCCATGTTCCAGCGAGGAAACGAGAGGTTCAGTAGGCAATTTGCTTTTAATGAATCGTTGCAGTCACTGTGTCAAGATAAGAAATTACCTTTTGTTGATAACTGGAATGTTTTCTGGGAGCATCCTAGGCTCTACCACACTGATGGCCTGATAGCGGAGTTGGAGCAGCAGTCTTCTGGAAAAAGAAATTCCAGGACACTACACACCATCTGACTGGTAAGTACTACCTCTGATTATAAATTATAATAGCTAAGGTTCAACTCCACATACTGATGCAAGGAGCACGTATCTTGTCTTATAGAAACTGTTCCCCAAATAGTGAGATCAAAGAATACATTTGTTAAAAGCTCTTAATCTAATCACCACAACACAAGAAAAAGAGCAAATAAGCAACCAAACTGTATTTCTAAATTTCTGGTGTCGCAATATTGGATTCCTTAACCCTAAAGCACTTACTGTTAATGAAATTGTCAGATTATAGTCTTGATGCACTGTGACTTACTGAAATCTGGTTTAGACCAGATGGAATAGCCTCATTCAGACCAATATTTACCAGGAGCCCCATTAAACTGGTTATGGAGGTGGTGTTGCAACGATCTATAACAATTTTCCTTCTGTTAATCAGGAAGCCATGTTTAACTCATTTGAAGTGTTTGTCCTTAAATGTTGCACTTTAACATGCATGACTCCCTGCTATGACTTGCTCTGGCCACTGTGTATAGATACCTGGGGCCCTATATTGATTAACAAATAATCAATAGATCTGACAGTAGATGTGCAAACTCTAAGATAAAGACTCCTACAAACGACACTAAACATTCATGTTGATGATGCGAATGACACTAACTTTTAACAGGAAAGTCAGAACTAAGTGTCTACACATGTTTGTCATTAAGAAAATAGTTCTCTTTCCTCCAAGAGTCTACAAACCCTTTCATACTTAGGGTGTCAACATGAGTTTTGATGATCATTAAGAGTAATGTGTTAATGATGGGGGTGGAGGTAGGGGAGAACTAATCAAATGTTTTCTGAACTTTCTTTAAAAGCACAACACAGTATTGAAGTAAGCATAAACTACACCAATAAATTAATGAATGTAAGGGATGAGAATCACAGATGACTCAGATGGGAATAGAAAATGTCCGTTAAGAACGCATGAAGCGATTCCTTATTCAACACTGTAATATATAAGGCAGAGAAACAACCAATACAAATTGAAAGACCTTAAATCCTTTTTACTTGGTTTGTTTGTTCCTGTTGTAAAAAAAAAAAAAAGCGGAAAGACCAACCCAAGAAACACCCCTGGAACCGTGCCCCTGATACACGAGCACAAGATAAGGCACCAGGTGCAGGACCTGGCAGAGACACGAGCACACTTAATGAAGGATTGAAATGTGAAAACTGTATATAATGTGTGCATATAACTGCCAGAGAGTCTCCCCTTGATGAAGATTTACGACCTACTGTAAGCATTTCAGGTGCGGCACACTCGGGTTTTATTGCTGCAATAAATCCTGCTTACTTCATCCAGATCTGTGTGGAGTCCTGAGTCATTCTTTGGTCCTTTTTGACTAGAGATGCAGTGTTTTAATATCATTAATTAAAGTTACATTAACAAGTGGAAGATAAAAATCTCCCACAAAACCCTCACTTATAACTGTTCTTTACAAAGATCCATAGCAATGCGCAGGTTATAAATAAACAAATACTCCACACTATGTCTTTCTTTAGCATATTTCTACTTTTCCTGTATTTCCTTTTTGGAAGCTCTACCAGAAGAGGAAGTGGATGACATAGAGCGAAATAACTCTAGCCCATATCCACCATTTCCAAACAGCACAGGTATGAATTTGTACCACCATTCTAACCTACCTTTGACCAAAATAATTCCTCCTCTCTCAGAATATCTTCAAATTCAATATCCGGTATAATTAGAAAAAAAAAATATTGTGATCTAAAATCGAAGGCTTTTCAATGTAAAAAATCATAGCGTCAAGTGTTTTAGGTGAGATGGTATTACATATTTTGCTTTAATTATGTTTGTATGCATGTTGACTATCCTTTAAGTTCAAAAACCCTGTTTAATTCTCTCAAACCTTCTGTTAGATGTGAGGAATGTTGGACATAGCGGTGATGAAGAGGATTTTCGTCCAGAAAACCACGCAGCTGATGGAGGACATGTCAATCATCCAGTGCACGGTTAATCCCATCAAATGTATGTAATGAGCAATTTATCATCTTGATAACGTATTTTATAACAGTTCACCTGTAGAGAGTTTCATTGTTGCACAACAATCTTTAATCGTTGAATAGTTGTCATAAGTTTCGTAGATTTGTTAAGGTGATTTCAAATGAGCTATTACAGAGAAATAGTCTAAACATTTTGGATGCAGACGGTAATAATACCAAAAAAGAAAAAACACCAATTAAAAATCAGAACTGAGTACACAGCCCTGAACCCTTTCTTAGGGGAACCAATTAAATGAAAATTTAGCTCCACCACAGTGTTGCTAGTCAAAGGCAAATTTCCAGTTAAAATACATTTCAAAAAGCCCTCGATACACCAACAGCGCAACAGGACTTTTTTTTTTATTTTTTTATCATAATTTGTTACTGTTGCAAAATAGCCTAAATGAACAACCATTAATGTCACATCTTCAGAAACATTACCTCCTTCAGATCTGCTTCATGATCTTATTCATGGTCTTGATGTTAAATGACCGTCTGGTTAACATATTCGATCCCCCTCCCAACGTTTCGCAAAACTCTCTAACTGATATTCAGCACATCCCTGAAACGTCAAACCCTTAAATAGATAACACTGAAGAGAATGTAACATTTTTCCTAATGTTCGAAATGCACAATTTGGAAATGGGAGATGATGATTAGGATAATTCATTGTGATTGATTCAATAACAGCTTATAAAAAACTGCAAAGCTGTAAAACATTAGAAGAAAGGGTTTTCTAATTGTTTTAGACATTTTAGTTTGATAGATGTGGCAAATGCAAGAAGTTTGCCCAAGGATGTAGTCACTATTGAAATTAGAGGTGATGTGCTCAATTTGTCATCACGCATTCAATTAGTCAATAGGTCCAATCATTTACAGTTTTTTTTTTTCTTACCATGCTTGACATGGCATTCAAAGTAAATGTGAAATTTTGAATGCCATGCCATTTTTGCACAACAACCACTATTAGAGTTAAATGCATCACTGGGATTTTGGGTTCTAGTTACATTTGTCACTCTGGGTTTGATTATTCACAGAAACGTACTGTGTTGATTCGAGTTAAATTTGCATCCATAAGTAATTAGCTTTTCACAGAGAGGAGTGGGAGTTTGAAGGACACTGGTGTGTCGCTGAGTTTAAGATTTTTCCGGCAGAACAAATACAAAGGCTATACATCTCTATCACATCACTGCTATAGTTTTGTACCTGTGCGATTTGTACCTTCTTAAGTCATTTAGTGAAGTAATGAATAATGCCTGATATTATGCAAGGTGGTTAAATTCAATGCATCAATTTCTTTCTTACCTATGGAGCTTTGCAGCCTCATTTAAGGCTATTTTCCACATTTCTGGAACACTTTAGAACACCAACATTCTACAGGTCCTTATCCAGAGCCTAATTTTTACGGTGTGGATAGCACGATGCCTAAAGACAAGAGTTTAAGTTGTATGCAATGATGTCCATCTCTGATTGTACTTTGTAAAACGACATGGACATTGGAGAATTTCATTTCTGAAAGCTAAACATCCCTTTGTAAAAAGGTTGGCGGAATACTGTGAAAAAGGTCAACCTTTTTAAATGCATAACGATCACTTCTGTCTGTATGAAAATCTTCAGAACCATGTTTCTTCCTAAAAACACGCTAGCTCTTCCACCGCTTTACAGTTACATGGATCGGTCACTATGCCATCATTGTTCGTGACTTTTAGCCCCTAGAAAATTACTCTGGTGTTATCAGAGCAAAAGTTACCACCTCAAGGTCTGTGGGTGCCTGTTCTTCAAAAGAGCAAACTCCTCTTTCCCTTATGCAGGAAGCTTTAGGCTTCACCAAAAGCATTGCAACCACTCCGATTGGGATAGAGCTCTTATTGGGACACATTATAATAGTAAAACAATGAAGGCACAAATTAATCTTGTATCCTGAGCTGATGAATTCAAACATTTGAAGTTGTTCATTTAAAAAAAAATCACTGACAGACCTGGTGCATAATCATGTAAAAAAATTTTTTTAGATCAACCCAGTCAGCTTATAAACTCGCTGTGCTGTTGTTTTAAAACTTGATCAAATATGCAAATTGAGCAAATGTCTGCTTGATGGGAGGATTCTAGGTGCCTTTTTCATGTATTGTATGTGGATCCAGTAATAGTGGAAAGTCTTATTTTATTAAAATGTTGGAAAACTGGAGACCTTGCTAGTTCCTGAAAACCTTGTATGGTGTTACATGAGTTGGCAACCTCTAAGATGATATGTTGGGGAGAATAAACAAAATTTCAAGGAATCCATGACTGTGTGATTATGAACAGTTTTGACTTAGCAATACAAACCTATTGGTGATTGACGACTTGATGAAATCCGCAAGTAAAATGAAGTGTTTAATTTAGTAAAAGCCTTTTCTACAGTACATCACAACCTTTTGGTTCTTTATTTGGTTCAGAATCTCCTCTTTTCAAGGTAAGACAAGTAGAACGATCAACCTGAACACCAAGTACATGGTTCTTTTTAAAAACCCTAGAGATAAGTTTCAGATTAGCATTGTAGGGTTTACATGATGTAGACAAAATGTAGAACGCATTCTCCACCATTAATATGTAGGGTTTGCATAAAGTAGACAAGGAATGAATGCTGCATTCTTTACCTTCGTTATGTAGTGTCTAACCGAATCCTTAAAGAGTCGATTCTTCTTGTATAGCATATGGGAGGAGTCTTGGGTTTCTACTCGGAAGGAGAAGGGATGGAGATTTGAAGAAGTCAGCCAGTCTTAAAACATATATAAAACCTATGAGACAAAATAAATAGACTTTTCAGATAAGTGTGTAGTGAGCCAATACTTGTTGGTAGGTTACTAAGAGAATATTTTGCATGTTTTCTGATCTTTTAGAAAATGAAATCGTAATTTCCGACGATGAGATTGTAAAGAAGAGTCATGCGTGAGGGTTTCAAACACCCATAGCAACTGTGAGACCTCTGCGTAAGTTACAGAAAAGTATAAATACTCCATAATGTTTCTCTTTTGCGTAATTATATTTTTTGTTCATTTCCTATTTAGGAGCCGTACCAGAAGAGGAAGTCGATGGCCGAGTAGAGCGAAACAACCCTACGCCATATCCACTATTTCCAAACAACCCAGGTATGAATTTGTTCCACTATTATAACCTACTTTTGACCAAAATAATACATTGTAAAGACGTCTATTTTACTCACAATAATACATTTTGTTCTAGTTATACCTGATGAGATCGAATGTGAAGATATTCTCAGGGACGAGGAATTAAGTGTTTCTGGTGAGCTGATACACATTTTGCTTTATACACATATATATATAGTCAGGCATCCTCTGAGTGCAAAAACAAAATATTAAATTTTCTTTGTTAGGTGCGCTCAGTGTCAGACATGGCGGTGATGAAGAGGATTTTCATCCAGAAAACCACGCAGCTGATGAAGGACATGGGATTAACGAAGAGTTGGATGATTTTCAACATCAAATGTATGTTATGAATGAAGATTTTAATCATCTTAATAACGTGTTTTATACCGGTTCACCTGCGGAGATTGTTTCATTGTTGCATAATAATCTTGAATGGTTGAATAGGTGTGCCAGAAGGATTGTAGATTTGTTAAGGAGATTTCATATTAACTATGGCAGAGAAACGTTCTAACAAGATTTCAGACGCAGAGAGTAACAATAAATAAATCAGAACTGATAATGAGGTCACAGCCCTGAACCCTTTCTTAACCGCTGTAATCAGCCAGTTAAATGAAAATTCATCACCAACCCACCATGCTGCTAGTCAAAGTGAAATTTCCAGTCAAAATACATTTCAAAATGCACCAGATACACAAACAACGCAACAGGACATATTTTTAATTAAATCGTCATTTATTAAATGTTGCAAAATATCCTAAATGATCAACCGTCATCTACACAGTTAAACCCTGATCTAATTGAAGCAGTCAATCGTTTGAACGAAACATTGACCTTCTCTCCTCAATATCTCATCAGTAACGTCACATCTCCAGAATCATCTCAAGAACCATTACCTCCTCCAGATTTGTTTCATGATCTTAATCAAAGTCTTATGTTAAATGACAACCTGGTTAACTTATTCGATTCCCCCGTCAACGTTTCACAAAACTCTGTAACTGATAATCAACACACCCCTGAAACATCAAACCCTCAAATAGATAACACTGAAGAGAATGTACCATCCCCCGATGTTCAAAATGTGCAAATAGATGTTGTTGAGGAGAATGTACCATCTCCGGATATTCAAAATGCACAATTCAGTAACGGGTTAGATCCTAATATCAGGATAATTAATCGTGACAGATTCAATAACACTGAGATTAGAAGGAGAGTGAATTTTTCAGCTTTGCAGATTTTTATAATTATGTTTTAGAGATTTTAAACAGTTTGATGGATGTGGCAAACGAAATGATTTCGCCCAAGGATGTTGTCACTGTTGAAATTTGAATGCGTGATGACAGATGAGCGTATCACCTCTATTAGTCAACTGGTCCAACGATTTACAGTCTTTTCTGTCCATGCTTAAAAATGCAATTCAAAGTAAGTGTGAAATTTTTAGACAATACTCTTGAATTAGTGATCCAAATAGTTCGGCCACCTCGCGGTGGTACAGGTAAAAGAAAAATGTGTTCAATCTTCAGTTCAGAAAAAAATTATACATCTGTACATTTGTTACAACAAAGACAACATGTGTTTGCTTTTTCCAAGATTCAAAAGTTGTGTAACGCATAAAGCAAGTTTTCAAATAGAAAAGCTCTCTAAGCAAATCCAACACGATGTTGGGTAACTGAGGACACAGCGGTAACCTTCACTGATGTATCAAAATTTGAGACGTCTTTGAACTGTAACATTGTAATCGTTTACTGTTCTGTCAATAAGGCCGGATAGTCTTTCAAACCAGTAAGACACCGCATGAAAATACGCTGTACTTGTTTTTGCACGACAACCACTATTACAGGGATAAAAGCATCACGTGGCTTTTGGGTTCTAGTTACGTTTGTCGTTTCTGTCACTCGGGGTTTGAAGATTCACGGAAACATCGATGCGAATTTAACTAACATTTGTCTTAATTTGGATTGTTACAAACATGTTCAAAAGGTAATTAAATGCCCAGACTGTTCGAGGTTATGTAGGTCTGAATTTTTTGACATTCATAAAGCAAAGCTTCAGTCGAGCGATGGTGAATATTCATTGTGTGAAACGGCTTTCTACTGCGGTAACTGCAATAGCGTAACACACCAGAACCCTTTTAACTGTAAAAAACACCTGTGTCATGAGAGGAAGTGTAAACTCTGCAGCAAAAAACCTGAGAGATACTGAACATAGCTGTTTCACACAACCGGTAAAGAAAGAATTGCCAAAACGCCTAATATCATTGCGCAAGGTGGTAAAATTCTATGCTTTATAGATTACGAGTTTCGTCAGTCCTACATCGATAGCCTGTCCTCCTTAAAAATCTACCCATTCGACATGCTTTGAACGAGGATGAAGTAAGGTTCGGTAACTTTTTTGTAGACGGTTACTGCGAGGTGGGTCAGACGCGAAAGGCTTTTGAGTTTCTTGGTTGTTTTTATCACAGTTGTGAAAAGTGTTTCCCCTCCATGACTCCGCATCCTCTTAGCTCACGCTAGCTTCGGAGATGTCCGTCAAAAATCGATGGAAAAAATTAAAAACTTGCAAGAAGTTCATAATTTAAGTCACAGTGATGTGGGAACACGAGTGGAATGAAGTAAAGAAAACTGATAACCGTGTCAGAACCTTTCTAAAGGACTTGGATTTTCCGGAGCGTTTAAACCCTCGATGTCCTTTATGGTGGTTGAAATAACGTTCTTCATTTACATCATGTTGCACAGCCGGGTGAGAGAATAGATTATTATGATTTCACATCTCTTTACTCATACGTAAATAAGACAGACGTACCTGATCGGTCACCCTGCCATAATTTTCTGTAACTTTCAGCCTCTAGAAAACTACTTTGGCATTATTAGAGCAAAAGGTTTTACCACCTCGAGGTCTGTGGGCATCTGTTCTTCCCTTTCGGGTAAAAAGCAAACTCCTCTTTCCTTTATGCAGAACGTGTGCCGAGCTTCAGCAAAAGCAGTGTAACCACTCAGATCGGGATAGAGACCTTATTGGGACATGGGCTTCTATCGAAATTGCAAAAGCTGTAGAAAAAAGGTACAGATTTTTAAAGTCTTTGAAGTTTGGCATTTTGATAATACATCCAACAGACACTCTTTTTGCAGACAACATTTAAAATGTTTCTAAAGACAAAACAGGAAACTTCAGGATATCTGTCCTGGGTAATTGATGAAAGGACTAAAAGTGAACACATCAACAAATACCAGGAAAATGAGGGGATCGAGTTGGATCCGGCCTGTATTTCTGTTAATCCGGCTAAAAGATCTGTGGCTAAACTAGCACTAAATTCACTCTGGGGAAAGATGCGTCAAAGATCTGACAGGTCGAACACCACTTTAATCAGTGATCCCTCAATTTTTAGAGTTCATGTTTTCTGATATGTATAATGTGAATCAGTTCTCTCTTCTGAATGATGTTGCGATTGTGCGATGGCGTTATGCAGACGATAGACTGATACAACCTGGGAATGCTAATGTATTCATTCATCGGCATTTTCACTACAGCATACGCGAGACTTGAGCTACAGTTTGATCGATCGATTACAGGAAAGGTGTTTTAATAATTACACTATCGTTATCAATGTATAAAGTAAGAAAGGTGACTGGATGCCCCCTGTTGAGCGATTTATTTAGGTGGTTTAATGAGTGAATTAGATGACGAAGATCAAATGGCTGAATTCATCATCAGCGCTGGTCCTAAAACATAGATACAAAACTATAAAAAGGTAAAACAAGAATGAAAGCTAAAGGTATCACTTTAAATTACAACAATTCTGAAGTAGTCAATTTAAAATCACTGACGGACCTGGTGGATAATCATGTAAAAAATACGGATCAAACTTGTCAGCTTATAACTGCGCAAAATCAAATTGTGCGAGATAAAAAGGGCTTTCATTTGAAAAACAAGCCACAGTTGAAAACGTTCAGGGTTAATTAAGACTATATATACATTTGTGTATAATCGTATATGTGTATATATCTGATTTATGCTTTTGTAGTGTTTTAAAACTTGATTGAATATGAACGTCTCTGCTTTTGATGCTAGTGCTTTTTTCTTGTATTGTGTGCGGACCCAGTAATAATGGAAAGTCTTATTTTATTAAAATGTTGTTGGAAAACTGAAGACGTGATGTCGCTAGTTCCTGCAATCATTGAAGAAATTTTATATTTATTCTCCAACAATTCATCGTACAGAGGTTGCCAACACGTGCAACACCATGCAAAGAATCGATTCTTTGTGTGATGATGAACTGTTTCCCCCTAGCAAAACAAACTTATTGGTAATTGACGACTTGATGGAATCTGCAAGTTAAAACGATGAAGTAGAAAAGGCTTTTACTAAATACACGCATCATCGCAACCTGTCGGTTATTTATTTGGTTCAGAATCTTTTTTTTTTTTCAAGGCAAGACAAGTAGAACGATCAACCTGAACACAAACTACATGGTTCTTTTCAAAAACCCTAGAGATCAGTTACAGATCTGCATACTAGCGCGTCAAATGTATCCCTGTAACAGCAAGTATTTTATAGAATGTTTTCAAGATGCCACTTCTAGACCTTACGGGTATTTATTTGTTGACCTGAAAGCAAATCTAACTTTTTGCAGATAAAAGAGCATCTGTTGAAACAAAAAGGAAAGCTATTAACCGGTCTGGAGGATTTCTTCTGCCTCTGCTCAGTAGCTGTTCCCTTTTATAAGCAGTTTAATAGCATCCTGTAACAGTTAACATGGAGACAGCGGATAAAATGTATTTAGTTCCTAAACATCAGCTTGACAAACTTAGACTTTCATGTTCTGCTGTCGTGTTTTTAAGAAAAACTGTTAAACCACTTGGATGAGACAATCCGACACATTTTGTCACGGACTGATCTGAACGAATATGAGAAGGCAAAGCTCTACACGTCGGCCCTGCAGAAATTGTTAACTTGATGATCAGGAAACCGCTCAGCTGACCCTGTCTCTACCAAATATACTGGAAAGTAAAGCAGAAGCTACAGCAACCGAAGCTCCTCACCCACAAAAAGATGGAACATTTCTGCAAGGAGCATGAAAAATGCTTCATACATTGCTGGACTGTAAAATTTCATACATAATGATGCTTCGTGGAATGATGACGGTGAATTTGTTTTTAAAGGAAAAACTATTGAAGGATCCCACATGGTGGATTTGATTAGGAGTCTCACTGCCCCTTATAAAGTATCCGATGGACGGAGACCATTAGGGTGGAATGAGTTACTACACACTATAGCCAAATTAAACATACAATTTTCAACAGTACCTAACGGAGATGTCCGACGTAAAATATCTGACATAAAAAGATCTAAAGCTTCGTACCACCCATCACCTCCTACTCATTTTGTTTCCCCATCTTCTTCACCACCTAACCTGATTCATATAACCCTAACACCGTGTTTAAATCTACCCCTCTTAAACATTCTATCTGCATAGTCAGTCTTTGCGAGCCATTTAAAAATCTGTGTTTTATCATTTCTTTTAATAAATTAATTTAACTGAAAAATTCTGTAAAGCATTTAATTTATATTCCACTACACATTAAATCATGGAGGATTAACATATGAGAAGTTGTCCTAAAACTAAAATGTTTTTTCACTCCGTGAAATATTTTGTGTACCATAACATCCGTTAGTTCTCTTTGATTACCAGTGAAGAAATGGACACAATCAGCACGTTTCTTTGGTTATTAATTTCCAAAATGCTGTGAAAACTGGCGTAAACGATCAGATTTACCGTTCTCGGAAGGGCCTGTCGGAATCTGAGTTCCAAACGCATGTTCCCAGACCATCAATGACAAATGTTGCCCACAATCATCATCCGGATTCAGGTTGAATGCAAACAGTGCATATCCGTTCGTGTACTCTGACCTATTGATTGCTAATGCATGATCCTTTAGTTGTTTTCCTGCGGCTAGACTGAAGGTCTTCATGCAAACTCTCTTGATAGGGTACTTCGCTGTAGCGGTAAGTAGCGCTTGTGCATGACCGAGTTTTACCGCTGGAGAAACGGAAACTTTCTTCACAAAAAGAGATGCGCTGATGATTTCAGAATGAATTTGGTATTTCCTTCCTTCATCAAACAAAATTCATCTTTACTGCGAGCCATTTTAATCCTTAAATCAACGCCGTTCAGTAAGTTTTTCCTGAAAATATATATCTGAATGAATGTGTCCAATCAAGTCAAAGGTGTTGCTTTCAGCGCTGAACTTGGCCCTTTGTTTAAGACCTTCCTTGCGACCTTCTGGATCAGTGGCATCCATACGCCCCGCTGTGTCTTTGTAGAACAGTCTGGAGGAAAATTGCGTTTCCAATGTATCTCTTCCATAATTCAGATGACATTTAAAGGCGGCCCGAACGGGTAAGTACGGCTAGATTGAGAAATCAGTTGGTCTCCGAGCATGACATCCACTTGTGAAAAAAGCGATGCTATAGGGTAATTAACGACCCCCATCTATGCATCATTGGCCATGTTGGAGCCGTCAGGATGAAATATTTTACAGGTCAGATGTAAAAAGGTATTTTTGATGTCCAAATAAGATTGAGGTTCCTGGTATGTAGAATGCTAAAGGCGTGTTGTCCGACGGAAAGTGCGGAAAGCGGAGGAATTTCAACATGTCATTTTCAATACTCGTTTGGGTATAAGGTAGTGTGAAGACATCCAATTCTGACTTTGTACACTCTGGGGACAGACTGTGTAAGAAAGCCATGATAAAAAAAAAAAAATTGAAATAAATGTTTAGCTGCTTCCTTTTGTGAGAGATTTGATGAGTCTTGCTACCTCTCTGCTTCTTTTTCACACTGGTCTTGACTTTAGTTACCTTGTGCCTTTTATTAGGAATCATGTGACGTTGATCTGGAGGTCTTTTAGATTGTTTACGAGCAAGACCCGATCCGTCTTGATTCCATCTTGGTCACGTTGCTCACTACATCATCAAAACCCTTGGCAGCTGTTTTTAAATGAGGTTTAGCAATAGAGAATCCTCTTATGGTGAACGGAACCGCCATTCTAAAGAGACGCTTGAACAGACCTCCTACACCCGCCCCATACATGATCGGGGTGCCAGAATAGCCAGGCAATCCATTTCCTGCTTGGTGAACGTAATAATTTAAAAAATTATAAACAGGGGATATGCAGATCCAGAGGCCTATTCGTTTTTTTTTTTTTTTTTTTACAGACGGAATGAATGGTTATGACTATAACCTCTGTTCCCTGAAGGAGAGGAACGAGGTACAACACATTGTATGGGATATCACGGCCTCTCGTATCCTGGTTGAAGCCACCTTTATTCACGCCTTAAAGGCAGTCAAACCTGTGGTAACGTAGGTGTAGCCCCGTCTATACCTACACACGTGGACAAAATTGTTGGTACCCTTCGGTCAAAGAAAATCTCAATGGTCACAGAAATCACTTTAATCTGACAAAAGTAATAATAAATAAGAATTCTATGAATGTTAACCAATGAAAGTCAGACATTGCTTTTCAACCATGCTTCAACAGAATTATAAAAAAAATGAACTCATGGAACAGGAGTATTTGTACATTAAATATTCAATCAGATACTTAAAATTATTAAAAAACATTGTTTTCCCTTTCTAAGCAATTTAGAAACGCACATCGGTTACATTAGGTTAAGATATATAATACATAACTAGTTTTGCAATCAAAAGGATAACCAAAGCATTTTTTCTAATCATCTATCCGTTGACAAGTTGTTCATGAACTTTTCAAGTCCGTAAACAACTTCTGTGTCAATGAGAAGATGATTAGGAAAAATGCTCAGGTCACAGACGCAGTTCAACACTTTTTTTTTTAAAGCATGGTGGTTAGCTCAATCTTCAGGCTTTTCTTGCAGTCAGCATTGACGTGGCACGTTTTGCGGTTTCCCATGTGTGTGGCTTGTCGGCTGGCTCGAGGGATGAGTGAAAGGTCCAAAAATCTCACATCTTCAAAGACTTGTTCACCACAGATTTCTTTTGGTTTCTCTTTCACCACGTTTACAACAGATTTGGTGATAATCTCATCTCGCCAATCGCACACAGCAGCTTCAGCGATGCCTTGAATTTTTTCCTGGGATGGCATGTGGTTGATTCCACACAATTTCGGAGCTCTTGCTAAAGTGTATTTCATCGACGGCTTAAACAGTTTTTTTTCAGCAATCTGAAAGTGTTCGATCCTGACAACTACTATATGCACATGAACGAACACGCGTGCTGGAGTTGACTCGGGTGATCAATCGCACATCCGTGGCAGTTGTCTTTCAGATCCTGATCAATAACTCTAGCCATCATCCGTGCTGTGGACAAAGTGGTAGTGGACAGACAGCCGTCATGTTCATCACCGGATGGTAGATAGATGAGATTTTTTTTCCTAGTCTTTCGCTGGTGCTTTCATCTTCTTCAAATCCTGAGCAGGCTGCCTCGGTAGCGAGTGAGTTGTAAAAATTGGGGCTGTGTTCGCAAGCCATACTGTTTTGCTGGTGCTCTTTAACAATCTGGTAAATCTTCTTATACAGCGAAGGGGAGGAATCCACTGAGTGTGTGGGGTGTTTTGGGGAAGGGGGGGGGGGGGGTGGGTGGTGCGTGGTTCCGCTAGGAAGGAGAGGGGATCAGAAGAGATCAGCCAGTCTTAGTGTTATTTCAGATGTTTCTTTTGTTTCTTTCCAACTGTAGAAAAAACTCATTATTTTAAAGCAGCATCGAAGCTCTTCCCAGCTAGTTCGATCATACGTCACGCAACCACTGTGTTTTTGGTGATGACTGGATAGAAAACAATGTTGCAGTTCAGTGAAACCTCATTCTTAGCAAAATGTGTTAGTCTCAGGTGATGCGTGTCCTAGTGGAGATGACTTGCTTGTCCATTTATGTTTGTAGGCCTCTGGTGAAAACCCATCCAGCACAATGTAATATTCAAGGTCCTTACACCATTTGATCAAATTAATTGGAAAAAAGTTCCATAAAAGTTATTCTCTCTGTAGCTTTACGTGTCCTGGTTCCAATAACTTACAGTGTAACGTCTTCTTATTCTTCATTGAAAATGAAGCCGGCGGTACATCCATTCGTCAATCCCCAATATTGAATCTTTTCATGCTCTGAAAATGTTAGAATTCTTGTCAAAGTAGATTTAGACCTTTTTCAGTGCATCTGGACAAGCAGCCATAGTTGAACACTTAAAAATCAACATTATTCTTTACTCAGAGCTGCCATATTTGAAAGGAAACTGGGTGTTACGTGATAGTTACTTTAATCTGTTTGGTCAAAAAGACTTTTAGAAGGCAGGGGTGGTTGTAAACACCTTATTGACCCTTGCATATGTTGACTTGAGTCGTCAAAATTATGTTGATGTTTTATATATCCCGGAGGGGAAAGAAGTAAAAAAACATTTACTTTCACGGGAAGGGAGACAACTTTCTTAATGACTTAATGACCCATGTCCATGGATCTTCCTCTCCTATACCTGTAAAGCCTAGATGTGGAGCTTTAGGCTGGACTGGATGACAAAATAATGGATGTTTAATCTCTGACCGCATTCTATTTCTTAGTGATGAAATCGATAAGTCTTCTGATATCTTGGGTTGTGTTAGTTTAGGCACTGTAATAAATAAGAACCTGTAAAACAATAAAAATTGTTTTGATTATCATTTTGCTCAAAGGCTCGGCGCCTGTCTACAGCCAGACATTCTGTCTTTATATGCAACTCCTAAAAACTCCTAATTTAGTTTTTTTTTTCCCCCCCACTTTTGCTCGAGGTTACAGGCTGCTCTCTTGAGTGTGTGCAGATGACTTGTACCATCGAGCAGGCATATACACACACACACATATATATATATATATATATTTTTTTTTTTTAATTGAATGGGGGCAGCAGTATTTAGTGTGCTGGTGTGTTAGCAGACACGTTTTCTTTATTAGTCACTTTATCTAGATTATCTGTATTAAGGGGTCTAGTAAAAAGTTGGGATAGATCCGGCAGATTACTTGCGAGTCTTTATGTAGAAGTATTAATCAGAATACTATACAATAGCATGGGGAGACGCAGCTAATCAGATTTACAGGTAGAGTTTCCCCGAGGTGGGGTGTCCAGGCTCCTCAAAGCTATTTTCTTTCCCATTTTGTCTCTCATTGCCTAGTTCGCCTTGTTTTGTTTGACTTGCTCTTTGATGTTCCGGTTACCAATCTCGCGTTTCCCCTTTTGACCACGGCTCTCATGCATCACCGACTGATTCCCCAACTTTCAATCCTCACTTCTGCCTCCCGACCCCATGAATTTTGAATAAACTACAATGTTAAGATTAGTCAAACTATTAGTTCTTTCAATTGTACAGAATTGTTACTCCCAGGTACTCTAGTAATATTTTAACAATGCATAAAATGGCACAGGAAGGTTATTTTACATGCCTTTTTTTTTTTTGAAGAATTATATTTCCAAATTGTAATGATATTAAACGTATCTTGTTGTTAGGACTGTTGGATCTAAAATGGGTGAACTGAGTTTTATATTAAATTTACTGTCTTAAATGAACAGAAGTTGCATTCTCTTCCTGTTCTCTCTGTTGCAGCCAGGAAAGCGATTCCAGTCCTCGAAGGCCAACACGGAGACAGAGGAGAAGCTTCTTCCCACCGGCTATATGGACCAAAACTCCACATAGGACTCAACACTGACTTTCTCACACACAACAATCTCACTAACCATCACGATGCACATCACACATTACATATGGCAGATTCGCAGCATGCATCTTTGAATTGCCCCTTTGATTCTGCACATCGTCTTGCACGTCCCTTTTGCTCGTTGGTTTGATGGCCAATATAGTGTTTGATTGTTTTACTGAAATCACTGAATGGAGGTTAAAGTGTTCTGTATGAGAAGTTGCAGGATATGTTTGTTGTTGCCCTGAATCTGGTCAACAAATGGAGACAATCATTGTTTCACAACAGCACACAATATGATGTTGACTGTAATGTTCGTAATGCATGTGGTCTGGAATCAGACCTAGGATCAGTTGTTTAATGCCATAGATACTAAAGTTTTTTTGTGCTTAATGTTGACGTCACATCAAACACGCCACAGTTTTTGTACAGTGATGCGGTTAGAGAAATTGGTGCATGTTAAACAAATGATAATTAAGAAACTGCAGTATCTAAACCAAAGGTAGAAAGTATTTGTGGACCGTTTAGCTGCTATTGCAATGCAATCAAACACACTTGAACTTGCATAGTGTACATAGCGTGTTCTCATGGGAAAGATTTAGATAATTATTGGTGATTGACGCAAACTGGAATACAAGCTAAAGTGGTTCAATCACTGATCCAAACAGTGGAAAACTTGCTGTGTATTCCAGATCTTCCTGAAGAATACATGTTTGGAACAGATGTGTCCGATTTAATTTTGGTGACCTTGTTTCTGGAAAAGTAGATGTGGTTGATGGAGAGTTTATAAGATCTGGTGCATGTTATTAGTCAATGGTTTGGAAACAATGTTTGTGATCTGATACTTTTAGTAGCACCCGTGCTATTAAGGAAAATGATCAGTTTTCTGATGGTGATGGCTTTAGTGTGGTTGTGTATCATTATTGATAGAAACTTGAAGATTTTGTGGCAACAGCAACACGAGTAGCAGTGTCTCAGAAATCATGTGTGATGACGAGAAGAAAAAACAGCCGTATGGGTAAGAAGAGAAATTGGTAAATTGTGAGGTGGAGAAGTTTGTAAGAGAAACAAATTGGTAAAGAGTGCACTGATGCTTTGTTTAGGTGATTTAAGAGTAACAATATTTTTCTTCATTACACATTGGACTGAAGAAAAAATAATCATGATGTAGAAAACTTCATATAGAGTTTAATAGTGAAAATGTAGGTTTTCCACCAACTAGCAGAACAAATGGGCCATCCGTGTAAAACAGTTAGTACTGTAGGTGATGGAAATTGTTTCTTTAGAGCAATAGCACAAGTAATCTGCGGTACACAGAAACCTTATCGGCAGTTAGAATTTCGATTGTAAACCTCATGTATGCATGAAACGACATGCAATGATGGTATATACTGTATCTACAGCACGCGAGAGAATCACTGACGTTGTGGTTTGTGTGAAACAACCTAATAGTCAGATGTATTATAAGCTATGTCAGGGAGAACAATGTAATGATGAAAAACATGTGTACAAGACAGCAGGTAAAAGATACAAACTGAAATGGATACGAATAATGAAATGCAAGATTATGTTGCTGGAGATGCAAAGAAGGCTGCACCTAGTGAAGGGAAAAACATATTGGAGAAGGTATTATTCATTGAAAGAGTTTAAAAAAAAAAAAAACAAAAAAAAAACATGATGTATCTCAAACCCAAAATTTCTGTGCACACAAAGCAACATATCATTGCAATGCAGTTTCTAAACATAGGAAAAGTGTGAATACGTTAAGATCAGATATTTTATATAAAAAGAGTCATTGGAAACTGAAAGAACAGTCGAATAGAATCCGAAAAATGAGCAACACAGGAAAGAAGTTAATTGATAACTTTCAATGTACAACAGAAATAAATACTATGACGAGCAATATAGGAAGAGTGCAGAAATACAGTAAGCGGAAATACTGCGACAATGAAAAGCAGAAATGCTGTAAAACAAAGCACAAGAGGATTAAAATAGTTGTTTTTTTTTTATATAGAAAAAATATTAAACGAATGAACATGAGAAGGCAACAACTAAAATAAATAGCATTTGTGTGTATTTTTTTTTAATATATAAATTAATTCTGGGCCAGAATTAGTTTGTTGTGTTTGCTACAGACTGTTTGTTATTTAAAAAGCAAGTATTGTGCTATAGAACTCTGTAGAATGTTTTTGGTAGCTAGTAGATGTATTACAGATTTTTTTTTTTTTGCAGAAGTGTAGTGATGGTGTTATTCCAAATTCATGCAGAGGCCAGCTTTGGATTTGCTTCACTTCGTCATAAATTTTAAAAGTTGAAACGGCAGCTGTTTGTGCAGTTAATAATCTGGAATTGCAACCTATACCTGCAGAGCCGAGTTATCTCAAGTTTACAGCAACATTTAATATCACTGCATATTCCATTCATGAAAATGTTAGCGTTACCAAAAGATGGGCAAAATGGAGGTCATTAGCTGGAACACAAGTCACAGGACAATGTTAAATATATGACCAATATTTTGCCTAGAAAAGAAACTGAGGGATCTTTAGTGTGAAGTTAAAGTGAAAATTGACATGAAGGTCATTATAAATATCAGTATGTAGACAACAAATATACTGATGTAGTGTTTAATGATTGTTGGTTAAATACTTTTATTAGACAAGATGATTGACATGAGACAAATGACATTTTGGAGAATACAAGTGTGGATGTGGAGCTACATCATGGGCAACAGCACAGTGTTGATGAACACACGTCTGTAACCTGTAGACACACTTGGATCAGTATTTTGATGGTAATTTGAACCCTGCAGAGGGAAATAATCCAGTGAAAATACTTGCTGTTGAGACAAATGGAGCGAAATGTTTTCCTGTTTTGTTTCCTGATGGTTCTGCAACTTATATGGACAAATACATTGTCATGATATTTTAATAATCGGATTTTGCATGCAGATGGTAGATTTGCACAAAATACTGAATACATTTTTTTATGCCCAGTACCCATCAGAAATTGAACAGATTCTGTCTAAATGTGTCTGTTGCAGCAAGAATGTAGCGAATCTCTACCTAGTGAAGTATTTAAAGACACACAGTCCTTGAGGCAAGTTCTCAATGTTGATGAAGGCTATAGATCTGAAGCTGATCCGCGGCTCTCCTGCATTTTGGCAAGATGTGCAGAAAGATTTGTTTGCTATGGTCAGACAGCTCGTCATTCCCACTTGGGTTTGTTCATTTTCATCTGCTGATATGAGATGGACAAATTTAATCACAAGTATTTTAAAACATGAAGGTAGAGATGAGACTTTAGAACAGTTAGAATGGGCTGAATAATGTGAGCTTTTACTCCGGAATCCTGTTACTGCAGCTCACGTGTTTGATTTTAGGTGGCACTGTGTTTTGAAAGAGGTGCTGATGTCTCCTGTTCAGCCAATAGGTGAAATTGTGGACTATTTTTATAGGGTGGAATTCCAACAGTGTGAGTCTCCCCGTGTCCATTGTTTATTCTGGATTAAAAATGATCCACAAATAGAGATTCTGATGTTCATGTTGTTCAGTTTATAGATAAATGTTACGTGTGAGATGCCCAGTGAAGATGCAGAACTGTACAGTATTGTTACATCTGTGCAGCGTCACAGCAAACATCATCCGAGAACGTGTAGAAAGAAAAACCTCCTTCAATGCGAACGTTCATATGTCACAGAAGCATCAAAAGCAAAGAAAACTTGACAGTTTATTCGCAAACTGAAAGAGGGAATGTTAATATTAGCATGGACGTAGAATAAGCCCATGGCATGTCGTCAGCATTTAAGAAAGCTGTTTTAGAAGAGAATTCAAGTTCTCTAGAAGGTTTGTTTAATGCCATTTCAAACAATTCATCCAAAGTCTATTACTGATTAACCCACACTTCGTGCAACTGTCATTTCATAAGTTTAGCCTTAAGTGCTAACATGGATATTCAATATGTTACTGATGCGTATGACTGCATTGTTTTACATAATTTCATATATCTCCAAGTCAGAAAGAGAAATGGGATTGTTGTTATCAAATGCACAGCGTGAATCAGCAGCTCAGGGTAATGAAGATGCAGGACAGACTTTAAGGAAATTAGGTTGTGTTTATTTACATAACCCTGAGGTCAGTGCACAAGAGGCGGTTTATAGATTAACAAACGTACATTTCAAGACGTGTACTGTTTATCCCTACAGGTGAAGATGCTGTACGCATGAGTTTGCCTCTCAGCATTATTCAGAGCCACAAAAGATAAATAGTGAAGAGACGTGGCCATCAAAAACTCTGATGTGGCCTGTTTTTATAATGTGTTTGGCTACATTTGCCTCGGAATATCGTGTGGTTTATAAAAGGTCAGTCATGCAGAAATAAAATTAGATTAGAGAACAATTTCGACTTTATTGTGAAAAGGACACGTGGACAGCCAGCTTGTGTCCATTTTTGCTAGATTTTCACTCACAGTGTCCGGAAAAGTCTTTCCTTAGTTTATTACAATTTTGTCCTCATCGCTTAGTCAATTGAAACCAGAGGGGTTTAACAATCGTGAGCAATTTTATAGGGAAGGCAACATTTGTTGTAGTGATTGCTCTATTGACCTGGTTAAAAATGTAGTAGATAGAAACAGAGCACTTTTTGAAAAAGGATGCTGATGTCACAGCACAAACGTTTGTTGATATTGAGGGCATATTAGAAGATGCATGTTGTGCACTTTGCCCTGAACAGCAGTTAGAGCACATGGAGTGTCAACAGATGAGACGCGAAACTGGTCAGGAAAGTGAAGACTGACGGTTGTATAGCAGATTTAGCAAGTGCTAATGCGGCAGTGTCTTGTATTGAGAAAAGCAACAATAGTCTGAGTCGCGTTGAGGGGTTGACCCTAATACAGTCTTTAAACAAACCCCAGATGTCTGTTTTCTATCAAATCAGACAAGGGTGTAGAAGTAAAATTAGAGGTGAAGGTCCTAAGGCTTTTCACGTTTTTATTACTGGTGGAGCAGGAACTGGCAAAAGTCATTTAATTAAGGTAATTATGTTTGTCACAAATTGCTTTTCACGCGAATGACATTTGTGTTGTATGCTGCAGTAGGAGAACTGCTCTGTTGGAGCAGTTAAAACAATTTATAGTTGTCTGTCCCAATACAAAATGTATTGTGAATTGTTGCGTCAAGTTGCCACACACCTTTGGGCGAAGTGTAATTAAACTCTTTGCTGGGAAAATTCCATGGCCTTCAGATTTTAATTCTAGATGAGATCTCAGTGGTGGATCATAAACTGTTGGCAAACATTCATGGAAGATCACGCCAAATCACACAAACTGGAGACTTTTCTCCTTTTGGTAATGTAATAGTGGAAAAGGATTTCTTCTAGTTGCCTCTGGTGAAGGGGAAACCATTACATATGGAAGTTCCAGGACTTGGACTATGGTCCAGTTGTTTGAGTGTCGTGGAGTTAACACAGGTAGTGAGGCAAAATGGTAGCAAATTTGCTGACTTACTAAATGATTTAAAACATGTCCATTGAGAAAAGAAGATTTGGAGACTTTAGTAAAAAATGTGACCAGTAAAGAAAATAATGCTTCTTAGTTATTTAATATCTGCACAGAGGTTGAAACTATTGAGGCAGAAGATTTTGCCCGTAGTAAAACAACCAGAAAAATAGAGTTAATTACTGGTCATCATGTAAAAGTTTACAACACATGATTGATTACAAGGTTGCTTTTGGGCATAAATGCATGTGTGGTGATTAATAGGCCATCCTTTACACTTCTTAATGGTATTTGTGGCACAGTGACGCACATTGTGCATGCCAGTAAAAAGAAGTTACCTGAAACTGTGTACGTCCTTGTTTAGATGTTTGGATGAGCCACCACAATTGTTTAACTTGACTCCTATATGTAGAAGAGGAAAAGGTTTTCGATGACCGTTTTCTCTGAAGTTGGCTTGGGTGTGTACAGTCCATAAAGTACAGGGTTTAACTGTTGATTGTGTAGGGATGAACAAGCTCCATATTGGGCCATCAAGCTATTACATCCCGGGGCCCCTCTTTGCAGACTGCATGACGCCAGCTCCTAAGCTTATTGCTCTTCCGGGACAATGCAGCCTCCCTGACATCAGGAAGCGGGAAACTTAACCAAGCCCGGGAAACGGGGCCATGAGGTGGCTGGAGCCATAACAATCGAACTCCGACCATGTAAATTGGCAATCTGGTAAACAAAGGAGACAGTTTTACGCTTCTGAGTGGGGAAAACACCCTCCACAACTTAGCTCACTGATGCTCTTGGTGACCTCCAGAAACAGGCCTTTCCATGAACAAAAGGGACACATGGCAGAGACACTTTTGCAGATCATCTTTAAACATGCTGAGTAACTATACACAGATATAATTTTGCCCCGTTGGTATGCTTTAATGTCTATATGTACCTCTGCTTATTCCACATACCTTAGAATGTGTAACCAGCATTTATAAACTCCCTTTAACTAGATAAAGGCGTGAATGAGTGTGAGCTATGGGATGTGTGGTGTCTACCGAAAGCTTAACTTGTTCAAAGAATGCTTATGTACACGTGATGCTAATAACATGAACAGAGTGTGTGTAAACTTAATTCTTAACGGGTATTAAAATTTCCAACGGGATGAGTACCACGTGATGGCCTACGTACGCATAAAAGGAGGAAACGTGAGGTGGGGCTCAGTCCCGCAACCACATCTGATCAATCACTCGTGGGACGGACTGACAACAAAGGGTTAAAACGCCAAGGTCCGAGCACATCGTTACGTCTTCCAACATCATCCAATGACTGAACAACTACTCGTTTGAAGCAAGCTCTCTCATCGCTCGTTCACTGTCGACTCTCCCCCTGCGTCTGACCAGCAAGCAAATTCAGAGCAAAGCTCATCTGCTCTCTGGAGGTCTGGCACGAAGTTTCGTGAAGCTGTAAAGGCTGCAATGAAGGCTCGGCCGTCAGTAAAAAAAGCAACCAGCGCATCAGCGAAGGGCTTCCCCGAGAGACGCCATCGCAGCACCAGAGCACCAACCTATCAGCAACGCTGATTCCCTAATGCGAATCACCGAGGAAGACCGCAGCGCAACGCAAGTAAATAAACAAAGCTTCATACCTTGCTGAAATTGGTGCTCACATCATGACGAAACCCAAAGATTAAACCCAACGCTCTGCTCTTGTGACTCTCAGGCCTAGTGAACAGTACTAGATAATTACATCAATCTTCATCCTCTGAACTCTGTGTGTATGTGTGTGTTCATGAATGTGTTTACATGAAACTAAGCTATTATTGTAGTTTAGTCAAATAAATTCTTGTTCCTTGATGAAGAACTGTTGTCGTGATCATGTATTTTTAAGTTTAAACATTTGCCCAAATATCAAGTTACCTTGCTCATAATTGAGAAATACGAGATATCCTCATTAATGGCCATATGATAAGCAGAGTTGGTAAAGGTACACCGAGTTGTACTAAACAAACACTGGATTTGTAGTTGACAAAGTGTACGATATAAATTAATTCAGTTTAATAATTTTAACCTGAATCCCTAAAGATTTGATTCACCTCTGAACCAGAGCTGAAATCCTACAATTGTTGTCATTGGCATTTATTTATTTATTTATTAAACTAGTCAGCTACCTTCCTCATTAAGTAATATAGGTCTATTCGTCAGTGCTTTTTTTTTTTTTTTTTTTTTTTTTAAATGCTCCTCTTTGTTGGTTAAAAAACGTTTTGTTGGATAAAAGAGCTTAACTCTAATATTCTGGATCCTTGTTAAGCCAATACAAGAACTGATTTTTCCTGTCTCATTTTCTTCCATTGTGTCCTAAATGTCTTATTTGAATTCATGAAAACAGTAGTGTCTGTATTTCATTTGCATATACTCATGATTTTATTAAATACAGTTCTGGTTATTTGGTGAAGGAGATGAGGAGCATGATGAAGGAGCTTAACTTCTTCTACAGGCTTAACAAGGATCCAAGGAAGAACAGATTTTTTTTTCATCGGGTGAGGGGCGATGCAGGACACGCATTCTGTCCTGTCGTAATGATTTTTCCCCCATTTTTTCCTAAATGTCCATTTTAATGCGTTCAGACATGACCAGTTCGATGTTTGATTGGTTGTGTACTCAGGAGTTTATTAAAAGCATTTCTAAATAGAAAGACGGTTATTTTCCTTAAAACATTAAATGGGTTTGTTTTTCTTGCATTACAACATCATGTTTCAAATAGATAAATATGTTGTAGTGTCATGAGGGGCGCGCTTAACAGTTGTACTGTGAGATGTAATGGTTAATTTTCTAATAATCTAGCTCCGTCATGGCACACCCTGCTGCATATAATGGTATAAATGGTCTATGCACACAAAAACTGCATAGACCAGCATAGCTGGTGACCATTATATATGTTGTTTTTTGGTGCTGGTAACCAGCATATATTTTGCTGGTATGCTGGTCCACAGCATACCAGCAAACATTTTGACCTGCATTATAGTGCCATGATACTGCCAAAATAAGCAGGGTGACTAGCATACCAGCACCAGCATACTAACACCAAAACACAACATATGCAGCCCATGCATCCCAGCATACCAAAATTTCATGGTATGCTGTTCACCACCCCATCTAATGTTGGTATGGTATAAAAGCCAGAATACATGCAAGATGGTCATCCAATATGTAAAATATAAATCAATCAGTATAATTTTTTATAAGTTTTATTGGCCAACACAAACAATATTAACATTGCTGTTTATTGTTAAATTATCATATTGTTACAAATGTGCTTATTGTATATATTGTTACATATTACACAAACAAGTTTTGATCAATAATAAAAACAAAACATGAGACCAACCTCTCAGGGACACTTTCACACAGGTTTATGGGTCCTGAAGTAGTTCTGACATGTCCTGACATTAGCGTATTTTTCTTACTTATAAACATATTAGTTTCACCTAGTGCAAAGTAAATGTCCAGGATTGAGGGAAGAGTGACACAGATGATCTTATACACAGAAGGCACATTTCTGGCATACTGTAAATACGGCCGTGCAAACAGACATTCAGGGTAAAACAGTGGGAACAGGAACAGTGCACTATGAAGAAAGGGTGTCAGGTTTGTAAACGCCCACTTTTACACCCTATACACAGTCATACATCTTTGTGCCTCTCTCGAAAAGCAGTTCTTGTTTAACTCAAGACACAAGTGAACATCGCATACCTGGCGTTTCCATGGTGTTTATGGCTGCTTACCATAAACTGATTTGCAATTCACACAGACCCTGTGACCAGAAGTGGAAACATTCCTGGCATCTGATGTCAGTCCATGTGCTGGTCGTGCGCAGGCACAGGTGAAGTCTTATCGTGTGGTCAACCGCTTAAACAAATACAAGAGATCCGTCCCGAATCCAGACCCCAGTCGTGGTCCAGGTTCCCATGACAGTGATGGTCCGTCTGTATCTTGCCTGCTTGTTTGCATTTGGTCTCTATAAAACAGGTGGCTGATCATTTTCATGGTCACAACGGTTTATAGAAAAAGAAACATAAGCATGATGATGATAAAATTACTGTCAATAATCATTAATAACTATTGACCATGCATAAAGACAATACAAACTTTTGCAGTGTTATACAATGATTTATACTTTAGCTCCTGTTGCCTAAAATACTGTCTTATGTAGCTTACAGATGTTTGTGATATTAAAGTGTTTGTGCTAAATAACATTATACATAGTGTCATAAGCTAACCAAAAACCGAACCAAATATCTACCATAACATGAAGCTATCCAAAACAGGGTGAATATATTATAAACATTTACACCACAACTGATACTGACAACCATCTGTAATCTACATACTGTAAGGCATTAGTTTAGCCACCTGTGAGCTAACCTGTTTGTGCTAAGCTACATAAGGCAGCATGTTAGGATGATTTAGCAGTGTTATCTATATGCTAACCAAACGACAATGTTTCACATAAACTGGCAAAAGCTTGTGAGAAAATGAGGAAAAATAAATTAATATTAGGTTTTATATGATCAGAATAAGGATTATATAAGATTTAAAAACTTACAGCAAGCTGTTACCATGGGTATTCTGCTCCTTCGTTCTCTGTTGGAGTCTCAGTGTTGTTCTGAGGTAAATCTAAACTCCTCCCACTGTCCAGTAGAGATGAGCGAATCCGGATTCATCCAGGTTAAATAACCCGATCCTTTATATGACTCACGAATCTCTCTCTTCATTTACTCGGATCAGTTGAGTCCTAAGTTAATCTTATTGCTAACAACATAATACATCAATACATACCATTCAGTTGTTCTCAATAGCTAGTAACTGTAGGAACAAGTAGCTGACTTTGTTGTTTAGAAAACTTCCTGCACAGTCAGAAACGTGTGAGTCTCAAAATAGCGGGTACTGATTCACCTGAACCGGGGGACTCTGTGGAACCGCCGGAGTGTGTGTGTGTGTGTGTGTGTGTGTGTGTGTGTGTGTGTGCGCCCAGTATTCACGGAGTTTCAGTTCATTTTATTTTCAAAAAGATTTTCGGGGAGACTGAGACGGCAGAAAGCGCACCTTGTTTATTTTTTTTTTACAACAGCACAATGGTTTATTGGTGAGTGTACATTAAAAATGATGGAGCATTTTGTGTCTTTATTTGTTAATCATACACACGTGTAATGCATCATTAAGTAATTTTCACGGTTACAATAAAAAAATGCAAGTGGTCCCACCGCCAGAACAGATGACCCCATCATGCTGGTGCTGGTATACTGGTAACCCTGCTGGTCAAGCTGGTAACCAGCGATGATGGTCTATGCTGTTTTTTTTTTTTTTCAGTTTTGAATGATTTCCTTTGATTACATTTTTTAAAAGTGCATTTATATAAAAGGTTTGTGTTGTGTTTTTAGACAACACACAGATATTTAATAAATGTAAAATAATGTATTTACATGTTTTTGGTAAATTGATTATTATTATTTTTTTTTATTAAATCATGCTGGTCTATGCTGGATTTATCAGCAGGGCAGTTATTCGATGTGATCGTTGTTTTTTCAACACGCGTGTTAAATGTTTCACCATTCTCCAGTTGGTAAAAAACAAATCACAACATCTTCATCTAAATATTTAAACATGAATCCTCACTTGCACTCCAAATCCAGACTCGTCTCTTCCCGAAGCGATTCACACGGTGGCCACTGGGTTCGACGCAAACAACACGTTTCTTCTGAGCTCTAATTAAAGACGACTCCGAAATTATCCCCTCACAGGCATTCATTTTCCCCTGAAAATAATAATAATAATAATAATAATAATAAAAGAAAACACATCACCTACAAATCAACTTCTTAAAACTAAAATAGAACAATGTCTAATGCATAAGCACTAGACTATGCTTACACTAGTCTATGCTTTCATCCCAAGTATTTGTTTTCACCCTCTGGTAAGGCTCTTATTATTCTTTTCTTTAAGTAAATAAAAAAGTTAAACACTCCCCAGTCATTTGATGTAATTGCTGTTTTTTCAGTATACGGGTTAAATGTTAAATGTTCTCCAGTTGGTACAACAACTTCCTGTCTAAACACAAATCCTCACTTGGTCACACGCTGGTTGACGAGTTTTGTGCAGATACTTGTGACATGCTTCTTCAGAGCCCTAACACGACATGCTTCTTCAGAGCCCTAGACAGATATCAGACAGCCCTCACCTCCGAACTTATCCAACCACAAGCCTTCATCCAAAAAAAAAAAAAAAGGAACGATGTCTAATGCACCAGCACCATAACAGTGCTTTAATCATACCTCTACCTCCAAAAAAATATATATATATATTAAAAAAAAAAAAAAAAAGGTATAATATTTTGACCTCAAGCTCCCTGGTGGACATCATGTAGTACTGCAGGAGTCAGGCCAAAATAGTCTTAAAACAAATTTTAAAAAAAGTGTGAGCTGAGGTGTGCAAACAAAGAAAATAAGCACATTTCATTACATTTACAGTATGAAGCATCTGTATGAATACTTGCTTGCATATTACACTTAAGTTAATTAACCATAATAACTGGACATGAAAACTAATATCATTGTTGTTTTTTTAAAGTTATTTCATGGAAATATGCAAATCACTTAACTTCATTAGTATTAAAGCCTTCATACAGTACAGCACATGTATCAGGACACTTTTTTTTTTACGTTCACTTTTTCCCCCTCAGTTTAACACTTGGTATGAACGATCCCATAGATTGTTAAAAATTGTCAATTCACTAATAAGCAACAGTTAGCCTTAAATGGATGGTGCTGGACTGCCTGACCCATACCTGCTGTTGTGGGTGTTAAAAAAATAAATAAATAAACAAACAACAGACACGACCACATTTACTGTGGGCTTTGAAGGCCAAAGTGCAAAAGGGTTCTATGTAACTAACTATCGGCTAACTGGTAGAGGAGGAGGAGTCGCAGTTATTTATAACGAGAATCTGTCTCTCGTACAAAAACACTGTTACTATAGAGAACTTCAAATGCATTAGATTTAAAACTAAGTCAGCTCAGTCGATCCCGCTAATCATCATTTACAGACCCCCAGGGCCGTACTCGGAGTTTCTCTGCGATGTTGCAGATTTCCTCTCAAACCTTGTTGTTTCTGTAGACAAAGCGTTAATTGCTGGAGACTTTAATATTCATTTTGAGAATCCAGAAGACCCTCTGAGAACAGCATTCTTGTCCATACTGGACTCAGTAGGAGTAAATCAGTGTGTAGTAGGACCCACTCATAAAGCAGGTCACACTTTAGATTTAATATTATCCTTCGGATTAAGTATAGGAAATATAACCACAATTCCACAGTCTGAAGTTATCTCAGATCACTACCTTGTCTCGATTAAAGCGTGTTATAGTAATAATGTATGCACAGCACCGCGCTTCCACCTTAAACGTACATTTACATCAAATACCGCACAGAGCTTTATCAATAATCTTCCAGAATTATCAACTTTGATTGGATCGCCATCTGACTTCACAGAACTCGAACAGGCGAATGAATATCTAGAGTCAGCACTTCGTTATAGCTTAGATAATGTAGCTCCAGTTAAAAGGAAAATGATTAGAGATAAGAAACTCGCTCCTTGGTATAATGACCACACACATGCTTTAAAACAAACTGCTCAAAAATTCGAACGTAAATGGCGCCAAACTAAATTGTTAGTATTCCAAATAGCTTGGAAGGAGAGCATCCTGAACTATAAAAAAGCTCAGTGATGCTAGATCAACGTATCTCTCCACTCTTATAGAAAATAACAAAAACAACCCAAGATCTTTATTTAATACCGTAGCTAAATGAACTAAAAACAAGACCACTGCAGAAATCTCCACAACAACATCATGCAGTAGTGAGGATTTCATGAACTTTTTCAATAATAAAATCATAAATATTAGGCAAAAAATTCAGGCTTTGAAAACAGACAATTTAAATAATTCAGATGATCTAACCACATCACATCAGAACTTAGAACACTTTACTCCCCTTGAAGCGAGGGAACTAATTTCACTCATCTCTTCTTCAAAATCGTCAACCTGTATATTAGATCCTATACCGACACATTTTCTCAAACAGATAGTACCAGCAATAATAGAACCCCTGTTGAAAGTAATTAACTGTTCACTCAGTAGTGGGTATGTCCCCAAATCCTTTAAATTAGCCGTTATTAAACCGCTAATCAAGAAACCTGACATTGACCCCTGTCAGTTTTCTAATTACAAGCCGATATCAAACCTTCCCTTTATCTCCAAGATTCTGGAAAAGGTAGTATCACAGCAGCTATGTTCAAATCTACACAGAAATGGCATAAATGAACTGTATCAGTCAGGATTTAGGCCTCATCACAGCACAGAGACAGCACTTGTTAAAGTAGTAAACGACCTCCTATGGGCCTCTGATCAGGGTTGCGTCACTATACTTGTGTTACTGGACCTCAGTGCAGCTTTTGACACCATTGATCATAGTATTCTCCTTCACAGATTAGAAAAGGTAGTAGGAATTAAGGGAACTGCCCTCTTGTGGCTCAGATCCTATTTGACTGATCGTTATCAGTTTGTAGATTTAGATGGTGACCATTCCTCATGTTCTCAAGTGGAGTTTGGTGTTCCACAGGGCTCAGTTTTAGGCCCACTGCTATTTTCTCTTTACCATGTTTACGAATTATGTTGCCCAGAGGAAGCATGTATTCATTGTTATGCTGATGACACACAATTATATGTCTCAGCAAAACCAGATGAGAAAAACCAGTTTGCTAAAATCGAGCAGTGTGTGCAGGATATACGAGATTGGATGTTAATTAATTTTCTTCTGCTTAATCCTGATAAGACAGAGGTTCTGGTCATAGGACCACAAGTAGCTAGAAGTAAGCTTTCTGATCACACTGTAACTTTAGATGGCCTTTCTGTTCCATCAAGTGCAACAGTAAAAGACCTCGGTGTGATTATAGATTCCAGCCTTTCGTTTGAAGCTCATGTAGATAATATTACCAGGATAGCTTTCTTTCACCTTAGAAATATTGCCAAGATAAGAAACAGTCACTAAATGATGCAGAAAAACTAGTTCATGCTTTCATCATCTCTAGGTTGGACTATTGTAACGCCTTACTGTCTGGTTGTTCAACTAGGTGTATAAACAAGCTTCAGTTAGTACAGAATGCAGCAGCGAGAGTCCTCACTAAAACCAGAAGATACGAGTACATCACCCCTATCTTATCTACACTGCATTGGCTCCCTGTGAAATTTCGCATCGATTTTAAGATACTACTTTTGACATTTAAAGCACTAAATGGTCTCGCGCCACAGTATTTGAGTGAACTGTTAGTGTCTTACGATCCGCCACGCCTACTTCGATCAAAGAATGCAGGCTGCCTGTCAGTACGACGTATTATTAAAACTACAGCAGGGGGCAGAGCTTTTTCTTACAAAGCCCCAAAGTTATGGAATAGTCTTCCTAGTAATGTTCGGGACTCAGACACAGTCTCAGTGTTTAAGTCTAGGCTAAAAACCTATTTATTTAGCCAAGCATTTTTGTAAATAGATTAACCTTAGGTAAAGGAGCAGATCTGGGGGACTCATGGACGTAGAGTATTCTGGTGAACTGGTATGTTTAGATGCTGTCCTCCCCACTCTCATTGATCACTCAGGTTTGTTGACGGTGAGGTGATTGGTTGCTTTACATCTCAGGGAGCCCTCATGTTTTCCTTCTGGCTCTGCCTTTTAGTTATGCTGTTATAGTTAGTCCTGCCGGAGTCCCTGCTTGCACTTTGCACTAAATATACATTCACCTTATACATGTTGACTGTGACCAGACCGAACTGCCATCTCTCCTTATTTTCTGTTCTCTCCTTTTCTGTTCTCTCCTCTCTCTCTCTCCCTCTCTTCTTTCCCTCTCTCTGTCGAGCTATACATGTTTCGCTCCTGAGTTGCCAGTGATCCAGACCCCTCTGCCCTCTGGAGCCGTCTAACCCGTCCTGGAGTCCTGCTTCTGGTTGGAGATCTCGTCGCATGGATGCCCCGTGTGGTCTGCCTGGATTCGTGTGGTGGCTGGGGATGGTTTCCATGAAGACTGTCCTGTCATCGATTGATGCTCTGGGGACCTGTGACTTCAGTTGTTCGATAACTCAGGACCGGAATCCCCTACAGTCTACCTGAGCCTCCGGGAACAAACTGGACTCCTTTTAATTTTAATTTTAACACATCTCCTTTTATACTGAACTTCCAGTCTTACACATTATTATGCTGATCAATCCCTGCTATCTGTTATCACCCAGATGAGGATGGGTTCCCTGTTGAGTCTGGTTCCTCTCAAGATTGTCCCTGATGAGCAAGCCGAGGGCGACGGTGGCAAGGGAAAAACTCCCTGAGATGGTAATAGGAAGAAACCTTATCATTTTGATTCATATACATTGCATAAAAACTTACTTCTTTTTATTGTGTAAAGCTGCTTTGCGACAATGTCAATTGTTAAAAGCGCTATATAAATAAAATTGACTTGACTATGTGCACAGCAGTTGAATGTGGATCAGTGGGCATTAAGGGATGCGCAAATGGCACGGCAATTGCCTTGGACTCGCTTATTCAACTACGCAACTTTAAAACTTTACAATCTGTGGTTCAAGTAATCTTTTCTCTCCAGGGGTCCATTCTTCGTACGTCGCTTGAAACATCCGAGATGAATTGACGGATCTTAGATGAGATCATCGTGCAAATTACGTTGCGGCTAATTCGGTTCTTCGACACACCTGTTGATGATTAGTATCGCTGGATTGAGTTGTCTAGGATTATTGCGTGTTCGTGTGTTTTTTTAAAAGCCGATATGCATCGACAGTAGAAACACTGATCACAACCCCTGCGATTGGTTGACGAAATGCCAAAAGAGCAACTTTTTTTTTTTTTTTCTTCCTCAAGCGGAGCAAGAGCTTTTATTAAAGGGTTATGGAGAATTTCAAACTTTAATAAAGATAATTTAAAATAAAAGTAATTATTAAATATCTGAGTGCTGCCCGTGTGTGTGTGTGAGAGAGTTGGTATTCATCACATTATGGGGACATCGATCTGTTTACACAGTCATGTTATGGGGACAAAAAACCACGTCCCCATAACGGAAAGCCTTGTAACGTGTTGAGGAGGCTGTACATAGGTGCCTCACAAAGTTTTAGCTTTGGCCCATAATTGATGTGCTGGACTGGTCGTGTACTTCACACGGATTCTCTATGCTGCCCCCTGAAGTCTGGAGCCGGAACTTTAGAGGTGGGGCTTGGCCGACCACCACATACTCTGCGAGTAATTTATGCAAATTACGGTACTGCCTACATATTGAAAGGATTCTAGGTAATCTGCGCATGTGCAATAGCTTTAAACTAAGAGGTAAGACCATATGGCTACAATTTTCGTTTTATTCATTCATAAATAGATATTCACATTGATTTTCAAGTATATATATATAATTTATAAGACAAACAAAATGTAGGTGTGGAAAAATGACAACCCCATAAAAGTGTTAAAAGGCTGATTAAATGGTCGGCATATGGCAAACAGTAAAAAGTCAGCAGCCAATTAGCCGGTCATGATTTCTCCCCTAATCCATTATATACTTAATAGTAATTGAAATTATTTCAAAAGGCTTCAAATTACACTTTTTTCTAAATGGTGAAACCCGTGTTGTGTCGGACATTTTTTTGTTTCTGTTAAATCGTCTTTTTTCACCCGGACTGCATTAATGGTCTATCAACGCTACAGGAAGTAGCAACAAATATACGAAGAGAAGTTTCTCCTGCTGTTATAAGAGCAAATACATGCAAAGGTAAGTTTCTTTTTTCATTATTTATAAGTTTGTGCTTTAAGACGATATTTATAATGAATCGCGCTAATAAAGGGATTGTTATGCTAGCGGACTTTACTAGCCAGGTGTGTTAGCATGCAGCTTAACCAGTGTAGCTGGGCAGTCAGCCTCATAAGTGCATTAAACAAAGCTAATATATTAAATTGGCTCCTGTAGCTGGCATGTCATGTGGATGTTTAGTGTAATATCTACTTATTTAACTAGCTTCACCAACTAAGCGGATAGCTAGTTGATAAGTAGTCATGTCAGGTTTCCCAAGAAGTTGAGCCTAAATAGTTGTGTATCTGAGTGACAGGTGAAGTTTATAGCCTCTGAAGTGGAGGATGGGGATGCACAGGAGCCTGGACCAAGCACAGGTCACCAATTCCTGTTATTAATATTAATAATAACCATCATCTTTAAAAGCACTTCACAGAGGTGTGATATGCCTCCTCTAAACTCTGCAGCTGAGCTGTGATCTGTCTGTGGAGCGGGTTTCCTCAGGTGGCATCAGCAGGCACGGATAACAGACAGAGGGACACTGTACAGAGCCGCATAGAAGAAAGATGGCCATGAAAGTACATTTGAAAAATAGCTAAACTGTTTGGTGTGAGGCCAGGACAGGTTTTTTTAGGGTCTGTGCAGCATAAGTATTTGGACGTAATTTTGATATTGCCAGATTCTACATGAATTGGTTATAGATTAGAGACTAAATGGAGCAATAGTGAGTCACTTCTCTCCAGCATTTTGTCCGATATTTAACTGAGCTTGAATTCTGAGGTTTGAATTTTGTCCCAGTTTACTGAAGAGTCCAGGATAATTCTGCATGTAACCTTGGAGTCATTTATTTTGCTGAGTTGTTAAAAAAAAAAAAAAAAACTTGATTCCTGTATAGTTTATTTTGCAATTATATGTTGGATAGATTGGGAACCTGTAGCATTTCACATTGGGCGTGGTAAGACAGGAACTGGACCGTACCAACAGGAAAGAGTGTGGAAAGGGAGAAAGGGTCTGCTCCTCGGGGTGTACATTTCCATCCTGCAGTGTAAACAAGACCCAGGAGATTTTAGGCTATGATGATGTTTTAATAACATACAATATCAGATTTCACATTTTGTTTTACATTTGAGTCTCATGTGTTATTTTAAAGGATTTTCAGAGGTGGTAAGAGTATGGCGTTGGCAATCATTCTTGGTAGTTTATTCTTAGAATGAGAAGACTATTCAATTTCACCATTTTTAGATATCAAATTTTCTTCTCTAGTTTGTTGCTGATGAGCTGGTTTTGGAAGGTTCCTCAGAAAGTATTGGTATGGCAGGGTCAGTTCTTTTGTTTTGTTATACAGTGACGACATTTGGGCTTGAGATCAAAGGATGAATATGAGACTGTCTTTAGAAGTCCAAAAGTATTGCAACAGATAGTCTTAGGTTAACACTTAATATTTGGTTTCATATCCCTTGCTTTCAATAACTGCATCAAGTCAGTGACCCACTGAAATCACCAAACTGTTGTGCATATGCTACTGTTGTGATTGTTTTTCCCAGGCCTCTAGAGCAGCTTCTTTTAATTGTTCTTTGTTTCAGGGGGTTTCTCCCTTCAGATCCCCTCTATAAGTGGTGAAATGCTGCTCAGTTGGATTAAGAACTGCCAATTGACTTGGGCAGTTTGAAATCACTTTTTTCCCCCTGATGAAGTCCTTTGTAGAGTTGGCAGTATGTTTTGAGTGATGTGTCTTGATGAAGTTCTTCTCGATTGCATTTCTCTGTGAATTGTCAGACAGAATGTTTCTGTTGACGTCTGACTGATGCTACCTTCATGAGTTCCATCATCAGTAAAAACTAGTGAGCCTGTCCGAGAAGCAGCCCATGCAAGCCCAAGCCATGACACTATGTCACTGTGCTTGACTGCTGAGATCACATGTTTTGGCTCATGTGCAGATCTTTTCTTTCTCCACACTTTAGATTTTCTATCACTCTGATGGAATGCCATATGTTGTGACACTGTGAAATTTATATCTTATGCCTCTTGACCCATTTGCAGAGGAGAGTTTGTCACAGAAACCTGCAAGGTATAATTTCATAACATAATGTGTAGATGCAATTGCAACAGTGAGAGAATAATTTGAGAATATGCACAAGAGACCAGTTCTCTGTGCCTTAAATTTTTGCAGTTTTGTTTATTTCTGTGTGCATTTGTGTGTGTGTGTGTGTGTGTGTGTGTGTGTTGTTTCACACACTAAAGAAAAGAATGTGGCAAGGCAGGATTAGAGAAGTTTTTGTGAATGAAATGTACCAATTTTGAAAACCATGTGTAAGTGTTTGTGTGTAGTTTTACACACAATAAAAGAGGTTCTGGGGAAGACACGCGAAGGTAGCATATAGAAGAGTATTTTTCGTAATTGTTACCTGTTAACTTCTACACACTTACTTGTGTGTCCAGTAGACCCAGACACCATGTATGAAATATGGATGTGTAGGGGGGGGGGGGGGGGGGGGGGTACATATAGGTAGGTCACTTGTTAAAAGTGAGTTCTTCAAAGGGTTCTTCAAAGAAAATGAAGAAAGCCAATGAGTCAGCCAGACCTGAACACAAGACAAAGGTTAAGTGATAATGGTCGATTGGATAGGTTTTCTCGTTTTATTAAAATTGTTTTTGGTGTTTTTATAGGACGTGGTGTATTCGCAAAGGGTTCAATTTGCAAAGGCGATTTTGTCCTTGAATATAGGGGAGATATGATAAATGATGCTGAATCCCAGAGCAGAAGAAAACTTTACCACCCGTCATGTGCTGCATTTATGTTTGCGTTCAAGTGGAGAGGGAAAATGTATTGGTAAGAGTTCAAGTTGCACCTAAACTATGCTCCTCATACTATATTATTACTAAAATTATTGATGCTCTGATTTTGTGGTGATAAAAATATGGAAATATAAGAAAAGGAGAAATACAAATATCATATTATATAAGTATTGATGCCTCTAAAGAGGATGGATCATTTGGGCGGCTAGTTAATGATGACCACAGACATCCAAACTGTAGGATGAAAAAAAATGATGTGAATGGAAACCCACACCTTTGTTTGTTTGCCCTTAACAACATTAAAGAAGGAGAAGAGATTTCGTATGACTATGGAGGGAGCGACTGCCCATGGAGAACAGAAGTATGTCTCAGTACAGAATGGCTCATAGTAATGTCAAATTTTCTCAGCCTAGGTTGTGTGCCATATTGTAACTAATGAAGTAATTGCTTATGACAAATATATATTCACAGGTGTCTGAAAAAATAACTAATGATATAAATGTAGAGGACTCTACTCAATCCTTGTACTCAAACTTGAAAACTCGCCAGCAGGTACATTGTGCCCTACCAGGCACCTGGTGAAAAATTCGAATCAAATGTTTAGCTTTGTGAAATAGAGAGCCCCCCAATTTTTTTATTCTGTCATTATATAAATATTGTCATTATAATATGTGTTTTCAGACTGCCAGCATTGCAGCTATTGCCATGGCAGAGGACGACTCCCAGACTTACCTCCTGGCAATGCCTCAGATAGACGACGCTACTGGTCCAAACAACACTCCTCTACAGGTACATTCATGGTCATCACTTCAGATTTAATTCTACAATCTCTTTTCATGTTTCTGTACTTTTAGGGCAGATTTTAACCTTCACTGGGAATTTTTTCTTGGTTTATAAGTACTGTATTCTGTACACTCACGACGTCCTCACAAAGCATGTTTTATTCATGGTGTGTGTAACAGCTGGAGTAGTGTGAATTAGTACGCCAAACAGTTTAATGTAATGCACCTAGGTTAGTCCTCAAGGGATATTTGAGGTAGATTTTAATCTTCACAGAAATTTTTTTCTTGCTTAATAAGGCCTGTATTCTGTTCACTCACTATGTCCCCACAACGCACCTTGAACGCTGGCAGCTGGACTAGGCAGGAAAACACATTTTTGCATTTTAGAAAACCGTTTACTAACTTTTTCAGAAATAGTCTTTCCACTAATAATAATGTAAAAGAATGAAATGCCACCAAACAGAAATTTACATTACTTTATGCTGAAAAGTTATCCTTGTAATACTTGCATTTACAGAGTTTCTAAGTAAAATGCTGTTTCTGCTGTTGTTTTTGTTTACAGGTTGTGACAGAGTTGCAAAATGAAAATGAAGTTTTTGTACCAAGACGAACTAAAAGTATCATTGTAAGTTTTCAATTAAGTGGCAAAAAAATAAATAGTGTACTGAACAAGGATTATTATAATGTAAACACTAAAAATAAGCAAATTATTACACTTACCAAACCTGAAAAATTGAAATGACTTGACTGATTTGATTCAACTTTGTATCTCGTTACCCTATATTTATACATGTGTAATGACAGTTTGCATCTAATCAGAAGTGCAAAGAGCAGCAAGTGCAATAAAAGCTGATTATATACAGATAAGGGTAGTGTAGAAAGTGGGAATAGTTATGTACAGATTATGTACAAATAAGTTACGTATACATTATCATTTATGATTCATTACCAAATAATTCATTATCAAAAAAATCATTATCAAAGTTTGATAGATTTTTGCCAATTTACTGAACAGTTAATTAACTAAATATTACAGCTTTACGTATTTCTAATTACTTTAATATTTTTAGATGAAAGACACTGTTCCTGACGATTCTGATGAACTGTATGATTCCACATCAGGGAGTGCCGATGATTACATTCCGGATACCACTTGCGAAAGTGACAGTGGAAGTGAAGATGGACTTAAACAAAACGTAAGGAACAAATATCTGTCTATTGATGAAGGCGATGTCTCTGACTCACTGGATTACCCTGTCTGTGGTACGACAACGCCATACAAAATGTCATTTGATGTGCACCACCTTGCATCTGAATCCATTGGCATAGAAGAAGAACTCTGTTCAAGTCAGAGCATAAATGACCGTATAGTTGTTAGGGCTTTCAAAAAAAGAGGTGGGAAAAGAATTTACAACAAGAGACACTATTGCCTGTATTGCTCTAAGCCTTGTGCTAAGATTTCAAGGCATCTAGAAGGTGCACATGAAAATAAACCTGATGTGGCTAAAGCTCTAAGCTTTCCAAAGGGTTCTAAGGAGAGAAAGAAACAGCTAGATTATATTCGCAACAGAGGAAACTATTTTCACAATGCTGCTGTAATGGAGTCAGGAAACGGGGAACTAGTGCCATTTAGACAACCAGGTAAAAAAAGCACAGGGAAATGACTTCATGCACTGTGCATATTGCCAAGGTCTTTTTAGAAGAAAGGTTCTGTGGCGGCATGTGTATGGTTGTAATCTTAAACCTGGATCAGTCCCCACAAAACCGGGAAAGAACCGTGTTCAGTCCCTGTGTACATACACAGGGCCTGTGCCATCACATGTGAGTAAACAACTGTGGGGAGTAATCAGTGTGATGAATCCTGGTCCAGTCGCAGATATAATAAAAAATGACCAAGTCATTATTGCTTATGGGCAGCACTTGTTAAACAAAGGTGGGACATCAGGCAAGAATCAACAGTATGTGCGAGAAAAGATGCGAGAAATGGGAAGGCTGATTCACAATGCCAGGAGAGTGACCACCTTAAAAAAATGGGAAGATTTCACAAATCCAAAGAAGTACATGGAGACTGTCAAAGCTGTCAAGTTTACATGTGGGTATGACAGTGAAAAAAACAAGTTCTTGATTGCATCACTAGCAAACAAACTTGGAAATGCTCTGGTTAAAATAAGCAAACTCTTAAAAGCTCAGGGATTAATTTCAAACAACAAAGAGCTTGTTGATAATGCCAGTAAGTTCCTAGATGTCCATCAGCAAAAGTGGAATGAGATGATCTCAGCTACAGCATTGAGGAACATCAGTGAAGCAAAATGGAATGTGCCCACACTCATGCCCTTTACTGAAGTTGTCCAAAAAATGCATGTATCTCTCAATCAAATGCAGGATGAGTGGTACAATTCACTCTCTGAAAATCCCTCTGTAAAAGTCTGGATGGAGCTGACAAAACGTGTGTATGGCCCAGATCATTCTCTTTAACCGGCGCAGGGAAGGAGAAGTGGCAAACATGCCCTTATCTGCATTCTTGTCAAGGGACACCTCTGATCTGCATGAGGATGTGGACTGGGCGCTCTCCGAAGTGGAAAGAAAACTTTATAGACACTTCACATGGATTGTCATCAGGGGAAAACGTGGTCGCCCAGTTCCAATTCTTCTGACTCCAAAAATGCTGTGTGCATTAAAACTTCTTGCTAAGCAGAGAGAGGCCTGTGGGGGTTCTAAAAGACAATCATTATATGTTTGCAAGACCAGAAGCTATGACATTTCCGAGGTTCAGACTGCATCCGTGGCTTTGCTAAGGGCTGTGGTGCAAAGTGTCCTGAATCACTGACATCTACAGTACCAGAATGCGGAAGCATGTTGCAACTCTTTCAACGGTGTTGAACATGACAAACAGCTGGCCAACTTTCTTGGACATGATATAAGAATCCATCGTGAGTTCTATCGACTCCCTGAGAAGACCCTGAAACTCGCTAAGATCAGCAAAAGGTCTAATGGCACTTGAGCAAGGAAGATTAGCCGAGTTTCATGGCAAGAACTTGGATGAAATTGAGAGATCCAGATGGTATGATATTTTATTTGACTTTTTTGTTTATTATTTGCCATCTATTCCTTTTTTCAAATCACATTATTAAGCTGTACTTTGTCTGACTTCCACAGAGAAAGTTCTAGACAGTGGTGACGAAGACATTCAGGAGGGATATGAGGAGGGAACATCTACTGTTGATGGTATGTATTGTTGCTAAGTTTAAATCAGTGCATAAGTTTATGAATTACATTAAAAAAATCAAACAATGTATGTACTTAAACTTAATCATTGTAGCCTTCAAGTCACAATCAGTAAGTCCATACACCCACCAAATAAAATGCAATAATAGTCAGTATCAGGAGCCAATAGAAAATACAATAAACACTTTTTTAAATTAAACATTTTATGCACTAATTACGGTGGTGCTTATGAAATCTTGAGAATTTTCTGTATTTCTGCAAAAACAGAAATCAAATGAGAGAGAGAGAAAAAAAAAACTATATAACCCTAAATATCCTCCCCCAAATTCATATTAAGCTTTTGTACTTGAGTTGGCGCAAGTATAACATTAACACAATATTAACATTTTATATCTTTGCCTTGTTTGGCTTCTGATGTCTTGATGCATTGTTGGTTGTGTGTTACTGTGTGTTTTGAAGTATATATGTGACCTTCTTGGTTTTCCCTGTCTCTGACCCGGTTTGTCCCACTTTTCATCAGCACGCACACTCGAGACTTGGGTGATGTCACAATTTATTTGATGGCTGCACACAGAGCAGTAGGAGACAAACGGCAAGTTCAACAAAATGTTACAGCTCCACCCACAGCAGTTCTCCATAGCTCTGCTGCTCTTAATATAACAGCATACTTATATATAATAGTATATAATTATATATGATATTATAAACAAAATAAAAAAAATTAAAGTTGCAAGCAACGATGACGGGCCCAAGCAACGGGCGCGGTCCCCACCCCGGGCGCACCGCACAACCTGCGTGCTATTCGAGTGTGTCAAAACCTCGAAAAAGTCATTGGCACCCGGTTGCACCGCAGAACTTGCACACCGAACGTCACACATCATACTGGGCTAATATCAGTTTGGGCCCTAAATATGTGTGTGTGTGTGTGTGTGTGTGTGTGTGTGTGTGACTAGTTAATGTGTCAGTCTGTCTCTGATGAGTAAATGTGTTTTTGCGTGTTTGTGTGTGTGTGGTGTGTGAGTCTGTGTGTTAACATTAGTGATGTGTGTGTTAGTATGTCTAAGACATGTGACTTGTTAGTGGATGTGTGTGTTTCTGCGTGAGGGTGTGTGAGACAGAGATGTGAGTGTGTGAGTGTTATAATTTGTGATGTTATAATGTGTGAGTATGTAGGTGCTCATTTGTGTATTGTACGAGTGTATTTGTTTGTGTGTGCATGCATGTGTGTGCGTGTGTGTGAGAGGTGTTTTTGTGTGTGTGTGTGTGTGTGTGTGTTTCTGTGTGTGTGTTTATTTAGTGTGTTAACATTAGGGATGTGTGCTTGTGTTTGTGCATGTTTGTGTGTATGGTGTGTTCAAATATTAGTGATGTGTGTGTTATTAATAATTGTTGGGTGTAAGTTTAAGACATTATCACGGCTGACCCGTTTGAGATATCAAAATGTGTGATGTGTGTGTGAGAGTGAGGGAGAGAGGTGTGTGACAGTGATGTGATGTGATGTGTGTGTGTGTGTGTGTGTGAGAGAGAGAGTCAGGGAGAGAGGTGTGTGACATGTAGATGTGTCAGTCTGTGTGTGACGAGTAAATGTGCTTGTGTGAGTTTGTGTATATGGTGTGTGTGTGTGTGTGTGTGTGTGTGTGTGTATGGTGTGTGAGTCTGTGTGTTAATATTGGTGATGTGTGTTATGAATAATTTATCGGTGTAAGTTTAAGGATGTTCCTGAATGTGATGTCACTGTCTGTGTCACTGAATATAATGAGTGTGTGTGTGTGTGGTGTGTACGTCTGTGTTAACAGTAGTGTGTGTTAGTATGTTTAAGATATGTGACTTGTTAATGGGTGTGTGTGTTTCTGCGTGAGGGTGTGTGAGACAGAGATGTGAGTGTGTGAGTGTTATAATTTGTGATGTTATAATGTGTGTTTATGTAGGTGCTCATTTGTGTATTGTACGAGTGTATTTGTTTGTGTGTGCATGCATGTGTGTGCGTGTGTGTGAGAGGTGTTTTTTTGTGTGTGTGTGTGTGTGTGTGTGTGTGTGTGTGTTTCTGTGTGTGTGTTTATTTAGTGTGTTAACATTAGTGATGTGTGCTTGTGTTTGTGCATGTTTGTGTGTATGGTGTGTTCAAATATTAGTGATTTGTGTGTGATTAATAATTGTTGGGTGTAAGTTTAAGACATTATCACGGCTGACCCGTTTGAGATATCAAAATGTGTGATGTGTGTGTGAGAGTGAGGGAGAGAGGTGTGTGACAGTGATGTGATGTGATGTGTGTGTGTGTGTGTGTGTGAGAGAGAGAGTCAGGGAGAGAGGTGTGTGACATGTAGATGTGTCAGTCTGTGTGTGACGAGTAAATGTGCTTGTGTGAGTTTGTGTATATGGTGTGTGTGTGTGTGTGTGTGTGTGTATGGTGTGTGAGTCTGTGTGTTAATATTGGTGATGTGTGTTATGAATAATTTATCGGTGTAAGTTTAAGGATGTTCCTGAATGTGATGTCACTGTCTGTGTCACTGAATATAATGAGTGTGTGTGTGTGTGGTGTGTACGTCTGTGTTAACAGTAGTGTGTGTTAGTATGTTTAAGATATGTGACTTGTTAATGGGTGTGTGTGTTTCTGTGTGAGGGTGTGTGAGACAGAGATGTGAGTGTGTGAGTGTTACAATTTGTGATGTTATAATGTGTGTGCATGTGTGTGATGTACGAGTGTACTTGTTTGTGTGTGTGCATGCATGTGTGTGAGATATCTTTGTGTTTGTGTGTGTGTTTATTTAGTGTGTTAACATTAGTGATGTGTGCTTGTGTTTGTGCATGTTTGTGTGTATGGTGTCTGCATCTGTGTGTTAATATTAGTGATGTGTGTGTTATTAATAATTGTTGGGTGTAAGTTTAAGACATTATCACGGCTGATACGTTTGAGATATCAAAATGTGTGATGTGTGTGTGAGAGTGAGGGAGAGAGGTGTGTGACAGTGATGTGATGTGAGGTCAAGTTTGAGTATGACACGCAATGGGTTTTATTTGATGCTGATGCTGGATCAGTCTTTGGCTTGTCCTGTGTGTGTGTGTGTGTGTGTGTGTGTGTGTGTGTGTGTGTGTGTGTGTGTGTGTGTGTGTGTGTGTGTGAGAGAGAGAGAGAGAGAGAGTGAGGGAGAGAGGTGTGTGACATGTAGATGTGTCAGTCTGTGTGTGACGAGTAAATGTGCTTGTGTGAGTTTGTGTATATGGTGTGTGTGTGTGTGTTTGTTTGTAGATGTTTGTGTGTATGGTGTGTGAGTCTGTGTGTGAACATTAGTGATGTGTGTGATAAATAATTTATCGGTGTAAGTTTAAGGATGTTCCTGAATGTGATGTCACATATAATGTGTGTGTGTATGTTGTACAGTGGGCAATTTAAATGTTTGTATTGTTTATTTTTTATCATTTCTGCATATGTTGAAATAGTAAACATGAAGGCATAGTAAAGGAAAAGGGGAAAGACCTGACTGCAGAATAACTGCCTACTACTGCCATCTACTGGACATATTTTATTACTGCAGGAGTCAGTGGACACAGTTCAGACCCAGGCTGATAAATATACTGTAAAAATTGTTGGGAGCTGTATGAGCATCACAAAAACATGAAACTCAAGAAATCTACTCAGAAGCAGTTGTTCCTTCTACCTAAAATGTTTGGGCACATTAGGACTTTCCACTTGGTGGATATAAGTATCTTATATTTGCTCAAAATTATATGTTGCCATATCAACACTATTCAACGTATCAAAAAGTCCTTTACAGTGTGACATCAGCCATGTCTTCCAATTATTGTGCCTGATTTTGAAGCCAATTTGCTGAAAATTAGTCACAAAAGAATTTAATTTCTAAAAGTAGACACTTTCTGCTGCCAGTTGGTGGCGCTATGACTGAGACTCACGGGACCCATGTCACTGTGAGCAGGTTTCTTCTCTTAACCTACTGCTGAGGTTTGATGAACGTCACTCAATTTATACAGAAGTTATTAGCCACTTCCTGTTTCATTTTATTCGCCATAATTTTAAAGCGTCGCCACGGCCGAACCGTTCGAGGTATCAAAAAGATCTCTGCAATTTTGCATCGGCAACTTGTTTAGATCATATTTAGCTGGTTTGGTGTGAATTGTAAAAATTTCCTAGGAGGAGTTTATCACATTCCATTGGGTGCGTTTTGCAAACAACTCAAAATAACTCACTTCCTGTTGATTAGACCTGATGACATGCAGCGCGAAACTTGTTCAGTTTGATGAGATCTAAATGTTCACCGAGTTTTATAAGTATACGTGCAAGTGTGTCTGAGCTATAAGGCAAGACACTGTAGGGGGCGCTGCGCGGGGCGTGTGCGACGCCCCGGGCCGAGCCCCACTGAGGACCTGTTGGCCGCAGATTCCAATCTGTGTGCAAATTTTGGGGAGTTTTTGAGTATGTTAAGAGGCCCGAAAGTGCCCGGATGATTGAAAGAAAAATAATAAAAAAAAGAAAAAAATAAAAAAATAAAAAAATAATCCTAACGAAAACAAGAGGGCCCTGCGCACTCAGTGCTTGGGCCCTAAATATGAGGATAATCTGAAATATGGGAATTTCTCAATGAAAATTAAATGGGTTTGTCTAATTCAATACTGTCTTTTCCTTCTGTCTTTTGTTTAAACATATTGCTTTGTGATCGCATAGTCAATTTTAAATCAAGCAGGACTGAAATAAATATAAAGTAAAGCATGTGTGCTACATAAATTACACAGCTTACGTCACCCATTTTATAGCCATCATGACATCTCTGGAATACTTTCACACAAAAAACTAATAGCACCCAAACATTTACTCAAACACAGATAATGCACAGAATACTGCAGAGTAACTTCTTACACATTATATGATAAATAAATTGTTACCTGCACACAGAGCAGTAGGAGACAAACGGCAAGTTCAACAAAATGTTACAGCTCCACCTATTCAGAACACGGTTCATTTCGTTAGCACATTAGCAGGTGGTAAGACTAGGTACATTAAAACGGAAATAAAAGTATCAAAATGACACATAAATAAAAAGAAAATACACTTGACAGATGAATCAATGTCTATAATGTTCTATACCTTTCAAACAGTGCCTGACATTTCTCATGAAATTATTTTTTCTAACGTTTATTGTGGAGCTACAACAGATGCAACTTACCCACAGCAGTTCTCCATAGCTCTGCTGCAGACTGCTCAACCACAGTGGGAAACAGCGCCCCCAGTGTAACCAGTAGGACGCGCAACCACGCAATCACATTAACGCAGGATTTACTTAGATATTTATATTTCTATAACATTTATCTCGTTACACATATATATATATATATATATATATATATATATATATATATATATATATATATATATATAGTTGTGAAAATGCTGAATTTTTATTATTTTCCATAGAACCATCAATAGTTGAGACACTTCCTCCTACTGAAAGGAATGAAATGCTGCCACCACCATCCAAGAGATACAAACCATCACCATTAGATTATGTCACAACCTCAGGGGTCAGTGCTGTGAGGTCTTCCTCCAAAGGTGAACTCTTTACACATTCTGGAGATCGGTCTGGACTGCAGGTGTTAGGAACCTCCACTAGAGGTCACTGTTCATGTCTGTCTGTCTGTAGTTCTTGTTGGTTGACTCAGTTTCCCAGAAGGCACCTCAGTCAGGTGATGAGTGCTCACCTGAACTGAGGTGCCTTATTAAAGTTTCTATAAATAGCAGTTTGTTCGGGGAAACTGGGTCGAGCATTGTTTGTCTGTTTGTATGTGATTGTTTTTTGATTACCGTCATGTGGGCATTCCTTTTTGATTGTTTCTTTGAGTTGATATTTTAGTTATATTGTTTTACCTTTGTTTTTCTAGAGGGCTCTACTGTTTGTTTTTCTTGATGTTCCTTGTGTTTGTGGATTCATGGAGCTGTCCTGTTCAGTGTTTAGCTAGGCTGTGTCTCCTCCTGTGTACAGTGTAAGTACTGTTCTGTGTCATCCCAGTGTTTGTCTTCCAGTCTAGTTCTTTGTCTGTTTAGTTTTGTGTAGCCACATGAGGGTCTAGCCACTAGCAGGGTTAGCCCCTAGCAGGGTTAGCCTCCAGTAGGCTAGCCTCTAGGGGGATTGACTGCTAGTGGTTCTGGTCGCTAGTAGGTTAGCTGCTAGTTTGGAATAGCCTCATGTGTGCTTTGCCTTTTGTGTTCAGTTCCCCACTATTAGGTCAGTACTAACCCAGTTAGCCACTAACCCCATTAGATACTAACCTGGTTAGTTCAGCATCCAGTGTCCCCCATATTGCATATAGCTACTAACCCAACTAACCACTAACCCAGTGTAAAGCTTCTATCGGGATCGGAAATGATAGACACAGGGAGGCAGCAGTGCGGTGAGTCAAACGTGCAGTATTTATTGAGGGTTAAGTGGTGCAGCAGGTGAATGGTGTGAGATTACGGACTCGATGAGAAGGGCGAGGGTCGGCGTGACGGGCTGGTAGGGAATAGCTTGGGTCGTGTCTTGCCGCTGTGCTCCGGCGAGCCGGTCCGGGCGAGTGCCGTTTAAGCCGAGGAAACGGAGCTACGGGTTTGTGGCAGACCCTTCGGCGAGCGGGATGTGCGTGGTCCTCCGGGATATTCCGAGTCTGTTGGGAGAGAAAGAACGGGTAAGTCTCCTGTATACCTTTCTCACTCACCGGTAGGCTCCGCTGCGGTCTCTTTTTAGTGAGCAGGCAACAGGCGGACGGTGTAAGACTCTTGGTTGCTTGTACCGGGGGGATGCGGCGCCCCGCCCCTTTTTGTGCTTTGCTGCTGTCCAAGGTGCTGTCTGCCATCTGTTTGTGAATCCTCCGAGATGTGCGAGAAGGTGTTATCCTCCAGTGTGTGCCGGGCTTTAGCCCGTCGCCACACCCAGCCAGTCTAGTCCTGTCTCTAGTCTTTGTGTCCCTGGTCCCGTCTCTAGCCCTGTTTCTAGTCTGTGTTCTGGTTCTGTCCCATGTCTTGTCCTGTGTCTCCAGCCCTGTCTCTCCGGTCTAGCCCCATCTCTCCTGTCTAGTTCCCCTGTGTGTCTTAGTTAGCTTCAGCTCCAGTTTCCTCATCCCCAGTTCCCTGTGTCAGCTCCTGGTTCCCTGTCTCCAGTTCTTGTCCCTGTGTTAGCATGCCGTTCCCTGTGTTTTTCCTGAGCCCTAGTTTTAGTTTAACAAACAAAGGAACCAAAACAACAAACGTAGAGTCTTTTTATTAACAAACTAAAAACAGACAGTTTGCACACCCCTCTGCCTTCATGCCCACGGCAACAACATCAGCTGGGTCTAGCCAGCAACACCAGCTAGACCCATGACAGCAGGCAGGACATTTGAGTTCTAGCACTCTTATACTATGAATCCATGATGTTGTAACGTATGCAGAATGTGGCTTGGCATTGTCAGAGGCATCACTTGTGGCGCAGTGGTTAAGTGTCTCGGCTTCCATGCGGAAGACCCCCGTTCGATTCCCACGCAGGGTTGCAATATATATTTTTTATTGGTTCAACAAACTCAAAAATTTGTGTTTCCAATTTTAAATAAACAGAACCATCATTAATTTTTTAAAAAATTAACTGATTACCGCAAATATTTGGCGTTTTGCCAACTTAATCGGGTTTACAGTGTAGGGTTTTGGGTCATCTTAAATGTGTTCTTTAAATTTGTTGTAGATAATACCGAAATAAATGAAACTAAATGACTATAAAATTAAAACAAACATTGTCAGGACGTGTGTCATTCAGCCCCGCTTGTGTTCTTGCGGTAGTGTGGGAATGAAATGCAGTATGATGTTATGATCATCATAATTTTCTTTAATAAATAATGACACCCGTTGCGCTGTACCACCGCTGGCAAAACCTTATAAAATATAATCACAGTACTAAAATTATAGTAATACATATAGCCGTTTCTTATTTGCATCAAATTTAAGCAAAGTAAATGTATACTTTTCACGGCGCGTGGCTGTGATGGGCGTGCGCCCAAATCAATATCGCTCCTCACTCACTCCTCACTCACTAGGTAGGCGGCCTAGGTGGACACTGCAGGTATGCGAAGAAGCCGGGCCGCCTAACTAGGCACATGTGGCGAGCTATCGGCGCTAATGATCCCGAGCTTCTCTCCGCGCTATTAAACACACAATGTTTCCAATTTTGAGTTTTGCCAACTTAATCGGGTTTACAGTATAAAAGTGAAGTACAAGAACAAGTATAGTCAGAAGTATATTGTCATGCTGTGCTAAAGGATCCTGTCTATCACGCAATACACGAGGAATTTGAAAAACTCTGCGTATAATACCTTCAGGAACCGGTTGCTCTCATAAGCGGACAAGACATGACTGCGACAGATTTGAGAAAATTACCTTCACTTATATACACGCAATCGGGGGCTAGAATGTTACATATGATTAGACACACAAATGATGACCACAGCCACACACACATTTATACATATACTGTATTTATGTTTAAATACATCCATCCATATATTCATGCAAGATACTTTTCTTTCCCCACGTGAGTCAGTCCGCGTCAGTCATGCTCTTTAACCAATCAGATGTGATCTCGCCATTTCAACCAATCATAACCCGCCAGGAGCGCAGCCTAAATCCTGTTTACATGAAATAAACCTGCTCCCGAGCAGCTTTAATCTTACGGACATGTTGCTATGACAGTAAGTGCGAGATGCGCATCGAAGAACGAAACAATCCAAGATCAGGACAAATCCACAACAATCAAATTCAGCTAACTGAGTTAGCAACGTACGAAGAACGGATCCCAGGAAGGTAAGTCAAGCATCACTTTGCTATTTTCCTTGGTCTGAAAAGTCTTTAACCTATGCTCTACTTTAAAAAGGTTTAGTTATGTAGTAAATTGGCACACACTCACCTGAAGGATTATTAGGAACACCTGTTCAATTTCTCATTAATGCAATTATCTAAATCAACCAAATCACATGGCAGTTGCTTCAATGCATTTAGGGGTGTGGTCCTGGTCAAGACAATCTCCTGAACTCCAAACTGAATGTCAGAATGGGAAAGAAAGGTGATTTAAGCAATTTTGGGCGTGGCGTGGTTGTTGGTGCCAGACGGGCCGGTCTGAGTATTTCACAATCTGCTCAGTTACTGGGATTTTAACGCACAACCATTTCTAGGGTTTACAAAGAATGGTGTGAAAAGGGAAAAACGTCCAGTATGCGGCAGTCCTGTGAGCGAAAATGCCTTGTTGATGCTAGAGGTCAGAGGAGAATGGGCCGACTGATTCAAGCTGATAGAAGAGCAACTTTGACTGAAATAACCACTCGTTACAACCGAGGTATGCAGCAAAGCATTTGTGAAGCCAATACACGCACAACCTTGAGCCGGATGGGCTACAACAGCAGAAGACCCCACCGGGGTCTCCACTACAAATAGGAAAAAGAAGCTACAATTTGCACGAGCTCACCAAAATTGGACAGTTGAAGACTGGAAAAATGTTGCCTGGTCTGATGAGTCTCGATTTCTGTCGAGACATTCAAATGGTAGAGTCAGAATTTGGCGTAAACAGAATGAGAACATGGATCCATCATGCCTTGTTACCACTGTGCAGGCTGCTGGTGGTGGTGGTGTGGGGGATCTTTTCTTGGCACACGTTAGGCCTCTTATTGCCAATTGGGCATCATTTAAATGCTACGGCCTACCTGAGCATTGTTTCTGACCATGTCCATCCCTTTATGACCTCCATGTACCCATCCTCTGATGGCTACTTCCAGCAGGATAATGCACCATGTCATAAAGCTCGAATCATGTCAAATTGGTTTCTTGAACATGACAATGAGTTCACTGTAGATCTCAACCCAATAGAGCATCTTTGGGATGTGGTGGAACGGGAGCTTCGTGCCCTGGATGTGCATCCCACAAATCTCCATCAACTGCAAGATGCTATCCCATCAATATGGGCCAACGATTCTTTCAGCAACTTATTGAATCAATGCCACATAGAATTAAGGCAGTTCTGAAGGTGAAATGGGGTCAAACACCGTATTAGTATGGTGTTCCTAATAATCCTTTAGGTGATTGTGTATATACATATATATTCATTCAAGTGCTCTATATGGTCATTCCATGTTTTCTGTTACATTGTGTTGAAACCATGTGACACTGACAGCCGGGTCAGAAAGCTATGATTTCAATACATTGCTCTTTTGACAAACATCTTTTTAGGCTATCTAAAAGTATTTTCTGCAAATGGCTGCAAAGCGTGTATGGAATTGCCATAGTTTGAGTATTGTTATAATCTGTTTTTTATTAACCTCTTTCCTTAGTGAAATAATACTTAAATTTACAACCAAATTATCATAACATTGTAGTTTATTTAGTACAACTAATTTAGTTTGTCATACTATTGTACTTTGTTTATTCAATTGTTCAGAAATGTAACTTCCAGGTACCCTAGTACTCTTTCACAAAGCATAAAATGGCACCGGAAGGGTTTTACATTTTTACAAAATTATATTTTAAAACTGGAATGCTACTCAGCTTATGTGGTAGAGCGTTAGACAGATCTGAAGTGGGTATACAAATGTTAGTGACAATTTTGGTGAACATAAGTGTTTGAGGGTGGGTAAGCTCATACTTCAATCTTACTAATTCAACATAGTAGTTAATGGCTGCTCTGTGATTTTTGGCTTTAGTGTTACATAATTCAACAAAATGTTATGTTGAAAGAAGTGAAGGGATATCATGTGTTGTAGAAACAATGTCAAAAGTCTTATTGTTGCAGTTTTACGAGTGGACTCGACTTAAGGTTTTTGACTGGATGCTAGTACCATGTCTGAAAGTGAGTGACTAAAATAAAAAGGTGTGTTTTTTTGGTGGGCGTGTTTAAGGGGTGTATCACTGTTTAAAGGTGATGTGTTTTGACAAAAAATAATACCTAACCACCTTTCGTCAAACCGCTTTTTGACAGTTTTATTGCCCTTTTTATGACCTTTGGACGACCTTTAGGATGTTTTATGGCCTAGAGGAATGATAAAAAAAAAAAACACACAACAAATTGTTACAAGAAATAAATGAATGGAACGATGTCTAACGCATAAGCATTGTTGCACCCCCCCCCCCCCTTTTTATTTGAAAAAAGTTGCGCTTGGTGAGGGGATTAATTTCAATGTGTTTGTGTTTAAATATCTGGACGGGGAGAATTATTTATCATCAACTGGAGAACACATTGATTTAATCAATGTGATAACAACTGGGGGAGTGTTGAGCTAGGGTTAGGGTTAGAAAAAGAAGCATTGCCAGAGGGTGAGAGCCGCGAGTCACTGTGAATGACTTGAAGAAATTCAGCGTGAGCTTGTCCGATGTCAAACGAGTGTAGTGCATGAGCGTCGCGTATGAGCAGTGAGTTCGCGTCTTGTGCGGAATGCGCGCGGAGTCTGCTGAGCGACTGAATGAATCAAAAGGGTTTGCCCCTCACAAGTTGTGATTGGCTGAGTCTGTTCCTGACAAAACAGCCCCGCCTCCTCCAGTTTAGAGAGAGGAAAAAAAAAAAGGTTTTCCAATGTTCATCTAAAAGCGAAGTTTTATATGAATAAAAAATTAGGTTTAGGAGTGTAGCTACTACAAAAAATAAATAAAAAGAAAATAAAGTTAAGAATGCTGCATGGAGTAAATGTTATTTTTTTAATTACAACCCTCAAATTAACAACCTATCATGTCACGCTATGGCTTCAGGTAGTAAGTTGTCTTTTTAAAATAAAAAATAAAGAAATCGTTTTAAACTCCGCAGTAAACAATCTGTCTGTCGAGCCTCGTGACGCGGTATCAGAAGCCGGTTGGCACGACGGTGAGTTCTATTTCTTTTTATTTATTTATATTTTGCTTTTTTTTAAGGAAATGTTGTAGATAGACTAATTTTATTTATTTACAGATCTAGAAACGCTGCTTTATAAAGCAGCTGAACCGTCGCGGTCTACGCCTTGGGTTTAAGGTGAGTCTATTGAGATTTTTATCCCTAGAGAAAAAAAAAAAAAACATTAATCTAAATATATTGTTTCAGAAAGTGTTAACGAAATAGAGGGGCAAGCGTCCTGCCCTCAACAGCCGCAGCACCAGTCTGATCCTAGCTACAATGAGTTATTTTTTGTTGCAATGAAAAAAATAGCTAAATAAATAAATACTCTCTCTTTGCTAGTAGAAGACGTCGAATTGCTGAGCGTCCCCGACCCCGGGCCCCTAGAAGCAACCACGGCGGCAGCAGCAGCAACAGGCCGCTCGGAAGCCTTAACCTCAGAACAAACTCTGAAACAGCCTAAGAGCGACACCTTGCCGATACAACCTGGGCGAACGGTCCCTCTTCAGGCTCAGCGTGAGCAAGAGAGATTAAGCGAAAGATCCCCACGAGATCGTCGTCGTCGGAGAACTTCGCCATCACTTTCTTCAACCTCACCGTCTTACGGTAAGTTTTCAGGGTTTAGAAAGAACAAAAGACATTTTATTGAACACACGATGTTGATGAAACTTTCCACAGCCTAATTTCTTCTGCTATTCCTACACAGGGCGCCAGAGACGGCGAAGAAAAAGATGATCGATTTTCAGCCGCGATTCCCGACAGGATCGTTACCGTTATCAACCTCCAAGGGTAGAGGCTCTCCGGGAAGCCGGTATTATCTTTGGTGTAGCTATGCAGTCTTTCCTTAGGTGATTGTCTGTTTTTTTTTGTGTGTGTTTTTAGACAATTTACTATTGTGTGTACGTGTGTGGGTGTAAAAAAAAAAGAAAAAAAAAGTATGGCCTCTTATGTAAATGATGTTGCTATCGTTGACTTTACTGAAATGTTAGCTCTGCATCATGAGGTAGTAAATAATAATAATAATCAAGACTCTGACGTCATCTTTATGTGTCTGATTCACGGGGTTCCCAACCAGAGGTACACAGTCTACCCCTAATCGATCCAACTGTTCATAACAACAACACTGCTGACCAACAACAACAATATCAAGTTTTAATAAATCAATTAAATTCCCTTCACCGTCCAGACCCTGTAAATATTCCTAACACAGACTCTATAAACACTGAAATATTATTTGTCGCTGGTTCATGTTGTTGGTATGAGTCGCTGGCTTTCCAGCTTTCTCAAATAGAAGCTGCGCTACTGCAGTTAACAAACAGTTCACGCATCTTGAACTTGAATGACAAGAGGTACCGGTAGATGATGTAATTGACGAAGTTGACGTACATCAACAGCATTCACTGTCAGTAAACCAAATATTATCAGATATTTCCAACCCCGAGTCTTTAGTTACCAACTCTCACGAATAGAAAACACGTTACTGCATCTGTCAAACAAACAATCTTGTAGAGGAACCAATAGTCAAAACACACCGGTTGTATCAGAGGTGTATCAGGCGTTGATAAACCAGATAAAGGCCCTTTATCAACCCCTAAACTTATTAGTAGATAATAATCAAGAGGGTGAAACAGAGCAGGTGGGAAGAGGAGGTGGTGCTGCCGACACCTCAACAGTAGAGCCCTCCGCATATCCGCCCTGCTCTGTTGATCAGAATAGCGATAATTCGTCTGCGGAGATTACCTCTAACGAGCCCCGGGTGGTGTCCAGGTCCCGATTTAATAATTTTGAGCTAAGACAGTTATTAAATATACCACAGAGCGATGTAGCAGATTACGGCTCTTTCTATGGGAACGTGATGGGTAGCGTGTATGATAATAGATAAAGGACTTTCATACGCTCAGGAGGGAGACGTAATACAACTGGAATTAAGAGCCAAGAGCCTGAGAAATGGTCTCTCTTCTACGTTACGGGTCTCCGAAGGAGTCGATCTCTCGGTTTTCCAGGATTTATTAGACCGTCTCGTTCAGTCTAACATGTCTATATTTTGCGACAAAACCCTCGAGCTTGTCGTTCAGATTGTTATAAATCAAAGAGGTCGTGGGAAGCGGTTGTTGGAAAAGACGCTGGACTGTGAAATCCTTAAAAAGAAGCAGAGATTTCTCTAGATAGTCGAAAAATCCAATCAGTTATGCTTCGCCATCAACCTAGCTCATCTGATTCATCCTGGAATCAACGATGCTGTCATCGATAGAGGGCAAAAATCGCATCCGATAGAGGGTGTTTACGCGAGTCAATGTGATAGAGAAAAAAGGCTTTGAGTAAGCCTTCAAAAGCTCACGAGTGCCCCCGCATTGTTCAAAAATTCTGAAACAGACCAATACCAGTGTTACATACTCCCTATACCGGCCGATATACGCTACACGTGGAAAAACGTCTTACGATTTTGAAACCTTCCCGAACCGGGACGGTACGCACACTCGTGAGCACAAAAACGCTGTCGGGTAAAGAGTGGTGCGGTGAGGGAGTTGACTGCACTAAAGATTTCGTTCTACGCTTCAGGAGACCCAGCTACAATCAAGCCATTTTTATCGCTCATAATTCAAAAGGATTCGATGGGTACATTACAATCAATGCGATGATGGAGTTAGGCGTAAAACCCGAGATCGTCATGAAAGGGAGTAAAGTAATCCTATTCACCGAACCCGATTATAAACTCAAATTTATCGATTCGGCGTCTTTTCTCCCATTCCCTCTGTCACAGCTTCCAAAAGCCCTGGGTTTTGCAGAAAAAGTGAAAGGTCATTTCCCTCATCGTTTCAGCTCTGAAGCGAATCTGACCTATGTAGGCGCTTACCCCGGCCCGAATATTACGGCGTTGATCAGATGAGCAAGAAACATAGACGGGAGTTTCTGACATGGTATAACACTGCGTGTAAGGGAACTTTCAATTTTCAAGAGGAAGCCCAGCGTTACTGTGAAAACGATACATAAATACTCAGGACGGCATGCTCTATGTTTAGAAAAGAGTATATCGAAGAGGCGGGCGTCGACCCCTTCAAGTCAGCCACCATCGCGTCGGCTTGTATGGCTGTTTTTCGCACTCATTTCTTAGAAGAGCGCACTATCGTTATACCAGACCCCGACGGTTATAGGAAACAGTGTAAAAGATATTCAGACTCCGGTATTCAATGGTTAGAATGGCTCATGTTCAGTGAGAACATCTTTATCCAACACGCGCTGAACAAAGGTGAAAAACAGTTGGGCCGGGATTATGTAGATGGCTATGCCGTGGTAAACGGGGTGAAAACAGTGTACGAGTTCCAGGGGTGTTTTTATCACGGGTGTCCACAGTGCTTTTCTCCTCAAGACCTTAATCCTTTAACTGATCAAACATACGAATGCATGAAGAAGGAAAGTGAGGAGAAACTGCGACGCTTACAGCACATGCACGGGGTGAAAGTCGTTGCTATAAGAGAGCATACATGGGAGGAGATGAAACAGAACCATCAGGGTTTGCAGAGTTTTCTTAAAAGCTATAATCCTCCCCAGCCGTTCTCACCCCGCGATGCATTGTATGGTGGACAGACCTGTCCCGTAAGACTGCGGTACACGGCAAGCCCCGATGAAAGCGTGAGTTATGTATACGTGACATCCCTCTACCCCTATGTGAATTACACATTCCTGTATCCTATAGGTCATCCTGAAATAATTTAAGGATTTTGGAAACCCTCGGGACTCTTTCGGCTTAATAAAAGCCAGAGTTTACCCTCCCAGAGGTTTATTTTTCCCTGTTTTACCTTATAGATCGGAGAAAAGGCGATTGGTTTTTACTCTCTGCCGTACATGCACCGATCTGAATTTCCAAAAGAGGTTCATGCACACACACCGATGAGGAACGAGCATTGTCAGGGGTCTGGATAACGGCAGAGTTTACTCTCGCCTTAGACAAAGGCTATGTGATAGCAGAGATCACAGAGGTATGGCATTTTAATCAGAAGATAGCTGATCTAATTCAAGGGTTACATCAAAACCTTTTTAAAAGGGAAACAAGAGGCGAGCAGGTATCCATCAGAGGTTACAGATGAGGAGGGCAAACAGCATTACATAGCTGAATATTACAGTAATCAAGGCATTCTGTTAGACGCCTCCAAAATCGAATTCAACCCTGCAAAAAGACAAGTGACTAAACTCTGTCTGAACAGCGTCTGGGGTATATTCACTCAGCGTTCTAACATGATTAACCCCGAACTCATAAGTGAGCCTGAAATCTTTTTTAATTACATGTTTTCAGGAAATTACAATGTTAACTATTTTAGCTTTATAAACGAGAACGTCGCGATGTTACAATGGCAGCACAGCGAGCGCTGTATCGCTCCCCCTAACAAAACAATGTTTTTATTGCAGCCTTTACAACAGGTTACGGTCGTATGAAACTCTGATTCTCTGGATCAGTTGCAAGAGAGAAACTTGTATTATGACACCGACAGCCTGATCTATATAACCAGGGAAGGCGAGACCCCTCTCGAGCTGGGGAATTATTTATGTCAGCTAACGGACGAATTAGACAGGGATACAATAAAAGAATTTGTCTCGGCTGGTCCTAAAAGTTACGCCTATCAGACTAGAGCCTCTAAACTAGACGTACGAGTGCTGTCAGAGAATCAACTTGGACACCGTGAAAGACCTCGTTGAAAATTTGTATCGACGGTTCGCACGAGAGTTCTCTAACGACGCCTCAACACACCATTGTTCGCGAGAAGAACGGTTTTCGTTTGAAAAACTCGATTGAAACACATGTTACTGGATTCAGAACAAGTTCCGAGTTGTTTTTGACAAGAGATGTCTCCTGGTCGGGGGTGGGAGCTTACCTTTTAGTTATTAAATAAAATAAAAATGTCACCTCGACGCTGCGGAGGAAACGACTTTCGACCCTAGACTAAAATTACCAATGTTGTGTCTGGTTGTGGGACCCAGTGGATCAGGGAAAACTTTCTTTGTAAAGAATGTGTTGGAAAATTGTAGACATGTTATCCATACAAATTATCAGGCTCTGTATCCATATACACCTGTTTTCAACCAATGTACAGTGAATTGGAAAAATGTTGAATAAAAGGATAACATTTTTAGAAGGTCTGTCTGATTACTTTGATAACTATTTTTCCTCAAGATAAAAAAAATCATTTGGTTATTTTGGACGACGTCGTTTTGGAAGCCTCCGACCATCCTGAAGTTGTAAAAATCTTCACCCAGTATCGCCACCACAGGAATATGTCTGTTATGTTTCTGACTCAGAACATTTTCCACAAAGGCAAATACAGCAGAACCCTGAACTTAACCTGCACTCATCTTATTTTATTTAAAAACCCCCGTGACAAGCTGCAGATGTCTATATTAGCAAATCAGATATTCCCGAGGCAGAGGGCTTTCTTTCTTTAGTTTTGAAGACGCTACAAATAAACCTCACAGCTATTTATTACTAGACTTGACACCCTCCTGCCCAGACCGCTTCAGACTAAGAGCCGGACTACTACCCGCAGAGACGCCTTGTGTGTATATACCCAAGAAAAAATTATAATAATTTTACCATTTAATTAATAAATAAATAAATAAATAAATAAATAAAATGTCTGCTCGTATGAAAAGAAACATGCCGCTGCTCAGATCTTTAGTCTCCATCCCTCCGCGTCAACATAAAGCTATCTTGTGTAGCGGTAAAATTCCACTACGTTGTAGGGGTAAGAATATGTTCTATTATGTATCTTGGACGACTAGGGAAATGACAAGATCTAGGTCTCCAATCCCTAGTACATTTAATTCCTGTACCGAAATTACTTAGGTAAGTCTTTATCTGCCTTGTTAGGTGTGCTTTTATCTTGTGAAAACATGGCTGATGAGGATCAAACCTCTGGACTTAAACTCGTACACGGTAGCCCACAGAGTAAGAAGTCATGCCAACCCTTCTTCCCCTCTATCGGCCCACAAGACAGGAGGAATGCCCCTACTCCAAGATAACAGAATTTACAATTTATTACATGAAACCAAAACAGTTAGTGCATGCAAAAGAAAACTCTGGAATGAAACAAATAAAACCTTTTGTTAGAGCAATAAACTGTAAATAAAAAAAAAAAAATACATTTCACTTAATGAAACTTGCAACTTGAGCCCTTTTTGTTTACAGCTGAGATTTCCACAACAGTACAAAGTAATGATTGTGTATCATTTGAGATTTTAACAGTCAAGCCAACAGTTCGTAGCAGCTGTACACAACTCAATTCACAGGTGTTTTTTTTTTTTTTTACATGACCAACATACCTGGGTAAGAGTCAAAACTCTATGTAAATTCTTTTACCTGACCGCAGAACAGGGCTGATGCTGGAACGTCCATATATGGCAGGGTAACTAATAGAAAGCTCCTTTCAAAAAGAACAAAAAAACAGTCCCAGAAAATAATCCAGCAACTCTTGATGTCCAAGCAAAAACAAAACCAAAAAAATGACGACAGTTGCGATTCACTGCAAGTCCTAGTCTTATTTCAGAAATTCTGTTCCAAAATGCCCCGGGGAAGACAAAACAAAAATATTTTTGTTTTACCAGTCTCGAAACAAAACACTGGCGGACGTCAAAAAGGTCCACAGTGAAATTAACTGATCAAAAAATACAAAGTCTCTCAACAATGGCAAAACAGAACTATCAGCAAGAGTGTCAGGATCTGCAACTCAGTTCATGTCCACACGGCGGCAGCAACCCAACAAAAAGCCTCTGGAGAACTTTCTCGAAACGACAGCGGTAGAAATTACCCGTCTGAAGTCGGCTTCGTTTTAAAACAGAAATACTGTCCGATGTAGGTCTCTCAGAAGTGAACTGTACGCTGGCGCCACACTCGCAAACTCAGTACTGCAGCTCTACTCATAAGCAACAAACACTCACGCAGCACACTCTCCGCCAAACGTGCTGAGCGACGCCTCTCTCATATCCAGTTGGAGTTCAGCTCGGTTCCACAGCAATTTCCACCTCCCTTAATAAATCCCGCAGTAGCTCAAGCTCGGCCCAGCTCCTTGTCTGCTCACCTCGATACTCGCTGACTGCAGTTCACGTCCATCAAGGAGTTAGGACAAATCCCTCTATTTCTTTTCTGTGCCGCTATTACTCTCCTGTCTTTTTGCCGCGCGCGCACCTGGACCACCAAAAAAAACTTCTCCTCGCGTCTCACTTCCGCCCTGCCTCCCGTCACTTTCGGACTTCTGTTTTTTTTTTTTTTTTAGAACAAAAGTACTTGGATCCCCCCACACTTGGAAACTTGTTCCGTTGACGTCATAAGAGCTCTGTGCGAGATTGCTTTAAACCTTTTGAAAGGGAATATTCCTGTGTCCAAACATCAGTATAAGAAGCTTCAGCGACAGAAGAAGCACATTAGACTGGTCGCTGACAAGAAGACGCCCGTATCGAAGAAAAGAAAAATTCTTCAAACAGGTGGATTTCTCCTGCCTCTACTTAGCACGGCTCTACCGTTTGTAGTGCAGTTGATCAGCGGTGCCATTTCTAAATAGAACAATGACCTCGCGGAAAATGTAGCTCATCTCCCCCGACCAACTAAACCATCTAAACGAAAAGATTAAACACTGAAAATATCAGAGAAAGAGCCGAAAATGAGCTGGATCAGAAAATGAGGGAGATCCTAGATCTAAAAGGAATATCACCCGACGAGAAAATTAAAAAAAGTACAACGTTCTCTTGCAAAGATTCCTTAATCTTCAAAAACAGAAGCAAGGTGAGACTCGAGATCTCCCTGACTTTAACTAGAGAAGCAGAAGGCCTCGTCGAGGAGCCGGCAAAGAAAAGACGTTATTTTAAAAGACGTTAGCGACTGCATTAACCCTCGTTTCAGGAGGAATGCCAGTTATATTTTACATAAGATATCCGAGGCATCGGGGCCAGGGGGATGGAATAAGGTTCCCATATAGTCGACCTGATGAAACATTTAACGAGCACCCACAAGATGTCTCTTAAGAGGCGACCTACAGGCTGGAACACCTTTATACAGACCCTCTCGAACCTGAATATACCCTTATCGACCATCCCTAACAGTCCAGCGCGGCGGGACATCGAATCATTTAAAGACGGCGGTGACAGCTCGACGGGTAAAAGGTTACAGCGGTGATACCGACGCATCGCCGACACAACAGGCTTCACGACCGAAAAGGGTCGAGACACCGTTGGTAACAGTAAATGAGAAGAAGATCGAGAAGGAGAAGATGCATGTTACAAATCTCTCACCTTGTTGGGTTAATCTTTCATGAATAAATAAATACACCACACACAGTTTTTATCGTTTGAATAAAATAAAATCTCTTGATTCGAATACATTATATGGTTTGTGTCTTTTCTTTGACTACATATCACGATTTATGAAAAAAAAAAAAAAAACTTTAGAAGAAGAAGAAGAAGAATCATGTTACATATGACACTCGATAAACATCTTCAGTGAGCAGACCGTGTGATTAAATTGACCCGCTTGGTGATTCCTTATGCAGCATTGATATCTGTTCATAAACTCCGATACCATCCTGTCATTTTTTATGACATCATCTCCGTACAAAGATAACACGTCTGCGTACGCCACCCCGCATGCCCTATGACACAGATAATACACGCAGTGTTCACCGCAGACTGCTGACAACGGGCTCTGCAACTGTCTGTTATGATAGAAAATGTTTTTCACTCCTCTCTGATTTTCCAGAAAATCCAGGATTGTTTTTGGATAATACAGAAAGTCAGGAGGGAAACCAAAAGAGTCGAAAAAGCTCGATCCCCCGTCTTCGTCCGGAGAGAGAGCGAGCCCATGTTACCCGGTCATGTGTCGCGGGTGTGTGTTAACTATGAAATAGGCAGGTCGATGAAAACTTTTCGGTAGCAAAGGTAGCTGGTCAGAGGCATAAACGCCACTGAAGTTGAATATCAAGTATTAATAACCTAGTATTTTGTTTTGTGAGAGTTATTAATTGATTGATTAATTTAATGCATTAAGTGGAATTAATTAAATACTTGCCTGGTTTAAGATTAAAAGAAATGTTGCCTATATGCCACAAATCACTTGGAATTACGGGAAGAGTTTTGTAGTGTACATGTTTATTGCCTTTTACGGTCATGTCTGTAGGTTATAGTCAGAAACCGAGTCTATGAACCTATGAATTAGTTTTCGTCCTGCTAGGTCGTGTCTCTTTGTTGTGTATTTCAGCTTCAGAAGAAAAAAAAAAATAGACTATAGACCATTGACTATAGGATTCTTCAAAGATTGTGGAGGTGTGTTCTATTTAGCAACGTTTCTTTGGCAGGTTCACACTGATGCTGGATAGGTGGGTGAGATGTACTGAAGACGATGTGACGACAGTGGATGGGGATTTCCAGTGTTGTGTTGTACTTTACATGTATAGACCATTTGATCCACCACATACACACAGTAGCCAAAGCATGCATCAGTCCAAAGCTCTTTGAAATTGCAGGTGTGTGTATATCTCACTCTGACAGTAAATGATGCTCCATTGTAAGTTCCCTAACATCAATAAGAGACACAAAATCTGTAGAACATTTGCCAGTTAACAACATGAAACTTTGTGATGCTGATGTTGTGTTCGTCAGTAATGTTACAAGAAAGGGTTAGGATTAGGGTTTCATCCTGCAGTTTCATCCTGTTTCTAAAGCGGTTGCAGAACGTGTGTGCACACAGTTGAATATAGAATTACAGAAAGAGGATTTAATATCCTCAGAGGTTGGTGATTTAGGGCGTCCCTGTAAGAAGGTCCACATAGTTGCAGATGGTCGTTGTTTCTTTAGGGCAGTTAGTGCAGCTGTGTCCGGTACACAAAAGTACCACAGAAACGCAAGACTTGCTGTGGTCAAGCAACTTAAAAACTCAAGCTCTTTTATGTAAGAGCTTTTTGAGAAGTGAGTATTCCTCAGTTGCTGATTATATAGTCAAGTCAAGAATGTTTTACGTTGGTAGTTGGGCAACTGAGTTAGAAATTCAAGCAGCTGCTGATTGTTTAGGAATAGACATCTATACGTTTGTGTCCGGGCGCTGGTTTCAGTATAGGTGCCAGATGAATCAGTTGGTACATGAGGGAGTGTATTTAGAAAATTGTAATGGTAATCATTATGAAGTTGTTGTGTGTTAATATTCCTGAGTCACAGACTTGTTACGGTTATTGCAAAGATCTTCCATCACACTTACAAGGTTACAACATTAATCCAAAAAACAGTAACAGTGCAGTTTTTATGAAATACTTGAAAAGGACAAAAGCATTTCAGCGTCACAACACAGATTATTCTAAAGACTTACAGCAAATATATTGAGAACAGTGTAAAAGTAAATATTTTAAAAAGTTGTTGTATAGGGAGACAATTAACTCAAAGAGTTTAAGGAAATATAAAGAGGATGCGTCATATAGGGAAAAACATAAGGAAAGAAGCAGAACACAACAACATCAAGGAGACGCTTCACCGGGAGAAGAATAAGGCAACCGAAAAACGAAAATATCATGAAGACCAACTGCACCAAGAGAAGAAGACCAACAGTGTACAGAAATATAAGGAAAATGCATTGCATAGACAAAGTAAAAAGCTACACAGCATTAGAAAATGCAGAACACCAACCGAAGGTCAAAGCATTAAATAAAAAATATATATTATGGAAATACTGAACATAAAACACATTTTAGCACAGAATAAATTCAGACAGCAGCAAATCAAAGATGGTCCAGATTTTGTCTGTTGTGTTTGCCTAAGATTGCTGTTCAGGCATCAGGTTTTAAGTTGCAAAAAGGAAGATTACAGGAGTAAAGCTGGAATTGCTTCCATTGCAGCCAAATGCATTAGTGAAGACTATCTGCATAAGTGCAATCAAGACTGTAGGAAGCCATGTCATCTTCAGGATTCCACTAGAGGTTCACTGTGGATCTGCTATACATGCCATTATAAGATGGGTAAAGGTGAAGTGCCTCCAGAATGTTCAATAAATAATTTGCAATTGGCTCCAATTCCACCTGAGCTAAAATGTTTGAATACTTTAGAGCAGCACTTAATAGCATTACACATACCTTTACCCAAAGGTGGTCAAAATGGTGTGCGTGTTCCAGTAAATATTGTACGGATAATCTGTTGCCACTCCAACATGGAAGGGTCTTTGTTGCTAGTAATGTTGAAACGCAAGCTAAGCCATTATGAATACCAGTTTATTGATACATTGCACATAAGACAAGCATTGCACTGTTTGAAACAAGTAAATCTCCACTATAAAGATGTAAAGTTTAATGAAGCATGGGTCAATGACTTTGGCAGAGATGCTTGTGCTGAGAGTATAACTGATGTTCCTGACACAGAAGATGTTGCTGAGGATGAGCTCCTACATGACAGACGGCAACATTGTATGTTCCAGTATACATGTCTCATGCCTGTAGATATTGGACAAGACGCCCTCGAACAATACTTTGATGATGTGCTGAATTTGGCTCCTGCAGAAGGGAAGAATCCTGTACAGATGTTGTGTGAGCATGACAATGAAGCTAAATGCTTTCCAGTACTGTTTCCTAATGGATGTAATACGTATCAAGCTGCTCGACTGCTTCATCTGACACGGTCAAGATATTTTAATAAGAATTCTTCATGCAGATGGCAGGTTTGCACAGAATACATCTTTGCCGTGTACAGGTCAGAGTTAGAACAGGTGAAGTCCAATATGTCCATGGCATTACATAAGGGAAAGGGAAGCTCTTCCTCTGATATCATTAATGATGTTTTACAAAAGGAAGAATCATTGAGAAACTTAATGAAAGTAGATGATGGTTATTGTTTCCTCAAATCTATTCGAGGGACTCCAGCATGTTGGCAGGGAGCACAGCAGGATCTTATGGCTTGTGTGCGACAGCTTGGAATCCCAACTGGTTCTGCTCATTTTCTTCAGCTGACTTGCGTTGCGATCTCTTAAATAGTATTTTGAAACAGGAAGGGAGAATGCAGACGGTTGAGCAGTTGGAATGGGCAGACAGGTGTGAATTGTTGCGCCGTCATCCTGTCACTGCAGCGAGGACGTTTGATTTTCTATCGCATTGTTTTTTAAAAGAAGTTCTCATGTCCCAGTCAAAACCCATTGGCAAAATTATAGATTATTTTTATCGTGTGGAGTTTCAGCGGCCCGGTTCTCCTCATGTGCATTGTTTGTTTTGGATTGAGAATGCCCCAGTGATTGACAAACAGATGAAGTGATTAAATTTATTGACAAGTATGTGACTTGGAAAATGCCTTTACAAGATGAGACTTGACTGGAGATTGTTTCATCTGTGCAACAGCATTCCAAGCGGCATCCCAAACTGTGTAAAAAGAACAAGACCAAATGCCGTTTCAACTTTCCTAGGCCAGCAACGGGACGTACATTTATCTGTCATGCCACATTAAATGAAGAAAGTCCTCAAACATGCATTTGTAATGTGAACAGCAGTAACAATGTGTCGCAGTGCACGTGCCTCCCAAATGTCCAGGGGTTTTTGAGAGAAGAGGCTCTCAAAATATTGGCAGATATAAAAGAGACTTTATCAGATGACAGTGTTTGTGAAAGCTATGACAATGTGGAGCTTTTCTTTCACACATTAGGCATTGATCAGCCAACTTTTGAGGAAGCACATCAGCGCTTAGCTAAGACGACAAGTGGTTTTAAAATGTAACGTCAATTTAGTTTGGATTAATCAATATAACAAATCTCTACTCAAGTGCTGGAATGCCAATATGGACATGCATATGCATCAACCACATACTGTATGTGTTGTGTACATTATTTCCTACACATCAAAGTCTGAAAGGCAAATGGGGCTGTTGGAACATGCAGAGAGAGAGGCATCCAAACAGGGAAACATTGATGCTAAAGATGCCACAGAGATGTCGGTGCACAGGAGTCAGTGTACAGGTTAACAGGTTTGCATCTGAAAGAGTGCTCTAGAAAAGTTGTCTTTGTACCAACAGGGGAAAATATTGTGAAAATGAGTTTACCCATAAATGTGTCGAGGCCACAAGCAGCATCTGGAGACGTCACCGCAGCAAATATGTGGATGACAAGTCTAGTTGATCGATATAAGAACAGGCCTGATGATCATTTCTTTAACAGCATGTGCTTGGCAACATTTATCTGAATATCGTGTGCTGAGTAAAAAATAAAAAATCTCAGTCAAATTAAACTGAATAGCCGTGGTTGCATTATTCTCTGCACGGATCTCTGAGACAAAAAACCCTGAGGCATGTTCTCAGCATTTTGCAGTTGTTTCTGCCATCTCGTGTAGACAAACAGTTGAAACCTTCACATTTTTAAACCTTTCAACAGTTCTACATAAATGGTTATGTCAAGTTTACTGATGGCTCAAAACGGAGTGAAATCAGTTGTAGACACAAATAGAAGCAACTTTGGGATAAAAATGCAGATGAACTGTAATATTGCCAGTTTGACCGACAGTGATGCTGTGCTTGAAGATGCGTGGTGTGAATTGTGTACAGAAATATTCCAGATTTAGCCACAGACCGACAGCAAGCGCCACATTTAGAGAAACGCCAGAACATCATGTGCCGAACTGATGGTTTAGTATTAATTCGGAGTCTAAATGGGACACAACTGTCAATTTTTTATAAAATTCCTCAGTGGTGCTTAGAAAAGGTTGGAGGGGAAAAACCCAAATCCACTGCATGTTTTTATCACAGGTGTTTAAGGTTGTGGAACTGAAGATCAGTTGTTTGCTGAATAGAATTAGGACGACTCCAAAAAGAACCTCAATGTCACAGGAAGATATAAAACATTTTAAGAAGTCGTGAAACTGGGGAAGACAGTTCAGCATTACACATTTCCAACAAATGCACAGGTAACTGAGTATAATTTAAACACAGTTACAAAAAACATGGTCCTGACTACATGGAAATCCGAGCTCAAGATTATATGACTGATAGGAAAAGTTGACATTTTAAGTTGATAAGTGGCTGCCACACACAGACATATGGTACTTGTTTGTCTGAGTTGTTGTTGGGTAAAAAAAGCTCGTGTAATATTGTGTAAAAATGTGGATGTCATGGATGGTCTTGTAAATGGAGTATGTGGAACAGTTACACACAGTCAGTTGTGAAAATAGCAACTTTAGCAACGTGGAGGCAAAATATGCGAGCACAGTACACAAGGTGCAGGGCCTCACTGTTGATAAAGCAGTGGTGAGCTTTAAGAAGGTCTTTGCACCAGGACAGGCCTATGTAGCACTAAGTCGTGTCACCACACTATCAGGGTTGATTGTTGTAGATTTTGATGAGAAATGAATCTATTGTAAGGACGACGTTACAGAGAGAATTGCCAGGATGACAACACTGTTCACAGAAACTACAGGGTGGGCCATTTATATGGATACACCTTAATAAAATGGGAATGGTTGGTGATATTAACGTCCTGTTTGTGGCACATTAGTATATGCGAGGGGGTAAACTTCTCAAGATGGGTGGTGACCATGGTGGCCATTTGGAAGTTGGCCATCTTGGATCCAACTTTTGTTTTTTCAATAGGAAGAGGGTCATGTGACACAAACTTATTGGGAATTTCAGAGAAAAACAATGGTGTGCTTGGTTTTAACGTAACTTTATTCTTTCATGAGTTATTTACAAGTTTCTCTTTGTTCACAGCCATTGACATGTCGAAGAGGTTAACACGTGATGAGCGGATCGAAATTGTGTCGATATCTGGTGAACGCAGTAACCGGGTCATTGCAGCAGATTTCAGTGCAAGACACCCTACGAGACCACCCATCTCCCATGCTACAGTTAGCAAACTGCTTGCTAAGTTTCATGAAACTGGTTCAGTGTTGGATTTGCCAAAATGTGGACGCATGAAAACTGTCACTAATGAACAAACATCAGTGGCTGTCCTGGCTTCATTCAGCAAGAGCCCACAGCGTAGCACTCGCCGCACGCACTGGAGAGTGGCATTAGTCGAACATCCCTTCGGCGGATATTAGCTACTCACAAATGGCACCCTTACAAACTCCAGCTACTGCGGCATCTCAACGAGGATGACCCAGATCGGCGCACACAATTTGCAGAATGGGCAAAACAAAAATTGGAGCAGGACCCCCAGTTCACGCAGAACATTTTGTTCAGTGATGAGGCAAACTTTTATGTGAATGGTGAAGTTAACAAACAAAACCACCGCTATTGGTCTGACACTAACCCACATTGGATAGATCCCTCCAAGACTGTTGGAACAAAAAAAGTGATGGTATGGTGTGGTATATGGGGTACAAAGATAGTGGGGCCATTCTTCATCAATGGAAACCTGAAGGCCACTGGATATTTGAAATTGCTACATGATGATGATGTGTTTCCCTCTTTATGCACTGAAGCTGGCACGTTCCCTGAGTTTTTCCTGCAAGATGGTGCACCACCACATTATGGGTGTCAGGTCCGAGCATTCCTAGATGAACAGTTTCCTGAAAAGTGGATTGGTCGTCGTGGGCCAGTTGAATGGCCCTCAAGGTCTCCCCCGATCTGACCCCCTTAGACTTTTATCTTTGGGGTCATCTGAAGGCAATTGTCTATGGTGTGAAGATACGAGATGTGCAGCACCTGAAACTACGGATACTGGAAGCCTGTGCTGGCATTTCTCCTGCGGTGTTGCCATCAGTGTGTGAAGAGTGGGAGAAGAGGGTTGCATTGACAGTCCATCCCAATGGGCAGCACATTGAACACATTTTATAAATGGCCCACCCTGTATAACAGAACACACTATGTGCGCCACCTTCAGTGTGTTTCTCATGAACGTGTAGGGTTTACTTGCACATGTTTCAGATTTAACTTTGTCTGTGCAACATTTACATTGTAACTGCATTGCTGTCACAGAGACATGGTTGTGTGTTAAAACCTCTGTTGATTCTGTACAGATTCCAGGATATTCATTTCATAGTTGTCCACGTAGCTCATGTTACAGTAGCTGCACCACAAACTCAACGAGATGGAGCTGTTGGCATTTCCACCTTAGACAACACCACCTATGACATTCTTAAACTTTCACCACTTCATTTGGAATGTGTAGTGTGTACTTGCAGGGAATACAACAACATCTTGCTTGCGATTGTCTATCGACCTCCAAGTTGTAACATGTCTGTTTAAAAACATCAGTTATTAGACATATTGAAGTTCCAAAGCAGCACTGCTTGAGTTACGTTGAATGCTGTTACATTAATATGCAGTAAAGCACCAGTGTGTCACAGACTGAAACGGCATGTCCTGACCACGCAACGCCAGCAGACACACTGGATGAGGAATGCAGACTTCACAGCCTGGGTACAGTGTGTTCCGAGTTTATGTAAACCAGGCATGAAGAGTGTTTCTCTTTTCTGATGACAAAATTGTCTGGTAAACGTGTCGGGCGCTGATTTTGATAAGAGAATCTGAGTGAAAGTGTCCCAAATGTCAATTTCCCCATTTATACAATTTGAGAATTTCCCACCACACATTAATATTACCAACAGCTACGCTCCCTGCATTGAAATCAATACCATCAGCAAACCACGGATAACTGATGCATGTCACATTTTGATGATACTTATTAAAGAACACTCTGACCTTGATCTTATGATACAACTGATATGGTCTTACATTGTAATACAGGACATCAATTAATGGTTATGGCATATGCTGAACAAGTAATGGCCTTTACATGTCTCCCCCAGACTACAGGGGAAGGTAATCTTCTGGAATTCTTAAGAAAATAACCCCGAGCTCCAGTGGCAGCATAAGTCTGATTGTATAATGTGAAACCAGCGGTTGTGAATATTTTATGATCACAATTTTGAGGAAGTCTGGGTGTAAATCAATATATTTGTAACAAACACGCTAATATTATTTAAAATAATAACTGGTTGTTAACAGAAACCAGGGTAGGATAAGGACCACCAGAGGACAATCTTCTATGTAAACCAAAAAGTGTATATACATTTTGATTGATATCACATGGTTTTGCTCACTGTGCATTTCTATCCATCTATTCCTCCTGTTTTTTTTCCCTTGTTTGTGTTTTTGTGTTGTGTGTATTCTCCGCGAGTTGATGTGTGCAACAGCTGTTCCTCCGGGGATTACTGCACCAGCGGAGAACATCTGGCGCGGAGCAGGACGTTCTCCGAGTTTATTTATTTGGTTTATGGACTTGCGTGGGAGCAGGGGGAAAGAGCTCATAGACTCTGTGTATGTGTGAGGGAGAATAACACGGGGAGTGGATGGTGTAACACTGCACAACAATAAATGTATATACACTTTTTTGGTTTACATAGAAGATGGTCCTCTGGTGGTTCTTATCCTACCCTGATTTGTTAACAACCAGTTATTTTAAATAATAGTAGCATGTTTGTTACATATTAGCTTCTTGAGATGTGTTGGCGATAGATGAATAGATGTCGAAGGCTCGGAGGCGTGCCGTGTGGCCAGCTAGGAGAAAGCGGGAACCCGATGTACCCTGTAACAGAGCCGTGGTTCTCCTATCAGCTTCTCCAACTTTAGGAATGCCTCACTTGGTTGTTCCTGCAAAAAACACACACGATAGAGAAATAGAGGGAGGGAAACATCAAACTTTGACCCATTGCAGAAAGGTCATCATAAAATCATAATTATATTGACAGCTAAAGGTCAGAGGTGACATATGGAAGGGTCATTAAGGGTAGTTGTCTCTTAATTGTTAATACAGTTGTTTAAGTCATTAAGAAAATTGTTGCATCCTTTCCTGTGAAAGTAAAAGTTTACACATGTTTAAGTCACTAAACACATTAACACAATTAAATTTTTCCTACACTGTCTTTAAAAGCATAACACAATATTTAATTTATATGTTAGGATAAACTAGACCAATAAGTTAATGATTGAGAATAATCATAGATCAGTGTGACTGGAATAGCAAATTCTTATGGCTTAACACATGAATCATTTCCTTATTCCTCTGACTTCAACACTGCACAATCATTTTACCTGGTTTGCTTGTTCCTGTTGTATTAAAAAAAGACATCTATTTTACAAAATTAACTTTTTAGAAAAGAAAATTTCTCACCCCCCCCCTCCCCTCCCTCCACCACCAATCTAACATGTTATAAATGCAGAGAGATGGTCAACTTGGCACACATCCAAGGGAAGGCCTTCACTTTTACCAAGTCTCCAAAGAACCTCACCATTTCCTCTGAGACCATGACTTTTCTAAACGGTAAGAAGAAACACTTTTCCCCGTCTGATGATATTCAAGTCATTTTACAATAAGAACCAAATTGAGACGTAGAACAGTTCCATTACAGAAAAACAAACAAAATTCGACTTCGATGTTCTGTTGACTTATCAAAATGGATGTAAATTTACACGTCTTTCTACTTTTAACTAATAGTTAAATTTGAATGTTTTTATTACAGAGTAGATCACTCGTAGGATATTGTTACAAACGAACACAAACTTACTAGGTAATTTATTTTGTCTCAGAAGTGTGTAGTGTGTACCTACTTGTTGGTAGGTTACTAAGAATTTCCAACAATGAGATTGAGACCCTCACGCATGACTCTTCTTTACAAACACCCATAGCAACTGTGAGACCTCTGCGTAAGTTACAGAAAAGTATAAATACTCCATAATGTGTTTTTTTATTTTGCATAAATTATATTTTTTGTTCATTTCCCATTTAGGAGCCGTACCAGAAGAGGAAGTCGATGGCCGAGTAGAGCGAAACAACCCTACGCCATATCCACTATTTCCAAACAACCCAGGTATGAATTTGTTCCATCATTCTAACCTACTTTTGACAAATAATACATTGTAAAGACGTCTATTTTACTCACAATAATACATTTTGTTCTAGTTATACCTGATGAGATCGAATTTGAAGATATTCTCAGGGACGAGGAATTAGGTGTTTCAGGTGAGCTGATATTTTGCTTTATACACATATACTATATGTATTGTCAGGCATCCTCTGAGTGCAAAAACTCAAAATATTTAATTTTCTTTGTTAGGTGCGCTCAGTGTCAGACATGGCGGTGATGAAGAGGATTTTCATCCAGAAAACCACGCAGCTGATGAAGGACATGAGATTAACGAAGAGCTGGATGATTTTCAACATCAAATGTATGTTATGAATGAAGATTTTAATCATCTTAATAACGTGTTTTATACCGGTTCACCTGCGGAGATTGTTTCATTGTTGCATAATAATCTTGAATGGTTGAATAGGTGTGCCAGAAGGATTGTAGATTTGTTAAGGAGATTTCATATTAACTATGGCAGAGAAACGTTCTAACAACATTTCAGACGCAGAGAGTAACAATAAATAAATCAGAACTGATAATGAGGTCACAGCCCTGAACCCTTTCTTAACCGCTGTAATCAGCCAGTTAAATGAAAATTCATCACCAAACCACCATGCTGCTAGTCAAAGTGAAATTTCCAGTCAAAATACATTTCAAAATGCACCAGATACACAAACAACGCAACAGGACATATTTTAATGTTGCAAAATAGCCTAAATGATCAACCGTCATCTACACAGTTAAACCCTGATCTAATTGAAGCAGTCAATCGTTTGAATGAAACATTGACCTTCTCTCCTCAATATCTCATCAGTAACGTCACATCTCCAGAAACATCTCAAGAACCATTAAAAACCTCCAGATTTGTTTCATGATCTTAATCAAAGTCTTATGTTAAATGACAACCTGGTTAACTTATTCGATTCCCCCGTCAACGTTTCACAAAACTCTGTAACTGATAATCAACACACCCCTGAAACATCAAACCCTCAAACAGATAACACTGAAGAGAATGTACCATCCCCCGATGTTCAAAATGTACCATTCAGTAACGGGTTAGATCCTAATATCAGGATAATTAATTACAGATTTTTATAATTATGTTTTAGAGATTTTAAACAGTTTGATAGATGTGGCAAACAATGATTTCGCCCAAGGATGTTGTCACTGTTGAAATTAGAGGCGATTACGCTCAATCTGTCATCACGCATTCAATTAGTCAACGGCTCCATCGATTTACAGCCTTTTCTGTCCATGCTTGAAAATGCAATTCAAAGTAAACGTGAAATTTTGACAATACTCTTGAATTAGTGATCCAAATAGTTCGGCCACCTCGCGGTGGTACAGGTAAAAGAAAAATGTGTTCAATCTTCAGCTCTGAAAAAAATGAGACATCTGTACATTTGTTACAACAAAGACAACATGTGTTTTTCTTTATGCGTTACACAACTTTTGAATCCTGGAAAAAGCAGTTTTCAAATAGAAAAGCTCTCTAAGCAAATCCAACACAATGTTGGGTAACTGAAGACACAGCGGTAACCTTCACTGATGTATAAAAATTTGAGACGTCTTTGAACTGTAACATTGTAATCGTTTGCGGCCTTATTGACAGAACAGTATACTCTTTCAAACCAGTAAGACACCGCATGAAAATACACTGTACTTGTTTTTGCACGACAACCACTATTACAGGGATAAAAACATCACGTGGCTTTTGGGTTCTAGTTACGTTTGTGAATCTTCAAACCCTAGATGACAGAAACGACAGAAACATTGATGCAAATTTAGAGGATGTGTAAACTGTGTGGCGAGAAACTTGATCGAGATACTGAGCATAGCTGTTTCATACAACCGGTAAAGAAAGAATTACCAAATAGAAGTTACATATTTCATGATTGAGACTAGACAGGAAACAGGAACTCTTATAGCTAATGACTTATGCTGTATTGATTTTCACAGACAGGAGTGGATGTTCGAAGGAGACGGGTGTGTTGCTGAGTTTAAGACGTTTCGGCGTAACAAATACAAGGGCTATACCTTTATAGCACATAATGCTAGTGTAACAAAGGCGGACTCACAAGTGAGGAGCGGATACTGACATTTGCCTCCGTTGGAACCGCGAGGCGGTGAAGAGTCAAGGAGAAATGTCCTTGTCACTACTGGAAGAGACAAGGAGCATAGGTAAGTTAGCTTGAATGTACACACATCTTAGGTGGGGAGTCAGTCTACTTTCTCGCCTACGAGCCCGGACGCTGAGTGCTGTGAAGAGCGTGTCTTTATAGTTGCATGTAGATTGGCATCAGGTGGTGGTGATTTAGTATTCTGGCGATGGGGGGGGGGGCGTTGTGTCTGATTTGGTTCGGAGCCTGGCCCGACTGTGACAGCTAGAGGGTTCGATTCATACCTTCTGTTAAATCATTTAGTGAAAGAAGGGATAACGTCTGGTATCATTGCACAAGGTGGTAAAATTCTGTGCTTTAGAGATTCGGAGTTTCGTCCTACATCGATAGCCTGTCTTTCTTACCCCTGAAGCTTAGCAGCCTCCTTAAAGCCATGGGGTTTTCATAAAAAAGAAAGATTATTTTCCACATTTCTGGAAGACCTTAGATCACCAAAACTATGTTGGTCCTTATCCTAAATTTTATGGTGTGGATAACATGATGCCTAAAGACAAGAGTTTTTCAAGTGGTATGTAACGGTATCTGACAGTCTTTGATTTTAAGAAGGAGATGGCAGAATACTGTGTAAACGATGTTGACATTTTGAGAAAGGGGTGTTTAACTTTCAGAAATGAAATTCTCCAAAGTACAAAGGTCGACCTTTTTAAATGCATAACAATCGCTTCTGTCTGTCTGTAAATCTTTAGGACCCTGTTTCTTCCTGAAAACTCTCTAGCTATTCCACCTCTTGACAATTACATCAATAGGCAGAAATCACCGTCAATTCAGTGGCTCAACTACATTTACGTCACGCAAAATCTACCCATTCGACATGCTTTGAACGAGGGTGAAGTAAGGTTCGGTAACTTTTGTAGACGGTTACTGCGAGGTGGGTCAGACACGAAAGGCTTTTGAGTTTCTTGGTTGTTTTCATCACGGCTGTGAAAAGTGTTTTCCCTCCATGACTCCGCATCCTCTTAGCTCATCTCACACTAGCTTCGGAGATGTCCGTCAAAAAGATGGAAAAAATTAACTTGCAAGAAGTTGATAAATTTACAAGGTCACAGTGATGTGGGAACACGAGTGGAATGAACTGAAGAAAACTGATAACCGTGTCATAAACTTTCTAAAGGACTTTGATTTTCCGGAGCGTTTAAACCCTCATGATGTCCTTTATGGTGGTTGAACTAACGCTCTTCATTTACATCATGTTGCACAGCCGGGTGAGAGAATCGATTATTACGATTTCACATCTCTTTACTCATACGTAAATAAGACAAAGACGTACCCGATCGGTCACCCTGCCATAATTTTCCGTAACTTTCTGCCTCTAGAAAATTACTTTGGCATTATTAGAGCAAAAGGTTTTACCACCTCGAGGTCTGTGGGCATCTGTTCTTCCCTTTCGGGTAAAAAGCAAACTCCTCTTTCCTTTATGCAGAACGTGTGCCGAGCTTCAGCAAAAGCAGTGTAACCACTCAGATCGGGATAGAGACCTTATTGGGACATGGGCTTCTATCGAAATTGCAAAAGCTGTAAGAAAAGGGTACAAAATTTTTTTAAAAAGTCTTTGAAGTTTGGCATTTTGATAACGGACACTTTTTGCAGACTACATTAAAATGTTCCTAAAGACAAAAACAGGAAACTTCAGGATATCCGTCCTGGGTAATTGACGAAATGTGAACACATCAAGAAATAGCAGGAAAATGAGGGGATCGAGTTGGATCCGGCATGTATTTCTGTTAATCCGGCTAAAAGATCTGTGGCTAAACTAGCACTAAATTCACTCTGGGGAAAGATGCGTCAAAGACCTGACAGGTCGAACACCACTTTAATCAGTGATCCCTCATATTTTTAGAGTTCATGTTTTCTGATATGTATAATGTGAATCAGTTCTCTCTTCTGAATGATGTTGTGATTGTGCGATGGCGTTATGCAGACGATAGACTGATACAACCTGGGAATGATAATGTATTCATCGGCATTTTCACTACAGCATACGCGAGACTTGAGCTACAGTTTGATCGATCGATTACAGGAAAGGTGTAATTGTTAAAAGTAAGAAAGGTGACTGGATGCCCCCGTTGAGCGATTTATTTAGGTGGTTTAACGAGCGAATTAGATGAAGATCAAATAGCTGAATTCATCATCAGCGCTGGTCCTAAAACATAGATACAAAACTATAAAAAGGTAAAACAAGAATGAAAGCTAAAGGTATCACTTTAAATTACAACAATTCTGAAGTAGTCAATTTAAAATCACTGACGGACCTGGTGGATAATCATGTAAAAAATCCGGATCAAACTAGTCAGCTTATGTATGTATGCATGTATATTTTGTTTTTTTTGTGTTGTTTTGTTTTAAAACTTGATCGAACATGAACGTCTCTGCTTTTGATGCGAGGATGCTAGTGCCTTTTTCTTGTTGTGTGCGGACCCAGTAATAGTGGAAAGTCTTATTTTATAAAAATGTTAGAAAACTGAAGACGTGATGTAGCTAGTTCCTGAAAACATGTTGTTACACGTGTTGGCAACCTCTGTACAATGAATTGTTAGAGAGAATAAATATCAAATTTCTTCAAGGAATCCCTGATTCTGTGTGTGTTGTAACGGCTGGAAGATATGAGTTTGAAAAGCATTACCCAACATCACCACAAGGGGGCTCATTCCTATCGCAGCCACCTTTGGCGGAGGGTTTCTGCAGGAGAGAGAGAGAGAGAGAGAGGAAGTAATGAGCGAAGCATATCACGGACATTTTGCATCAGGGGGGATTTGCTTAAACCCGGAGTTCTTTGTGACGAGCTGTGCACGGTAACGAGACTTTGTTCAGTTCATGTATGAACACTAAGTTTACTAATTCAGACCGACCTTTGTTAACTTGGTACTAATATACAGATATAATAAAGCTGAGCTGTGACTTTCCTCCCTAACTCAGTGTAGTGCTTTCCGTACTCAATAAGACTAGCAGAGTTGGCGATGCTAGTATCTTACAAAACATTTAGTTTATCGGCTACCATGCTTTAGCCCCGTCACAGTGTGTCAGTAACGAAGATGTGGAGATGAATCCAGGTGCAGGATCAGGCTGCGAGTCTCTGTAGATCTGTTCTGCCGCAGTAGGGGGAGTGGGAGCGCAGGAGCCGAGCAGTGATACCCGTAGCCTTGTAGATGCACTGAGACGTGAGACTGACCCGTAATCGTGAGGGCGGAAGCGTTCGATCAGAACCATTAAATCCGTCAGCGAGAGCGTTGAGCCAAATGTGATGCGAAGCCGTAGTCGAAAAACGAAAGCTCAAAGCTGTTAAATTAGTCAGTGAGGCAATTTGTCCGAAAACATGAGACGAGAATCGTGAAAACAAGAAAACAAAGCGCAGTCGGAAACGTGAAAAACATGAAACAGAAACGCGAGAATATTGAGGCGAAAAAACACGCCGGGGGCGTGTGAGGAGAGATGACCACGTGGGAAAACATGGCCGCGTGATGAGAAGCATGAATGCGTGGGAAAGGAAATGTCGAGAGGAAGCGCTGAGAGCGTGACAGTGTGATGAACTGTTTCCCCCTAGCAAAACAAACTTATTGGTAAATCGGCGACTTGATGGAATCTGCAAGTACAAACGATGAAGTAGAAAAGGCTTTTACTAAATACACGCATCATCGCAAACAGTCGGTTATTTATTTGGTTCAGAATCTCTTTTTTCAAGGCAAGACAAGTAGAACGATCAACCTGAACACAAACTACATGGTTCTTCTCAAAAACCCTAGAGATCAGTTACAGATCTGCGTACTAGCGCGTCAAATGTATCCCTGTAACAGCAAGTATTTTATAGAATGTTTTCAAGATGCCACTTCTAGACCTTTCTCAAATTCAAATAGAAGAATCACATGCCTAATATTCAGAAAGTATATTCAAATGTGCCCTTTCATGGAGCTCAGTTGAACTCAATTGAATTTCATTGAGCTCAGACCTCGAAATTCAAGTCAAAATTCAAGCTTGTTAATTCAAGGAGAAATTCAATACAGGAAAAGCAGTCGAGCCAGAACGGAATCGATCCCATCATGTAACTGTAAGAATCATGTAACTGTACGTCAGTCATGTGACCCGGCATACCGCTACTGGCATACCGCTATATGGCATTGATGAAGGGGAGTTGCACACCGAATCTCATTTGTAATGCCCTGTACAATTACAATAAAAGAAGTCCCACTCCACATGGAATATGGGGCTTCATTTAGGCCCAAGCTGCCTTAATATCTCATTGTTGAATCTTGTGTTTTCACAGGATAGTCATGCTGAAATTGAGGTCAGCACGGCATCTAGTTTCGCTTATAACTGCTCACAGAGAAGGAGCGGTGTCCAGTGTCCCTGGCACTTCCCATGGGCAAACTGCAAGGTATATGATCTGTAATTATGACTAGCACAAGTTAAGTTTAACAAGTATGTTGTTAATACTTAATATTGTGGCTACCAATCAGCAGGCATCAGAAAAAAAGTCATCAGATTCAAACAGAACTGGCCAGGTTCAGCAGTGCATTCTATACATGAATTTGAGTTAATATAAAACGGTGTAGATGCGTCCACATTAATAGATTTTTTTTTCGGTTCCTTTCCAGGATTATTTGAGAGAGGCAGAGGGAAAAGACGTTTTCCTCCTGTCACTTTGGCGGCTGCAAGAAAACAAAAGCCAGTGGAGATTCCAGTGTACCTTTTACCAAGCAGGTGTGAGAAAACTCCCAATGCACCGGATCAGCTCATCCATACACAGGCTGGTTTGGGCCGCAAGACCGCCAGACTGGATGAAAGCGCAACACTTGATTAAGTAAACAAATGGAATAAATATATAAAGACTAAATTATGACTTCTGTACAAAGATATGAATAAAACTTGACTGTTTTGCAGAGAGCCTTTATAAAATATTTTTGCTTACAGATATTTGATGCCTTGAAAGTTCATCCTAAAATTAGAACAGCGGCTGGCTACTTTCTAAGTCCTCAGGTAGGGTACAATAATACAATTACTGTTTGTTTAGTCAAAATAACCATGTGAAAGATAGCATGTTTATTGGGACACTTTGATTACTTTTTTTGTATTTATATGCCATTTGTAGATAACAGTTTTTTTTATCTTAATTGATAATTTAATGTATTTATTGTATTAGCTTGTAGGACTTCAGCTCTGGTTCAGAGGTGAATCGAATCTTTAAGGATTCGGGTCAATTTTATTAAAACTGAATTAAGATTTATAGCGTACACTTTATCAACTACCCGACCAGCGTTTAGTATGATTTAATGTAACTTTACCAGTTCTGCTTATCACGTGGCCACCGATGATAACAAAATCTAGTATTTGACAATTATGAGCAAGGTAACTTAGGATCTGGGCAAATGTTTAAACTTAAAATTACTGGACCAGGACAACAGATCTTTATCAAGAAACAAGAATTTATTATTTGACTATACTACGATACATGAAACTAAGCTATTAAAACACACATACACACACTCACAATGCAGTTCAAAGGATGAAGTTGACGTAATTTTCTAGTAATGTTCACTAGACCTGAAAGTCACAAGAGCAGAGCCTTGGGTTTAATCTTACGGTTTGTTATGACATGAGCACCAATTTCAGCAAGGTATGAAGCTTTTGTTTGTTTACTTGCGTTGCGCTGCGGTCTTCCTCTGTGATTCGTGTTCGGTTTTAGGGAATCACGACGTTGCTGATTGGTGCTCTGGCGCTGTGATGAAGTCTCTCGGGGAAGCCCTTTGCTGATGCGCTGGTTGCTCGGTTACTGACGGTGGAGCTCTGACGCTTCTTCTAGCGGAGCCTTTGTGGCGGATTTGAAGTTCGGGCACAAAGTTTCGTGACGCCGTGGAGAGCAGATGAGCTGTTAGCTCGCCGAGTCAGCGGTGGACGAGAGAGAGAGAGCTTGCTTCAGCTGTGCGAATGGTCAGTCGTTGGAAGACGTGACGATGTGCTCGGACCGTGGCGTTTTAACCCTTTATCGGTCCATCCCACGAGTGATTGCTCCAATCAGAGGGGGTTGCGGGATTATCCCCGCCTCACGTGTTTCCTCCCCTTGTGCATACATTAGTCCAGGTTATATGGCCATCACGTGGTACTTATCCGGGTTGGAAACTTTTAGTACCTTTATGAATTAACTTTACACATGCTCTGTTCATGTTACTAGTAATTCATGTACATAAGCATTCCTTGAATAGGATAAGCTTTCTGTAGATACCACACATCGCATATCTCACACATTCCTTCATGCCTTCATCTAGTTAAAAAGACTTTACAACTGGTGGTTACATGTTCTATGACAGATAGGGTAATCAGAGATACATATAGATATTAACATGATAATACAGGTGATATGATATAATCTCTCTCTCTCTCTCTCTCTATATATATATATATGTGTCAGTTTGTCCCATTGGTATACTTTAGAGCTGATCGGCAGCCGTGTCTCGGCCATGTGTCCCTTTCTTCGTGGAAAGTCCTCTCTGGAGGTCAAAGGGGGTTTCAGTGAACTTAGGTTAGGGAGGGTGTTTCCCCCACTCTGAGGTGTAAAAGATGTCTCCCTTGTTTACCAGATGGCCAATTTACATGGTTGGAGGTCGAGGTCTTTGGGCTTTTACAGCTTCCAGGTGTGGCAGGCCCTCTTCTCCAGGGCCTGTTACGAGTCCTGCTTCCAGATAAGAGAGGGACTTTACTGTCTCAGAAGACAGATAAAAGGAGGAGCTGGAGTCATGTAGTTTACTAAAAGGGGACCCCTGGGGTGCAATAGAGTGATAGCCCACTCTGCGTTCTCATTCCTACATAGCGTTTATTGCAGCATTGGTTATGGATAATGGGTACATAAGTGGTAGTACATTTCAATATGGTATGGAATGAATACGGAGCTCCCACTTAGTCCAGAAGAATTTATATCTGCTTTCAAATTGTGGAAATTATGTCCTATCTGGAAAATGGTCTAGATGTTTCCTTTTGGTGAAAGCAAAGGGTAAAATACCATAACAGCTGGTATGTGAAACTAGAGCATTAACGGGTATTACAATGGAAAGGGTGAGAGAATGTGTCCTCACTATTTTTGAGCAAACTGTCTCGGATTTGAATGGTGCTGTCACGCTCTCAGCGCTGATCAAAGACCGACTCTGCCTCCCGACATTACCTTTCCCACACTGTCATGTTTTTTCCCACGCCGTCATCTCTCGTCACACACCCCCCTCGCCGACACACCGGTTTCTCATCTGGCGCTGATTTCTTCTGGGATATAAGGAAGCGCAGCACGCCATCTCGCTGCCGGATTATTGTTTTTGTATTAGTGTTTTTGCTCCAATATTCTCGCGTTTTGTTTCATGTTTTTCACGTTACCGACTCCGCTTTGCTTTCTCGTTTTCAGAGATCAAACGGCTTCGAACTTTTACTTTCGTTCATCGACTACGGCTCCGTTTCTCGTCTCTCCACGGCACGCAGCTTCAGGTTACCCAGCCCACGCATCTCAAAATCATCTCTGCTCCCCTGCATTTGGACCCATCTCTTCGCCTCTTCATCACCCATTCCGTGACAGGTGCCTTATTTGAACTTGTCTCATGATCAAAATAGAACAAAATCAACATACCTACAGCACCAGTTCTCCCTATTTACTTTTAGCCTCTCAAAATTAGGGATGCTCCGATTGATCAGTCAGGAAGGAACATGAGCAGTTTTCAAAGTCGACTACTGCTAAGAGAGCGGGAGAGTTCAGCAACTCGCGCGCCACCACTCACTCAGCTGTCGGTAATACAGTGGAACCTCGGATTGCGAGTAACGTGGTTTACGAGTGTTCTGCAAACCGAGCAAAGATTTTTAATCCATTTTTTATTCGGAAACTTAGCAAGTATTAGTTTATGAGAGCCGAGTATCATGTATCACGCATGCGACTCTTATTTTGACACCGAGCGTCACTCTCACCTTTTCACCAAATCCCCGATATCGTAACCTGTCTCTAGAAAATACCCTCAACCCTAACTACACCAGTTGTATTTCTGGTGATGGGAACCTGGCATAAATTTTAAGCTTCTAAGCTTTAAAAGAATAAAAAAAAAAAAAAAAAAAGTGTTCTTAGTGAGTGGAGGTCTACAGTGGGGGGGGGGGGGGAACAGTCCATAGTGAATTTTTGTTTAGTATTATATTTGACCACAAGGAAAAGAAGTTCCACATCTACGGATGCTATATGCAACTATTTTAATACTTCTCTCATTCCCCAAATAATTTTTTTTTTTAATCAAATCGACTTATGGATAAGAGAGAACCATGTCCTTGGCATGTTTTTAAATGCAGAGTTTAGTGTGTATATATATATATATATATATATATATATATATATATATATATATATATATATATATATATATATATAAATAAATAAATAAATAAATAAATAAATATCAACTGTCCAAAGCAGTGGGGAGTTTGGTAGAGAAGTGAAGAAGAAGAGATTACAGGCATCCTCATCTAAAGCAAAAGAATGTGTTGCATCCTACTGCCAATTGTGCCATCAATTCACCAAGTAGTCATCAGTGCCCACTGGGCAGATAATTGAAGTTATGTAAAGTACAGTAGGTTACCTGATTGTAAATACTTAGGAAGTAATGCATTACATTACAGTAATTTATTTTACAATGAATTACCACAAATCTTAAAATGTTAAACATTTCAGTGAACTGCAATTTCTAAATACAGTTTACATAATTTGTGAAAGAGGTTTTAATAAAGTTAACTTGTATGTTTTATTTTTGTTCCGGTCAGCATTTAGGCAATGTATATATCTAAGTCTAATGAAGTTTAGAATGAGACTATTATGAAAACGTTTAAGGTCAAAATACTGCATATCCACATTTGCAAGCAATAATTAAGGCTATTAAAGCACTGACCAAAGCAGGGATGGAGCATTACAATTTTTATTATGATCATAAACAGCAGCAGCTACATTCATTTATTTCAAGTCACAAAAATTGCTCATTGTTGAAAAGATTCACAAAATTGAAGGGCAGATATGTAAATGTCATACCCAAAGGACTGGGATGGAGCCCATGGATCAATGAGTGAGTGGGATTTCCATGCTTGGGACAACAACACTGGAGTGGTCAGAAGGAGGTATTCCACTATCCTCCCAGTCAGTCAATCAGATGGTCGAGAGACTTAAGAGAAAAAAGAAAAAAAAGTTATTGGACATTTTTATATGCACTGACGATATAACAGCTAGGTATTTACATTTTGGAACAATGCATGTTTTTTTGCCATTTGGCCTCCATACTCCGCTACAATTGATTTTTCCAATATTTATGACCCTCCAAAGGCCTTCCTGATTTTCCTGTGCAGTATCAGTTTCATGATTTACTTTATTGCTGTTGTCAACAAGACTGAGTTTAAAATTTCTAGACAAACATTTAATCCAACAGGTACTGTAAGATTACTGCTATTTTTCATGCAGTTGCTAAAAATGATTGTACAATGACATTCATTCATTTCATCTTTGCTAATTACAGATTTATTATTATTATTTGTATTATTATTATTATTATTATTATTATTATTATTATTATTATTACCACAGGTGCTAATCAATTTACAAGTGATTATATGGTGTTCCTGATCAAAGTTTGACTATCTGTCCGTTAAATACTTGCTGCATATTATTTATTTAAAAAAAGGTGATTAATTTCAGAATTCTTACTCAAATTATTTTCCTGGCCATTTTCAGTGTAATAATGCTGGTATGGTAAGGATTTAGGAACTTTAGCAGCAAATTTTCCATTTCTGCTAGGCTACATTTTGACCGTTTTTAGCTGCTGTCTCCATTTCTTTTGCAGGATTCAGGAATATTGGATTAACAGTTCATCTACACATTCATCTTTATTATTGGGGTACATTATCTAAACAAAGAAAATGTGGATTTGATTTAAGGGGCACCTCTGGAGGTGTTTATGGGTCACAAGGGTCATAAACAAAACATTGTTGTACCCACCTTTTAATGCAGTATAAGAGACAGCTGTTAATATCTTGATATCCACCTTAGATGAACTGTATGTACATAATGACCAACAATAGATACCAACAGCATTTGTTTATTATTAACAAAATCTATTCAACTAAACATTACTGCTTGATAGTTACTAACCGCTGATTGTGAATGCTCTTCCCGGATATGAAGCCGCCTCTACCAGTGCCACGGACTGCAAACATGAGGCGAGCAACATCCATATTTTTCAACCCCATGATCCCTTCGGACTCTAAAAAAGTGAAGTAACACCTCTTGTAATTTTATTAAAAATGAATAAATAAAAACACACACAGTACAGTCATGGCCAAACGTTATAAGAATTACATAAATATTGGAAATTGGAAAAGTTGTTGCTTAAGGTTTTATAATAGCAATTTGCGTATACTCCAGAAAGTTCTGAAGAGTGATCAGATGAATTGCATAGTCCTTCTTTGCCATGAAAATTAACTTAATCCCGAAAAAAACTGGATTTCATTGCTGTCATTAAAGGACCTGCTGAGATCATTTCAGTAATCGTCTTGTTAACTCAGGTGAGAATGTTGACGAGCACAAGGCTGGAGATCATTATGTCAGGCTGATTGGGTTAGAATGGCAGACTTGACATGTTAAAGGGAGGGTGATGCTTGAAATCATTGTTCTTTCATTGTTAACCATGGTGACCTGCAAAGAAACGCGTGCAGCCATCATTGCGTTGCATAAAAACGGCTTCACAGGCAAGGATGTTGTGGCTACTAAGATTGCACCTAAATCAACAATTTATAGGATCATCAAGAACTGCAAGGAAAGAGGTTCAATTCTTGTTAAGAAGGCTTCAGGGCGTCCAAGAAAGTCCAGCAAGCGTCAGGATCGTCTCCTAAAGAGGATTCAGCTGCGGGGTCGGAGTGCCACCAGTGCAGAGCTGCTCAGGAATGGCAGCAGGCAGGTGTGAGCGCATCTGCACACACAGGGAGGTGAAGACTTTTGGAAGATGGCCTGGTGTCAAGAAGGGCAGCAAAGAAGCCACTTGTCTCCAAAAAAAAAAAAAAAAAAAAAACATCATGGACAAATTGATATGCAAAAAAGTATGGCGAATGGACTGCTGAGGACTGGGGCAAAGTCATATTCTCGGATGAAGCCTCTTTCCGATTGTTTGGGGCGTCTGAGAAAAGGTGAGCGCTACCATCAGTCCTGTGTCATGCCAACAGTAAAGCATCCTGAGACCGTTCATGTGTGGCGTTGCTTCTCATCCAAGGGAGTGGGCTCATGCACAATGTGCCCAGAAACACAGCCATGAATAAAGAATGGTACCAAAACACCCTCCAACAGCAACTTCTTCCAACAATCCAACAACAGTTTGGTGAAGAACAATGCATTTTCCAGCACGATGGAGCACCGTGCCATAAGGCAAAAGTGAGAACTAAGTGGCTCGGGGAGCAAAACGTTGAAATTTTGGGTCCATGGCCTGGAAACTCCCCAGATCTTAATCCCATTGAGAACTTGTGGTCAATCCTCAAGAGGCGGTTGGACAAACAAAAACCCACTAATTCTGACAAACTCCAAGAAGTGATTATGAAAGAATGGGTGCCATCAGTCAGGATTTGGCCCAGAAGTTGATTGAGAGCAGCCCAGTCGAATTGCAGAGGTCCTGAAAAAGAAGCGCCAACACTGCAAATACATGACTCTTGTCATGTAATTGTCGATACAAGCCTTTGAAATGTATGAAGTGCTTGTAATTATATTTCAGTACATCACAGAAACAACTGAAACAAAGATCTAAAAGCAGTTTAGCAACAAACTTTGTGAAAACTAATATTTGTGTCATTCTCAAAACTTTTGGCCACGACTGTACATACATTGTGTAAAAACCGCGGGATTTGGCGCTTCTAGATGGCGGAATGTCAACGGTTTTCCGGGTATCAATCCGAGCATATAGGCTAAGCTTCCACTGGTTTTGCAGGTATATGGTTTTAAGCTCTCCAAGTGTTTATTTTTCATTAGATATCTGTCAAGTTTCAGTCTTTTTATAGGTCTGTTAATTTCATTAACCAGTTCGTTGATACTGTTATAATACCCATAACTGATATTAAAAAATGGTCATGTATTGTATTTCCCTCTTGCAGAGTAATGTCTCGCAGTGATAATGAGTGCCAGCTATGGATACAGTATACTGAACCTCTGAAAATGCTACCTACCAGTCGCCTTTGAGATCTATTGGCTTGGCGAATTTAGTAGTATAGTGAGAAATCTTTTTATTTGGACAAATATCCATCGATGCGTTGCTTGTAAGGGTCACAAAGAATCTGCACTCATCCATGTTTTAGTGATTAAAAGGTAGCAGTTATGTTTGAGACAATTCTTTTTCAATTATAATGCTCGATATCAACTACGTCTTTGGCAGGAAACCCAGGAATTGAATTTATCAGGCCACCCCACCCACTTCACCAGACAGACTTTTTTCTGTTTTGGTTCTTGATGGAGGAGATTTTTTCTTTTTTGAATGCTTCGTCTTTTCCAATGATTACCTTTTGTAACTCGGGTTCATAAAACGCACCTTCAATTTCTTAATCATAATCACGCAGTTTATATACCGGAGGATCTCTCGGAATCCGCTCAGAAATTGTGAAATATTCATCAATAAGCTTTTGCTCATAGCCTTTAATGCTGGAATGGTGACTGTTATTGTAGGGGTGAATCAAATCCTGCACAATGTCGGTGTATTTTCTTGTGTTAAAAGCTGTAAAATGTCTCCACATCCTAGTCTTTAAGGTTCTGTTGAATCTTACACACCTTTTGTCACGTACCAGTGGCAAAGTGAGTAATGTGTTTCTTCATTAAGGTTTGAAATTTTGTTGAAAAACTCCTTCCCTTGATCAGTTTGTAATTTTTTGGGGAGTCTTCCTTCCTTCAGAATAGAATCAAAAGCTTTAGTGACCTAGGATCCGGACTTGTTTCCTAACACTCGCACCCAATTTGGCCGATTCCGCAGTTTCAGAGCTCTCGCTAAAGTGTATTTCAACCACAGTTTAAACAGTTTTGTCAGCAATCTGAGGGCGTTCATGTGCAGATAGTAGTCGTCAGGATCTGTTACGATAGAGTTTTTGTATTTTTGTGTCTGGCTATGCTTCGTTTCTGCTGGTGGCGGTATGGGGGCGTATCTTTCCTTGTTGTTGCAGGTCCCACCCTCTTCAGTGTGCCTGCAATCTATTGGTTGCTGCCCTGCCTGTCCTTTGTTGGTCCCGCCTCCTGCCGGATGATTGGGTGTCTACTTAAGGCCTTCAGACAACAATACTTCAGACCGTGTTTTTGCTTACTGTTTTTCCCAATGACTATTTGGAAAATTGTGTTGTGTATGACCTTTTGCTACGTCTCGGACTTCGTTCTTGTGTATGACCTTCTTTGGTTTTGGTTGCAAATACGTTTTGTATATATTTGTATATAGTTTTGTAATTAGTGGCTTAGTAAGGATTCGACACCATTTTGTTTACACCCTGTTTTCTCTTGGTTTGTGGTTAGCAAGGGAGTAAGGGAATATTTTGTTTTTTTTCGTCTTTTACTTTTGGTGCAAGTTAGTTATTTCACTTTGGCACTAGGTAGAGGGCATTTTGTTTATTGTTATGGCCTTGTCGGCTTCTGAAGCTCACAGCCACTTTTTGGGGATTTGCTTGTTCACCTTTTGTAAATAAACACTAAGCAAACGCACTGTCTCACCCCTTTTTCCTTTTGTTTTCTTTCATTCCTGTTACGGCCCGACCTAGACAGGGGCGTAACAGGATCAAACAAACATGCGTGCTGGAGTTGACTCCGCTGATCAATAACTGTCAAACAGCTCCCCTGTCACACCACGGATGATGGCTAAAATGGATATGCAGTCGTCAGCCTCATCGCTCGAAGACAGATCAGTCGGATTTCTTTTTCCTAGGGTTTCACCCACGTTTTCCCTCATTTTTTGAACCAGAACCTTCACGTCGTTGTCCAAGTTAGTCATTGGGATGTAAAAATAAGGTCTGAATTTGTGAGCCATATTGTTTGCTGATGCCCGAAAGGTCTCAGTCTTCAGGGAGGGGTGAGAGGGGTGCAGAGATTGGGGTTTCCGCTCAGAAAGAGATCAGAAGAAATCGTCTAGTCTTACTCTTATTTCACCCGTTTTTGTTTTTTTACCGCATCGTTGAATAATTTGTCGATTTGATTAAAGTAGCATTGCAGAACATACCAACTGGTTCGGTCATACCTCACTTCACAATTCTGTCAGTCATCGACAGTAGTAGAAGAAAAGTTCAGTGAAACCTGGTCCTTGGAGAAAATTCTATCCATCCATCCATCCATCCATCCATCCATCCATCCATCCATCGTGGAGATGTACTGTTCTTCCATTTTATTTGTTTGAATGGGTTTCCTTTCATCAAAGTCCTTGCACCATTTCCGAAACTTTTTCCAACCACACTGATCGAAAGATACGGTCTCAGTAGCGCTGCTCCAGTGTAAGTGACCAGGTCCTGATGCCCTGAAAAGCAGTACGACGGCTGATTCCGCTTTGAAAAAAAAGCCGGACGAAATAAAAACTTAAGACATTTATTTCAGGAACAAGACAAAATTAACACTAGTACATACTGCCCTGAAAGTGCCCTTTTGCACAATATTTATTTGCACAAAAACCCTTCACTGCTGCCTACAAAAAAAATGTTTACTTTCTCATTCCACTACCTCAACTCATTACTCAGTTTTGAAATGTCATGTTTGTCATTCTTTTTTTGCACATTTACTTTCATCTTTCACCTTATAGGACTTTATTATTGCTTTTTGTTGCTTTTTTTTTTCTGTTGAGCAATAAAGACTGTATACTATCCACAAATAACTGAAAAATAAGTTAGTGATGAACTAATAAAAATGCAAGAAAGTTACCCTTTTAAAGTTCAAGTTTTCATATTCTCTTTGGTGGAATGCAAGAACACTGAATATAATTGTATAAAGAAATCACTAATACCGTAGCATAGCCAATGTTTCAAAGCCTTTTGCTAGAACAACCATTGTTTAGCCTATGAAGAAGTCCATTTGCATGTTTTTCATATTCATGTCTTTCACACTGATCTGTAGACTTATTGTATCCACCTTTTTGTGTAAAATATCCTGTGTTTATGAAATTTGGGTCCTTTGCCCACCTCTGTATTTTAGTAGCCATTAGCTGGTTAGGTTATTATATTTATGGTATAAATATAGACTATGAAGTAAAAGCTAATTCCAAACAACCACTACTGAATTATGTCTACATCTACAATATATTGTAATCTAAACTCGAAGAGGTGTGCAGACTTATTGCCAATGCACATTTATAAAAATCATGTTACCTATTTAAAAAAAAAAAAAAAAAAAAAACCATGGGCTGATTTTGAAGGGGTTACTTTAAATTACTCTGCCAGTAATGAATTGTACTGTGTATTATTAGGAAGAAAGAAGGAGCTTGATGATGCCCTTATCAACATGATTAAAGGACTTACAGCCTCTCTCCATCATGGAAGATAAGGGATTTAAAGCATTTGTTAACAAGTTGGACCCCACTTATGTGCTACAAGCTCGGAAAACTGAACACAATGGTCAGACAAATACAGAGAAGAGAAGGAAAAGTCTATGGCACAAGTAAAGAACATCCCAACTGTCTGCACTTGTGGACCTCCCTGACTATGGAGTCCTACACTGATAGCAACACTGAGCTGGGAGTACCCAAGTTTCCACACAATCATATACAGCTGACAAAGAGGCTTTATCAGACTGCAGTCTTACTGGTTCAGTTGTTGCCATGGTGACAGACAAAGCAGCCAACATGGTGTCAGCAATTCTGAAACTGGGAGTACACCATCTCCCTTGCTTTGCTCATACCATAAACCTTATTGTGAAAAGGCCAGTAGAAGAACATGAGGTCACTGAAAAGTTAATCCTTGCCCAAGAAAGGATGGGTAGGCAGCCCCTAAAACCCCCAGGAGGTGGACACCAGGTGGAACAGCACACATTTTCTGCTTCAAAGACTTGTTGACCTCAGAGAGCCTGTTGGGTGCTGCTTTGGCTAGTTTGTCAAATGACATCATGCCAGTTTGAAGTGCTGATTTTGACATCATTTCAGAAAGCCTCTAAGTACTGGCACCCTTCAAGTATGTCACTGAAGAACTTTCTGGGGAGAAGAGAGTGTCAGCTTCAAATCCCAGCCATTAGGATGATTCAGCACAAGGTAGGAGAAAAGACAGCCCTGACCAGAAATGCATCTGCTTCATCCTTACAGATTGCTCTTCAGCAGTATATCAACAAGCAAAGGCCACATTGTTAGACCCCATGTTTAAGACCCTTGGGTTTGGCAACCAGGATAATGCCCATGAAGCTGAGTGGCTGTTGACAGCTGAATGTGCTTCAAATCATCTGACTAAGCCTCCTATCAGTCTACTGAAGCTTCCAGGAACAAACTGGACTCCATTTAATTTAAAACACATTCTGTTATACTGGACCTCCAGTCTTACACATTATTATGCTGATCAATCCCTGCTATCCGTTATCACCCAGATGAGGATGGGTTCCCTGTTGAGTCTGGTTTCTTTCTATTATCATCTAAGAGTTTTTCTTTGCCACCGTCGCTCTCGGCTTGCTCATCAAGGACCATCTTATCATTTTGATTCATACACCTTCACATTTTATACAAACTTAATTCTTTTGATTGTGTAAAGCTGCTTTGCGACAATGTCAATTGTTAAAAGCGCTATACAAATACAATTGAATTGCATGCTTCACAAGCAGAGGCATCATCAGCTCAGAATCGTCCATCTTCAGATGTCCTGTGGGAGCTCCTGGACAGCCGAGTCAGTGAAACACAACGGCATCATAGCTGCAATACTGATGCCACCATAGAGGTCAAGAGGTACATCAGTGATGCATACCTCGCTCGAATACCCTCTCAAATACTGGAAGGCCCATAAAGAGTACCCCCATCTATAGGAAATAGATAGCAATTACAACCACAAATATTGTTGTGAACAAATATTTTCTAACAGCTGGTGAAACAAAAATGGGCCACTTAAGCTCCAGCACAGCAAACAAATAATATTCTTGAATAAAAATATGTAGTTGCGCGCGTGTGTTTGTGCTTTTGGTTTCGTTTTTCTACAATGTTCATGTTTGTGATGTTTTGTAAGAAACACAAAAAATAAAAATGACGCAGGCCTATAGGTCTTTATGTAGAAGGAGAACAGTTTGATATGAATACAAATGAAACAGTCTTTATAGCCATTATATTGTCCAAAACAAAAAAAAAAGGGTGGAGTGGGGGGGGGGGGGGGGGAGTGTCTGCTATTAGAACAATAGCAGACACTCTGTCTTTGCATCTGCAGTCTGAATAGCTATTGTTAAACTTCAGCTTCAGTCACAATGGCGGTCTTAGTTTTACTGCAACTTTTCTGTACATACATTCTTGCACACATGGAGCATTAATTGCACTGTGTGTCATGTTTATTGTTGAAAGATTAACACCAACAGATGGGAATAAAAAAAATTGTATTCTCATGAAACCTTAACATTTATTATTTGTGTTATATACATACAAATATAAACTTGGAGCATATCTATCTTTGCGAGGTTTTTATAAAAATGCAGTTGAAGACTTGAGCTACATTCTTATAAGTTTTAACAGCTATAGCAAAACCTCTGCGCAGCTTCAACCTTCATTCTCTTTCTTACTTAAATAAGCTGGAAAATGGCTCCCTCTTTAAACTCTTCCTTAATGCTTACCAGGTGAAGTTGTTTCATTTAATTTCTTCACTAATTACTGATGACTCCAGAATTGCCTGTTCTGCTAGTAACAATCAAACACTAAGTTTATTCCACTCCTCTGGTTAAAAAATGTATGGTGCAAAATATAAAAATGCATACAATAATTTAAGGTTAAAAATATATCGAATGAGTCAACACTATATTTATGTACTATAGATGAAGTACTACTTGTGTTCTCTCTAATTAACCATACATAACTCTCAGGTGTGATGTTTGCACAGGGTCATTAGTAGGAGAGAAGAATATAAAGGTGCTACAGAGAGAGGGGCTTAGTTTGTTTGTATGAGTGACTGGGAAGCTGTAAGAGCTGGTCTTGGATCAAAAACTTGTATATAAGTGTAGTTTCTTTTTTTAAACAGCATGATAATGAGAGGTGTTTGGTTTCTTGTTTCATTTGTTTAAACTCCTCAAAATATTCAGTCACTACAACATAAACAAAAAGAAACTGACAAGTCTGATTATGTAATGGGGGGGAAACTCATCATTATACTCTGGTTGGCCAAAACAATAACAGCTATATGCTGCTTGGCTGTGAGAACATTACAACTGGGGTATAAAAAACTAAGAATGTAGGGTTGTATAATGTATAACTACACTGCCTTCACCCAAAGTCACAAACTCCAAGAATTCACTTGCTCACCTTTTGAATGTTGATGACCGAAAACAATGTAGTGGCCAGTTCATGTGTGAAAATGACTTCTCATGCTCACAAAACCACTGGAGTTGTTTGTAGGGTTTCAGCTGTTTGTCAGAGGTGAATCAAATCTTTAAGGAATTTAGTTGATTTTATTAAAATGTATAACTTACTGCATCTATCTTTGATATATTGATCTGTTACCATTGAATCTAGATCTGTGTCTGTCAGGAAAAAATGCATTAATGAGGACACAAGTGCACTATTTATGAAGGCAATATCCTTAACACCAAGCATTTCTGCAGACTCTGTTGATCATCTTGATTCCTTTAACTCAAAAGTTAAGAATGTTATTGATATTGTCCAGAAAAGTTCTGAAAGGGGGGCAGACAGGAGAAAATCAACAGCAGTTCAGAATATGAAAAGACGATGCCGAAAAAGCTGAGCAGATGTGGCGGAAGACGAAACTTGAAATCACTATAGAATCTATAAAGACAGCCTTCAGTCCAGCTAGACAGATCTTCTTCTCAAACATTATAAACAGCAACTTAGTTGAGAGACTGACAAACCCACCAAGTCAGATTCCCATTGAAATGCTCTCCGACAGCAAATGCAATGAGTTTGTTTCCTTCTTTTCTGAGAAAATCAGTTATATTTAAACGGCTATTAACACATCATGTTGTGCAGAGGTCAAGAAAAAATCAAACACAACCTCAAACAGTTACTCTGTCTGTCGTTCAAGCACTTGATGATAAAATCTAGGAATAAATAGTACAGAACCTCAAATCATCAACCTGCGACCTTGACACACGTCCCTCATCTTTTGTTCAAACGTGTGTTTAACTGTTTGGAAACAGATCTTTTAGAAGTGGTTGTTAAGCCACTTCTGACAAAGAATAATCTTGATAATTCCATATGAAATAACTACAGACCAATAACAAATCTTCCTTTTATAGGCAAGATTATTGAAAAGGTTGTTTTTTATATCAGGTGACCAACCACTTAAACTCAAACTGATACCTGGACAGTTTTCAATCTTTCTTCCGAGCGAATCACAGTACAGACAGCGCTCATACAGATAATAAATTATATTCGTTTAAATTCTGACTCGGGCAAAATATCAGTGCTGGTACTGCTAGATCTTAGTGCTGCATTTGACACTGTCGATCATAACATGCTAATAGAAAGACTGGAACACTGGGTCGGGCTTTCTGGCATGGTACTCAAATGGTTCAGGTCATATTTAGAAGGGAGAGGTTATTTTGTGAGTATAAGAGAGCATAAGTCTAACTGGACGTCCATGACCTGAGGAGTCCCACAAGTCTCAATACTTGCACCGCTCCTGTTTAGCCTGTATATGCTCCCACTGCCAAGATAAAGACAGACCTTAGTTTCAATAGTCATGTCAAAGTAGTAACTAAATCAGCATACTATCATCTCTAAAACATTGCAAGAATTATATACAGGGTGGGCCATTTATATGGATACACCTTAATAAAATGGGAATGGTTGGTGACGTGATATTAACATCCTGTTTGTGGCACATTAGTATCTGTGAGGGGGCAAACTTTTCAAGATGGGTGGTGACCATGGTGGCCATTTAGAAGTCGGCCATCTTGGAACCAACTTTTGTTTTTTCAATAGGAAGAGGGTCATGTGACACATCAAATTTATTGGGAATTTCACAAGAAAAACAATGGTGTGCTTGGTTTTAACGTAACTCTATTATTTCATGAGTTATTTACAAGTTGCACACCTGTTCCAAAGATAAAACACCATGTTAAGCGTTTGACATTTTGTTTCATCAAAGTAGAAAGTAGGTGTTTGTTTTATTAGAAGTATGGAGTTATGCTAAGAGCGAGAGACCAGGGCCCGTATCCACAAAGCTTTTTAGAATTCTCTCAAAGAGCTCCTATCTTAACTTCAAGTCCTAGCTGGGAGTCTTAGAATAAAAGTGATTTAGGAAACCTTTTTAGAGCAACTCTGAGTAAGGAAAGTAGAAAAACTTTTATCTTAGTGAGGAGGTGTGGTCGACCCTGTTGCTAGGGATGATGCAGCAATTCAAGGACTGTGATTGGTTAATAAAAAAAAATGACCTCAGACCAAAGAGCTCATTTCAAAACCTTTGCAATCATGTATTCTGTCTTCACAAACAGTGAATCATAATTTTTGTATATGAAATAATTGTATAATCATGAATACAGGCTACTTTATGCAAACTTTCTGTTTATAGCTAAATGTCTTAAAGACAAAACACCCAAATGTTGAAAATGTCTACTTTTGAAACAACCAATTTCCACACTGTAGTTACTTTAAGTTGTTACATTTATTTACTAAACTGATTTTATTACTTGTGATCCATTTCAGATTGATGGGAGCAAAATGTCTCAGCTTTTACAATTTACATGATGGCAGGACAGTTTATTTAAGTTGCACTTTTGGATGGTCTGTCGTCAACAATGCAAGAGAGATGGAAGGAAGTAAAACAACAAGAAAACCAAAATTGATAGAAAAGCAGCGTTTACTTTTAGCTTTACGTCCAAATGTTTGTGGAATATTTCTTTTCAGCCATTTAGTCCTCCACTATAGAAACTCTTAAACCTATAAGTCCTCCTCTGTACTCTTAACAAAGTTGACCTTAGGAGCTGTTTTTAGAGCCAAGATGTTTTGTGAATCATTTTTATCTTTACTAAGATTTAATCCTAAGAAAATGCCATAATTCTAAATATGTTTCTTAGAATTTCGTCACTAGGAGCAACTTTTAGGCTTAAGAAGCTTTGTGAATACGGGCCCAGGAGTTCTGTCACCAAGAGACAGCAGGCAAAACACCCAGGTATGTTGGGCATGAATGACCATTTTATGGTTTTATTATTGTACACTATTAAATCAAGTGGGACTTTTACTTTTGTGAAAAGATTCTCGTCAGAGAAAAAAGTCCAAGTCATGGAAATGGCTGGCTTGTATTCATGAGCAGGTAAGTGCAATTTCTCTGACTGAGAAGGATGGTACAGGTGTCATGTTGAATGATAGCCATACACTTGAACGCCTGCATACACAATCTGAGGGTCCCTGATGAAATGATCCCCTGACTGACCTTGCAGCACTTAGGCTACTGCAATCACCTTTGTGGGGCGACTCAAACATACATGTCGTAGGGTTTTCAACTTCTGCTGAAGGTGACGAGACGTACACTTTCTTGCGAGACAACAATTTGATTAGTCAACAGGCTACACTGCTGTCTGTCCCAGATTTGCCGAAGCAGTGGGTTCTTGATGGAGTGACGTTCACAGCAGAACATGGTAATGTGGTGTCTGTAGATGTAGATGTAGTTGAAGGTCCACTGATTGATGAAGCTGTGTACAGTAGTTTAAGAGAGTTTGAAAAAGATGTGTATGCAGTATGATGCATGCTTTGACAATATTTGGCTGTACAGTTATTGCAGGAGAAGGTCAATATGCCGTAGTCGACTCACGTGCTTGTGATGCAGATTGAATGGCTGAAGCCGATGGTACCAGTGTTGTGTTGCACTTTACATGTGTAGACCATTTGATCCACCACACACACACACACACACACACACACACACACACACACACACACACACACACACACACACACACAGTAGCCAAAGCATGCATCAGTCCAAAGCTCTTTGGTGTGTGTATCTCCCATTGACAGTAATGATGCTCCACAGTTTCAAAGTTCCCTAACACCAATAAGACAGACAAAATCTGTACAACATTTGCTAGTTAACAACATGAAAGTTGAATATATTCAACACACAGTTGAATATTGACTTAGAAAGAGGATTTAATATCCTCAGAGGTTGGTGATTTAGAGCGTCCCTGTAAGAATGTCCACATAGTTGCAGATGGTCGTTGTTTCTTTAGGGCAGTTAGTGCAGCCTGTGTCCGGTACACACAAGTACCACAGAAACATAAGACTTGCTGTGGTCAATCAACTTAAAAACAATTCTCTTTTAGATAAGAGCTTTTTGAGAACTGAGTATTTCTCAATTGCCGATTATATAGTGAAGTCAAGAATGTGTTACGTTGGTAGTTGGACAACTGAGTTAGAAATTCAAGCAGCTGCTGATTGTTTAGGAATAGACATCTATACGTATGTGTCAGGGCGCTGGTTTCAGTATAGGTGCCAGATGAATCAGTTGGTACATGAGGGAGTGTATTTAGAAAATTGTAATGGTAATCATTATGAAGTTGTTAATATTCCTGAGTCACAGACTTGTTACGGTTATTGCAAAGGACATGCATCACACTTACAAGGTTACAACATTAATCCAAAAACAGTAACAGTGCAGTTTTGATGAAATACTTGAAAAGGAAAAAAGATTATAGATACAGATATTATACTAAAATGTTACAGCAAATATATTGAACAGTGTAAAAGTAAATATTTGAAAAATGTGTTGTATAGGGAAAAACCAGAGCACATCAAGGAGACGCTTCACCGGGAGAAGGCAATCGAAAAACAAAAATATCATGACCAACTGCACCAAGCGAAGAATTCAATTCAATTTTATTTATATAGCGCCTTTAACAATTGACATTGTCGCAACGCAGCTTTACACAATAAAAAGAAGTAAGTTTGTATGAAATGTGTATGAATCAAAATGATAAGATTGTCCCTGATGAACAAGCCGAGGGTGACAGTGGCAAGGAAAAACTCCCTGAGATGGTAATAGGAAGAAACCTTGAGAGGAACCAGACTCAACAGGGAACCCATCCTCATCTGGGTGATAACTGATAGCAGGGATTGATCAGCATTCATACTGTGTAAGACTGGAAGTTCAGTATAACAGGAGATGTGTTTAAATTAAATTAAAAGGAGTCCAGTTTGTTCCTGGAGACTCAGGTAGACTGTAGGAGATTCCGGTCCTGAGCTATCGAATGACTGAAGTCACAGGTCCCCAGAGAACAGCTGTCAGCATCAGTCAAGGACAGGACAGTCTTCATGGAAACCATCCCCAGCCACCACACGCATCCCAGGCAGACCACACGGGGCATCCATGCGACGAGATCTCCAACCAGAAGCAGGACTCCAGGACGGGTTAAACAGGTCCAGAGGGCAGAGGGGTCTGGATCACTGGCAACTCAGGAGCGAAACATGTATAGCTCGACAGAGAGAGAGAGGAGAGAGCAGAAGAGGAGAGATGGCAATTAGGTATGGTCACAGTCAAACATGTATAATGAATTTGTCACGCTCTCCGTGCCTTCGCGCTGATCTAAGAGCGCACCCGCCTTCTGACGCTTCCGTTCCCACGCTGTCAAGCTGCTCATCATGCGGCCATGTTTTTCCCACGCTGTCATCTCTAGTCACACGCCCCCCCCTCGCCGACACACCGGTTCCTCATCTGGCGCTGATTTCTTCCGGGATATAAGGAGTCGCGGCACGCTATCTCGCTGGCAGATTATTGTGATCTTGCTCCAATATTCTCGTTTTTTTCACGTTACCGACCTCACTTCGTTTTTCCCGATTCTCGTTTCACGTTTTGACCCGACGCTCTCGCTGACGGATCTAACGGCATCGAACTCTCGCTTTCTCTCCTCGACTTCGGCTTTGCTTCACGTTTCAGCTCAACGCTCTCGCGGATAAACCTAACGTCATCGAACTTTCATTTTCGCTCCTCTTCTCATCTCTCCACAGTACACAGCTTCAGACTACCCAGCCCAAGCATCTCTAAATCATCTCTGCTCCTCTGCTTTTGGATCCATCTCTTCGTTCCGTCATCGCTCGTCCCTGACAGAAGTGAATGTATATTTAGTGCAGAGTGCAAGCAGGGACTCCGGCAGGACTAACTATAACAGCATAACTAAAAGGGAGGAGCCAGAAGGAAACACAGACATGAGGGGGAACTGAGATGTAAAGCAACCAATCACCTCACCGTCAACAAACCTGAGTGATAATGAGAGTGGGGAGGACAGCATCTAAACATACCAGTTCACCAGAATACTCTACGTCCATGAGTCCCCCAGATCTGCTCCTTTACCTAAGGCTAATCTATTTACAAAAATGCTGCGCTAAATAAATAGGTTTTTAGCCTAGACTTAAACACTGAGACTGTGTCTGAGTCCCGAACATTAATAGGAAGACTATTCCATAACTTTGGGGCTTTGTAAGAAAAAGCTCTGCCCCCTGCTGTAGTTTTAATAATACTGACAGGCAGCCTGCATTCTTTGATTGAAGTAGGCGTGGCGGATCGTAAGACACTAACAGTTCACTCAGATACTGTGGCGCGAGACCATTTAGTGCTTTAAATGTCAGAAGTAGTATCTTAAAATCGATGTGAAATTTCACAGGGAGCCAATGCAGTGTAGATAAGATAGGGGTGATGTGCTCGTATCTTCTGGTTTTAGTGAGGACTCTCGCTGCTGCATTCTGTACTAACTGAAGCTTCACCTAGTTGAACAACCAGACAGTAAGGCGTTACAATAGTCCAACCTAGACGTGATAAAAGCATGAACATTCATTTAGTGACAATATGTTTCTTATCTTGGCAATATTTCTAAGGTGAAAGAAAGCTATCCTGGGAATATTATCTACATGAACTTCAAATGAAAGGCTGGAATCTATAATCACACCGAGGGCTTTCACTGTTGCATTTGATGGAACAGAAAGGCCATCTAAAGTTAGTGTGATCAGAAAGCTTACTTCTAGCTACTTGTGGTCCTATGACCAGAACTTCTGTCTTATCAGGATTAAGCAGAAGCAAATTAATTAACATCCAATCTCTCATGTCCTGCACACACTGCAATTTTAGCAAACTGGTTTTTCTCATCTGGTTTTGCTGAGACATATAATTGTGTGTCATCAGCATAACAATGAAAACTAATACCATGTTTACGAATTATGTTGCCCAGAGGAAGCATGTAAAGGGAAAAAAGCAGTGGGCCTAAAACTGAGTCCTGTGGAACACCAAACTCCACTTGAGAACATGAGGAATGGTCACCATCTAAATCTACAAACTGATAACGATCAGTCAAATAGGATCTGAGCCACAAGAGGGCAGTTCCCTTAATTCCTACTACCTTTTCTAATCTGTGAAGGAGAATACTATGATCAATGGTGTCAAAAGCTGCACTGAGGTCCAGTAACACAAGTATAGTGACGCAACCCTGATCAGAGGCCCATAGGAGGTCGTTTAGTACTTTAACAAGTGCTGTCTCTGTGCTGTGATGAGGCCTAAATCCTGACTGATACAGTTCATTTATGCTATTTCTGTGTAGATGTGAACATAGCTGCTGTGATACTACCTGTAATTGTCAGATGTATTGATGGTGTTCTTATGTTATGATTGTTATAAATCTGATTGCTAAAGTATATACAGCTGTTAAAATTTGATTTAAATATGTCTTTATGTAAATATAGACCTAAACTTAGTGCAAGCTTTTATTTTGGTGGAAAGGTCATCTGACAAGGTGAGGAGTGTCTGTGTCACGATGGCATTATGGGTCAGAGTTAACTTGGATGCAGAGAGAGACGTGCTTAAATTAACTTTATCCTGCACTTGGTTCAAGAGGCACACACGGTAATTGTGCTTTAATTAGGGCCCGAGCACCGATGGTGCGAAGCCCTATTGTAACCGAAGGAATTATTATTTATTATTATTTATTATTATTACTATTATTTATTCTTTGCCTTGCCTAAAGAACTGCTTATGTTGGAAGGACTTTGGCTTCTACATTGTAGTGCTTTGTTTTCACATAAACATGGTCAATTAGTGTGCCTTTTTCTGTTGTTGGCTCTTTTTTTACGTGTTGAATGTACCCTTTGTTTGTGAAAAATTGGCAGATTTTAATGTCATCATTGAAATCTCCCATGATGGCAATAGTGCTGCTTTGGAACTCCAATATGTCTAATAACTGTTGTCATTGTTTAAAAAACATCTCCATGTTACAACTTGGAGGCCGATAGACAATCGCAAGCAAGATGTTGAATTCTTTGCAAGTACACACTACACATTCTAAATGAAGTGGTGAAAGTTTAAGAATGTCATAGGTGGTGTTGTCTAAGGTGTAAATGCCAACAGCTCCATGTTGTTCAGTTTGTAATGCAGCTAATGATGGAATGTTGCTACTGTAACATGAGCTACGTGGACAACTATGAAATGAATATCCTGGAATCTGTACAGAATCAACAGAGATTTTAGCACACAACCATGTCTCTGTGACAGCAATGCAGTTACAATGTAAATGTTGCACAGATGAAGTTAAATCAGAAACATGTGAAAGTAAACCCTGCACATTCATTACAAACACACTGAAGGTGGCGCACATAATGTGTGTTCTGTTATACTTCCTGTGAAATTGAGGTTCTTTTTGGAGTCGTCCTAATTCTATTCAGCAAATGGGCAAACAACTGATCTTTTGTCCAACAACCTGCTTCAGTTCCACAACCTTAAACACACAAGACCACAAGTTAAAACCATCATTATCTACATACAGGGGTTTTCCTTTAACTGGCGGCAGTTGGAAAAAGTCCCCTACAGCAATGACACTGACATTTCCAAAGAGAGAAAAGGTACGGCTTTGTTTAATGTGTCTGAGTCTGACCTGAATGTATGTGAAAAGATTGTGATCTACCATGGAAATCTCATCAATAATGAGAAGTTGAAGATCCATATATTTGGCTCGTAAGGAATTGATCTTGTTTTCTCCCAAGATGTTTATGGTAAACGGATATCTTGACCTATGTGGAATGTATTGTGAACGGTTGGTTGTTGCTTGCAAATTATATGCAGCAATACCAGTTGGAGGCGTCAATAAAACACTAATATAGTCTGGATGCTGACACAGTGGTGAGAGCAATCGCATGGATTCATACTGAATTGCTCGAATTAAGTGGCTTTTTATTTGACCAGTACCTGCAGCACCTGTGATAAAAACATGCAGTGGATCTGGGTTTTTCCCTCCAACCTTTTCTAAGCACCACTGAGGAATTTTATAAAATATTGACAGTTGTGTCCCATTTAGACTCCGAATTAATGCTAAACCATCAGTTCGGGACATGATGTTCTGGCGTTTCTCTAAATGTGATACTTGGTGTCTGTCTGTGACTGAACATCTAGAAGAAGTTGAAAATATTCCAGATTTAGTGTTTTGCCGTTGTTGCAGACACTCTAATCGCTCCAGCTCTTGCTCAGGACACAATTCACACCACGCATCTTCACTGTCGATCAAACTGGCAATATTACAGTTCATCTGCACTTTTCCCCCAAAGTTGCTTCTATTTGTGTCTACAACTGATTTCACTCCGTTTTGAGCCATCAGTAAACTTGACATAACCATTTATGTAGAACTGTTGAAAGGTCTCAAAATGTGAAGGTTTCAACTGTTTGTCTACACGATATGGCAGAAACAACTGCAAAATGCTGAGATAATATGCCTCAGGGTTTTTTGTCTCAGAGAACCGTGCATATCGGACAACTGCAGGCTGTGTACGGGTGCGTTTAATAATACAACCACAGTTGTTCAGTTTAATTTTACTCTGAGATTTTTCATTTTTACTCATCACACGATATTCTGATGTTGCCAAGCACATGCTGTTAAAGAAATGATCATCAGGCCTGTTCTTATATCGATCAACTAGACTTGTCATCCACATATTTGCTGCGGTGACGTCTCCAGATGCTGCTTGTGGCCTCGACACATTTATAGGTAAACTCTTTCACAATATTTTTCCCTGTTGGTACAAAGACAACTTTTCTAGAGCACTCTTTCAGATGCATACCTGTTAACCTGTACACTGACTCCTGTGCACCGACATCTCTGTGGCATCTTTAGCATCAATGTTTCCCTGTTTGGATGCCTCTCTCCCTGCATGTTCCAACAGCCCCATTTGCCTTTCAGACTTTGATATGTAGGAAATGATGTACACAACACCTGCATATGCATCAACCACATATTGTATGTCTCTATTGGCATTCCAGCACTTCAGTAGAGATTTGTTATATTGATTAACCCAAACTTCATTGTCACGTTTTAAAACGACTTGTGTCTTCTTAGCTAAGCGCTGATATGCTTCCTCAAAAGTTGGTTGATCAATGCCTAATGTGTCAAAGAAATGGTCCACATTGTCATAGCAACACTGTCATCTGATAAAGCCTGTTTTATATCCGCCAATATTTTGAGAGCCTTTTCTTTTTTCATTCTTGGCGAATTCTGGACATTTGGGAGGCACGTGCACTGCGACACATTGTTAGTGCTGTTCACATTACAAATGCAAGCTTGTGTTCTTTCTTGATTTGATGCAGCACGACAGATAAATGTACGTCCTGTTGCTGGCCTAGGAAAGTTGAAACGGCATTTGGTCTTGTTCTTTTTACACAGTTTGGGATGCCTCTTGGAATGCTGCTGCACAGATGAAACAATCTCCAGTAAACTCATCTTGTAAAGGCATTTTACAAGTCACATACTTGTCAATAAATTGAATCACTTCTTCATCTGTGTTTGTCAATCACTGGGGCATTCTCAATCCAAAACAAACAATGCACATGAGGAGAACCGCGCCGCTGAAACTCCACACGATAAAAATAATCTATAATTTTGCCAATGGGTTTTGACTGGGACATGAGAACTTCTTTCAAAAAACAATACGATAGAAAATCAAACATCCTCGCTGCAGTGACAGGATGACGGCGCAACAATTCACACCTGTCTGCCCATTCCAACTGCTCAACCGTCTGCATTCTCCCTTCCTGTTTCAAAATACTATTTAAGAGATCGCAACGCAAGTCAGCTGAAGAAAATGAGCAGAACCAGTTGGGATTCCAAGCTGTCGCACACAAGCCATAAGATCCTGCTGTGCTCCCTGCCAACATGCTGGAGTCCCTCGAATAGGTTTGAGGAAACAATGACCATCTACTTTCAACAAGTTTCTCAATGATTCTTAATTTTGTAAAACCTCATAGATGGTATCAGAGGAAGAGCTTCCCTTTCCCTTATGTAATGCCATGGACACATTGGACTTCACCTGTTCTAACTCTGACCTGTACAGAGCAAAGATGTATTCAACATTTTGTGCAAACCTGCCATCAGCATGAAGAATCCTGTTATTAAAATATCTTGACCGTGTCAGATGAAGCAGTCGAGCAGCTTTGTACGTATTACATCCATTAGGAAACAGTACTGGAAAGCATTTAGCTTCATTGTCATGCTCACACATCTGTACAGGATTCTTCCCTTCTGCAGGAGCCAAATTCAGCACATCAAAGTATTGTTCAAGGGCGTTTTGTCCAATATCTACAGGCATGAGACATGTATACTGGAACATACAATGTTGCCGTCTGTCATGTAGGAGCTCATCCTCAGCAACGTCTTCTGTGTCAGGAACATCAGTTATACTCTCAGCACAAGCATCTCTGCCAAGTCATTGACCCATGCTTCATTAAACTTTACATCTTTATAGTGGAGATTTACTTGTTTCAAACAGTGCAATGCTTGTCTTATGTGCAATGTATCAATAAACTGGTATTCATAATGGCCTTTGTTAGCATGCATTTCAACTTTACTGGCAACAAAGACCCTTCCATGTTGGAGTGGCAACAGATCATTTGTCTGTACAATATTTACTGGAACACATGTTACTGGACCATGCACACCATTTTGACCACCTTTAGGTAAAGCTACCAATTTCATGAAAGGTATGTGTAATGCTATTAAGTGCTGCTCTAAAGTGTTCAAACATTTTAGCTCGGGTGGAATTGGAGCCAACTGCAAATTATTTATTGAACATTCTGGAGGCACTTCACCTTTACTCATCTTATAAAGGCATGTATAGCAGATCCACAGTGAACCTCTAGTGGAATCCTTAAGACGACATGGCTTCCTACAGTCTTGATTGCACTTATGCAGATAGTCTTCACTAATGCATTTGGCTGCAATGGAAGCAATTCCAGCTTTACTCCTGTAATCTTCCTTTTTGCAAAGTAAAACTTGATGTCTGAACAGCAATCTTAGGCAAACACAACAGACAAAATCTGGACCATCTTTTACTTTGTGTACAAATTGTTCCATTAGAAAATCAAACACTTGGGATTTATCTTTGATTTTTACATTTACATTTAGGCATTTGGCAGATGCTCTTATCCAGAGCGACTTACAAAAAGTGCTTTAAAGTTTACATTACTGGATAGATACTTACACTGGGTTAACTAGGTCAATAACTAAGTGCGATTAGTCTAACACAACTGGGAAGAGGTTTTTTCTTTTTGGGGGGGGTTAGTCCTGTAAGTACTGGAGAAATAGATAAGTTTTGAGTCGCCGTTTAAAGATAGTCAAAGTCTCTGCTGTACGAACATCTAGAGGAAGTTCATTCCACCACCTAGGTGCCAGAACAGAAAAGAGTTTGGATGAATGCCGCCCTCGATCCCTGAGAGATGGTGGGACGAGGCGAGCGGTGCTGGAGGACCGGAGGGAACGCGGCGCAGTGCGTGGTGTGATTAGAGCAGAGAGGTAAGTGGGTGCTGGGCCATTTTTAGCTTTGTAGGCAAGCATCAGTGTTTTGAATTTGATGCGGGCAGCTACAGGAAGCCAGTGCAAGGAGTGGGGTGGTGTGGGAGAACTTGGGAAGGTTGAAAACGAGATGTGCTGCTGCATTCTGGAGTTGTGGACAGAGGCAGGCCAGCCAGGAGTGAGTTGCAGTAGTCCAGTCTTGAAATAACAAGGGACTGAACAAGCACCCGAGTAGCCAGTGAAGAAAGAAATGGGCGGATTCTTCTGATATTGTAAAGAAGAAATCTACAAGAGCGAGTAAGGTTAGTGATGTGAGGGGAAAATGACAGATGATTGTCCATGGTTACCCCAAGATTGCGGGCAGTGGCTGAAAGAGTGATTTGATTGTTGTCCAGGGATATCACAAGATCTTGACCTGGGGATGCGTCACCAGGAATGAACAACAGTTCGGTTTTACTCAGATTGAGTTTCAGCTGATGAGCTGCCATCCAGGATGAGATGTCTGCCAGACATGCTGAGATCCGCGTGGAAACCCGAGTGTCAGAGGGAGGAAAGGAGAAAACAAGTTGAGTGTCATCTGCATAACAATGGTATGAAAATCCATGCGATATGACCTTACCAAGAGACCGGGTATAGAGGGAGAACAGAAGAGGACCAAGTACTGAGCCCTGCGGAACACCAGTAGAGAGTCTACATGGGGCAGATGTAGATCCCCTCCATGTCACCTCATACGACCTATCTTCTAGGTAAGAAGCAAACCATTGCCACGCTGTTCCACAAATACCAAGGCTTGTGAGAATAGATAATAGGATCTTGTGGTTCACTGTGTCAAATGCAGCTGACAGGTCCAGGAGGATCAGGACAGATGACAGTTTAGCAGATCTAGCAGCATGGAGCTTCTCAGTGACTGACAGAAGGGCAGTCTCTGTGGAATGTGCCACCTTGAATCCAGATTGGTTGGGATCATTTAAGGTTGTTCTGTGAGAGATAAAGAGACATTTGGTTATAAACAGTCCTTTCAAGAATTTTGAAAATAACAGAGAAGTGATACCGGACGATAGTTGTAAACTTCTGATGGGTCCAGGCAGGGTTTCTTGAGGATGGGAATAACCCTTGCTTTCTTAAAAGCAGCAGGAACATGACCAGATGATATGGAATGGTTGATGATGGTTGTGGTGAAGGGAAGGAGGTCTCGTCTCGTGAGATGGCCTGGAGCATTGTGGAAGGGATTGGGTCTAAAGAACAGGTAGTGGGGTTAGATGACTAGATGATCTGCTGAATCTCATCAGATGACAGGTTGGAGAATTCTGCTAAGGGAGGGAAGGGAAGTTCCTGAGGTTCTGCTGTTGGAGTTTGGTTGGGAGCGGAGGACTGGCGGATTGCTGCAATTTTCCCATCATAGAATGTGGCAAAATCGTCAGCAGTCAGAGAGGAAGGGGCAGGAGGAGTCGGTGGGTTGAGTAGTGAGATGTTATGGAGTTTGCCAGGATCATGTGCAGAGGCTTCCAGCTTTTCTCAGTAGAATGCAGTTTTGGCAGAAGTCACGTCACATGAGAATTTGGAGAGAATAGTCTGGTAAGAGACGAGATCGGCATCAAGCTGCGATTTCTTCCATCTTCTCTCTGCAGTTCTTAATTCTCTTCTGTTGTTGCGCAGTACATCAGATAGCCAAGGAGCAGGACAAGACGTCTTCCTTGGTATAGATGACAGCGGGCAAAGGAGCTCTATGGATGAGGAGAGAGAAGAGAGGAAAGTTTCAGTCGCAGTCTCTAGTGGTAGAGAGGAGAAGGAGTCTGGGTCTGGGAGGAATGATAGGGTGCATGAAGACATGGAGGAAGGGGAGACAGAGTGAAGGTTTCTGCGAGTAAGATAAATTTTGGTGGCTAGTTTTACACAGAATAGGAAGGGTTATGGTGAAGGATACCAGGTAATGATCAGATTTATGAAGGGGAATAGTAGTGAGATCTGTGAGTGGGGAAGGGCGGCAAAAAACGAGGTCAAGAGGAGAATTCCCTGCCTTGTGTGTGGGAGGGCAACTGTTTAGAGTTTGAGCTAAAGAGCTTGAGCTTAGAGTATTGTGCTAAAATGTGTATGTTCAGTATTTCCATAATATTTTGTTTTATTTAATGCTTTGAGCTTGTGTTGGTGCTCTGCATTTTCTTTATATTTTCTAATGCTCTGTACCTTGACTTGCTGTCTATGCAATGCATTTTCCTTATATTTCTGTACACTGTTGGTCGTCTTCTTCTCTTGGTGCAGTTGGTCTTCATGATTGCTTTATTCGTTTGCTTTATTCTTCTCCCGGTGAAGCTGGTCTCTGTGATGTTGTCTTCTGTTTCTTTCCTTATGTTTTTCTCTATATGACACATCCTCTTGATATTTCCTTAAATTCTTGGAATTAATTATCTCCCTATACAACACATTTGTCAAATATTTACTTTTACGCTGTTCTTGATATTTTTGCTGTAAGTCTTTAGAATAATCTGTGCTGTGGCGCTGAAATGCTTTTCAAATATTTAGTCAAAACTGCACTGTTACCCATATTATCATCAGCGATTTCTCCGTGACTTTTCTGACGAAAGTTGTAACCTTCTGAGTGTGATGCAAGATCTTTGCAATAACCGTAACAAGTCTGTGACTCAGCAATATTAACACACACAACAACTTCATAATGATTACCATTACAATTTTCTAAATACACTCCCTCATGTACCAACTGATTCATCTGGCACCTATACTGAAACCAGCGCCCGGACACATACGTATAGATGTCTATTCCTAAACAATCAGCAGCTGCTTGAATTTCTAACTCAGTTGCCCAACTACCAACGGAACACATTCTTGACTTGGCTATATAATCAGCAACTGAGGAATACTCACTTCTCAAAAAGCTCTTATCTAAAAGAGAATTGTTTTTAAGTTGCTTGACCACAGCAAGTCTTACGTTTCTGTGGTACTTGTGTGTACCGGACACAGCTGCACTAACTGCCCTAAAGAAACAACGACCATCTGCAACTATGTGGACATTCTTACAGGGATGCCCTAAATCTCCAACCTCTGAGGATATTAAATCCTCTTTCTGTAATTCAATATTCAACTGTGTGCACACACGCTGTGCAACAGCTTTAGAAACGGGATGAAACTGCAGGATGAAACCCTAATCCTAACCCTTTCTTGTAACATTACTGACAAACACATCAGCATCACAAAGTTTCATCTTCTTAACTGGCAAATCTTCTACAGATTTTGTGCCTGTCTTATTGGTGTTAGGGAACTTTGGAGCATCATTACTGTCAGAGTGAGATATACACACACACCTGCAATTTCAAAGGGCTTTGGACTGATGCATGCTTTGGCTACTGTGTGTATGTGGTGGATCAAATGGTCTACACATGTAAAGTGGTACCATACCACAACACTGGTACCATCTGCATCAACCATTCCATACGCATCACAAGCATGTGAGTCGACTACGGCATATTGACCTTCTCCTGCAATAACTGCACATGTACGGCCAAACATAGTCAGAAAGCATGTGTCATACTGCATACACATCTTTCTCAAACCATCTCTTAAACTACTGTACACACCATCAATAAGTGGTCCTTCAAAAACATCTACATCTCCAGACACCACATTACCATGTTCTGCTGTGAACGTCACTCCATCAAGACCCCACTGCTTCGGCAAATCTGGGATGGAGAGCAATGTAGCCTGTTGACTCATCATATTGTCTCGCAAGAAACTGCATCTTGTCACCTTCTACAACATTATCCAGATCAGCAGAAGTCCAGCTAAAAACACTATGACATGTATGTTTGAGTCGTCCCACAAATGTAATAGCCATACACTGAACTCCTGCATACACAAACTGAGGGTGTCCCTGATGAAATGATCCCCTGACTGACCTTGCAACACTTATGCTACTGCTATCATCCAACATGACACCTGTACCATCCTTCTGAATGAGAGAAATTGCACTTACCTGCTCCATGGGAGCTGTTTGGGTAGGACTCACAGACGGACTCACAGTTGGTGTTTCCTCAATCAGTAGTTCACATCTAACATCTGCTGCATCTTCGATGACACATGCTGACACCTCCTGGCTTGATGTTGCATCGACCTATCAAGACACAACACAAAAGATAAATTACTCCACCTTTTTTTCAGCATGAATATTATGTTGACTACACTTTATACAAGGTAAATACATAAAACAATACATTATGTGACTTGAGTACACAATGACACGAACGTCCTTGGGCGCAGTTGCAGTGACAATGGTATCCAATACCCGAACAGTTGGTGTGCACTCAACCTACACAATGACGCATACAAGCCAGGCATTTCTGTGACATTTTTATCTGACAAGAGAATCTTTTCACAAAAGTAAAAGTCCCATTTGATTTTGATTTTTAACAGTGTACAATAAAAATAAAAAAAACATGTAAAATTGTCATTCATGCCCAACATACCTGGTGTTTTTTCTGTTGTCTCTTGGTGGCAGAACTCCTGGTCTGTCGCTCCACTCTACACTTCTAATAAAACAAATACACTGTTTTTACAACAAACATCTTTACATTACATTTCTCACTGTTTCTACTTTTAGTAAAATATAACATGTCAAACAGGTGTCATAAACACATACGATGTGGTGTTTTACCTTTGGAACAGGTGTGCATTCCACTAGTACATCAGGTTCTGCTGGAAGGACTTTGTCCTTGGCTTCCAACAGCTCAATGCTAAACTTGATTGGATTCAAGGGAATGAAACAGCCTTTCACCACCACAGACTTTGCACCTTTACCTATGAAAACAGTTACTTCTCATTGAATTCAAAGCATACCACACATGTACATACATTGAATCACATCTTTTTTTTTTTTTTTTTTTTTTTTACAATGTGCAACATCTGACCTTTTCCCTTGGATCCTACAACTGCCCAGTCAAGAGGATTGCAAGTTACTTGGGGTTGTATGCTGTCCTGGCCTTTGGAAACACACACACGGGGTGTCACTCTGGGGGGTGATCTCCTAGGAGCCACAACCTGTGGTTTAGGTGCTGTTGTCTCCAATAGCTAATAACATAAACAAAATACACAATATTAGAAACAAAGTTCTCATTACATTTAATAGACATCACACTACAAATAAATAACATTCTACACTAACCTTATAAACTGCAGCATACACACAATCCACGAAGACTGGCATCCCATGATCATCACTTAAATGCACCTGGACAATACAACACATTTGTCACATTTCTTGTCAGACAATATCTACTACAAAATTAGTAAATTGCAATGCTAGATTTTTTATTTACCCCCATCTCTGCTCCACAGATGCAGGTTCTTCATGGAAAAGCGCTCAGCAATATGGCAATATGTCACACCTACACCACAAAGGACAAAAAAAGAACATTTACACATCCGTTCATGCAGTTTAACACACTTGTCCCATATTCATAAACGTGTCACAGATTCACAACTTTATCAATCACACTTACTCATAAGTGATGAAACACGATGATACTCCTGTCGTAGGAGATCCTGAAGCTCCATCGCAATGTTCAAACGTGGTGGGAAATCCACAACACACACCTGTGAAAGACACAACATTGAATATGGTGGTTCTGATAAATCTATTGATTATACTCTTTTCTTTTTTTTTTTTTTTACCTTTTCCCATCTACTGCAAACACTATACAAGAGACTGGCAAAGTCTGCAGAGGCTTCATCAATGGTCCTGCTAGCAGTGAGGGTCGTTGCTTGGTGCCAAAAGACACACGGCATCAGGTGATCGCAGAAGAGTTGCATTCACCACCTCTGTCCTCAGCTGCGATGCAGAAGCACCCGGGGTTGACATGACGCCAAAAGAATATCTGGTGCCAGGCATGTCGATAAAGCCATCTGCAATACTTCGAAGATGGGAGTCACCAACAAGCAGAATGAACTGCAAAAAAGACCAAAAAACACATTTTGAGTAAACACATGTTAAAACAAGTTAAACAAACTAACTGTATTTAATTCATTTAACTACAATACCTGCTTATTTGGTGACTCATCTGGAATCACCAACTTGTGCTTCTTTCCAGTTAGTGATGACACTGGACATTGTTGCACAGGATAACGACGACCTTTACCACGCACTGTGTTCACATAATACACAGTCAATTACACAAAGTTCTCCATAATGGCAATGCAATGTCAACCACATACAAATATCAGTCTTTTCCCACTACAGCTTTCACAAAACATGACCTAAGATAATTGTGATCACAAACCTGCAACATGACCCTCAACACGGAATTGAAAATCCAGCTGCTTAGTAACGTTATCCATCATTCGCTTCCTCGCTGCCACTGAACGACGATAACCCTTACCACGCGGCATCTGCAAAAAAAATAGTTCGAATGCAATACTTTCAATTTCCCCATCATTTTTTAAAAGTGAAATAATTTTACTACAACATATCTGTATTCCATACCATTTAAAGTTCTTGATTACACAATATGGCAACAATTTAATTTACCTTATACATTCAACCCTGTGAGTTGGTCTGCTAGCCAAAGTTGGTGTCAGATATCATATACCATATAAAGGTACAAATACATGTACAACCCCTCTTTTCTTTAACACAACACACTACTAGATATTTATGTAATTATACAAATGTTCCGTCTTCTTTACATTTACAGTTAAATTTACATTACCACAATAACAACAATGTCTTTCTACAGCTTATCCCATGTACAATTCAATGCTTGTTACACTAAAGGACAATCACTACAACTACACTTGGCTCTTCACAGTAAAAATCTAAACACACTGTGCAAACATTAATTGACTAACAACTATACAGACATTTCACTTTACATTTACCACTATTATAACATTTTATATACCATAAGAACACACTATTGTAATTACAGGAATTATTATTTTGACGTATTGTTTGCAGTAACTAAAGACCTGTTCATTAGACTGCCTGAACGTGCTCGAAAAGTCCCAAAAAGTTCCCCAAAATTTAATCTGGTCAGTTTGGTCTTAAGGCATCAAGGACAAAAAAGTATCAAAAGCTTTGGTCTGGGTTCTTCATTCTATCTGCAGTGCTGCAAGGAATTTGACCCAGCCCTGCCGCACAGGAAATGGATGTATCTTTGCCTGTTTCTCCCACACGCTTCGTCCAATCTGGACAAAACTTGACAGCATCATTGACATTCACCGTCTGTACTCATTGACATGCCAACATGATAACTCGGTCATAGCGCCACCAACTGGTATGAGGAAATTATTCCTTTCTACCTCTTTTTGACCGTAGTTCTGGTCGAATTCAAGGACGACATCAGAGACAACATGCAGGAGGTCAGTGTACAGCCCGCATGGACTGCACCGCGTGCGAGGGCCCGATCATCGCTGCTTGCAGCTTTAATTATATTTGTTTAATGCTATTGATGTGTAATTACTTGATTATTTTGCATTTCCTTTATGCTGGAGTGCTTGAGCCTGTTCAATCAATGGACAAAAAACAAGTTTGAGAGACTTTAAAAATGATTGAGAGATGTGTACATTAAAATTTGTCCTTTTATTTTATTTTAGTTTTCATGATGTCTGCTGAAAAAGAGAAATAAACATTCAAAAAGACATCTGTATGATGCATGGCCAACTTTTTTTGAACCAGTGTAGCTACACTGCCTTTTCCAGAATCTTGGAGATAAAGGGAAGGTTTGATATCGGCCTGTAATTAGAAAGCAGACAGGGGTCAAGGTCAGGTTTCTTGATTAGCGGTTTAATAACGGCTAATTTAAAGGATTTGGGGACATACCCACTACTGAGTGAACAGTTAATTACTTTCAACAGGGGTTCTATTATTGCTGGTACTATCTGTTTGAGAAAATGTGTCGGTATAGGATCTAATATACAGGTTGACGATTTTGAAGAAGAGATGAGTGAAATTAGTTCCCTCGCTTCAAGGGGAGTAAAGTGTTCTAAGTTCTGATGTGATGTGGTTAGATCATCTGAATTATTTAAATTGTCTGTTTTCAAAGCCTGAATTTTTTGCCTAATATTTATGATTTTTGTTACAGTAGTGAGGATCTCATTTCAACTTTTTCAGTATGTAGATTTTAGTTAATTTAGATATGGTATTAAATAAATCTTGGATTATTTATTTTCTATAAGAGTGGAGAGATGCGCTGATCTAGCATCACTGAGACTTTTTTTTTTATAGTTCAGGATGCTCTCCTTCCATGCTATTTTGAATACTAACAATTTAGTTCGGCGCCATTTTATGTTCTAATTTTCGAGCGGTTTGTTTTAAAGTGCGTGTGTGGTCATTATACCAAGGAGCGAGTTTCTTATCTCTAATCATTTTCCTTCCTCATTACTTTTCATTTAAGGTCAAAGCATTAAATAAAATATATATATTCTGGAAATACGGAACACATTTTAACACCGAATAAATTCAGACAGCAGCAAATCAAAGATGAGTCCCAAGTCTTTGACTTTGTCATGGAGTAATTTGTACACAAAGTAAAAGATCCTGATTTTGTCTGTTGTGTTTGCCTAAGATTGCTGTTCAGACATCAGGTTTTACTTTGCAAAAACAAAATGCTGGAATTGCTTCTATTGCAGCCAAATGTATTAGTGAAGACGATCTGCATAAGTGCAATCAAGACTGTAGAAAGCCATGTCGTCTTAAGGATTCCACTAGAGGTTCACTGTGGATCTGCTATACATGCCTTTATAAGATGGGTAAAGGTGAAGTGCCTCCAGAATGTTCAATAAATAATTTGCAATTGGCTCCAATTCCACCTGAGCTAAAATGTTTGAATACTTTAGAGCAGCACTTAATAGCATTTACACGTCCCTTTACCCAAAGGTGGTCAAAATGGTGTGCATGGTCCAGTAAATATTGTACAGATAATCTGTTGCCACTCTAACATGGAAGGGTCTTTGTTGCCAGTAAAGTTGAAACGCAAGCTAACAGATAAAGGCCATTGTGAAATCCAGTTTATTGATACATTGCACATAAGACAAGCATTGCACTGTTTGAAACAAGTAAATCTCCACTATAAAGATGTAAAGTTTAATGAAGCATGGGTCAATGACTTTGGCAGAGATGCTTGTGCTGAGAGTTTAACAGATGTTCCTGACACAGAAGACGTTGCTGAGGATGAGCTCCTACATGACAGACGGCAACATTGTATGTTCCAGTATACATGTCTCATGCCTGTAGATATTGGACAAGATGCCCTCGAACAATACTTTGATGATGTGCTGAATTTGGCTCCTGCAGAAGGGAAGAATCCTGTACAGATGTTGTGTGAGCATGACAATGAAGCTAAATGCTTTCCAGTACTGTTTCCTAATGGATGTAATACGTACAAAGCTGCTCGACTGCTTCATCTGACACGGTCAAGATATTTTAATAACAGGATTCTTCATGCAGATGGCAGGTTTGCACAGAATACATCTTTGCCGTGTACAGGTCAGAGTTAGAACAGGTGAAGTCCAGTGTGTCCATGGCATTACGAAAGGGAAAGGGAAGCTCTTCCTCTGATATCATTAATGATGTTTTACAAAATTAAGAATCATTGAGAAACTTATTGAAAGTAGATGATGGTCTTCGTTTCCTCAACCCTATTTGAGGGACTCCAGCATGTTGGCAGGGAGCACAGCAGGATCTAATGGCTTGTGTGCGACAGCTTGGAATCCCAACTGGTTCTGCTCATTTTCTTCAGCTGACTTGCGTTGCGATCTCTTAAATAGTATTTTGAAACAGGAAGGGAGAATGCAGACGGTTGAGCAGTTGGAATGGGCAGACAGGTGTGAATTGTTGCGCCGTCATCCTGTCACTGCAGCGAGGACGTTTGATTTTTTTTTCTGGCATTGTTTTTTGAAAAAAGTTCTCATGTGATTGAGAATGCCCCAGTGATTGACAAACACAGATGAAGTGATTCAATTTATTGACAAGTATGACTTGTAAAATGCCTTTACAAGATGAGACTTGACTGGAGATTGTTTCATCTGTGCAACAGCATTCCAAGCGGCATCCCAAACTGTGTAAAAAGAATAAGACCAAATGCCGTTTCAACTTTCCTAGGCCAGCAACGGGACGTACATTTATCTGTCATGCCACATTAAATGAAGAAAGTCCTCAAACATGCATTTGTAATGTGAACAGCAGTAACAATGTGTCGCAGTGCACGTGCCTCCCAAATGTCCAGGGGTTTTTGAGAGAAGAGGCTCTCAAAATATTGGCAGATATAAAACAGGCTTTATCAGATGACAGTGTTAGAAAAGCTCCACATTGTCATAGCTTTCACACATTACGCATTGATCAGCCAACTTTTGAGGAAGCACATCAGCACTTAGCTAAGACAAGTGGTTTTAAAATGTGACGTCAATGAAGTTTGGATTAATCAATATAAATCTCTACTGAAGTGCTGGAATGCCAATATGGACATGCATATGCATCAACCACATACTGTATGTGTTGTGTACATTATTTCCTCCACATCAAAGTCTGAAAGGCAAATGGGGCTGTTAGAACATGCAGGGAGAGAGGCATCCAAACAGGGAAACATTGATGCTAAAGATGCCACAGAGATGTCGGTGCACAGGAGTCAGTGTACAGGTTAACAGGTTTGCATCTGAAAGAGTGCTCTAGAAAAGTGAAAATGAATTCATCCATAAATGTGTCGAGGCCACAAGCAGCATCTGGAGACGTCACCAAATATGTGGATGACAAGTCTAGTTGATCGATATAAGAACAGGCCTGATGATCATTTCTTTAACAGCATGTGCTTGGCAACATTTATCTGAATATCGTGTGCTGAGTAAAAAATAAAAAATCTCAGTCAAATTAAACTGAATAGCCGTGGTTGCATTATTCTCTGCACGGATCTCTGAGACAAAAAACCCTGAGGCATGTTCTCAGCATTTTGCAGTTGTTTCTGCCATCTCGGGTAGACAAACAGTTGAAACCTTCACATTTTTAAACCTTTCAACAGTTCTACATAAATGGTTGTCAAGTTTACTGATGGCTCAAAACAGAGTGAAATCAGTTGTAGACACAAATAGAAGCAACTTTGGGATAAAAATGCAGATGAACTGTAATATTGCCAGTTTGACCGACAGTGATGCTGTGCTTGAAGATGCGTGGTGTGAATTGTGTAAACAGAAATATTCCAGATTTAGTCAGTCAGACAGCAAGCGTCACATTTAGAAAAATGTCAGATCATAATGTGCAGAAGTGATGGTTTAGTATTAATTCGAAGTCTAAATGGGACACAACTAGGGTTGCGATTCACAACTAATCCATGCGATTGCTCTCACCATTGTCTCAAACTGGACGCCTCCAACTGGTATTGCTGCATATAATTTGCAAGCAACAACCAACCGTTCACAAAACATTCCACATGGGTCAAGATATCCGTTTACCATAAACATCTTGGGAGAAAACAAGATCAATTCTTTACGAGACAAATATATGGACCTTAAAAAGGGGACAATGGCTTGTGTACGCTGCACACCGAGAAAGAGCCACAAATGTGTAGTTTTCCAAGTGCACATCTTCACATGAATACAATTCAGGCAGCCATGTTTCAGTCAAAACTATACACGCAGGTTTGAACTGCTGAACACAGACATCCAGGTCTTGTTTATGACAACGCGAACTCTGTATATTCAACAGTAACAGTGAAAAACTATTTTGTACTGTCAAAAATGATTCGTCAAATGTCATAAAACATGGCATTTCTTGTACGGCCTCAAACTCTCATTGCAATAAATGCTTTTTTCATTGAAATCATTAATAGTCAAGCCAGACAAATTTCTCACTCGACTCAGTGCAACATAAGCCTGGCCAGCAGCAAGAACTCTTTAAACTAACGACAGCACAATCGACAGTTCCACCCTGTACTTTATGGACTGCGCACGCACAAGCCAACTTCAGAGGAAACCGTCGTCGAGACCACCGTTCCTGCACACATTTTCCTCTTCTACATGAATAGGAGTGGAGTTAAACAACTGTGCTTGCTCAGCCGAACATTGTTTACGCCTCTTAACCCCCACATGACTCATCAAAAAGGACGTGCACAGTTTCAGGTAACTTCTTTTTGCTAGCACGCTCAATGTGCATCACGCTACCGCAAGCACCATTAACTAGACCATAGTTTACATCAATGTTTTTAATCATCCCACATGCATTGATGCCCAAAAGCAACTTTGCAGGCAAACATGTGTTGTAAACTTTTACATGATGACCAGTAATTAACTCAATTATTCCGGTTGTTTTACTACGGGCAAAATCTTCTGCCTCAATAGTTTCAACCTCTGTGCAGATATTAAATAACTACTTCAGGTTGTGCTCATGGACCTCATCATTAGTAGCAAAAATGTGTAAAGAAGCATTATTTCCTTCACCTGTCACATTTCTTGCTACAAATCTTCTCAATGGAGATGTTTGAAACAATTTAGTAATTCAGCAAAATTGATAACACAGGTAGTGAGTCAAAATGAGAACTCCACGACACTAAAACAACTGGTCCATAGTCCAAGTCCTGGTATTTCCATATACAGCGGTTTCCCCTTCACAGGAGGCAACTGGAAAAAATCTCCACCCGCTATCACACTGACATTACCAGAAGGAGAAAAGTCTCCAGTTTGTTTGATTTGGCGTGATCTTCCATGAATGTTTGCCGACAGTTGATGATCCACCACTGAGATCTCATCTAGAATTAAAATCTGAAGGCCATGGAATTTTCCCTGCAAAGAGTTTAATTTCTCTTCGCCCAAAGGGGTGTGGCAACTTGACATCTGTGCCAATACAAAATGTATTGTGAATTGTTACAGCCTGTAATTTGCAGTTAAAACAACACAAATGTCAACTGGATATAAAGCAATTTGTGACAAACATAATTGCCTTAATTAAATGACTTTTGCCAGTTCCTGCTCCACCAGTAATAAAAACGTGAAAAGCTTTAGGACTTTCACCTCTAATTTTACTTCTACACCCTTGTCTGATTTTAGAGAAAACAGACATCTGGGTTTTGTTTAAAGACAGAATTAGCCTCAACCCATCTATACGACTCAAATCTATTGTCGCTTTTCTCAATACAAGACACCGCCGCATTAGCACTTGCTAAATCTGCTATACAACCGTCAGTCTTCACTTTCATGACCAGTTTCTTCACGTCTCATCTGTTGACACTCCATGTGCTCTAACTGCTGTTCAGGGCAAAGTGCACAACATGCATCTTCTAATATGCCCTCAATATCAACAAACGTTTGTGCTGTGACATCAGCATCCTTTTCAGAAAGTGCTCTGTTTCTATCTACTACATTTTTCACCAGGTCAATAGAGCAATCACTACAACAAATGTTGCCTTCCCTATAAAATTGCTCACGATTATTAAACCCCTCTGGTTTCAACTGACTATCTAACTGATGAGGACAAAATTGTAATAAACTAAGGAAAAACTCGTCTGGACTCTTTGTGTGAAAATCTAGCAAAACAAATAAAAGCTGGCTGTCCACGTGTCCTTTTCACAATAAAGCCGAAATTGTTCTCTAATCTAATTTTATTTCTGCATGACTGACCTTTTATAAACCACACGATATTCAGAGGCAAATGTAGCCAAACACATCAAAAACTCTGATGTGGCCTGTTTTTATAGCCATCAACAAAACTCTCATCCACGTCTCTTCACTGTATCTTTTGTGACTTTAATTTGCTCTGAATAATGCTGAGAGGCAAACTCATGCGTACAGCATCTTCACCTGTAGGGATAAACTGTACGTGTCTGGAACACTTTTTTTAAATGTACGTTTGTTAATCTATAAGCCGCCTCTTGTGCACTGACCTCACGGTTATGTAAATAAACACAACCTAATTTCCTTAAAGTCTGTCCTGCATCTTCATTACCCTGAGCTGCTGATTCACGCTGTGCATTTGATAACAACAATCCCATTTCACTTTCTGACTTGGAAATATGAAATAATGTAAACAACGCAGACATGAGCATCAGTGACGTACTGAATGTCCATGTTGGCGTTCCAGCACTGAAGACTAAACTTGTTATACTGATTAACACACTTCATCCAACAGTCGTCTTATAACAATGTCTGTGGTTTATTGATACATCGATAAGCCATTTCAAACACGTCCTGATTCATCCCAAGTCTATTAAACAAACAACTCTTCTAGACAACTTACACTCTCTTCTATAACGGCTTTCTTTACTCCTGACATTATGCCACACGAATATTCAACTTCCATGTTAATAGTGACATTCCCTCTTTCAGTTTGAGAATCGTCTTTGTCAAGTTTTCATTTTCTTCTGCCCTTCTGTGACCATATGAAGGTTCGTATCGAAGGAGGCCTGGGGAAATTAAAACCAGTGTTTTTTCTTTCTACACGTTTTTGAATGATGTTTGCTGTGAAGCTGCACAGATGTAACAATACTGTACAGTTCTGCATCTTCACTGGGCATCTCACACGTAACATTTAACAAAATTGAGAACTTGCCTCAAGGACTGTGTGTCTTTAAATACTTCACTAGGTAGAGATTTGCTACATTCTTGCCCTTTTCTTAATGCAACAGACACATTAGACAGAATCTGTTCAATTTCTGATGGGTACTGGGCATAAACAAATGTATTCAGTATTTTGTGCAAATCTGCCATCTGCATGCAAAATCCGATTATTAAAATATCGTGACGATGTTGATCTCTGTGTGTTAATCTATTTGTCCATATAAGTTGCAGAATCATCAGAAAACAGGAAAACATTTCGCTCCATTCGTCTCATCAGCAAGTATTTTCACTGGATTATTTCCCTCTGCAGGGTCGAGATTCAAAATTCCATCAAAGTACCGATGAAGTACTTCTTGTCCGATGTCTACAGGTTGGAGACGTGTTTCCATAAACACACAGTGCTGTTCCCCATCATGTAGCTCCTCATCCACATTTTCCACATCACTCTCCAAAATGTCATTCACATCCTCTTCACCATCTTGTCTCATAAACGTATTATACCAATCAACATTAAACACTACATCAGTATAATATTTGTTACTTAAGTAACAAAGGGCCTGTTTAATATTTGTTGTGTCCACATACTGGTAGTTATAATGACCTCTATATGTCAATTTCCTCTTTAACTTCACACATATTAAAAGATCCCTCAGTTTCGGTTCTAGTTAAAACATTGTTTATATCTTTAACGTTAGCGTTACCAAAAGGTGGGTGAAATGGATGTCATGGTCCTGTGACTTGTGTGCCTGCTAACATTTTCATAAATGGAATATGTAATGATATTAAATGTTGCTCTAAACTATTGAGACAACTCGGCTCTGTCGGTATGGGAGGCAATTCCAGGTTATTCACTGCACTTTCAGCTGACACTTCACCTTTTCACTTTAGAATAACAAGTGAAGCAAATCCAAAGCTGCCCTTTGCATGAATCTGCCTGTTTACAGGGAATAACACCATCATCACTACACTTGTGCAAAAAGCCATCTGTAATACATCTAGCAACCAATAACATTACTGAATCTGTTATAATGTTGAGCTCTACAGGCTAAGACTTGCTTTTTAAATAACAGTCTGTGACAAACACAACACATCCATTCTGGACCAGAACTAACTTTATCTTCTCTAAATGACAAACTAGTCTGATATTTGACTCTTGTGCTTTGTTTTACAGCATTTCTCTGCTTTTCATTGTTGTAGTACTTCAGCTTACTGTATTTCTGCACTCTGTTCCTATATTGCTCGTTATCACTGTACGTCTTTGTTATATTCAGTTACTTTACTCCTGTGTTGCTCATTCTTTTGATATTTTATCCGACTGTGTTTTTTGAGTTTACACTGATGCTGCTGGTCTTTTTTTTTTATATTTCAATTTACTGGCTGTTTTTAATGACTCTGTGATACCTTATCATATGCGCATGTTGCCTTGTGCGCACAGCAATTTTGGCTTTGACTCTTTTCAATGAATAAAACCTTTCGCAATATCTTTCCCTTTCACTAAACAGTCTGTCATCACCAACAACGGAAGTTTGCATTTCATTATTCACATCAATTTCACTTTGTACCTTCACCTGCTGTCTTGGACACATACGTTTTACTTCAATACACTGTTCTTTGACACAGCTGTAATGAATATATACACTGTATACCACAACTGACTATTTGCTTGTTTGACACAAACCACAACTTCATAATGATTCTCACTAGAGTGCTGTAGATGTGTACACCATCATTGCAAGTCCTTTCATGCATACAGCTGTACTTCAACCACTTCTTATTATGATGAGTATAAATCTCCACCTCTGGGGCCCCATGACCCCACAAACCTCATTCTGGATCTAAATAAATAATCTTCCATGGATGTGTACTGACGTCTTAGGAGATTTCTATAATCCTCACTGCCCGATGAGGTTTCTGTGTACCGCATTTTACTTGCACTATTGCTCTAAAGAAACAGTTTCCATCACCTACAATAACAGTCTTACAAGGATGGCTCATTGTCCTGCTAATTGGTGGAAAACACTTTCACCATAAAACTCTATACAAAGTTTGCTACATAATTTTTTTTGTTTCATTACATACAGGCTTGAAATTAAACACTGTTTCTCTCATCACCCAAACAAAGTACATCAGAATCAGCATCAACTTTGCCATTTGATCCAAGTCTTTCTGTGCTCTCCTCTACAAAGAGTTTCTCTTTCTTAATAACTACCCTCTTTTTCCAGAGTCACATTTTTACACTGATCTCCTCTTCTTACCCGTACAGCTCTTCTTTGTGTCATCACACGTAAGTTCTGAGACACTGACACTTGGGTTGTTGTTTTTAGGCACAGCACAAACACCTCTCATTTCAATCATCTTCAAGCTTCTATCAATACCAGCAGCCAAATTTGTAATGTGCCTTAATACACAACCACACTGAAGCCATCACCATCAGTCATCCCAGCACTGTTAGATGCATGAGAATCAACCACAGCAAATCCATCATTGTGCTTAATAATGGCACGGGTGCAACCATTTAAAAAAAAAAAAAAAAAAAAGCATGTAATTTCACAAATATTCAATTCAATTTGTATAGTTCTTTTAACAATTGACATTGTGTAAAGCTGCTTTGCGACAATCAAAATAATTAGGTTTGTATGAAATGTGTATGAAACAATAAGATTGTCCCTGATGAACGAGCAGAGGGTGACAGTGGCAAGGAAAAACTCCCTGAGATGGTAATAGGAAAAAACCTTGAGAGGAACCAGACTCAACAGGGAACCCATCCTCATCTGGGTGAAAACGGATAGCAGGGATTGATCAGCATAATAAATGTGTAAGACTGGAAGTTCAGTATAACAGATGTGTTTAAATTAACTGGAGTCCAGTTTGTTCCTGGAGGCTCAGGTAGACTGTAGGAGATTCCAGTCCTGAGCTATCGAATGACTGAAGTCACAGGTCCCCAGAGAACAGCTGTCAGCATCAATCGAGGACAGGACAGTCTTCGTGGAAACCCTTCCCAAGCGCATCCCAGGCAGACCACACGGGGCATCCATGCGACGAGATCCCCAACCAGAAGCAGGACTCCAGATCTGTTCCTTTACCTATGGTTTACCTAGGTTAATCTATTTACAAAAATGCTTGGCTAAATAAATGGGTTTTTAGCCTAGACTTAAACACAGACTGTGTCTGAGTCCCGAACATTAATAGGAAGACTATTCCATAACTTTGGGGCTTTGTAAGAAAAAGCTCTGCCCCCTGCTGTAGTTTTAATAATACGTGGTACTGACAGGCAGCCTGCATTCTTTGATCGAAGTAGGCGTGGCGGATCGTAAGACACTAGCAGTTCACTCAGATACTGTGGCGCGAGACCATTTAATGCTTAAAATCGATGCAAAATTTCACAGGGAGCCAATGAGGTGAAGATAAGAGAGGTGATGTGCTCGTATCTTCTGGTTCTAGTAGGGACTCTTGGTGCTGCATTCTGTACTAACTGAAGCTTGTTTATTCACCTAGTTGAACAACCAGACAGTAAGGCGTTACAATAGTCCAACCTAGAGGTGATAAAAGCATGAACTAGTTTTTCTGCATCATTTAGTGACTATGTTTCTAATCTTGGCAATATTTCTACAGTGAAAGAAAGCTATCCTGGTAATATTATTCACATGTGCTTCAAATGAAAGGCTGGAATCTATAATCACACCAAGGTCTTTCTGTTGCATTTGATGGAACAGAAAGGCCATCTAAAGTTACAGTGTGATCAGAAAGCTTACTTCTAGCTACTTGTGGTCCTACGACCAGAACTTCTGTCTTATCAGGATTAAGCAGAAGAAAATTAATTAACATCCAATCTCGTATATCCTGCACACACTGCTCGATTTTAGCAAACTGGTTTTTCTCATCTGGTTTTGCTGAGACGTATAATTGTGTGTCATCAGCATAACAATGAAAACTAATACCATGTTTACGAATTATGTTGCCCAGAGGAAGCATGTAAAGGGAAAAAAGCAGTGGGCCTAAAACTGAGTCCTGTGGAACACCAAACTCCACTTGAGAACATGAGGAATGGTCACCATCTAAATCTACAAACTGATAACGATCAGTCAAATAGGATCTGAGCCACAAGAGGGCAGTTCCCTTAATTCCTACTACCTTTTCTAATCTGTGAAGGAGAATACTATGATCAATGGTGTCAAAAGCTGCACTGAGGTCCAGTGACGCAACCCTGATCGGAGGTCGTTTACTACTTTAACAAGTGCTGTCTGTGCTGTGATGAGGCCTAAATCCTGACTGATACAGTTCATTTATGCTATTTATATGTAGATGTGAACATAGCTGCTGTGATACTACCTTTTCCAGAATCTTGGAGATAAAGGGAAGGTTTGATATTGGCCTGTAATTAGAAAGCTGACTGGGGTCAAGGTCAAGTTTCTTGATTAGCGGTTTAATAACTGCTAATTTAAAGGATTTGGGAACATAGTACCAGCAATAACAGAACCCTTGTTGAAAGTAATTAACTGTTCACTCAGCAGTGACTATCTGCTTGAGAATGTGTCGGTATAGGATCTAATATACAGGTTGACGATTTTGAACAAGAGATGAGTGAAATTAGTTCTCTCTTCAAGGGGAGTAAAGTTCTGATGTGATGTGGTTAGTTCATCTGTATTGCTTAAATTATCTGGGTCCAAAGCCTGAATTTTACCTAATATTTAAGATTTTGTTATTGAAAAAGTTAATGAAATCCTCACTACTGCATGATGTGGAGATTTCTGCAGTGGTCTTGTTTTTAGTTAATTTAGCTACGGTATTAAATAAAAATCTCGGTTATTTTCTATAAGAGTGGAGAAATGCGTTGATCTAGAAATGCGTTCAGGCACGTCACACTTTCCGATTAGATTAATCCAAAGGTTATTATTAAAGAAATGTAGTGATTCATACATTCAGATCACACTCATCTTGTTTAAAGTGTCTTAATAAATGGACTAAGTGCCACACTACTGCATTATGTACATTTTACATCAACTAACAGAGCTTTATCCGTAATCCGTAATCTGAGTTAACGGTGACTGGATCACTGTCTGACTTCACAGAACTTGATCAGGCAACTGAATATTTAGAGTCAACATTTTTATACCTTAGATAAATGTATGTCTCTTATAGAAACAAAAATCTTTTTATAATAAATTTTTATTTAAAACACCATAGCAACCAGGAATAAATAAGGCCACTACAGAAATCTCCAATAGACTACACAGGTCATGATATACATAGAGGTTTGTATAATACAGTGAATAATAGGGGCCTTTTTGCCCAAAGAATAACCAGAATTTTTCATTTGGTACTTGAAATGCCAGTTTTTTAAAGATAATCTTGTCTTTCTTTTTCTGCAATGAAGCATCGGCAACACTAAAACGGTCTTATAAGAAAAAAAGTAACTTTGGCCCGGTTTCACAGACAGGGCTTAATATAAGCCAGGAGTAGGTCTTAAATCAGTACTACCGTAGTTAATCTTAGGGCATTTGAGTACCTTTCATGAATAATCTCTGACTAAGCCTATTTTAAGATACAGAGTCCTGGACTAATTTAAGTAAGCTTAAATGAAAAGACCTGAGATAGGCCTGATTAGCCGTTGGTCTGATGGTGTTCGTTAAAACCTGAAAAGACTACAAAACTTTATTGTTGGGTTAAATCTTGACAAAGCAATGGCAGAGGCGAAAGAATTCGTTCAAAAAAACTTTTACTAAACTAAAGTTCTCACTAAACACATTTTGCCAAACTATCCAGTTATTAAAAGTAAAACCCACACTACTGCTAGTTGTCATGCACACTCGTAACACGACCGGCACTAGGACCCGGAAGTAATACGGTCGTGTTTCAGGAAGCATAAAAGGAAACAAGATGGCGCCTCACATTGCTCAGTCATTGAGTTTTGCCCATGCTATCGCCGACGCTTTGCTCGTCTAAACGCGAGTACTCACTTTCGATTGGGTGTGTGTGTATTTAGAACGCGGGTTTATTTGTGTAAACTCTTGCTCTGGCTTCGGGAGAGTTCTAATAATAACCAGCGTGGTTATCCTGCCTGCTCGCGCTACTTCCGCGTTTGGGTTTACCATCCACGCTACAGGGCTAACTGCTAGTCTTCTGGTTCATCTTCGGTTAGTTTGTGACACTAGTGAACAAAAGAAAAGGAGTGCTTGGAATTCAATTTGCAATTAATTCACTGCAAATGAAACTGCAACCCCAATAACAATACAACAACTTCAGTTGAGATTTCTTGATCATCATCATCATTGCACATTTCTCATTTATATTTGTCGTCACAATTTATAATGAATGATATTTGCCTGTGTGGAAGAACCTAAAGCTGGCTTTAAAAAGACAGAATGAAGAGATAAAAAGACAGCGATTTATTACTAGTGGTGGACCATCAAATAAAGACAAACCTGATGAAGTGGGTGACTTGTCTGGAATAATACAGAACCAGCGACCTCTGGAAGGTATACCAGGTGATGATCACTTGAACAGTTCAGATGAAGAACTGAGCACAAATGGTATGTAAGAAAAAGAAATTAGTTACTTCCCTTTGGTACATATTGCACTGTCAATCTTTATTCTTCTTAATGATCATGTGAGTATATTTATGCTTCTGTGTTTTTTTTTTCTCCCCACAGAACAGAGGGATCTGAACAGGTTGGAAGAGCCAGAGCACAGTGAGTGTGTGCCCTCCACGTCTGCTCCAACATCCCTGACAAAACATGCTGCTACCACCTTTCAGAATAGAGCAAGCAGGATGACCGTTCATGAAAAAAGAATTTCATGAGCAAAAAAATTAATTCATGAAGGAAGAGCAAGAAATGAAAATGAGAATTCTACAGGCTGAATTGGATATGAAGTTGGAATAAAGAGGTATGATACAAAAAGATACAGTAAGGAAACAGCTGTGATTACAAGCCAAGATGGTTAAAACAGAAGAAAAACAGTCATTTACATATCCATGAGTGAAAGTGTGTGTTAATTTTGTACAGAACTTTATCAAGGAAAAATAAGTCATAGTAAATACATTTCATATTGAAATTCATCTTATCTAGCTGAAGTGCTGTAATGTGAATGCAGCTCTATGTTCAAGTCCTCTTTGGCCACTGGCTGCCACATCTGCTTCATCGTAATCTTCCATTGGAGGATCAGGACAGCAGCGCTGCTTCATGTAGTTGGGCAGCACCGCTGTAGCAATGATGACCTTGCAGCAGCATCTTGGGCTGAAACGAAGTTTATTGCGTAAACACTGGAATCGATTTTTCCATATTCCAAACATCCGTTCAACCATGCCTCTCGTTCGGATATGAGCTCTGTTGCATCTTTGCTGCTCCACTGTTGTGGGATTTATGGGTGGAGTGAATAGAAAGTTGCTCTGACCATATCCACTGTCACCAAGTAGAAGTCCACTATGCTGTCCTCTCTGAAACTGAGCACACAATCAGGAGTTGAGAAAAATCCTTGAATCATGAGTTTTCCTTTCTACAATGTCTGCAAACTCTACATTTGGTGTGCATACACCCTGAACATTGATTGAAAACCAGTTCTTATGGTTCCTGTACCTCCTCAGCATCAGGAGTTGTTGGACACTTGATGGGAACATGACATCCATCTATACAGCCAATGACACCTGGGAAGTGTCCATATTCATAAAATTGCACTTTGTAGTTGTCTTGGTCAGCAGCATCAGGAACCTTTATGAAAACACTCAGATCACAAATGGCTCTGCAGACTTTGTGAACTATTCTACACAGTTGTTTCACGGTGAAAGGTTCCAGATGCCAAAAGCTCAATGTGAGCAGAACTTGGAGAGAACTGGGTAAAGGCCTTCCTCTCAGAGACAGACAGGAAAGTGTGTAGTTTAGTCTGGGACTAGGCTCAAGCCCTGTCTGTGAAACCTGGCCGTAGTGTGTTAATGTTCAACAATTGTTTATTGTTGGTGTGTGACTTGGCACTTAGATTGCCTTAAACAAACATTCTAACAATGTTTAATAGAATATTTTTATGCAACATTGGAGATTCGGCCATCTTAGAAACTAGGAAGCATTTAACACTAACCCCTACTCATTCATACATGCAAACAAACTAATTCAGTGGCACGTCAGCTCTTTTATAATCCTCATCCCACTGATTATCCAGCACAAAGATTGCACCTGAGAGCTATTAATGGTTAATTAGCTAGGTAGTGTGTGTGGGGGAGAGAGAGAGAGAGAACAAATACTTATCATTATTTTATATATTTATGGTGTGGACTCATCCAAAATTATCTTCATTTTTATATTTTGCACTATAACCTGTTTACCATAAAGTTAATTTAAAGTTGCATTTGAAAATTATTAGCAGGCTGTCAGCAATAATCAAGTAAATTAAATAACTTCACCTGGTGAACATTAAGACAGAGTTTAAAGAGGCACTGTTGAGTCTTTTTTATTTTAATAATATAAAAAGGCAGACAGGGCGACAGCAGAAGGATGATGGGGGAGAGGAGGAAGAAACTTAGCAACCCTACAAAATCATCTAGCATAATGCTTACAATACAATTATACAGAATGTTGTGTAAAAAAAAAGCGCTTAGAACTTGTTCCTATTTGCAGATGATAAATCTTGAATGAAATATGTTTGTTAAAGTCTAATAACCACAAGGTCCAATGAGAATTATTTTTTTTGCTACACAAAAGGTTGATGGTAATTTGGTTCAGTTTAGCAATACACATGCTTAAAGTACAAAAGAGGACAATGAGAAAATATGCATGGACGTTACAACTTGCGCTCACTCTGCAAAAGTCAATGTGCAAAAAGTTGCAGCACTGATGGGCCACCAATTACTGCCATGGTCTTTGGAATTATTGTTTTAACAATATAAATACAAAAGAGATCAAATGTAACTTTTCTCGAAGAAGGGTTGATTGCACTCTTGTCTGACAAACTGCATTTATGTGGAGAAAACTCTCAGATATTGCAGTTTGGTTGGATCATATTTTATTATCTCAAGACTGTAAGCTTGGAAAGAATTAGGGCCCTATGTGCAAATCAGTGTTGCCTTACCAGATATCAAGATACTTCAGCTGGCTTGAATCAACTTGCTTTTTAACAAAGGCCATTATTACAAATCAGCTTTAAAGAATCAGGGAACACCATTCTCACTTGGGTGTTTTCAGATATATAGCAGGGATTGACCTGTAGTCATACTGTGTGATATGAGGCTTAACATTCTGTATTATTGGGAAGGTGCTTTAGTCAATCTTTACTTTTGTTGGAGACTCTAGTACAGAACTGTTGGGTGGGTAAAGCAGCCAAACATTGTACTAAAGTATAAGTACTTCAAAAGATTACTCAAGTAGAAGTAAAAAGTATTTGGTGAAGAGACTACTCGAGTACTGAGTTAACTGCATCTGATCTGTATATGTATGTGTGATATTTCCAAATGAAAGAAAAATAAAACTTTATTTAAAAATAAACAAACAAAATAAATTATGCAACAAGAACCACAAATGTCCTAATCTCACCTTTTTCACAACATAAAGCTTTTGAAACAAACCTACTAACGTGTTTGAAATAGTGTAAACTATTTCCAGTGTAAGATGTCCTGTATATTCACTTGCCCTCCAAATGGCTGAGCAGATAGAAAATAACATTAGAACATGTGTACAAGAGGTCGCCCTGTACCATAAACTGTGTCCAGTAGAACAAATGTAAGAAACTTATTTTTACCATCTGGCTTATTTGCTAATTATATATGCTAACATTAAAACTGACATGTTCTCATGTTAGAAGTCGAGTTTTTATATGCTGAAGTCTATTTTGGCAGACACACTGCAGTATGTAGCTGTTCTTTTACACTGTGTGTAAGTGAAACATGCTTTGTATAAAGGCCAGGTGTGTTCATCCTCTTCTGTTGTAGCACTGAAGACCGATGCCTCTGCCATTTTTATGCTTTTATTCTCTACCATTATATAAACAAAATTTCCTTCCCGTTATGCAGCCAATTTGTGTTGTTGGTCATGTGGTTATTCTGGCTGATTGGTTAAACGGAGTCATTTGATTATTGTTGCAATGTCATGTGGTAAATTCACCGGCTGCTTTTCTCTGGCAAACATTTAAGAATATCTATCTAATGTGTAGAACGGTTGGAGAAGTAACAAGTTGAGTGTAGCCAAATGTACCGGAGTAAGAGTAGCATTTCTTCACAAACCTACTCAAATAAAAGTATGGTGCAGTAAAGCTACTCATTTCCAGAAAGTTACCTCAGTAAATGTGACTCATTACTACCCAAATCTGTTGAGGTGAGAATTTTGGTCCTCAACTACTGGGTAACTGAGGTTACAAGCAAACGGAGCCAAACTATCTGCTTCAGCCGAGATTAAGAGGATCTTCATGGTCAAGTGGAACCATCTCCAGTTCCCACACACATCCTAAGCAGATTAAACCGGGTCATTCTCAGCAGCACCCCAGACGCCTCCATGCAACAAGAACTGTAACCAGAAGCAGGGGACCATGGTTCAGATGGAGTGCAATAGAGAGGGTGCCAAGTTGTGGGTATACCCGCAATCTCTTAATGGATAAGGTCAATGCATGTTTGTGCATGAGTGCAGGCAGTGCCTCAAGTAGAACTAACAATGATGGGAGAACAAAGATATACAAATGAGCACTCCCTGGATAATGATCACTTCATTAACAAGCCTTGAGTGATCAATGATGGTGTGAGAAGACATCATCCAAACATACCAGTTTACCATAAAACTGTCCATGAGCGCCCCATATCTGCTCCTTTACCCAAGACAATAAAAAACAAAAGGGTTGACTAAAGCTTTTAGCCGAGACCTCATGAGACCTAAATCATGACTGAAATATTTACATGAAAGTTATTCCTTTTGCAGATCTAAGCCACATCATAATGTTTGTCATCAATCAATCCATTCAAACAAAATAGATAGTGGACCAATTTGTCCACTACACCCAGAGGCAATTTTACATAGCATCCTTCCAACATCCCGAGGCACCTTTTTTAAATACCCTATTCTTCTTCTTTGTATTTCCCCAAGCTTTTGGGCGCTTAAAACACCAAATTCAGTTCATAAGCTGAAAGCGCCTAGCTATTCCAAGAAGTAGATTATGCATCTGGGTCAATGACGACAAATCTTACGGCATCATAAGACTGAAAGTTCAGACCACCTGGTGCCATATTGAGCTTCCAGTCTTTTTTGGGCTGCTTTTGTAGTTGCCTTCTCCGTCATTTTAGCATACAGCTTGTTCCTCTGAAGTGCATGGGACTCGGGATGATCGGTCAAAGCCAGAGAAGTCAGTTCCCCCCAAATGATGTTTTGAATGTTTTTCATGCATTTGTTACATCATATACAACAATAAAATACATCTGGGTTTAAGACATCATCCATCAATTTAAGGTTTTTAAAACGGCTGTAATGGGACAATAGCAGAAAACTAACCTCTTAAAGCTCATAAAGCCCCTACGCTTGCGTGAAGCTGGAATGTTTGATGAAAGGCACAGAAGATCTACTCTGTGGACTTGGCACTCATTTAAGCTCATCCACCAAAGTGTCAAGAGAAGTGCCAATGTTGTTCTTTTGGATCTGTAGGTCCTGGTGTAACTTCAACTAAAATTGTTCTCCTTAAAACGCTACCCTCGTGACAAATTCAAAATGATTAGATGCATGACCCCCTAGTGAATATGGGGAATGCTTGGAGGGTTCATACCAATCGACATTCATCATGAGAATAAAATTGTTTGGCTCCGCGGGAAATGGCTGTCCATTAACACATTGAAAGTCTGTCCATTATATGCATCTGCCATTACAGAGTTGGAAATCCTTTGTCTCCACTTTTCACATTTTTTCCAAAAATCCAGGACTTTTAGGACCTGTCCACACGGAGACGCGTTTCGCTGTATACGTACAAAGTTTTTATCGTATTGGCGTTTCGTCCACACGGATCCGGCGTTTTAGGAGACTGTTTGTTTTTTTTTAAACCGGGTCCCAAAGTGGATAAATCGGAAAACGACACCCTTGTGGTTTCGTGTGTACAGCCAATCCGTATATTTTGTGAAACGATGATGTCATCACATCACGTATCGGGTGCGTCACACGTAACAGCAACAACAATAATGGCAGACTACATGATTGTGTTCGTGTTGCTACTAAAAAGCATACTAGCTTTATTACAGCAAAATCTATTGCTTCTATGCAACTGTGATGAGCAACAAGCGATATACAGCGCGCAAGGTTATGCGCATGCTCAAAGTCGTCTTCTCCGTGTATAGTGTATCTCTATGGCAGAATTACAGCGCCCCATACTGGTCTGGCATATATACTACACCGTTTTCAGTGGTTTTGTGTGTACGCAGATATTTCTTGAGACAACGCCGAACGAGGAAAAAAAATAGGGAACGCACTGGCTTCGTGTGGACGGAGCCTTAATCAATGTTTCCTTCCCGTAATTCAATACAAGACTGAATTACCTTCTTATAACAATAGGTTTGTTTTGGGACTTTTATTAACTGTGCCATTGAAACATTTACCTTTTCTCAACAGAAGAAGAAAAAAAAAAAAAAACCTGTGTCCCACTCAGTTCAACACAACCAACAAACATATTACATAAATAGAACAGTAACAGGTATACATTTAATCAGGCAATACCTCTAAACTAGTAAAGTAGGAAATGAAGGGTTGCCAATTGTGGAAGAATTTGGCTGTACATCCTCTCAACGTGTATTTAATTTTTTCAAGTTTAAAAAGAAAAACATGACATCCTTAAGCCACTCACAGATAGGAGGATATTTAGCAGACTTCCAATGCAACAATAACAGACACATTGCTAATAAGGACGTGAAAGCTATAATATCCTTTTGTATAGAATTAAGTGAGAGTGAGCAATCAGGAACCCCAAATATAGCAATCAGAGGACAAGGTTGAAGAGTTACACCAAGAACAGTTGACATAATAGCAAAATAACCTGTCCAGAAACCTTTCAACTTAGGCCATAGAAAAAACATGTGACTAAGTTGACAGGGGGGAACCATGGCATTCATCACATTTGTTTTCCACTGCCGGATACAATTCTGAAAGTCTAGACTTAGAAAAATGTGCCCTGTGTATGACCTTAATTTGAATAAGTCCCAGACGAGCACAAGAGGTGGAAGACCGTACCCTCTCTATAGCCTGTTCCCAGGACTCCTCCTGTATTTGAATTCCTAGTTTTCCCTCCCATGTACGCTTAAGCTTAACATTTGAGTGGTTACTAAGAGACAGGATAGTATCATAAAGTTTAGAAATGGTTCCTCTATGATAAGGGATAAATGATAGCATAGTTTCCCACTGCTGCTCTGGAGGTAAAGAGGGGAAATTAGGGAAACACTTGGCGACAAAACTTCAAATTTGAAAATGGCGAAACAGATGGGCAATTGGGAGACCATAACGTGATGACAAATTGGCAAAACTATCGAAGACACCATCCACATACAAGTGTTTTATGCCCTTGTCACACCACACTGACACTGAGAATGTCGAGTCCAGAAGTGATGGGGGAAACAAATGATTGTCGTTTAGTGGACCCGAAGAAGATGGCATAACAAATTCAAGTTGCCTTCTAAATTGAAACCAGATCCTAAGTGTGTTAAGAACCACCTGATTATCAGTATACAGAGAGGGTTTTATGGGTAAAGAGGAGCAGAGCAGAGCTGGTATAGAAGAGACCTTACAGGATGATAGCTCCACTTTACACCAAGAGGAGACAGAAGATTTTAGCCAATAGCAAAGTTTATGGATGTGAGCGGCCCAATGGTAAGCTAGAAAATTAGGTAATGCAAGTCCTCCACTAAATCTACATCTCTGCAGTACAGCTCTACGAACCCTAGGTGACTTCCCTGCCCAAATGAAGGAACCAATGATCTCATCCAGTGAGACAAAAAAATGTTTTTGCAAAAATAAGGTTATGGACTGAAATAAAAATGTTTGGTAAGATATTCATTTTAACAACATTTAATCTGACCTATTAATAAAAGGGGGAGATTATCCCATCTATGGTGAGTGTAGCTGCGTCACTAAGAATCTCAGGACTATTCTTCTAGACAATTTCAAGAATCTTGTTCAGGACACAGTGACACGCAAAAAAAAAAATCATACATTACATTATTACATACATTATTCTGCGGTTTGGTTTGTCACGTGGGAGGACTTCTCCGTGAGATTATAGTCATTTAAATAAACTGTATTAACATGAGTCTGGTTCATACATCTCAAATTTCATGCATATTAACATTCATTGAATACACAGAGCTTCCATTTGATACCAAACATCCTATGTCTCGTGTATTTATTCATACCTTTATCTCTAGCAAGGCTGTACCGGTTGATTACACTCCGTAAGCTTATGAGACATATATTGAACATAAAAGACATTATACATTCCATACACACACACACATAATTTATATTTGCCCTAATGGCCTATTTTGCTGAATTAATATAGTATGTGTCCCTTAAAGCGTTGCATGTTCCCTGTTCTGGGGACAAAAGCTGAAGCAGGAAGCGCACTCTGGGCGCGGTGAAGAAATCAGCAACTGCCAGGGGGTTGTGAGACTTGCCTGTTCCAGAGACTTGTGCTGCACAACACCGCTTTGACTTAGGAGGTGAGCTGCTTTTTCTCTTGTGCAAGGATGTTTTTGCAAATCAGCAACATGGAATTGGGGAAGGGTAGCCATTTCTTTCGTTATTTGCTGATGCCTTGAACTTTTTCTTCCTCTATCCGAGGCCTGCTGATGGCGCCTCTCAGTCGTTGAAAGCCATCAGGTTTTTCCACTTTTGATCAGGTCTCGTGTCCAGCTGTGTGACACCACTGAGAGAGATAACGGGAGCAGCAGGGCGCCGTTTTATTGAGGGCTGACAATCACGGCTCGGTTTGAAGTCAGGCCCTACATATCCCCCTTTTGCTCAGCGGGTACTGGAACAGAGGCAGAAGAAGAGAGAGAACAGGCACGAGCAAGGCATAAACAGCAACTTTACCATAAAACTTTTTAACCAATCCTGCACCATGATTTGGTTGAGGTGAAGTAATTTGTTGGGACTTTAAACGAGGGGAGTATGGTTTGGAGCGCTCCCTATGCTGCGTTCTACCTACAGTTGCGAGTCATTGACAGGACCACCTGCCATGGTTCGACGAGGTGGTGCTGGTGTGATTTCAATCAAGTTGGTTGAGTTTTCGGGTTCCGCTTCTGATTCGGGTTTGCCGCATCGGAAAATGCGTGGGACGCTGGACGTACACTTATCGAGTGACTCTTTCATAACATTCATTCGCCTAAAAAGGAGCAAAGTCAGTGTTAGGGTCACGATGTGTCCTAGGATGGTAGACACACAGAGTGCTATGTCGGCGGTAGACCAGGAACGAACAAATGGACGAACCAGCAGGGGGAGGCGTGCAATGGCTTCCAAGGGTGTGTTGACGGGAGTCAAATCAATGAGTTGCGTTCCTTCCTCCTTGATCTTTTCTTTCAATTCTGGATTGAGGACGAAGGAGTACTGTTTGAAAAGGGGCAAGATTTCGAGTTCGGTCTGATATTCGTCATCAGGAAGGTAATATAATGCCAATTCATCAATGTTTGGTTAGGCAGCGGACACACGTAGCCGTATCATGTTGATCGTAGGTGAGTGTGGCTGTGCGTGCCAGGGTGTTTACTAACCACTGATTTGACAATTTCGGCTTGGGTTGTTTTGACCTGAGACGGTGGCGTAGCATCTGCGGGGCAACTAGTGTGGGGACGGATAGGATCTAGGCCGCAGATTCAGTATTATCACGGATGAAGGGCTTACTGGGACATAGGTAATGGATGTCTTTAGTGTGCGTACACATTTTCAGGTTAGGGGCCAAGTACAACTGCTCGTTGCCATCGTGATATGCAACGACTTCGGTGGTGTGTATCTTAACGTGGGTGTTTCCCTGCCAAATGCCTACGTTAACGATGTCTTTGAGTCAGTACATGTTGTTAGTATCTATTATTGGTAAGCTGAGGAGAAAGGCTAAGTCACCTGACTCTGGGTCAACACGTAGGGGAATGGCGCTGCCCAGAGACAAGGCGAAGTGGGCTTGGATGGGATTATCGGGGCCGGTAATGGCAGACGCCAGGATATTTTGACCAGGCTAAGGGGTATGAAGTAGGACGGAATCCTTCCCATGGCTAAACTATCTTTCGAGGAGCTTACTACTCGCAGCATGTCGGCCGTAAGGGTCGTTAAGACTTGTATTTGAGCCAGGTCACATTGTACTACTGAAAACAATTTGTTTATGGACTGGATGGTTTGGTTTAGGAGAGTGCTATGGGTATTTAAGACAGTGATGGTGCCATTCAGAGATTTCCCAAAGGTTTGTAGCGCTTGGCTCTGCACTAGTCGCTGCTGTCGGATCTCAGGCAATTCGCCTGGATTTCGCCCACGTGTTTCCTTACGGTGGCCAGATTTACTGCGTTAGCGGTCTTCATGCCGATGTTGAACAGAGTCCCTAAAGCCGCAGCAGCCCCCAGTAGGGCAACCGAAAATCAGAAATTATAAATAAATAACTCAGCTAAGTATTGGCTATAGTGATTTTAATTGCTCATGACCTCTCATAAGAATTAAGTGTTTTTTTTTTTTTTTTTTTCCTTGAACATAGTGTTACCATGTATAGTGACGCATAGTAACACGATGCCACTTCAAACCTGTGGACAAAGAGGCGCATAATATCATAACAATCAGACAACATAAATTGACCTTTGAAACTTAAATAATTGCCACATGTGAGTGTGTGTTTGTGGAAGGAGAGGTACTGTACGTCTGAGTGCACTCCTGCATTTATTATATCGGTTGGCTTTGACACAAAACACATCTGCGCACGGGCGAGTCGAAAGATCCCCCCCCCCCCCCCCCCCCCCCCAAAAAAAAAAACACAGAGCAATTAGCACCATGTACAGTAATAGTCAGTACATTCTCCACATCACAACTGGGTATAGATGCAAGACTAGCAGAGACAGACTGAAGTGTGAATCCAAATAAACACTTATAGGTTTAGTGCTATTATTTAAAATACAAGAGCGCATACTGTATGTGCATGCACACGTTATCGCAGGACAAGGATAACTTACAGTATTTTTCACTACTTGTACAGTATTTGCCCTAGCTTCATTTGGTTTTATGCAATTTCATGTGTGTGAGTGAGAGAGAGAGATTATATTATGTTTTGTCCAAGCCTTTGGATTGCTACCACTACTACAAAAAATAATTATAATTATTTCAATTAATCACATGGGTCTCATGGAAACAAAATCAGCCAATGCTGTAAACAGATGACGACAACAAGCTATAAATGTTGAAAATCAGATTTTATTTGAAAATAGAAAAAATAAAAAAATTTAACAAATCGCCAAACAATCACCCATTATTGCAATAGCCAGCCCGTGGCAGTTCAGGGTCTCCTTTACGGAGGCTTCTCAGTCGTTCGTTAATTTTATTTCTGATGCGAAACCAGTGATCCGCTGTTAGATCCGGAAATCTCTGGATAATACACTCGTGCACCTTGTCTTTTAAATTTTTGGGCAATATGTCTCTGCCGTTCCAGTTCACCTGCTTCGCCCAGCTCTGGTAGGCCTCGAATGGACACGGCGCCATGAAGACACTGGCCGCGTAAACATCTGGGCGACGCTCTCCTCGCTGTAAACACTTTGTAACGCGTCTCCTCACGGTCAGCAGCCAGAGCCCCGAGTGGCACATCTGAAAGTTGTGTGCTCTTCTTGGAATTACTGCTGCGAGGGTAGGCTGGGGTGGCAGGTAAAAATGCTGGTGAGAGTTCGGCGTTGCCCTCAACCGAGTCTGCGGACCCAAAAAGCCGACGTCCACAATAGGGGCGAGGGGGATCAGAGGTGACTTGCTGGTTGCACATTGGTGTAATGGAGGTTCTGTTTTTATCTGGCTTCTATCTGATCCAGTCTCTGATTCAAAGCCTTTGGTGTAATCTTACTGTTTAGTTATGAATCGCGCACCACTTTCAGCAAGGTATGAAGCTTTGTTTGTTTACTTGCGTTACGTGACGGTTGTTCTCGTTGGTTCGCCTTGAGCGAAGGGAATCTTGGTGCGGTGAATTGAAGTGACGTCTTTCGGGAAACCCTCAGCGGCGTGTTGGTTGCCCGGTTACTGATGATGAAGCTCAGAGATTTCTGCGGTTTCTTCTTGGCACGAATGCGGTGTTCAAGCGGCGTCTGAGTTCTAGCCGAAGTTTTCCGTGTTAAGGAGAGTGGAGTCTTCGGTCACGGCGCAGATCAGAAGTCAGAGTTCAAGTGTCGGTTGAGAGCGGATGAAAGAGGTACTTGACCTGTTCGGACCTTGCGTATTTAATCTCACGGCGAGGGTTTGCCCCGAATCCATGTGTTCCAATCAGAGCTGGTGGTGAGCGTACGTTCCTCCCTTTTGTGCGTACATTATTCTGTGGTTTGGTTTGTCACGTGGGAGGACTTCTCCATGAGATTATAGTCGTTTAGATAAACTGTATTAACATGAAATCAGCAACTGTCAGGGTTGTGAAACTTCCCTGTTCCAGGCACTTGTGCTGTTCAACACTGCTTTGATTGAGGAGGTGAGCTGCTTTTTCTCTTGTGCAAGGACGTTGTTTTTGCAAATTCCTCTATCAGAGGCCTGCTGATTGCGCCTCTCAGAAGGGTCATTGAAAGTCATCTGGTTTTTCCCCTTTTGATCAGGTCTCGTGTGCAGCTGTGTGACACCACTGAGAGAGATAACGGGGAGCAGTAGAGCGCCGTTTTATTGAGCGCTGACAATCACGGTTCCGTTTGAGGTGCCTACAAAAGACACCATCTAAACATACCAGTTCACCATAATACTCTACGTCCATGAGTCTCCGAGATCTGCTCCTTTACCTAAGGTTAATCTATTTACAAAATACTTGGTTAAATAAATAGGTTTTTAGACTAGACTTAAATGCTGACACTGTATCTGAATCCCAAACATTAATTGGAAAGCTATTCAATAACTTCAGGCCTTTGTTAGAGAAAATCTCCGCCCCCTGCTGTAGTTTTCATAATACGAGGTTCTAACAAGCAGCCTGCATCCTTTGATCGAAGTAGTCGGATGATAAGACACTAGAGGTTTATTTGGATACTGCGTCGCGAGACCATTTAATGCTTTATACCTCAAAAGTATATTAAAATCGACGCGAAATTTCACAGGGAGCCAATGCAGTGTAGATAAGATAGGGGTGATGTGCTCGTATCTTCTGGTTTTAGTGAGGACTCTCGCTGCTGCATTCTGTACTAACTGAAGCTTGTTTATACACCTAGTTGAACAACCAGACAGTAAGGCGTTACAATAGTCCAACCTAGAGGTGATAAAAGCGTAAACTGTGTGTTTATTGGACTATTTTTTTGCCTATCTAAGATTGGACTTTGTTGTGTTTTTATGACTTTCCTGTCTGTTTCTGTCCAGGGCTTTCTGGGTTCTACTATAAAAATAGAAGAGTGAGAAATGTAGTTATTAAATACATGAAGGAATAAATAAGCTAAACTTAATCAGTCAGTAGTCCAGATTTTTCAAAGCTGAAAGCATGAGAGACCATGGTCACTTCTAAAAACAAATGTCAAGATCTTCTGCATGTTTTGCAGTGAATGGAACAACATACCTTTTCGATGTAATGGCAGTTTCTCGATTACTCGTATTGTATTTCCAGAGTTTAGAGTCCTTCTTTCACAAAGATTATTTTTAGTCATGATTTTCTGAAACCACAGAGAGCAACAATTATTTAAGTGACAATAAATCAAAGCAATCTTGCTATTATTGATATATAAATTTAAATTTAAATTTTCTTATTTCAAAAAATAAAAACCTACCCTCTTTTCTGTTTTTTAGAATGAACATCCTCTGACTCTGAGCTGGAGATCTCTTCAACTGCAACAAAATGATTAAATACTTTATCACACTATGCAAAACTGAAAGTTAACCAAGTACAATAAAAAAAAACTATATACAGAAATAATTTACTGAAAATTTATATTAGGTGTTATATCCTCTAGCGATTCCATTTTGCAAGGCGAAAAGTATTCTGCTCATTTTTGCGATTTGCAGAGTTTCTTCGGGGAGTCTATAAAACTCACTATGGACATCGATGTCATGTCCCGTGAACATGGCAAGCTGGGCAAGTTCTGGTTGAGTAACAGATACTGTGGCTACATGCTTTCTCAACTTTGTGGATGTGATGTTTTCTGGATTTATCGCATATTTCTTTAAGCTGTCACATCCACGCAAGCTTACTTCTGAGCCATAATAAGGGCGGGCAAATGTATATGGATTACCAGAGGAAATCCCAATGTCGTCTCTGGTTTTAATGAGAAGTTAAACTGATTCCTTTACATTTGTTGCCAATAGTATTCCCTCTTTCCGACCCCTCTTTCCTCATACCTCTACTCAAATAAGATTCTCTCAAAGCTTCTCCTCAAAGGCTGATAGGCTCTTTAAAATGTCATCGTGCATGTTGGTTTGGTTTCTATGTAGATGGGTTGTAATCTCCATCCTAGAAACCTCAACTTCATGATGCCGATTGAACAAAATGAGTTGAGCCAGAGTGACTTGGGAGAGCTCAGTCCACATCTTTTGTGAAGTATAGTCAATAAGTGCTTTTTTTGTGGACCTCCCTTAAGGCACTTTTAATTGTGTACAGTGGAACCTTGGATTATCAGCATAATTCGTTCCGGAAGTGGGCTTGTATTCCAACACTCATAAACCAACTCAAACCTTCCCATAAGAAATAATAAACTCAAATAATTCGTTCCACAGCCCAAAAAAATTAATACAGAAAAATAATTAATACAATAAAAATAAAACAAATTAACCTGCACTTTACCTTTTTTAAAAAAAAAAAGTTTAAATAAATCCCAACAGATAAGTGTTTGTGCATGCAGGCGCCATGTGTGGGGAATTAGCCCCTTCCCTCACCTCGTCTTACACAGTAAAAGTCCTCCTCCATCCCCCCACCTCGCTTTTTAAGTTTCACAACAAACACACAGACAATGGAAACACTGTTTTAACGGGGGGGAAAAAAGAAATCTCTCTAATGACACTCTGTAAAGTAAAAAAAAAAAAAAAAATGAACCAGTACCTTGCCTTTGAAAAGAATCGCGACAGAGAGCAAAGTTTCTGTGTGTGTGTGTGAAGCCGGGGAGGGGGGAGGGGGGGTGTAAAGGCGAGTGTGTGTGTGGTGTTGTCTAAAAACTCGGCACTCATAAACCAAGACATGCTCGTTTTTCAAGTCAAAATTGATTAAATCTTTGCTAGTCTTGCGGAACACTCGTCAACCGAGTTACTCGCAATCCGAGGTTCCACTGTATTTAGATTTGTAAATTAGTACTTAAATGTACTGAAATAGTAAATACATGAGCAACATACTTTTTAATTAAAGACTGAAAAGGTAAGATGATGAATGGTCTTAGGTTATTTTGTAGGTTCATGAATCTCAAATGCAGAAATCTCCCAAAGTAGTTGTATTTACTTGGCAAAAATGTCAATGACGCTTTTGTTTGGAACCCAGAATATATAAATAAAACCTTTATTTTATCCCTTCTTTCAGAAGGTATGAAAGAAGGGATAACGCCTGGTATCATTGCACAAGGCGGTAAAATTCTATGCTTTAGAGATTGAGTTTTGTCAGTCCTACATCGATAACCTTCGTTCTTACCCATGAAGCTTAGCAGCCTCCCTAAAGCCATGGGGTTTTCGGAAAAAAAGACGTTATTTTCCACATTTCTGGAACAACTTGGATCACCAAAATTACGTTGGTCCTTATCTTGAGCCTAAGTTTTACGGTGTGGATAACATGATGCCTAAAGGCAGAAGAGTTTTTAAAATGGTATGTAACGGTATCTGACAAAGTCTTTGCTTTTAAGAAGGAGATGGCAGAATACTGTGTAAACGACATTGTACTTTGAAGAATTCCATTTCTGAAAGCTTAACACCCCTTTCTCAAAATGTCAAAGGTCAACCTTTTTTTAAATGCATAACTATCGCTTCTGTCTGTATGAAAATCTTTAGGACCGTGTTTCTTTCTAAAAACACCTCTAGTGTAGGGAAGTACAAGCCCCAGAATGGGCCATCAAGCTATTACATCCTGGGGCCCCTCTTTGCAGACTGCATGACGCCAGCTCCTAAGCTTATTGCTCTTCTGGGACAATGCAGCCTCCCTGACATCAGGAAGCGGGAAACTTAACCAAGCCCGGGAAAGGGGGCCATGAGGTGCCTGGAGCCATAACAGTCCAGGTGACCTCGAACTCAAACCATGTAAATTGGCAATCTGATAAACAAAGGAGACAGTTTTATGCTTCTGAGTGGGGAAAAACACCCTCCAGAAACAGGCCTTTCCATGAACAAAAGGGACACATGGCAGAGACACTTTTGCAGATCATCTGTAAAGCATTCCAAATGGGGCAAAATTATATCTGTGTATAGTTACTCAGCATGTTTAATGTCTATATGTACCTCTGCTTATTCCATGTACCTTAGAATGTGTAACCAGCATTTATAAACTCCCTTTAACTAGATAAATAGTGTGAGATATGGGATGTGTGGTGTCTACCGAAAGCTTATCTTATTCAAAGAATGCTTATGTACACGTGATGCTAGTAACATGAACAGAGTGTGTAAACTTAATTCATAAAGGTATTAATTTCCAACAGGATAAGTACCATGTTATGGCCAAAAAAAACGGCCTAATGTATGCATAAAAGGAGAAAAAACGTGAGGTGGGGCTAAATCCCGCAACCACATCTGATTGGATCAATCACCTGTTACAACCCGCAACATGTTGGTCGCTGTGTGTCTCTTATGTGTCTGTGTTGCTGTGCTTTGTCGCGTGTGTGTCGATCCGGATCCACTCCAGGTTTTCCGACTGCCACTACACCCGCAACTGCCACACGTGCGCTTCTGCCCTGAGTGACGTCATCAACAAGCTGACCATTCATAAACCGGAGAAAGACGGGGGGGGGGGGGGGGGGGGGAACGGGGAGGCATGTAGGCGAAGTGTTGGTTATTTTGGAGAGTTTAGTTGTGATTGTGAATGTTAAAGTCAAAAGGGAAGCCAAAAGTCAAAAGCCAGAATATACAATCCAATCTTTGAGTTTTGCTTTGTCCTTTTGGTTTGGTTGCTGGCTCTTTGTAAATACTGTTTGTTTGTCAATTCACTGTATGTTTGTGCACTCACCGGTAGTAGGGGTGTGGCTGCCCATTATTTTGGGGAAAGGGTTTTTGTTCACCGTTTTTGGTTTAGGGAGATGGGTAAGGCATCTGTATTTTTGTGTTTTGTTTGCTACGTAAGGTTGCTGCTAAAATACAGTTACCTTTCTTGTTTATTATTTTGGCCTGTGTCCACCCTGAAGCTAAGCCTGGTGTTGTGTTTGTCTTTATTTGCATGTGCTGCTTGTAAAGCAATACAAACCTCACTTGGTTGTGAATTAACGTATCTGTCTAGTTTTTTTTTTTTACATTACACCACTTTGTTCCACGTTCACCAATCATTTACTGTACGGCCCAACCCTAGACTGGAACGTAACACACGCGTGGGATGAACAGACAACAAAGGGTTAAAACGCCAAGGTCCGAGCACACATTCAGTCGTTGGATGACGTTGAAAGAAGTAACTATCATCTTCACGTCTGAAGCAAGCTCTCTCTCTCGTCCCCTGTTGATTCTCGCCCTGCGTCTGACCGGCAAGCAAACTGCTCATCTGATCTCTACAGCTTCACGAAACTTCGTGCCAGAACTCCGAAATCCGCCACGAAGGCTCCGCTAGAAGAAGTGTCAGAGCTCCGCCGTCATTGACCAAGCAACCAGCGCATCAGCGAAGGGCTTCCCCGAGAGACGTCATCACAGCGCCAGAGCACCAACCTATCAGCAACGCTGTGATTCCCCATCACCGAACGCGAATCTCAGAGGAAGACCGCAGCGCAATACAAGTAAACAAACAAAAGCTTCATACCTTGCTGAAATTGCTCACGTCATAAATCGTAAGATTAAACCCAAGGCTCTGCTCTTGTGACTTTCTCAGGTCTAGTTAACAGTACTAGATAATTACGTCAACCTTCATCCTCTGAACTCTAATATCCTAGGTCTCCTTCAACGCAAACATTCATATGTGACAGAAGGACAGAAGAAAATTAAAAGGAAATTAGGCAGTGTTTATTTACATAATTGTGAAGTCAGTGCTCAAGAGGCAGTTTATAGGTTAACAAATAGGCATTTAAAAATGTGACATGTTCAATTTATTCCCACAGGTGAAGATGCTGTACGCACATGTTTGCCTCTGAACCTTATTCAAAACAAAATGAAGTCTCATACTACTCGAGATGTGGATGACAGGTTTTGTGGATTGCTATAAGAACAGGCCAAGTCAAGGAGTTTTTGGTGATATATGTTTGGCTATATTTGCCTCTGAATATCTCATGGAGTATAAAGGTCAGTCTTACAGATTCAAAATTAGATTAAACAACAATTTCGGCTTTATTGTGAAAAGAACACGTGCACAGCCAGCTGTTGTTCGTTGGCACGTGAAATTAGCTCGGCCTTTAGGGGCGGCAGCCGTCAGGTGTATCCCGGGAGCTAGAGCATCGGACATAGCAGGTAATCTTAGAGAACCTATGCTGTCCTAGAGCCCTAAGATAGTGGTACATGCTGAAGCTAACGATATACGCCTTTGTCAGTCAGAGGTTAGCAAGCATAACTTTACTTCATTGGACATCGCCTTCGCTAGTTTAAACATCTCTGTAGTTTGCTCTGGCCCCATCCCAATGAGACGTGGCGACATAGCTTACAGCAGGTTATGGTCACTGAACCGCTGGATGTCCAGGTGGTGCTCGGAAAATAATGTGGGCTTAATAGACAACTGGCACATAGTCTCAGAAGAGGCCTAGTTAATCGGTGACAATCCAGAGCCCAGGCCAGGGAGCAGACAGAGAGGCTAAACCAACCGTCTGCTAGCTGCATAGAATCGTCACTCAGAGCAGACACACTCAATATGGTGAACCCTGAGCTAAACACAAATTTAGAAAGACTCAGTCTGTTTGTCATTTAAGTAACAGATATCACAGACTCGGAACACACTGAATGCGCAACCGGCACCTCTGATCTGAAGCTAGGACTGTTAAATATTAGATCTCTCGCATCTAAAGCAGTTATTGTTAATGAAACTATCACAGATCAGGAGTTTGATATATTATGTTTAACAGAAACCTGGATTAAACAGGACGAGTATGTAGCTCTAAATGAAGCTAGTCCTCCTGGATACAGCCACATACACCAGCCTCGGCTAACTGGTAGAGGAGGAGGAGTCGCAGTTATTTATAATGATCTGTCTATCCCACAAAAACATGGACACAAATTTAATGCATTTGAAGTTCTCTATAGTGTCATGCACACTCGTAACACGACCGGCACTAGGACCCGGAAGTAATACGGTCGGGTTTCAGGAAGCATAAAAGGAAACAAGATGGCGCTTCACATTGCTCAGTCATTGAGTTTTGCCCATGCTATCGCCGACGCCTCGCTCGTCTAAACGCGAGTACTCACTTTCTTGGGTTATCGCTTCCGTTTGGGTGTGTGTATTTAGAACGCGGGTTTATTTGTGTAAACTCTTGCTCTCGCTTCGGGAGTAATAATAACAACCATAATAGTAACCAGCGTGGTTATCCTGCCTGCTCGCGTTACTTCCGCGTTTGGGTTTACCATCCACGCTACAGGGCTAACTGCTAGTCTTCTGATTCATCTCCGGTTAGTTCGTGACATATAGTAACGTACAAAGTATAGCTACAAATATTAAGTCAGCTCAGTCGATCACACTAATTATTACTTACAGACCCCCAGGGCCGTACTCGGAATTTCTGTGAATTTGCAGATTTCCTTGCAAACAGTCATTTCTGTAGACAAAGCGTTAATTGCTGGAGACTTTAATATTCATTTTGAGAATCCAGAAGACCCTCTGAGAACAGCATTCTTGTCCATACTGGACTCAGTAGGAGTAAATCAGTGTGTAGTAGGACCCACTCATAAAGCAGGTCACACTTTAGATTTAATATTATCCTTCGGATTAAGTATAGGAAATATAACCACAATTCCACAGTCTGAAGTTATCTCAGATCACTACCTTGTCTCGATTAAAGCGTGTCATAGTAATAATGTATGCAGCACAGCACTGCGCTTCCAACTTATACGTACATTTACATCAAATACCGCACAGAGCTTTATCAATAATCTCCCAGAGTTATCAACTTTGATTGGATCGCCATCTGACTTCACAGAACTCGAACAGGCGAATGAATATCTAGAGTCAGCACTTCGTTATAGCTTAGATAATGTAGCTCCAGTTAAAAGGAAAATGATTAGAGATAAGAAACTCGCTCCTTGGTATAATGACCACACACGTGCTTTAAAACAAACCGCTCGAAAACTTGAACGTAAATGGCGCCAAACTAAATTGTTAGTATTCAAAATAGCATGGAAGAAGAGCATCCTGAACTATATATACACACGTGGACAATTGTTGGTACCCTTCGGTCAATGAAAGAAAAACTCACAATGGTCACATAAATAAATTAATCTGACAAAAGTAATAATTAATAAAAATTCTATGAATGTTAACCAATGAAAGTCAGACATTGCTTTTCAACCATGCTTCAACAGAATTATTAAAAAAAAATAAACTCATGGAACAGGCCTGGACAAAAATGATGGTACCCCTAGAAAATACTGAAAATAATGTGACCAAAGGGACATGTTAATTCAAGGTGTGTCCACTAATTAGCATCACAGGTGTCTACAATCTTGTAATCAGTCAGTGGGCCTATATATAGGGCTCCAGGTAGTCACTGTGTTGTTTGGTGACATGGTATGTACCACACTCAACATGGACCAGAGGAAGCGAAGGAAAGAGTTGTCTCAGGAGATTCGAAAGAAAATTATAGACAAGCATGTTAAAGGTAAAGGCTATAAGACCATTTCCAAGCAGCTAGATGTTCCTGTGACTACAGTTGCACATATTATTCAGAAATTTAAGATCCATGGGACTGTAGCCGACCTCCCTGGACGTGGCCGCAGGAGGAAAATTGATGACAAATCAAAGAGACGGATAATCCGAATGGTAACAAAAGAGCCCAGAAAGACTTCTAAAGAGATCCAAGGTGAACTTCATGCTCAAGGAACATCAGTGTCGGATCGCACCATCCGTCGTTGTTTGAGCCAAAGTGGACTACATGGGAGACGACCAAGGAGGACACCATTGTTGAAAACAAATCATCAAAAAGCCAGACTGGAATATGCCAAACTACATGTTGACAAGCCACAAAGCTTCTGGGAGAATGTCCTATGGACAGATGAGACAAAAATGGAACTTTTTGCCAAGGCACATCAGCTCTACGTTCACAGACGGAAAAATGAAGCATATCAAGAAAAGAACACTGTCCCTACTGTGAAACATGGAGGAGGCTCTGTTATGTTCTGGGGCTGCTTTGCTGCATCTGGCACAGGGTGTCTTGAATCTGTGCAGGGTACAATGAAATCTCAAGACTATCAAGGGATTCTAGAGAGAAATGTGCTGGCCAGTGTCAGAAAACTGGGTCTCAGTCGCAGGTCATGGGTCTTGCAACAGGACAGTGACCCAAAACACACAGCTAAAAACACCCAAGGATGGCTAAGAGGAAAACATTGGACTATTCTAAAGTGGCCTTCTATGAGCCGTGACCTCAATCCTATTGAGCATCTTTGGAAGGAGCTGAAACATGCCGTCTGGAAAAGGCACCCTTCAAACCGGAAACAACTGGAGCAGCTTGCTCATGAGGAGTGGGCCAAAATACCTGCAGAGAGGTGCAGAAGTCTCATTGACAGTTACAGGAATTGTTTGATTGCCTCAAAAGGTTGTGCAACAAACTATTAAGTTAGGGGTACCATCATTTTTGTCCAGGCCTGTTCCATGAGTTCATTTTTTTTTTATAATTCCGTTGAAGCATGGTTGAAAAATGTCTGACTTTCATTGGTTAACATTCATAGAATTCTTATTTATTACTTTTTTCAGATTAAAGTTATTTCTGTGACCCATTGTGAGTTTTTCTTTCATTGACCGAAGGGTACCAACAATTTTGTCCACGTGTGTATACTTCTCACTTTGTATATCTTCCCAAAGCATACATGTTCGGAACAACGGTGTTTAAATTTAATTATGGTGACTTTGTTTCTGGAAATGTAGACGTGGCCGATGGAGAATTTATCAGATCTGGTGCATGTGTGTCAGTCAATGGTTTGGAAACTATGTTTGTGAAATATGACACATGCTTTTTTACTTTTAATGGAATCACCCGTGCCGTTATTAATCACAATGATGGGTTTGCTGTGGTTGATTCTCATGCATGTAACAGTGCTGGGGTGACTGATGGTGATGGCTTCAGTGTGGTCGTGTGTCAAACATTAGGTTGTGTATTAAGGCACATTACAAATTTGGCTGCTGGTATTGATAGAAGTTTGAAGATGTTTGAAATGAGGTTTGTGCTGTGCCTAAAAACAGCGAAACGTCTGGCAGTGTCGCAGAAATGATGTGTGATGGCACCATTAAGAAGAAGAGCGGTACGGGTAAGAGGAGGAGATATCAGTGTAAAAATGTGAGTGTGGAAGAAGAGCAAGAAAGTGTAGTTATTAAGAAAGACAAACAATTTGTAGAGAGGAACACTGACATACCTGAAACAACTGCCAAAACTGATGTAGATTCAGATGTACTTTGTTTAAGTGATGAATAATAATGTTTTTTTTTTTCAGTTCATTGTGTAATGAAGTCAAACAAGAATTGTGTACAAAACTTTGTATGGAGTTTAATGGTGAAAATTTATCTTTTCCACCAAGTAGCAAAGCAATGAGCCATCCTTGTAAGACAGTTAGTATTGTAGGTGATGGAAATTGTTTCTTTAGAGCAATAGCACAAGTAATATGAGGTACACAGAAACCTCATCGGGCTGTGAGACTTTCCATTGTAAAACACATGCAAATGCACAGTGAGGATTATAGAAATCTCTTAAGACGTCAGTACACATCCATGGAAGATTATTTGTTTAGATCCAGAATGAGGTTTGTGGGGTCATGGGGCCCCAGAGGTGGAGATTCAGGCGATGAGTGAGTAATTATTTAGGGGTGGATATTTATACATATCATAAGTGGTTGAAGTACAGCTGTATGCATGAATGGACATGCAGTGATGGTGTACACATCTACAGCACTCTAGTGAGAATCATTATGAAGTTGTGGTTTGTGTGAAATAACCTAGTAGTGAGACGTGTTGTAAGCTGTGTCAGATGGAACAATGTGATGATGAGAAACGTACGTGTACAAGACAGCAGGTGAAGGTACAAACTCAAAATCATGTAAATAATGAGATGCAAGTTTCTGTTGGCGATACACAAAGGCTGTAACTAGTGAAAGGAAAACAGACTGGAAAAGGTATTATTTCTTGAAAAAAGTAAAAGCCAAAATTGCCGTGCGCACAAAGCAAGTCATTGTGATATCTTCTCATATTCACAAAACTGTGTATTGCAATGATATTTCTGAACAAAAGATTTTATATAGAGAGTCATTTAAAAAAGCCAGTAAGTTGAAATATAGACAAGACCAGCATCATCAGTGTAAACTGAGAGTACAGGCAGATGAAATATCAAAAGAATGAGTACAACAGAAAGAAGTACCATGACAATGAGCAATATAAGAATAGACTGCAGAAATACAGTGAGCTAAAATACCATGACATGGCAACAACTCAACCAAAATCAACAGGTGTGTGATTTTGTAAAAAACATTTTAGATAAAAGTTAGTTCTGGGCAAGAATGTGTTTGTTTGCCACAGATCGTTTTTTAAAAATAAAAAAAGTTTTATTGCTGAATCTGTTATAATTTTGCATTTTACAGCATGTTATTGGTTGCTAGATGTATTACAGATGGCTTTTTGCACAAGTGTAGTGATGATGGTGTTATTCCCTGTAAACAGGCAGATTCATGCAAAGGGCAGCTTTGGATTTGCTTCACTTGTTATTCTAAAGTGAAAAGGTGAAGTGTCAGCTGAAAGTGCAGTGAATAACCTGGAATTGCCTCCCATACCGACAGAGCCGAGTTGTCTCAATAGTTTAGAGCAGCATTTAATATCATTATTCCATTTATGAAAATGTTAGCAGGCACACAAGTCACAGGACCATGACATCCATTTCACCCACCTTTTGGTAACGCTAACGTTAAAGATATAAACAATGTTTTAACTAGAACCGAAACTGAGGGATCTTTTAATATGTGTGAAGTTAAAGAGGAAATTGACATATAGAGGTCATTATAACTACCAGTATGTGGACACAACAAATATTAAACAGGCCCTTTGGTACTTAAAGAAGTGTAACAAATATTATACTGATGTAGTGTTTAATGTTGATTGGTATAATACGTTTATTAGACAAGATGGTGAAGAGGATGTGGATGACATTTTGGAGAGTGATGTGGAAAATGTGGATGAGGAGCTACATGATGGGGAACAGCACTGTGTGTTTATGGACACGTCTCCCAACTGTAGACATCGGACAAGAAGTACTTCATCGGTACTTTGATGGAATTTTGAATCTCGACCCTGCAGAGGGAAATAATCCAGTGAAAATACTTGCTGATGAGACGAATGGAGCGAAATGTTTTCCTCTTTCGTTTCCTGATGATTCTGCAACTTATATGGACAAATAGATTAACACACACAGATCAACATTGTCACGATATTTTAATAATCGGATTTTGCATGCAGATGGCAGATTTGCACAAAATACTGAATACATTTTTTATGCCCAGTACCCATCAGAAATTGAACAGATTCTGTCTAATGTGTCTGTTGCATTAAGAAAAGGGCAAGAATGTAGCGAATCTCTACCTAGTGAAGTATTTAAAGACACACAGTCCTTGAGGCAAGTTCTCAATGTTGATGAAGGCTATAGATCTGAAGCTGATCCGCGGCTCTCCTGCATTTTGGCAAGATGTGCAGAAAGATTTGTTTGCTATGGTCAGACAGCTCGTCATTCCCACTTGGGTTTGTTCATTTTCATCTGCTGATATGAGATGGACAAATTTAATCACAAGTATTTTAAAACATGAAGGTAGAGATGAGACTTTAGAACAGTTAGAATGGCTGAATAATGTGAGCTTTTACTCCGTAATCCTGTTACTGCAGCTCGCGTGTTTGATTTTAGGTGGCATTGTGTTTTGAAAGAGGTGCTGATGTCTCCTGTTCAGCCAATAGGGGAAATTGTGGACTATTTTTATAGGGTGGAATTCCAACAGTGTGAGTCTCCCCGTGTACATTGTTTATTCTGGATTAAAAATGATCCACAAATAGAGATTCTGATGAACATGTTGTTCAGTTTATAGATAAATGTGTTACATGTGAGATGCCCAGTGAAGATGCAGAACTGTACAGTATTGTTACATCTGTGCAGCGTCACAGCAAACATCATTCAAGAACGTGTAGAAATTAAAACACTGTGGTTTTAATTTCCCCAGGCCTCCTTCAATGCAAACAGTCATATGGTCACAGAAGGGCAGAAGAAAATGAAAAGATGAAGAATAAAGACGATTCCCTAACTGGCGGGAATGTAAATGTGAACGTAGAAGTAGAATATGCGCGTGGCAGATATAATGTCGGCAGATTTTTGCTTTTGCTAGATTTTCTGTCAAAGAGTCCGGAAAAGTTTTTTTAGTTTATTACAATTGTTTTGTCCTCATCAGTTAGATAGTCAGTTGAAACCAGAGGGGTTTAATAATTTTGAACAATTTTATAGGGAAGGCAACATTTGTTGTAGTGATTGCTCTATTGACCTGGTTAAAAATGTAGTAGATAGAAACAGAGCACTTTCTGAAAAGGATGCTGATGTCACAGCACAAACGTTTGTTGATATTGAGGGCATATTAGAAGATACATGTTGTGCACTTTGCCCTGAACAGCAGTTAGAGCACATGGAGTGTCAACAGATGAGACGTGAAACTGGTCAGAAAAGTGAAGACTGACGGTTGTATAGCAGATTTAGCAAGTGCTAATGCGGCGGTGTCTTGTATTGAGAAAAGCGACAATAGATTTGAGTCGTATAGATGGGTTGAGGCTAATTCTGTCTTTAAACAAAACCCAGATGTCTGTTTTCTCTAAAATCAGACAAGGGTGTAGAAGTAAAATTAGAGGTGAAGGTCCTAAAGCTTTACATTTTTATTACTGGTGGAGCAGGAACTGGCAAAAGTCATTTAATTAAGGCAACAAAATATGAAGTGAGAAGATTGTAACAAATTGCTTTACATTTGTGTTTTAACTGCAACAATTCACAATACATTTTGTATTGGCACAGATGTCAAGTTGCCACACACCTTTGGGCGAAGAGAAATTAAACTCTTTGCAGGGAAAATTCCATGGCCTTCAGATTTTAATTCTAGATGAGATCTCAGTGGTGGATCATCAACTGTCGGCAAACATTCATGGAAGATCACGCCAAATCACACAAACTGGAGACTTTTCTCCTTCTGGTAATGTCAGTGTGATAGCGGGTGGAGATTTTTTCCAGTTGCCTCCTGTGAAGGGGAAACCGCTGTATATGGAAATACCAGGACTTGGACTATGGACCAGTTGTTTTAGTGTCGTGGAGTTAACACAGGTAGTGAGGCGAAATGATATCAAATTTGCTGACTTACTAAATCAATTAAGGAAATGTTTTTCCTTAAATCTTCTTTCCTTCATTGAGGAAAGAAGATTTGGAGATTTTAGCAAAATGTGACAGGTGAAGGAAATAATGCTTCTTTACACATTTTTGCTACTAATGATGAGGTCCATGAGCACAACCTGAAGTAGTTATTTAATATCTGCACAGAGGTTGAAACTATTGAGGCAGAAGATTTTGCCCGTAGTAAAACAACCGGAATAATTGAGTTAATTACTGGTCATCATGTAAAAGTTTACAACACATGTTTGCCTGAAAAGTTGCTTTTGGGCATCAATGCATGTGTGATGTTGATTAAAAACATAGATGTAAACTATGGCCTAGTTAATGGTGTTTGTGACAGTGACGCATGTTGCGCCTGCCAGTAAAGAGAAGTTACCTGAAACTGTGCACGTCCTTTTTGATGGTGGTCATGTGGGGGTTAAGAGGCGTAAACAATGTTCGGCTGAGCAAGCACAGTTGTTTAACTCCACTCCTATTCATGTAGAAGAGGAAAATGTGTGCAGGAACGGTGGTCTCCCACGACGGGTGGAACTGTCGATTGTGCTGTCGTTAGTTTAAAGAGTTTTTGCTGCTGGCCAGGCTTATGTTGCACGAGTGAGTCGAGTGAGAAATTTGAGAAAACATGGCTGCCTGAATTGTATTCATGTGAAGATGTGCACTTGGAAAACTACACATTTTGTGGCTCTCTCTCGGTGTGCAGCGTACACAAGCCATTGTCCCCTTTTTAAGGAGTTGAAAGCCCAACAGCATGGTGGAGTTGGGTTATATACAGCATGTGGTGTAGCGACGCTACTGTGAGAATCCCAAATCTTAATCTGGAATGCGTGTTGACACACTTCACTCAACAGAACATACAGTATTGCTTGGTGTCACTTACAGGCCACAATAATGTGCAATGTGTGTTTTTTTTAAACAAAGCTTAGACCAGCTGATTCATTACGTAACAACAATTTGCAACAAAGTTGTGCTTGTAGGGGACTTTGAGGCTTCATTATTAAAGTCACAATCTCTCCGCTCCTTCATGGCACAGAGGGGATATAGTCAACAACGGAAAAAGAGCCAACAACGGAAAAAGGAACCTTAATTGACCATGTGTATGCTAAGAATGTAGAAAAAATTTCAATACACAAATATGGTGCCAATTTACTTTAGCGCACACAAATGTTTTGAAGAAATTCATATTTAAATTTGTTGGAAAACTTGTTGAATAATGATGACTGATGGGTTAAATGTCCTGTACTTTGGATTACTTGATTAATCGGTAATCACTAGTAATACACTGATGAATACATGTATTACTTAATGACAATGGTAATGGTTTAGCTTTTTTTATTTTATTTTATGTGCCGCTCTTTGCTGGTTAAATACAGTTCTGGTTGCCTGGTGATGGAGACGAGGAGCATGAGTAAAAGGGCTTAACTCTAATATTCAGAAAACTCAAAACACCACTGTTTTTGTTTTATCTTTTTTTCCCCATTGTGTCCCATGTGTCCATTTTAAAGCATTAAAACATTACCAATGTAATTTTTAGGTATTCTCATGAATGTATTAAATACAGTTCTGATTACTTGGCGATTTAGACGAGGACCATGATGAAAGAGCTTAACTCTAATATTCTGGATCCTTGTTAAGCCAGTATATATTGGACCCTGTTTGGTCAAAATCATATGAAATCCCGTAAGAGTAGTATATCACATTCCAATGGGTGCTTTTATTTAAACAACGCAAAATAACTGACTTCCTGTTTAGCAAATCTCACAACAACTGGATGAGCTTTGATCAGCTAAATGAGATCAAAATCTGTACTGGGTCTCATGCATATGTGAAAGTGGATATGAGTTATGCAACAAAATTGACAAAAGTTCCAGGGGGCGCTGTACAGGCCCTGTGCCACGCCCGGGTCCAGGCACTGAGGCCTTCCTCATAATCAGTTGCAGACTACACCCATTACATTTTGGAACTGTAGGTCTTTTCACTCGTAAGATATGAGAAGATTGTTTTCTTTAGTTAAAAGCGTCGTCATAGCAAATATTTAAATTGGAAAAAAAAATCCTTCATGGTTTCAAATCACCCATGTCTTTTCATTATTCTGACTGATTTTGAACCAAATCAGGTGAAAGTAAAGAACAAAATATTAATGATTTCCAAAAGTGACACTTCCTGCTGCCAGTTGGTGGCGCTATGACAGACTCATGATTGTCATATGAAGTGATCAGCTTTCCACTCTTAACATAATTGTAAAGTTTCATGTACATAACTTAATGTACTCAGAAGTCATTAGCCACTTCCTACAGTGCTTGGGCCCTATTATTATTATTATTATTATTAATCCCTTCAAATACAATAGGACTTTGCACTGGTTGGTGCTCGGGCCCTAATTAAAGCTGCAAGCAGTGATGATTGGGCCCTCGCACATTGTAGTGGCCCACATGGACTGCACAATGTCATACTGCATGTTTTCTCTGTCATCCCTTCATTTGTACAAAAAGAGAATGGTTTCTATCATTTCCTCAAACCAGTTCGTGGCATTATGACTGCATTATCATATTGGCATGTCAATCTGTTCAAACTCCAATTGTTGGTGCTGCAAAGTTTTGTCCAGATTGGATGAAGTATGTGGGAGAAAAAGGCAAAAAACATCAATTTCCTTTGCTTTGGGGGAAGGGCAAATTTGTGATGGTGCCACAGTCAGACCATGTGACCCAGACGAAAGCTTATCACTTTTTGTCCTTGATCCCTTAAGAGCGAACTGAGAAATTTTGAACTTGATCGGGCAATTACCCTAGGAGTAGTTCGTTAAAATACAACAACATGTGCGAAACGCAACATCTCGCAGTTTTTCCAAAACTTCCTGTTCACTTGAGAGGATGCCTCCAGTAGAACTTTTTTCTTGTGCCGAGAAGATGCATTAGTCTACCAAATTTCATCTCTTTTCCAGATGCCACGTGGGAAGGGTTACTGTCGTTCAATGGCAGCAAGGAGGCGAATGATGGATAACATTACTAAGCAGCTGGCTTTTCAATTCCATGTTAAGGGTCATGTTGCAGGTTTGTGATCACAATAATCACATGTTTTGTCAGGCTTTGTGTTTGTGTATTATGTGAACAAGGTGCGTGTAAAGGTGATCGCTATCCTGTGCAACAATGGCCATTGTCCTCACTAACTGGAAAGAAGTTGGTGATTCCAGATGAGTCACCACGTAAGCAGGTATTGTAGTTGAATGACTGATAAAAATCTGAATTGAATACAGTTAGTTTTAACTTTTTTTTTGTCTTTTTTTGCAGTTCATTCTGCTTGTCGGTGACTCCCATCTTTGAAGTATTGCAGATGTCTTTGTGTGTGTTGTGGATTTCCCACCACGTTTGAACATTGCAATGGAGCTCCAGGAGCTCTTATGACATGAGTACCATCGTGTTTCATCATTTATGGGTAAGTGTGACTGATTAAGTTGTTACACATTTACACCTTTAACTGCACTGTACATTGCACTGTAAACTGCATGAACAAATGTGTCAATGTGCTTTGTGGTGTAGGTGTGACATATTCGCCTATTGCTGAGCACTTTTCCATGAATAACCTGCATCTGTGGAGCAGAGATCTAATTTTTCCGATAAAAACAGTCTTTCCGTTAATGTGTTTTATTTTATATATTGCTTTATTTATTTATTTTGACTGTGGAACGAATAATTTAAGTTTCCATTATTTCTTATGGGAAAATTTGATTTGAAATACGATCCCACTTCCTGAACAAATTATACATAATTCAAGGTTCCACTGTACTAATGTTTGGAGTATATGTTGTCTGACAAGAGATGTGATAATTGTGTTGTATTGCCCATGGATTGTGTGTATGCTGCAGCTTATAAGGTTAGTGTAGAATGTTGTTTACATGTAGTGTGATGCGTGTTAAGTGTAATGAGAACTTTGTCTCTAATGTGTTTTGTTTGTTATTAGCTATTGGAGACAACACCACCTAAACCACAGGTTGTGGCTCCTAGATCACCCCTCAGGTTGACACCCCGTGTGTTTCCAAAGGGCAGGACAGCATACAACCCCAAGTAACTTGCAATCCTCTTGACTGGGCAGTTGTAGGATGCAACAGAAAGGTCAGATTTTGCGCATTGTATTCAGAGCATACCACACATCTACATACATTTGAATCAAAATTTATTTACAATGAGAAGTAACAGTGCTGTTTTTTCATGGGTAAAGGCAAAGTCTGTGGTGGTGAAAGAATGTCCATTGCTTCCAACAGCTCAATGCTAAACTTGATTGGGTTCATGACAATGAAAGTTCTTCCAGCACAACCTGATGTACTAGTGGAATGCACACCTGTTCCAAAGGTAAAACACCATGTTGTATGTGTTTGACATGTTTTATGTTTTATCGAAGTAGAAACTGTAGTAAATGTAAAGATTTTATTGTAAAAATTGTGTATTTGTTTTATTAGAAGTATAGAGTGATATTAAGAGTGAGAGACCAGGAGTTCTGTCACCAAGAGACAACAGGCAAAAACACCAGGTATGTTGGGCATGAATGACAGACAATTTTATGTTTGTTTTTTTTATTGTACACTGTTAAAAAATCAAGTGGGACTTTTACTTTTGTGAAAAGATTCTTGTCAGAGAAAAAAATGCATGGAAATGGCTGGCTTGTTTTTATGTGTTGTATGTCATTGTGTAGGTTGAGTGCACACCAACTGTTGGAGTATTGGATAACATGGTCACTGCATGCGTCATAGAAGATGCAGCAGATGTTCAATTCAATTCAATTTTATTTCTATAGCGCTTTTAACAATGGTCATTGTCTCAAAGCAGCTTCACAGAAATGAAAAGAAAATGAAAAGAAGACTTATGGTAATGTATATATGTGTAAGAAAAATGTGTCTAGATAATGAGATTGTCCCTGATGAGCAAGCCAAGGGTGACGGCGACAGTGGCAAGGAAAAACTCCCTGAGATGGCAATAGGAAGAAACCTTGAGAGGAACCAGACTCAACAGGGAACCCATCCTCATCTGGGTGATGACAGATAACAGAAATTGTAGAACATCATGTGTGTTATGCAGATGAAAGGCCGATATAACAGAAGTTATTTAAATCAACACAAAGTCCAGTTCAGCTCAGGGATGAGTCAGCAGGTGCAGAGGGCAGATGGGGGTCTGGATCACTGGGAGCTCAGGAGCAGCATGTGTAGATCCAAACCAACATGAAGAAAAATTCAGCTGGAGCAGGTCCTTCTCTGGATGCCTCATAGATGTTAGATGTGAACTACTGATTGAGGCTACACCAACTCTGAGTCAGTCTGTGAGTCCTATCCAAACAGCTCCCATGGAGCAGGTAAGTGCAATTTCTCTCATTCAGAAGGATGGTACAGGTGTCATGTTGGATGATAGCAGTAGCCTAAGTGCTACAAGGTCAGTCAGGGCATCATTTCATCAGGGACCCTCAGTTTGTGTATGCAGGAGTTCAGTGTATGGCTGAAATCACATTTGAGGGGCGACTCAAACATACATGTCGTAGTGTTTTCAGCTGGACTTCTGCTGAAGGTGACGAGATGTACACTTTCTTGAGAGACAACAATATGATTAGTCAAAAGGCTACACTGATGTCTGTCCCAGATTTGCCGAAGCAGTGGGGTCTTGATGGAGTGACGTTCACAGCAGAACATGGTAATGTGGTGTCTGTAGATGTAGTTGAAGGTCCACTGATTGATGAAGGTGTGTACAGTAGATTAAGAGATGATTTGCAAAAGATGTGTATGAAGTATGATGCATGCTTTGACAATATTTGGATGTACAGTTATTGCAGGAGAAGGTCAATATGCGGTAGTCGACTCATGCTTGTGATGCAGATGGAATGGCTGATGCAGATGGTAGCAGTGTTGTGTTGTACTTTACATGTGTAAACCATTTGATCCACCACATACACACAGTAGCCAAAGCATGCATCAGTCCAAAGCCCTTTGAAATTGCAGGTGTGTGTATATCTCACTCTGACAGTAATGATGCTTCAAAGTTCCCTAACATCAATAAGACAGATACAAAATTTTGCCAGTTAACAACATGAAACTTTGTGATGCTGATGTTGTGTTTGTCAGTAATGTTACAAGAAAGCGCCTGCAGTTTCATCCTGTTTCTAAAGCTGTTGCACAGCGTGTGTGCACACAGTTGAATATTGAATTACAGAAAGAGGATTTAATATCCTCAGAGGTTGGTGATTTAGGGCGTCCCTGTAAGAAATGTCCACATAGTTGCAGATGGTCGTTGTTTCTTTAGGGCAGTTAGTGCAGCTGTGTCCGGTACACACAAGTACCACAGAAACGCAAGACTTGCTGTGGTCAAGCAACTTAAAAACAGTTCTCTTTTATATAAAGAGCTTTTTGAGAACTGAGTATTTCTCAATTGCTGATTATAGTGAAGTCAAGAATGGGTTATGTTGGTAGTTGGCCAACTAAGTTAGAAATTCAAGTAGCTGCTGATTGTTTAGGAATAGACATCTATGTCATGCACACTCCTAACGCGACCATCACGAGGACCCGGAAGTAATTGCGGTCGCGACTCAGGAAGCGTAAAAGGAAAAAAGATGGCTCCGAACATCGCTCAGTCATTGAGTTTGCCCATGCTATCTCTGACGCTTTGTCCGTCTAATTGTGAGTTTGTTTAGACTCTTGCTCTCGCTCCGGGAGCAAATAACAGCGTGGTTATCCTGCCTGCCCGCACTACTTCCGCGTTTTGGTTTACCATCCACGATACAGGGCTAACTGCTAGTCTTCTGGTCAGTCTCCATTTGTTTATGACAGAATGACTGAGCCAACAGCAGTAAACACAGCGGATTACGCTCACCTCTGCGATGTGGTTGCCCAACATGCTAAGCTGATCGATCAGCTCCGTAGTGAAGTCGCGGTTCTCCGCAAAGGCATCCAAGACGCCGCAGCCCTGCGCCGCGAGGTGGCGGAGCTACGGCAGGAGAACGCGACCCTCCGCGGGGTGGCCGCTGAGCTGGCTTTTGCCACGCCCGTCGCAGCGGCTGCTGCACCGCCACCCCCCCACCCTTCTGATGACTTTATAGCTCTACCCGATAAGTGGAATGGCACGGATGGGAAATGCAGTGTGTTTTTAACATCGTTGGATCTTGTGTTTGAGTTTAATTCCACCAGATACTCCACAGACCGACTGCGCGTTGCACTTCTCCAACTTACAGTACAGCTGATGGTTGAGCAATCTCTTGAGAACTGCTCTGACGTGTTGAATGTCTCAGCTGCCTGCCCGGATAGCAACGAGATGAGAAGTGTGCTTTCCACGAGCGCTCCACCACCTTCCTGGGTTTTGTCATCTCGTCCCAGCGGTGTGGCCACGGACCCGCAGAAACTGGAAATTGTGCGTCATTGGCCCCTACCCAAGACCCTCAAACAACTTTAACAGCTCCTTTAACCGCTCTGACCCGCCCATCCTCTCACCCCTTCAACCTCAACCCTACTGCCATTTTTGCTTTGTCGCTGGTTCACCTCTGCTCCTATCCTTCTCCACCTCGATGTAGACAAGCCATTCGTTGTGGAGGTGGGACACTTCAGATGTGGGCCCCGGGGCTGTTCTCTCCCAACGAGGTCCAGACCAGAAGCTGCACCCTTGCAGTTTCTCAAAAAAATTTGATCCCACTCAGCAGCGATACGGGTTAGGGGACTGCGAGCTTTTGGCCATAAAGTGGGCCTTGGAGGAATGGCGACACTGGCTCCAGAGAGCCGTTCATCGTCTGGACCGACCACCAGAATTTAATCACCATCCGAAAAATGAAACAGCTTAACCCTAGACAGGCGCGGTGGGCATAATTTTTCGAGAGTTATATCTTCCATCTGTCATACCGCCCGGAGTCCAAGAACACCACTCCGTTGGGATCTGGAGACGAGGGTGCGCCACCTGGTCGACTCTATGTACCCGACACCATCAGAACAGAGGTCATGCAATGGGGACATTCCTCGCTGGACACCCCGGAACGCGTCGCACCCTCCAATTCATCCAGCGTGCCTTCTGGTGGCCCACCATGACCAAGGATGTTCACGAGTTTGTCCAGGCATGCCCAGTGTGCGCCAGGGTCAAAATCAACCATCTCCAGGCGAGCTTCAACCACTTCCTGTTCCCCGTGGGCCCTGGACGCACATTGCCGTCGACTTCATCATGGGCCTGCCGGTTTCTGAAGGAAAGAACACCATCCTCACCATCGTCGACTGGTTCTCCAAAGCTGTGCACCTGGTGGCCCTTCCCGGGCTCCCGTCAGCTAAGAAAACAGCCGAGCTGATATTAGAACATGTAGTCCGCCTGCATGGGTTCCCAAAGGACATCGTCTCAGACAGGGGGCCTCAGTTCATCTCACGGTTCTGGAAGGCCTTCTGCCGTCTGAGCTATTCCACGTGTAGTCTGTCCTCCGGCTACCACCCACAGACTAACGGTCAGACGGAACCTGAGGTGCTTTGTCGCCGACCGTCAGTGCTCCTGGGCTCGCTACTTCATCTGGGCTGAACTAATCACACAACCTCCACATATCATCCACCACCGGCTTAAGCCCATTTGAGGCACTCTACGGTTTCCAGCCTCCAATGTTCGACCACCAAGAACCGGAGGTTGAAGTACCATCGGCCCAACAGTTGGTCTGTCGGTGTCGACAGCTATGGAACCAAGCAAACCTTGCCATCCAACGCGCCAACACCCGCTACATCACTCATCACTTGACACCCACTGGGGCGATTGTACCACATAGGTGACAAAGTATGACCGTCTACAAAAAAAATCTACATCTGCAGGCAGAATCCAGGAAATTATCACCTCGATTCATCGGTCCATACCGCATCACCCTCCGAAATCAACCCAGTCACCTACCGGCTCCAGCTGCCTGTGGCGCTCTGGATCCACCCAGTATTCCATACTTCCCAGCTAAAACCCTTCACCTTTCTTGGGTTTCGCTTTCGATTGAGTATGTGTTATTAGAACGCAAGTTTTTGTGTAGACTACCTGCTCGCGCTACTTCCGCGCTACTGTTTGACACTATACATACATGTGTCAGAGCACTGGTTTCAGTATAGGTGCCAGATAAATCAGCAGGTACATCAGGCAGTGTATTTAGAAAATTGGTAATGGTAATCATTATGAAATTGTTGTGTGTTAATATTCCTGAGTCACAGACTTGTAACAGTTATTGCAAAGGTCATGCATTTATCACACTCACAAGGTTACAACATTAATCCAAAAAGAGTAACAGAGCAGTTTTGATGAAATACTTGAAAAGGAAAAAAGCATTTCAGCGTCACAACACAGATATTATTCTAAAAACCTACAGCAAATATATGGAGAACTGTGTAAAAGTAAATATTTGAAAAATGTGTTGTATAGGGAGACAATTATCTCAGAGTTTAAGGAAATAAAAGAGGATGTGTCATATAGGGAAAAATGTAAGGAAAGAAGCAGAACACACCATCAAGGAGACGCTTCACCGGGAGAAGAATAAGGCAACCAAAAAATGAAGATATTGTGGTAGAAAATTTTAATGCATAACCTTATATGGTAAAGAAAATGTGTGTACCTGTCAAATTGTCCAAGGTTAAGGTGCTACTTGGCAGTTATAGTGATGACAGAAGGGTTTGCAAGATAACTGCTAGAGCAACAGGTTCCCCTCTTGGAGGGGAAGTTAGCAAGGTGGGGGATCCATAATTTCAACACCCCAGCTTTAGAGAGAAGGACAGGAAACATCTGTCCAACAACATATACATTTTGTGTGAACACAGTAATCTTCAGTGTATATAAGCAGTGTGAGAGAAGGGGAAGTACCTCTCTCTCACAGATGCACCGAGTGTGTGTGTGACTGAGACGTCCTGCGCAGTCGCTAATAAAATCTTCTTCTCTTATTGTGACTTAGACTGAGTCTCTGATTTCTTTAAATAATTTCCACCACAATATCATGAAGACTAACTGCACCAAGAGAAGAAGACAAACAAACAGTGTACAAAAAATAAGAAATGCATTGCACATACAGCAAGTGAAAGGTACACAGCATTAGAAAATGTAAGGAAAATGCAGAACACTAGCAGAAGGTCAAAGAATCAAATAAAACAATATTATGGAAATAGTGAACAAAAAAAATTTTTAACAATGAATAAATTCAGACAGCAGCAAATCAAAGATGAGTCCCAAGTCGTTGATTTTGTCATGGAGCAATTTGTATACAAAGTAAAAGATTGCTGTTCAGGCATCAGGTTTTAAGTTGCAAAAAGGAAGATTACAGGAGTAAAGCTGGAATTGCTTCTATTGCAGCCAAATGCATTAGTGAAGACTATCTGCATAAGTGCAATCAAGACTGTAGAAAGCCATGTCGTCTTAAGGATTCCACTAGAGGTTCACTGTGGATCTGCTATACATGCCATTATAAGATGGGTAAAGGTGAAGTGCCTCCAGGATGTTCAATAAATAATTTGCAATTGGCTCCAATTCCACCTGAGCTAAAATGTTTGAATACTTTAGAGCAGCACTTAATAGCATTACACATCCCTTTACCCAAAGGTGGTCAAAATGGTGTGCATGGTCCAGTAACATGTGTTCCAGTAAATATTGTACGGATAATCTGTTGCCACTCCAACATAGAAGGGTCTTTGTTGCCAGTAAAGCTTAACAGATAAAGGCCATTATGAATACCAGTTTATTGATACATTGCACATAAGACAAGCATTGCACTGTTTGAAACAAGTAAATCTCCATTATAAAAAGATGTAAAGTTTGTTTATTGATGTTTTTGTGGTTATGTAGTCCTCACTTGCAACCCCCCCCCCCCCCCCCCTCTCTGTTTGTGTGTTTCTTTTACTCAGGCACTTTGGCAGAATCCTCTCTTGTTCCTCCTCTACACCTGCCAGTCTGAACACACTTCCAAGACATTACTGAACTAAGCACTTTAATATGTTGTACTATTGTCTTCTTAGAGAGAGTTATGAATGGTGTAAAATGTATGATTGAAATGATTAAAATGGCAGTGATTGACGTTAATAGGATCTCGGGCTTGCTCCGCATTATAAAAGCAAGTTAGTCCGGGGTCCGAGAAGAGTGTAACGCGGTGGAGCTCGAGAGTGGCATGGGAGTGGGAAGATGGAACGTGCCCCAGAGACTTAAAAGGACATTGGATTTCCGCCCCTTTGATCTCCGCGCTGAGGACAGCGCGGGAAAGAGCTGCACGAGCTCCCACGGCATCCTCCGTTCCCGCGTCGAGCCAGCCTTCGCGTCGAGCCCGTTTTCGCGTCCTCGCCGCCGAAAAGGAAAAGGCCGCGAGGAGGACAGCGTTAAGGCCACCGATCCCAGCCGGGAAAGCCGCCCAACCGAAGGACGTTCGAGCGAGACTCCCGCCTGAGGCCGCGCCCAAAGAGAGCTGGGAGGGGCCAGGCCGGCCATCGACAGCGGGGAGGAACCGAGAGGGAGCGTGCAGGAGCGCTGCTTCCCGTGCTCCGTTCGGCCACTCCGCCCACCGCCGCCAGCCACGTGCCCGCATGCCAGCTGGGCACTGCCTCGGACCCTGCACGTGCACACATCATTCCTTCCCTTTCTCTCCGTCCTCCCTCCTTTTTCCCTTTCCTTCCCTTATTTATTCCTAATAAATAACCCTTTTCCTCTAAGATCTCGCCTCGTGTCTGTGTTTCATAGTGCCGCCCGTGCAACTTTGGGTCGAACCCGTTACAATATATATATATATATTTTGTCAGGCATCCTTTGAGTGCAAAAACTCTATTTAATTTTCTTTGTTAGGTGCGCTCAGTGTCAGACATGGCGGTGATGTAGAAGAGGATTTTCATCCAGAAAACCACGCAGCTGATGACGGACATGGGATTAACGAAGCACTGGATGATTTTCAACATCAAATGTATGTTATGAATGAAGATTTTAATCATCTTAATAACGTGTTTTATACCGGTTCACCTGCGGAGATTGTTTCATTGTTGCATAATAATCTTGAATGGTTGAATAGGTGTGCCAGAAGGATTGTAGATTTGTTAAGGAGATTTCATATTAACTATGGCAGAGAAACGTTCTAACAACATTTCAGACGCAGAGAGTAACAATAAATAAATCAGAACTGATAATGAGGTCACAGCCCTGAACCCTTTCTTAACCGCTGTAATCAGCCAGTTGAATGAAAATTCATCACCAACCCACCATGCTGCTAGTCAAAGTGAAATTTCCAGTCAAAATACATTTCAAAATGCACTTATTAAATGTTGCAAAATAGCCTAAATGATTAACCGTCATCTACACAGTTAAACCCTGATCTAATCAATGCAGTCAATCGTTTGAACGAAACATTGGCCTTCTCTCCTCAATATCTCATCAGTAACGTCACATCTCCAGAAACATCTCAAGAACCATTACCTCCTCCAGATTTTTTTCATGATCTTTAATCAACGTCTTTTCATGTTAAATCACAATCTGGTCAACTTATTCGATTCCCCCGTCAACGTTTCACAAAACTCTGTAACTGATAATCAACACACCCCTGAAACATCAAACCCTCAAACAGATAACACTGAAGAGAATGTACCATCCCCCGATGTTCAAAATGTGCAAATAGATGTTGTTGAGGAGAATGTACCAGCTCCTGATGTTCAAAATGCACCAATTCGGTAACGGGTTAGGATCCTAATATCAGGATAATTAATCGTGACAGATTCAATAACACTGAGATTAGAAGGAGAGTGAATCTTTCCTCGATCGTTAATGTTGACAGCTTTGCGGATTTTTATAATTATGTTTTAGAGATTTTAAACAGTTTGATGGATGTGGCAAACGAAATGATTTCGCCCAAGGATGTTGCCACTGTTGAAATTAGAGGCGATTACGCTCAATCTGTCATCACGCATTCAATTAGTCAACGGCTCCATCGATTTACAGTCTTTTCTGATCATGCTTGAAAATGCAATTCAAAGTAAGCGTGAAATTTTTAGACAATACTCTTGAATTAGTGATCCAAATAGTTCGGCCACCTCGCGGTGGTACAGGTAAAAGAAAAATGTGTTCAATCTTCAGTTCTCAAGTTGTTCAGAAAAAAATTATACATCTGTACATCTTTTACAACGAAGACAACATGTGTTTTGCTTTATGCATCACACAACTTTTGTATCCTGGAAAAAGCAGTTTTCAAATACAAAAGCTCGCTAAGCAAATCCAACACGATGTTGGGTAACTGAGGACACAGCGGTAACCTTCACTGATGTATCAAAATTTGAGACGTCTTTGAACTGTAACATTGTAATCGTTTACTGTTCTGTCAATAAGGCCGGATAGTCTTTCAAACCAGTAAGACACCGCATGAAAATATGCTGTACTTGTTTTTGCACAACAACCACTATTACAGGGATAAAAACATCACGGGGCTTTTGGGTTCTAGTTACGTTTGTCACTCAGGGGTTGGAGATCTTCGGAAACATTGATGCGAATTTAACTGTAACATTTGTCGTAATTCGGATTGTTACAAACATGTTCAAAAGGTAATTAAACGCCCAGACTGTTCGAGGTTGTGTAGGTCTGAATTTTGTTTTGACGTACATAAAGCAAAGCTTCAGTCGAGCGATGGTGAATATTCAGTGTGTGAAACGGCTTTCTACTGCGGTAACTGCAATAACATAACACACCCAGAACCATTTTAACCGTAAAAAACACGTGCGTCATGAGAGGATGTGTAAACTCTGCGGTGAAAAACTTGATCGAGATACTGAGCATAGCTGTTTCATACAACCGGTAAAGAAAGAATTACCAAATAGAAAGTACATATTTTATGATTTTGAGACGAGACAGGAACTAATATAGCTAATTTCTTATGCTGTATTGATTTTCGCGGAAAGGAGTGGTTGTTCGAAGGAGACGGTTGTGTTGCTGAGTTTAAGTCCTTTCGGCGTAACAAATACAAGAGCTATATATCTTTATAGCACATAATGCTAGAGGGTTTGAGTCATACCTTTTGTTGAACCATTTGGTGAAAGAAGGGATAACGCCTGATATCATTGCGCAAGGTGGTAAAATTATGTTTTACAGATTCCGACTTTCGTCAGTCCTACATTGATAACCTTCTTTCTTACCCATTAAGCTTAGCAGCTTAATTTGGGATTTTTAGAAAAAAAGAAGAGGTTATTTTCCACATTTCTGGAACACCTTAGATCACCAAAACTACATTGGTCCTTATCCTGAGCCTAAATTTTACGGTGTGGATAACATGATGCCTAAAGACAAGAGTTTAAGTGGTATGTAACGGTATCTGGCAAAGTCTTTCATTTTAAGAAAGATGACCGATTACTGTGTAAACGACGTAGACATTTTGAGAAAGTGGTGTTTAGCTTTCAGAAATGAAATACTCCAAAGTACAAAGGTCGACCCTTTTAAATGCATAACAATCGCTTCTGTCTGTATGTAAATCTTTAGGACCGTGTTTCTTCCTGAAAACACTCTAGCTATTCCACCTCTTGACAATTACATCAATAGGCAGAAATCTTTCTCAACACCGTCAATTCAGTGGCTCAACTACATTTCAGCCACGCAAAATCTACCCATTTGACATTCTTTGAACGAGGGTGAAGTAAGGTTCGGTAACTTTTTTGTAGACCTACTGCGAGGTGGGTCAAACGCGAAAGGCTTTTGAGTTTCTTGGTTGTTTTTATCACAGTTGTGAAAAGTGTTTCCCCTCCATGACTCCGCATCCTCTTAGCTCATCTCACAGTAGCTTCGGAGATGTCCGTCAAAAATCGATGGAAAAAATTAAAAACTTGCGAGAAGTTCATAATTTACAAGTCACAGTGATGTGGGAACACAAGTGGAATGAAATGAAGAAAACTGATAACCGTGTCATAAACTTTCTAAAGGACTTTGATTTTACCCTCGTGATGTCCTTTATGGCGGTCGAACTAACGCGCTTCATTTACATCATGTTGCACAGCCGGGTGAGAGAATCGATTATTACGATTTCACATAGTCAAAGACGTACCCGATCGGTCACCCAGCCATAATTTTCCGTAACTTTCAGCCTCTAGAAAACTACTTTGGTATTATTAGAGCAAAAGTTTTACCACCTCGAGGTCTGTGGGCATCTGTTCTTGCCCACAGACAAGAACAGAAGCAAACTCCTCTTTCCTTTATGCAGAATGTGCGCAAAGTTTCAGCAAAAGCAGTGTAACCACTCAGATCGGGATAGAGACCTTATTGGGACATGGGCTTCTATCGAAATTGCAAAAGCTGTAGAAAAAAGGTACAGATTTTTAAAGTCTTTGAAGTTTGGCATTTTGATAATACATCCAACAGACACTCTTTTTGCAGACTACATTAAAATGTTTCTAAAGACAAAACAGGAAACTTCAGGATATCCGTCCTGGGTAATTGATGAAAGGACTAAAAGCGAATACATCAACAAATACCAGGAAAATGAGGGGATCGAGTTGGATCCGGCTTGTATTTCTGTTAATCCAGCTAAAAGATCTGTGGCTAAACTAGCACTAAATTCACTCTGGGGAAAGATGCGTCAAAGACCTGACAGGTCGAACACCACTTTAATCAGTGATCCCTCAATTTTTAGAGTTCATGTTTTCTGATATGTATAATGTGAATCAGTTCTCTCTTCTGAATGATGTTGCGATTGTGCAATGGCGTTATGCAGACGATAGACTGATACAACCTGGGAATGATAATGTATTCATCGGCATTTTTACAACAGCATACGCGAGACTTGAGCTACAATTTGATCGATCGATTACAGGAAAGGTGTTTATACACTGATACCGATAGTGTAATTATTAAAAGTAAGAAAGGTGACTGGATGCCCCCTGTTGAGCGATTTATTTAGGTGGTTTAACAAGCGAATTAGATGACGAAGATCAAATAGCTGAATTCGTCAGCGCCAGACCCAAAACATATATGGTTACAAAACTATAAAAGGTAAAACAACAATGAAAGCTAAAGGTATCACTTTAAATTACAACAATTCTGAAGTAGTCAATTTAAAATCACTGACGGACCTGGTGGATAATCATGTAAAAAATCCGGATTAAACTAGTCAGCTTATAACCGCGCAAAATCAAATTGTGTGAGATAAAAAGGGCTTTCATTTGAAAAACAAGCCACAGTTGAAAAGGTTCAGGGTTGTGTACGATAAGCGTGTTGTACTGGCTGATTTTCCAACTCTCCCTTACGGCTATTAAGACTCTTTATGTATAATTGCGTGTGTGTGTGTGTGTGTGTGTGTGTATGTATATATCTGATTTATGCTTTTGTAGTGTTTTAAAACTTGATCGAACATGAACGTCTCTGCTTTTGATGCAAGGATGCTAGTGCCTTTTTCTTGTATTGTGTGCGGACCCAGTAATAGTGGAAAGTCTTATTTTATAAAGATGTTGTTGGAAAACTGTGAAGACGTGATGTCGCTAGTTCCTGAAAACATTGCATGGTGTTGCACGTATTGGTAACCTCTGTATGATGAATTGTTGAGGAGAATAAATATAAAATTTCTTCAAGGAATCCCTGATTCTTTGTGTGATGATGAACTGTTTCCCCCTAGCAAAACAAACTTATTGGTAAATCGACGACTTGATGGAATCTGCGAGTAAAAACGATGAAGTAGAAAAGGCTTTTACTAAATACACGCATCATCGCAATCTGTCGGTTATTTACTTGGTTCAAAATCTCTTTTTTCAAGGCAAGACAAGTAGAACGATCAACCTGAACACCAACTACATGGTTCTTTTCAAAAACCCTAGAGATCAGTTACAGATCTGCGTACTAGCGCGTCAAATGTATCCCTGTAACAGCAAGTTTTTTTTTTGAATGCTTTCAAGATGCCACTTCTAGACCTTACGGGTATTTATTTGTTGACCTGAAAGCACAAACACCAGAAGAACTCCGCCTCCGGTCTGGAGTGTTTCCACAAGAGAATCCTGCTGTTTATGTCCCTAAGAAAAAGTCTTTGAAGTACTGATGATAATGTCTGTTCACTTGAAAAAAATCCCTACCGTTGTTAAAGTCATTACATGCGTCTCAATCCCGAAAGAGAAAGGTTATTTTACGTGATGCATCGACCGAACTCATTGAGTATATGTGAACTAGCTTTAAAACGTTCTCCGAGGAAACATACCGCTGACGACAAAACAGTACTGGACTAACGAATCTAACTTTTTGCAGATAAAAGAGCATCTGTTGAAACAAAAAGGAAAGCTATCAACCGGTCTGGAGGATTTCTTCTGCCTCTGCTCGGCGTAGCTGTTCCCTTTATAAGCAGTTTAATAGCATCCTGTAACAGTTAACATGGAGACAGCGGATAAAATGTATTTAGTTCCTAAACATCAGCTTGACAAACTTAAAAACACGACAGCAGAACATGAAAGTCTAAGAAAAACTGTTAAACAACTTGGATGAGACAATCCGACACATCTTGTCATGGACTGATCTGAACGAATATGAGAAAGCAAAGCTCTACACGGTGGCCCTGCAGAAATTTTTTAACTTGGTTAAAGTAGTTGATCAGGAAACCGCTCAGCTGACCCTGTCTCTACCAAATATACTGGAAAGTAAAGCAGAAGCTACAGCAACCGAAGCTCCTCACCCACAAAAAGATGGAATTGTGCAAGAAGTGCTCTCTAACATTTCTGCAAGGAGCAAGAAAAATGCTTCGTACATTATGGATAAAATTTTACAGTCCAGCAATGATGCTTCGTGGAATGATGACGGTGAATTTGTTTTTAAAGGAAAAGCTATTGAGGGATCCCACATGGTGGATTGGATTAGGAGTCTCACTGCCCCTTATAAAGTATCCGATGAACGGAGACCATTAGGGTGGAAAGAGTTATTACACACTATAGCTAAATTAAACATACCATTTTCGATAGTGCCTAACGGAGATGTCCGACGTAAAATATCTGACATAAAAAGATCTAAAGCTTCGTACCACCCATCACCTCCTACTCATTTTGTTTCCCCATCTTTTAGTGTTTCACCACCTAAAAGTGACGACGATTCATATAACCCTAATCCCGTGTTTAAACCTACCCCTCTTAAACGTTCTAACTGGGTAGATTTTTAATTGACTTACAAAAGACTATGACTGATGTATTTTATCATTTATTTTAATACATAATATGATTAATTAAATTGAATTTTTTTGTAAAGCGTTTATTTTATTCCACTACACATTAAATCACAGGAGATTAACATATGGTAATCAAAAACACACACTTAACTAAACACGAAGTCGTGACAAATCTAAAAAGAGTTAACACATTGTATACAAGTAACTGAACAATTTCTATTCACTCTAGGGTACTTTTTTTTTTTTAACAAATGACAACATAATTGTCATTCCTGTTTAAATCTTTGCTATACATAGACATATGATTAAAATGAATAGCCTTTAGCTCTGACATAGGAAAAAACACACAATGTTGCCTGCAGCATACTGAAGTAAAGTTTTGAACTTGTACAGGGTTATATTTTATAATGCTACAGTTCTTTTGCAGAAAATCATTAATCGAGTGAGGAAAGAGTTCATAGTCTGGCGGGTTTCCGTACGAGTCAAAAAACTCTGCGGACGACTCATCATTAAGACACAAAGCTAACCAGTGTTCGCCCGGCATGTGTCTCGGATGTGTATTCACTATGAACATAGCCGGAAACTCAGTCAGCGTATTCATAGGTAGGTCGTCGCAGGCCACCACTCCGTGAAATATTTCTGTTTTAGGACAACTTCTCATAACATCCGTTAGTTCTCTTGTGTCCATTTCTTCACTGGTAATCAATCAGCACGTTTCTTCGGTTATTAATTTCCAAAATGCTGTCAAAACTGGCGTAAACGATCAGATTTACCGTTCTCGGAAGGGCCTGTCGGAATATGAAACGCATATTCCCGGAATATGAAACGCATATTCCCAGACCATCAATGATAAATGTTGCCCACAATCATCATCCGGATTCAGGTTGAATCCAAACAGTGTATATCCGTTCGTGTACTCCGACCTATTGATTGCTAATGCATGATCCTTTAGTTGTTTTCCTGACGCTAAAATTAAAGAGTGGAATTCACGGACCACATTACCCGTCTGGAAGACGGGTTGAACCGGTTTTGCAGGGTGTTGTGTTCCATCTACACAGAGCGCCACAAATTCTGTGTCAAAATGTTTAAAATTAAAAGGATTTTTATTATACGCTCCGCTAAACGCATCACTGTCTACCATTCCAAAAATGATAGACCGTTACCTAAAACTAAGGAAAAGATTCTCTTGTGAACAAATGCGGCTCCCTGCGGCTAGACTGAAGGTCTTCATGCAAACTCTGTCGATAGGGTACTTCGCTGTAGCGGTAAGTAGCGCTTGTGCATGACCGAGTTTTACCGCTGGAGAAACGGAAACTTTCTTCACAAAAAGAGATGCGCTGATAATTTTCAGAATGAAATTATTTCCTTCCTTCATTAAACAAAATTCATCTTTATTGCGAACCAATTTAATCCTTAAAATCAACGCCGTTCAGTAAAAGTTTTAACTGAAAAAATGTATCTGAATGAATGTGTCCAATCAAGTCAAAGGTGTTGCTTTTAGCGCTGAACTTGGCCCTTTGTTTAAGACCTTCCTTGCGACCTTCTGGATCAGTGGCATCCATACGCCCCGCTGTGTCTTTGTAGAACAGTCCGTAGGAAAATTGCGTTTCCAATGCATCTTTTTCATAGTTGAGAAGACATTCAAAAGCGGCCCGGTACGGGTATGTACTGCTGGATTGAGAAATCAGTCGGTCTCCGAGCATGACATCCACTTGTGAAAAAAGCGACACTATAGGGTAATTAACGACCCCCACCTTTGCATCAGCGGCTATGTTGGTGCCTTCAGGATGAAATATTTTACAGGTCAGATGTAAAAAGGTGTTTTTGATGTCAAGATAAGATTCTGAGGTTCCTGGTATGTAGAATTCTAAAAGGCGCGTTGTCCGACAGTGCGGAGAGCGGAGGAATTTCAACATGTGTAATTTTCAATACTCGTTTGGGTATAAGGTAGTATGAAAATATCCAATTCTGACTTTGGGGACAGACTGTAAGAAAGCCATGGTGTTAAATGTTTAGCTGCTTCCTTTTGTGAGAGACTCGATGAGTCTTGCTACCTCTCTGCTTCTTTTTCACACTGGTCTTGATTTTAGTCACCTTGCGCCTTTTATTAGGAATCATATGACGTTGTCCCAGAGGTCTTTTAGATTGCTTACGCGCAATCATTGCAAGACCCGAACCGTCTTGATTCTGAAATTGCATCTTGGCCATAACGTTGCTCACTACGTCATTAACAACACCCTTGGCAGCTGTTTTTAAATGAGGTTTAGCAATAGAGAATCCTCTTTTGATGAACAGAACCGCCATTCTAAAGAGACCCTTGAACAGACCTACACCCGAGCCGTACATCGTGGGGGCCCCGGAAAATCTGGGCATCCCTGACCCCGCCTGCGTGACGTACTATGAGATATAGTCCTGCGGATCTGCATATCCCCTGTTTATCACTTTTAATATTTAGGGCCCAAGCACTAAGTGCGCAGGGCCCTCTTGTTCTTCTAAGGATTTTTTTTTTTTTTTCAATCATCCGGGCACTTTCGGGCCTCTTAACATACTCAAAAACTCACCAAAATTTGCACACATTGGAATCTGCCGCCAACACGTCCTCAGTGGGGCTCGGCCCGGGGAGTCGCACATGCCCCGCACAGCGCCCCCCAGAGAGTCTTGCATCATAGCTCAGACACGCCTGCACGTATACTTATAAAACTCGGTGAACATTTAGATCTCAAACTGAACAAGTTTTGCGCTGCATGTCATCAGGTCAAAAATCAACAGGAAGTGAGTTATTTTGAGTTGTTTGCAAAACGCACCCAATGGAATGTGATATACTCCTCCTAGGAAATTTCTACAATTTCCACCAAACCAGGCAAATATGATCTAAACAAGTTGCCAATGCAAAATTGCGGAGATCTTTTTGATATCTCGAACGTTTCGGCCATGGCGACGCTTTAAAATTATGGCAAATAAAAATGAACAGGAAGTGGCTAATAACTTCTGTGTACATTAAGTTATGCACATGAAACTTTACAGGTATGTTAAGAGTAGGAAGCTGATCACATGATATGACAATCATGAGTCTATGTCATAGCGCCACCAAGTGGCAGCAGGAAGTGTGTCACTTTTAGAAATCAGTAATATTTTGTCCTTTACTTTCACCTGATTTGGTTCAAAATCAGTCAGAATAATGAAAAGACATGGGTCATTTGAAATCATGAAGGATTTTTTTCTAATTTGAATCGTCTTGCTATGGTGACGATTTAACTCAAGAAAAAATCTAAGAAAATTATTCTTCTCATATCTTACCTACGATTCCAAAATTTTATGGGTGTAGACTCTCACTGATTGTGAGGAAGCCCTGAGAGCCTGGAGCCCGGGCGTGGCACAGGGCCTGTACAGCGCCCTCTGGAACTTTGTGAAGTTTAAGCTGCATAACTCGTATCCACTTTCACATATATGAATGAGACCCAGTATAAATTTAGATCTCATTGAGGTGAACAACTTGCATACCCCATGTCATGGAATCCGCTGAACAGGAAGTCGGTTATTTTGCGTTGTTTGAAAAACGCACCCATTGGAATGTGATATACTACTCTTGCAGGATTCATATGTTTTTGACCAAACAGGGTCTAATATAATCTCAAGACATTGACGATCTAATATTGTGAAGGGCTGGTTGATATCTTAAACGGGTCGGCCGTGGCGAGCCGTTAAACCTAGGGCGAATAACAGGAAACAGGAAGTGGCTAATAACTTTTGTATAAATTGTGACGTTCATCAAACCTCAGCAGTAGGTTAAGAGAAGAAACCTGCTCACAGTGACATGGGTCCCGTGAGTCTCAGTCATAGCGCCACCAACTGGCAGCAGAAAGTGTCTACTTTTAGAAATTAAATTCTTTTGTGACTAATTTTCAGCTAATTCGCTTCAAAATCAGGCACAATAATTGGAAGACATGGTTGATGTCTCAATGTAAAGGACTTTTTGATACGTTGAATAGTGTTGCTATGGCAACATATCATTTTGAGCAAATATAAGACACTTATATCCACCAAGTGGAAAGTCCTCATGTGCCCAAACATTTTATGTAGAAAGAACAACTGGTTCTGAGTAGATTTCTTGACTTTCATGTTTTTGTGATGCTCATACAGCTCCCAACAATTTTTTACAGTATATTTATCATCCTTGTCCTGAACTTTCTGTACTGACTCCTGCAGTAATAAAATATGTCCAGTAGATGGCAGTAGTAGGCAGGTATTCTGCAGTCAGGTCTTTCCCCTTCTCCTTTACTATGGCTTCATGTTTACTATTTAAACATATGCAGAAATCATAAAAAATAAACAACATTTAAATTGCCCACTGTGCAACATTCAGTCTGGTGGACAAGTGCGGCGATATACACAGCAGACCACACATTCTAAACACACACACACACACCTACACCCACATATACACAATATGAACACACTAACCATCTTACATGCGGACACACACACACACACACACACACACACACACACGTCACTAATGTTACCAGACTAAATAAAAGTCAATATATCATTAAAAAGGAAAAAGATCCTTAGGAAAACAAGAAGCTCCTGCGCACCTATAGTGTGTGGGTGAGTTTTTCATTGCAAATCAGTTTTGATATCTCAAATGTCTCAGCCGTGCTAATGTCTTAAACTTACACCAACAAATGATTAACACACACATCACTAATGTCAACACACTACATAAAAAAAAAAGAAAAGAATGATCCTTAGGAAAACAAGAGGGTCCTGCACATCTATAGCACACATCTCTCACGACACACACACACTCACTCATTATATTCAGTGACACGGACAGTGACATCACATTCAGGAACATCCTTAAACTTACACTGAAAAATTATTAATAACACACATCACTACTGTTCACACACAGACTCACACACCATACACACAAACACGCACAAACAAGCACATTTACTCGTCACACACAGACTCACACATTAACTGGTCACACACATATTTAGGGCCCAAACTGATATTAGCCCAGTATAGTGTGTGACGTTCTGCAGTGCAACCGGGTGCCGATGACTGTTTCGAGGTTTTGACACACTCGAATAACACGCAGGTTGTGCGGTGCGCCCGGGGTGGGGACCGCGCCCGTGCTTGGGCCCGTCATCGTTGCTTGCAACTATATATTTTCACTTTGATTTTCCATTTTGACTCGTGAAGTCGGCGATCCATTGAGAATTTCTATGTAGCACCGTGCACGTGCATTAACTCTGGGTAACCAGTAGGAAGTTGATTAAACTTACTCTTCTCAGGTATTTTGGAACCGACATACTCATGGTATGCAGGTTTGGAGTAAATCAACCTGGAGGTTAAGTTTTATCAAATGGTAAGTTAACCCAGCTTTCTGGAATACCCCCCCTGGTGTCCATTTTGAAACGAAACAAACGGACTGATATTTTAAAGACCAGTCAGTGCAAGGGTCTTTCAGATGAAAAAGTGCAGACTTACATTTTAGCTTACATTAGCCTTGTCTGTGAAAAGAGGGGTGTACAGTATGTATATATTTTACTACAGCTTGAGTCTTGAGGGTGTGTGTGTGGCAATATAGTATTAGGGCCTATCCATATAGGTGCACATTCCTCAGCACTGTTTTATATAAACATTTACTCTCCGTATACATTTTATAAAAGCACAACCTTTGACCATTATGAACCCAACAAGATAATAAATTCAGGGAAGAGGTAATTAATGCAATTTCTAAAATCAGTGATTCAGTTTCTTCAAGTGGGGCCTTCTGCAGTTAGTGAAATAGATGACAGTGTGTGACATGTGAATATGATCACAGCCTGAAAAACTTTAAAATCATATGGTTCCTGTGAGCAATGCAGACATGCCAGCAAGTCAGACACATTGGAGTTCCTCCTTTATTTGTCATCTTTAAAATACACACATGGACAAAATTGTTGGTACCCTTCGGTCAATGAAAGAAAAACTCACAATGGTCACAGAAATAACTTTAATCTGACAAAAGTAATAATAAAATAAGAATTCTATGAATGTTAACCAATGAAAGTCAGACATTGCTTTTCAACCATGCTTCAACAGAATTATTTAAAAAAATGAACTCATGGAACAGGCCTGGACAAAAATGATGGTACCCCTAACTTAATAGTTTGTTGCACAACCTTTTGAGGCAATCACTGCAATCAAACGATTCCTGTAACTGTCAATGAGACTTCTGCACCTCTCTGCAGGTATTTTGGCCCACTCCTCATGAGCAAGCTGCTCCAGTTGTTTCCGGTTTGAAGGGTGCCTTTTCCAGACAGCATGTTTCAGCTCCTTCCAAAGATGCTCAATAGGATTGATGTCAGGGCTCATAGAAGGCCACTTTAGAATAGTCCAATGTTTTCCTCTTAGCCATTCTTGGGTGTTTTTAGCTGTGTGTTTTGGGTCATTGTCCTGTTGCAAGACCCATGACCTGCGACTGAGACCCAGCTTTCTGACACTGGCCAGCACATTTCTCTCTAGAATCCCTTGATAGTCTTGAGATTTCATTGTACCCTGCACAGATTCAAGACACCCTGTGCCAGATGCAGCAAAGCAGCCCCAGAACATAACAGAGCCTCCTCCATGTTTCACAGTAGGGACAGTGTTCTTTTCTTCATATGCTTCATTTTTCCATCTATGAACATAGAGCTGATGTGCCTTGGCAAAAAGTTCAATTTTTGTCTCATCTGTCCATAGGACATTCTCCCAGAAGCTTTGTGGCTTGTCAACATGTAGTTTGGCATATTCCAGTCTGGCTTTTTTATGATTTGTTTTCAACAATGGTGTCCTCCTTGGTCGTCTCCCATGTAGTCCACTTTGGCTCAAACAACGACGGATGGTGCGATCCGACACTGATGTTCCTTGAGCATGAAGTTCACCTTGGATCTCTTTAGAAGTCTTTCTGGGCTCTTTTGTTACCATTCGGATTATCCGTCTCTTTGATTTGTCATCGATTTTCCTCCTGCGGCTACGTCCAGGGAGGTTGGCTACAGTCCCATGGATCTTAAATTTCTGAATAATATGTGCAACTGTAGTCACAGGAACATCTAGCTGCTTGGAAATGGTCTTATAGCCTTTACCTTTAACATGCTTGTCTATAATTTTCTTTCGAATCTCCTGAGACAACTCTTTCCTTCACTTCCTCTGGTCCATGTTGAGTGTGGTACATACCATGTCACCAAACAACACAGTGACGACCTGGAGCCCTATATATAGGCCCACTGACTGATTACAAGATTGTAGACACCTGTGATGCTAATTAGTGGACACACCTTGAATTAACATGTCCCTTTGGTCACATTATTTTCAGTATTTTCTAGGGGTACCATCATTTTTGTCCAGGCCTGTTCCATGAGTTTATTTTTTTAAATAATTCTGTTGAAGCATGGTTGAAAAGCAATGTCTGACTTTCATTGGTTAACATTCATAGAATTTTTTTAAATTATTACTTTTTCAGATTAAAGTTATTTATGTGACCATTGTGAGTTTTTCTTTCATTGACCGAAGGGTACCAACAATTTTGTCCACGTGTGTATATTAAATATTTTCAGTTAACTAACATTTGTACTACCCTCAAATTGTCCATATAACAGTGTACTTTTTTTCCCTAGCATTTGTCATTTATTTTATTTCTTTATTCATTATTATTTTTATACTGAATTGTGTAATGAGTAGAAAATAGAACTTAATAAAAATACATGGACAAATAAAATGAAAAATGACGACTTTGAAGAGAAGTAAATTTTAGGTGTAATTTGCCAGTTGTCCAGCAGGTGCCCTCATAAGTGTCTCCTTACATTGCACTTAAAGCTTTACAATTACTCCAGAGCACTACGTGCTACTTAAGTTACGATGTTTTTGGGAAACAGACCGTAATAGGATCAGTCATACGATAATTTTTACAAACTTCTTAGGCTTACGATGCTTTGGGAAACGCAGCCCTGACCTGTTTCCCAGGAAACACAAATGGCGTCCTTTCAATGCTACAGTTACGGCATGTCGAAGTACCCAAAATGTCACTGCCGATGCCACAATTGAAGTCCAATGATACATGTCTAAACCAAACATTGATTGGATGGAGAACGCCCTTCTCTACTGAGAGAGGCAGAAGTTGGAATTTCCTAACCTCTATAGACTTGCTTTGGGGTAGTGCTCTGGGGCAGTGTTACCAAGAAGAGGAAGAAAATACAAATTTAAAAAAAAGCGACATTATAGGTGATGAGTGGATGCAAGTTTGGCAGGAACTCTTATCAAAATGGGACAGTGTTAGTAAAAAGGCAGAATTTGAAATAAATGTAATTGAATAGTTAAAACTCAAACATGCACCATTGTCCAGCCTCTTCAGTTTACTGTGAAAGGGCGTTTTCAAAAGCAGGGGAGATTGTCTCAAAAAGGAGACGCCACTTAAGTCTCAAAACTGTAAAAACACTATTTCTCAATTAAAATTGAATTCCCTCAGCCATGAAAGAAAAAAAGACCCACACCACACGATTGAACATCTCATAAAAAAAAAAAAAAAAAATTGTAAATCAAGTTAATAATTAACTATACTTTCATGTAATGCACTAAACAAATGTTTTCTTAAATTCAGTTCTGTCAAAATGTTGTTTTTTTATCTTAAATGAAGCTTCATGAAATAGGCCTTTTGGTGAAACTTTTAGCTGAAAAGCCTCAACAACTAAATGAGGCTTCATCTTACCATCACAATACTACTTTGTCAACCTTTTCGTTCCTGAAAGGTCTATTTATGCACCCATTGCTAATAAGCTAACTAGGCTCAGGTGAATGCACTTCTGCACTTAGCCAAAGTGCATTCTGGGGAACAAAGTTGTACACAAACCATGCCTCTGGGTGCATTATGCCCCCTATGGGTTAGTCGTGAGTGAAGCAAAAAAAAACACAAAAAAAACCTTTGTTTCAGTTTTTTTGTGTCCATACACTGGCTAGTCATGTACAAAACAGTTAATCTACAGATGCCCTGAATATGCATTCTCTGCAACTGAATGTGTTTCTATTTCTGTTTTTTTTTGTAAAAAAAAAAAAAAAGTTTAATCATCAATGATGCATAGTTTTTACTAACTTGGTCATAAATAGTGTTTTTGGAACATGTTAAAATAGATGATTTCACAGCATGCATTTTTGGTCAAAGTTTTTGGTAGTTAATAAATTGAGTGAATAATTAAATAAATAAATAAATCACAAGAGACTTGAGATAAAATGGATACATGAACATTTATTTAAAAGCTATTATGATCCTTCACATCCCAGTAGTTTTGTTGCTCGTTCATGAAGAAATGGATTTTTTTTTTTAATGTCTAATGAAGAAAACAATTTCAAGCTGGCCAAGATGCATACAGTTCATAAACCTGCCAGGATGTAGAAATTGTGTTTGTGTCGAGGCCTCTTAACCCCGTTTCACGCTAATCTTTTGTGATATGCACATCCTGGGATCTTATATTGATGGGTATTTATTCACAATGTTGGATATTTTTGGCACAAAAAAATTACTGACAAAGTAGCTACTGCGAAGTGAGAAGTGATGCTAATCTGCTGAAGACATAAAAGTCACATAATAGTCAAATTAGAAAAGACATAATAAGCAAGCGGAGATTTATGGATACTAAAGGCAAGAAAGATGATAAAGAAAGATTGAGAAAATGACAATCACTGAATTAAGAATATTATTATAGAACAAAGAAGAAGAAACATGAAACAAAGTCCCCCCCCCCCCCCCCCCCCCGTTCCCCCCCAACATAACCAAAAACATACACACACACTCGCAACCACCAGCTCAAACAAATGTCTTTGAATTAGATCACGATCATGATTAGATCTGTGTGAATTAGGTCATACGTACATTCCAATGCATGTTCTAGTTGAAATAATCATTCAGACATTTCCTGTAAATTTACTAAATAAGCAATAAGCAGTTGCCATTTGTGAAAGATCATATCAGTAGAACCTCTGTGTGTATTTAATCTTCACTAGCTTAATAAAATATAAATCTTCATTCCACTGAGAGATAGAGGGACACTTAATGGACTTCCAGTGTAAGAGCATGTAACGTCTGGCCAACAAAGATGAGAAAGTGATAATGTCTTCATGTGCAGAACTCAGTGCTACTGAATCCTCTGTAATGCCAAATATAGTGGTTAATGGACGTGGCTTCAACTCTACCCCAAGTATAGTGGACATAAGATTGGGGGAAGAAAACTGCCCAAAAGCCTGGAAGCTTGGGCACAAAAAGAACATATAGCTTAATTTACATGTAGAGGCACCTGCACATTTCTCCTCAGCATCAGGATTTCAGCCAGACATGATTTGGAAATAATGGACTCTGTACAAAACCTTAAACTGAACAAGACTGAGGTGGGTGCAAAAAGTGCTGGAGCGTAGCCTGTCTATAGCTTTCTCCCAACATTCTTCACTCAACTGCAATCCCAATACATTTTCCCAAGCAGATCTGGTTTTAGTGATTTTAATTCCAATCAGCCTGACCGTATCGCCCCAACCTTCACATTTACAATAGAGACAAAGGCACAGCCTGGCCTTGAGATTAGCATTCACATTTAACTTAGGACCCTGCCCAATAGTCAGGAAGTACAAAAAGACAAAAGGTTAATCAAACACCTGGACTTGTTCTTCTGACTTGATGATTTCATCATCTTTAGTTCAAATGTACAGTACATCACTTTTTAGCTGAGAGAACCACTCAGTGCTGTAGTGTCTCGCTCCTGTGCCTCACGGTTTCCTTTACCCAGTGTCTCGTAGTCTCCTTCTCGACCTTGCCCGTTCCTCAGATCTCTCTCTTGAGAGAACATCGGGTAACCATTAGGAGGAAATATCACTCCTGGTCATGCATGAGGTTCAATTCCAGTTGGTTCTTGGACGTCTCTGGCTCATCTGTCACAACCCAAAGATTGATTGGAGGAACAACGCCATCCTCGGATCGAGCCCCCTCTGCCTTTCCTATTGCCTTAAGTCTGCTCACTTCCCCATTCCAGTATCAATGTCCTCTGAGGAATTCCCTGACCTTTCCGAAGTCCCACATTATTATGCTGATCTCAGGACAGTGTTCAGTTAGTCTCGGGGTATCTCTCTTCCTCCTCACTGACTGAGTGAGCGAGAAATCGACCTCCTTCACTCTCCCAATGCGAATGGGAGGCCATGGACAAGCACATGTCTGAATTTTGTGAGTGTGTGTATAGTATTTTTCTGTGTGTGTGTGTGTGTGTGTGTGTGTGTGTATAGTATTTTTCTGTGTGTGTGTGTGTGTATAGTATTTTTCTGTGTGTGTGTGTGTGTGTATAGTATTTTTCTGTGTGTGTGTATAGTATTTTTCTGTGTGTGTGTATAGTATTTTTCTGTGTGTGTGTATAGTATTTTTCTGTGTGTGTGTATAGTATTTTTCTGTGTGTGTGTATAGTATTTTTCTGTGTGTGTGTATAGTATTTTTCTGTGTGTGTGTATAGTATTTTTCTGTGTGTGTGTATAGTATTTTTCTGTGTGTGTGTATAGTATTTTTCTGTGTGTGTGTATAGTATTTTTCTGTGTGTGTGTATAGTATTTTTCTGTGTGTGTGTATAGTATTTTTCTGTGTGTGTGTATAGTATTTTTCTGTGTGTGTGTATAGTATTTTTCTGTGTGTGTGTATAGTATTTTTCTGTGTGTGTGTATAGTATTTTTCTGTGTGTGTGTATAGTATTTTTCTGTGTGTGTGTATAGTATTTTTCTGTGTGTGTGTATAGTATTTTTCTGTGTGTGTGTATAGTATTTTTCTGTGTGTGTGTGTGTATAGTAATTTGTGTGCGTATAGTATTGTGTATAGTGTTGTGAGTGTGTAGTACTGAGTATTTTTTGTGTGTAGTATTTTGTGTGAGTTTGTGTAGTATTGTTTGTATAGTATTTTGTGTGAGTTTGTGTAGTATTGTTTGTGTAGTATTGTTTGTATAGTATTGTGTGTGAGTTTGTGTAGTATTGTTTGTATAGTATTGTGTGTGAGTTTGTGTAGTATTGTTTGTATAGTATTGTGTGTGTATAGTAATTTGTGTGAGTTTGTGTAGTATTGTTTGTATAGTATTGTGTGTGTATAGTAATTTGTGTGAGTTTGTGTAGTATTGTTTGTATAGTATTGTGTGTGTATAGTAATTTGTGTGTATATGTGGAATTTTGTGTATATAGTATTTTATGTGTCTATAGCATTGTGTATGTGTGTAGTATTGTGTGTCTAGTATTTCATGCGTTTGTGTGTATTTTTTGTGTGTTTTGTATTGTGTGTGTATGTAGTATTTTGTCTGTGTGTATAGTATTTTGAATGTATGTTTATAGTGATGTGCGTAATATTTTGTGTATGTGTATTGTCATTTGTGTGTAGTATTTTTTGTTTGTGTATGGTATTTTGTGTGAGTTTGTGTAGTATTCTGTGTATAGTATTGTGTGTATGGTATGTTGTGAGTGTGTGTGTTTGTGTGTGGTATTATGTGTGTTTGTAGTATTGTGTGTGTAGTATTGTTTGTGTGTACATGTATAGTATTTTGTGTGTAGTACTTTGTGTGTGTTTGTGTATAGTATGGTGTGTTTGTGGAATTTTGTGTATATAGTATTTTGTGTATTGTGTGTAGTATTTTGTGGGTGTATAGTATTATGAGTGTATATGTGTAGTATTGTGTGTGTATAGTATTATGTTTCTAGTATTTTATGTTTGAGTGTGTGTGTAGTATTGTGTGTATATTATTGTGTGTAATGTTGTGTGTATAGTAATTTGTGTGTATAGTATTATGTTTCTAGTATTTTATGTTTGAGTGTGTGTGTGTAGTATTGTGTGTATAGTATTGTGTGTAATGGTGTGTGTATAGTAATTTGTGTGTATAGTATTGTGTGTGTGTGTGTGTGTGTGTGTGTGTGTGTGTGTAGTACTTTGTGTGTGTTTGGAATTTTGTGTATTGTGTGTAGTACTTTGTGTGTGTTTGGAATTTTGTGTATTGTGTGTAGTATTTTGTGTGTGTAATAATGTGTGTTTGTGTAGTACTGTATGTGTATAGTATTGTGTGTGTGTGTGTGTGTGTGTGTGTGTGTGTGTGTGTGTGTGTGTGTGTAGTATTGTGTATGTATAGTATCCTGTGTATGAGTATAGAAATTTAGTGTTTGTGTGTAGTATTTTGTGTTTGTGTATGTGTCTAGTATTTTGTGTGTCTATAGTACTGTGTGTAGTATTTTGTGTGCGTATAGTATTGAGTGTGTATAGTATTTTGTGTGTTCCTTTGTTCTAGTATTGTGTGTGTAATAGTGTGTGTAGTATTTTGTGTGTGATTAGTAGTATGTGTGTAGTATTTTGTCTATATGTGTGTGTGTGTTGTATTTAATGTGTGTGTGTGGTTGTTTGTGTAGTATTTAATGTGTGTGTGGTTGTGTGTGTGTGTGTGTATGTAGTGTAATATTTTGTGTCTGTATGTATAATATTTTGTGTATTTTTAGTATTGTGTGAGTGTAGTATTTTGTGTGGATATGTATAGTATTTTGTTTGTGTGTGTGTGTATGTGTGTGTGTGTGTGTGTGTACTATTTGGTGTGTATAGTATTGTGTGTGTGGTATTGTGTGAGATTTGTATTGCCGGTCTGTGTGTGCGTTTGTGTGTGTGTGTGGTATTCTGTATGTGTATAGTATTTTGTTTATGTATAATTGTGCGTGAGTGTATGTACTGTAGATAGTGGAATGTGTGTAGTATTTTGTGTGTTTTATAGTGATATGTGGGTCGTATTTAGTGTATGTTTATAGTAATTTGTGTGTAGTATTGTGTGTGTATAATATTTTGTTTGTAGGATTTTTGGTGTAGTATTGTGTGTGTGTGTGTGTGTGTGTGTGTGTGTGTGTACATATTATTATGTCTTTGTATAGTATTTTATGTGTAATATTGTGTGTATATTCTTGTGTGTGCATAGTAATTTGTGTGTATAGTATTGTGTGTGTGTGTGTGTGTGTGTGTGTGTGGTATTCTGTGTGTTTGTGTGTGCTTGTATAGTATTTAAAGTATAAAAAATACTACTTTGTGTGTGTAGTATTTTGTGTGTGTGTATAGAATTTTGTGTGTATAGAATTGTGTGCATAGAATTGTGTGTAGTATTTTTTATGTGTGTAGTATTGTGTGTGTGTGTGTTTGTGTGTGCTTGGTTGGGTGTGTGTGTGGTACTATGTGTATAGTATTTTGTGTTTGTTTGTTCTAGTATTGTGTAATGGTGTGTTTGTATTTTGTGTGTGCAATAGTGTATGTAGTATTTTTATATATGTAGTATTTTTGTTTGTGTATTTGTGTGTACGTATAGTATTTTGTGCGTGTGTGTAATATTTTGTGTGTAGTGTATGTAGTATTTGTGTTTGTGTGTGTAGTACTGTATGTGTATAGTATTTTTATGTGTGTAGTATTTTGTGTGGTTTTGTGTGTAGTATTTTGTGTGTGTTGTACTGTGTGTATATAATATTTTGTGTTTGTAGTATTGTATGTGTGTGTAATATTGTGTGTGTATTCTGTGTGTATAGTATTTTGTGTAAATGTAGTATTGTGTGTATAGTATCTTGTGTATGTGCATAGTATTTTGTGTGTCTATAACATTGTATTTGTGTGTGTGTGTTTGTATGTGTGTAATTGGTGTGTGTATAGTATTGTGTATGTAGAATTGTGTGTCTGTGTGGTGTATAGTGATGTGTGTAGTATTTTGTGTGTATAGTAACTTGTGTGTTTGTGTGTAGTATTTAGGGTGTGTATAGTATTGTCTGTGTAGTATATTGTGTATGTATATTATTCTGTGCGTGTATAGTAATTTATGAGTATAGTAGCGTGTGTGTATAGTATTTTGTGTGTTTTTGTTTGTGTAGTATTTGGTGTGTTTAAAGTGTTGTGTATGTAGTATTGTGTGTGTGTGTGTGTGTGTGTGTGTGTGTGTGTGTGTGTGTGTGTGTAGTATTGTGTGTGATTCGGTTTGTGTGTGTGTGTGTGTGTATAGTATTTTGTGTGCATTTGTGTATGTATATTTTGTGTATTTGTATAGTATTATGTGTTTGTATAGTATTTTATGTGCGTATAGTATTGTGTGTAGTAATTGTGTTTGTGGTATTGTGTGTTTATGTATAATATTTTGTGTGTAGTATTTTTTCTTTTTGTGTGTAGTATTGTTTGAGTGTGTATAGTAAAATTGTGTGTATAGTATTTTTGTATTTTGTGTGTGTTGGATTGTTCTAGTATTGTGTGTAGTAATTTTGTTTGTACGTATAGTATTTTGTGTGTTTATGGTATTTTGTTTGTATTTATAGTGTATAATATTTTGTTTGAGTGTAGTATTGTATGTGTGTAAAGTTTTTTGTGTGCGTATGTTTAGTATTTTGTGTGTATAGTATTTTGTTTGTGTGTAGTATTGTTTGTGTGTGTGTGCGTGCACATGTATAGTATTTTGTGTAGATATAGTATTTTTTTGTGTTTGTAGTACTTTGTGTGTAATATTGTGTGTATGTATAGTATTTTGTGTTTGTGAGTGTGTAGTATTGTTTGTGGGTGCATGTTTACTATTTTCTGTGTGTAGTATTGTGTGTGTATAGTCAAGTCAAGTCAATTTTATTTATATAGCGCTTTTAACAATTGCCATTGTCGCAAAGCAGCTTTACACAATAAAAAGAAGTAAGTTTGTATGCAATGTATATGAATCAAAATGATAAGATTGTCCCTGATGAGCAAGCCGAGGGCGACGGTGGCAAGGAAAAACTCCCTGAGATGGTAATAGGAAGAAACCTTGAGAGGAACCAGACTCAACAGGGAACCCATCCTCATCTGGGTGATAACGGAGAGCAGGGATTGATCAGCATAATAATGTGTAAGACTGGAAGTTCAGTATAACAGGAGATGTGTTTAAAATTAAAATTAAAAGGAGTCCAGTTTGTTCCTGGAGGCTCAGGTAGACTGTAGGAGATTCCAGTCCTGAGCTATCGAACAACTGAAGTCACAGGTCCCCAGAGCATCAATCGATGACAGGACAGTCTTCATGGAAACCATCCCCAGCCACCACACGAATCCAGGCAGACCACACGGGGCATCCATGCGACGAGATCTCCAACCAGAAGCAGGACTCCAGGACGGGTTAGACGGCTCCAGAGGGCAGAGGGGTCTGGATCACTGGCAAAACATGTATAGCTCGACAGAGAGACAGAGAGAGAGACAGGGAGAGGGAAAGAAGAGAGGGAGAGAGGAGAGAGCAGAAAATAAGGAGAGATGGCAGTTAGGTCTGGTCACAGTCAACATGTATAAGGTGAATGTATATTTAGTGTAAAGTGCAAGCAGAGACTCCGGCAGGACTAACTATAACAGCATAACTAAAAGGGAGGAGCCAGAAGGAAACACAGACATGAGGGGGAACTGAGATGTAAAGCAACCGATCACCTCACCGTCAACAAACCTGAGTGAACAATGAGAGTGGGGAGGACAGCATCTAAACATACCAGTTCACCAGAATACTCTACGTCTATGAGTCCCCCAGATCTGCTCCTTTACCTAAGGCTCATCTATTTACAAACATGCTGCGCTAAATAAATAGGTTTTTAGCCTAGACTTAAACACTGAGACTGTGTCTGAGTCCCGAACATTAATAGGAAGACTATTCCATAACTTTGGGGCTTTGTAAGAAAAAGCTCCGCCCCATAGTATTGAGTGTGTATAGTATTTTGTGTATGTGCGTAGTATTTTGTGTTTGCTTGTTCTAGTATTGTGTGTGTAATAGTGTGTGTAGTATTTTTTGTGTGTAGTATTTTTGTGTTTGTGCATCTAGTATTTTGTGTGCTTATAGTATTGTGTGTATGTGTGTAGTATTTAATGTGTGTGTGGTACTGTGTGTGTATAGTATTTTCTGTTTGTCTGTAGTATTGTATGTGTGTGATATTTAGTGTGTGTATGTATATTTTGTGTATTTGTAGTATTCTGTGTGTATAGTATGTGTGTAGTATAGTATTTTGTGTGTATATAGTATTTTTTGTGTTTGTAGTACTTTGTGTGTAATATTGTGTTTGTGTATATAGAATTTTGTGCGTGTGTAGTATTTTTGTATGTCTGTGGTATTTTGTGTGTTTTTGATCTAGTATTCTGTGTTATAGTGTGTGTAGTATTGTTTGTGTTATATTTTGTGTGTATGTATAGAATTTTGTGTGTCTAGTATTTTTTGTGGGTTTTTGGTGTGTTTATAGTATTGTGTATGTAGTATTTGGTGTGTGTGTGTGTGTGGTATTTTGGTGTGTATAGTGGTAAGTTTGTGTGTATAGTATTTTGTGTGTGTTTGTGTATGTATTTTTTTTTGTATTTGTATAGTATTATGTGTGTTTGTATAGTATTTTATGTGTGTAGTATTGTGTGTGTATTGTAATTCGTGTGTATAGTATCATGTGTATGTAGTATTGTTTCTGTCTTTGTGTGTAGTATCAGTGGTGGCTCAGAGGGTTAAGGCACTGAGTTACTGATCGGAAGATCGGTGGTTCGATTCCCAGCTCAGCTAGGTTGCCATTGTTGGACCCTTGAGCGAGGCCCTTAACCCTAACTGCTCCAGGGGTGCTGTACCATGGCTGACCCTGCGCTCTGACCCCAGTTACGCTGGGATATGCGAAGAAGGAATTTCACTGTGGTGTAATGTATATGTGACAAAATAAAGACTTTACTGACTTTACTTTTACTTTGTGTGTGCGGTATTGTTTGTGTGTGAGTGTGTATATAATTTTGTGTGTATAGTACTTTTTGTATGTGTATTTTGTTTGTTTTAGTATTGTATGAAGTATTTTTGTGTTTGTGCGTATAGTATTTTGTGTGTTCATAGTATTTTGTTTGCATTTATATTATCTTGTGTGTTTATAGTATTTTGTGCATGTGTGTATTATTTTGTGTATGTGCTTGTGTGTGTAGTATTTTGTGTGTACTGTATGTAGTGTGTTTTGTGCATGTAGTATTGTATGTATGTGTAATATTTTGTGTGTATGTCTAGTATTTTGTGTGTATAGTATTGTGTGCATGTATAGTATTGTGTGCGTTTGGTATTTTGTGCATGTATGTGTGTAGTATTGTGTGTGTATATATAGTATTTTGTGTTTCTATAGCATTTTGTGTGTGTAGTATTGTGTGTGTGATTTGTATTGTCTGTGTGTGTGTATGTTTATAGTATTTTGTGTATGTATATAGTATTTTGTTTATGTAGTATTGTGTGTGTCTGTGTATAGAATTTTGTTTGGATAGTATTTTGTGTATTTAGTATTGTGTGTGTGTGTGTGTGTGTGTGTGTGTGTGTGTGTGTGTGTGTGTGTGGAATTTTGTGTTTGGATAGTATTTTGTGTACATATATCTTATTTTGTGTATTTAGTATTGTGTGTGTGTGTGTGTGTGTGTGTGTGTGTATAGTAATTTGTTTATGTAGTATATTGTGTGTGCGTATATAGTATTTTGTGTTTGTGCTCTTTTGAGTGTGTGTAGTATTGTGTATATAGTATTTTGTGTGTGTATGTATAGTATTTTGTGCATGTGTAGTATTGTGTGTGTGTGTGTGTGTGTGTGTGTGTGTGTGTGTATTTATACTATTTTGTGTGTGTGCAGTATCATGTGTATAGTATTTTTGTGTGGTATTTTGTGTGTGTGTGTTAGATTTAAATGAAGAAGTGTGTCCATGCTAAGAAGAACTTGTTGTGCTCACTGCACCTTGACACACTTACCGGTCTGGGCCCGATCGACGGGGAGAGACAAACAAATACACACAACTGCAGGCATGATGTCTGAAGAGCTCTGTTTATTCTCAGCAAAGAGAGCACATTTAAACGGTGCTACATACCGAACATCAAAAGAACCAGTCATTACCATGTCAGTCATAGAGGGACCCGGAGACAGACAGGAGAGAGGAAATACATTTGCATTCTCCTAATAAACAAAAGGGTTCTAGCAGACAAGAGCGGTCTCTTTTTCTGAACATTACAATAGCTTGAAATTAAAAAAGAACATGGTACTGTATAATACTCAAGTTATTCAAACAGACAAAAATACATCAGGCACTTATCCAGTCAGTTTAGCCTCCCAGATCATAACATGAACAAATTAGAAAGTTTATCAAATTAAATTTAAAAAAAAGAGAATTTGATAACATAAAAATATTATGTTAAATAAAATATTCACAAACCATACCTGCATGGAATAAACAGAATAAAGCATTGGGTTCTGTGCATTTGTTCTCCCCTAATTCGTCTACCTGTAGAAATTAAAAACCAATAAATTAACTAGCCAGCGCTAGCACTTTTCTGGGAGGTTGAATTTAACCTGATCATCAGCATAGCATTGAAATAAAATTGCTGGCTGATAATACAGCCCAGGGAAAGCATATACAATATAAACAAAATAGGGCCGAGCAAAGAGGCCTGAGGAACACCACAGGTGACATTGTGTCTAGCGGATTTAGCCTATCCCAGGGCAACATGCTCCGTTCTTTCAGTAAGATAAGATGAAAACCAGTTGTAAAGAGTCAGTGTCCAACAGTGTGACGTAATCTGTGAAGAAGAATGTTGTGATCAACAGTATCAAAGGCCAAAGACAAATCCAAAGTGTGCCGGTAGGGCAATTCTATAGAAAAAATTCTATATTCATATATTCAATGAGTATGTTTTACATCTGTGTGTTATGTTTGATTATTTGCATAACTTTAAAGGTATTATCACCATTTACAAACACCTTTAATTAAATGAAGGTATAAATGAGTGTGTACGATACGGGATGTCTGATATCAATCTAAAGATTGATAGTGGTGTACACGGAATAGTGCATAGTACATAGTGTATAGTACAATGCATGTGTGTTTACCATACTATAGTATAGTGTATGTGTATAGCATAGTGTGTAGTGTGTGTGCGTGTGTAGTATAGTGTATGTTGTGTGTGTGCATTGCAGTATAGTGTGTGCGGTAGTGTGTAGTGTAGTGCGTATGTATTGTAGTATAATGTATGTGTGTGTGTAGTGTAGTGTATCATAGTGTGCTTATAGCACAGTGTATGTGCGTAGTATAGTGTGTGTGTGTGTGTAGTATAGTGTGCACATGTGTAGTGTGCGTGTGTAGTGTGTGTATATTGTAGTGTGCCTATAGTATATGGTGAGTGTGTGTTTTTTGTATATTGTGAAGTGCATGTGCAGTGTAATATAGTGTGCATGTGTAGTGTATTATAGAGTGTGTAGTATTATGTATTTTGCAAAGTAAAATCAAATTAAAATTTTATTTGTCACATATACAGTCATACACAGTACAATATGCAGTGAAATGCTTAAGTGACGGCTCGTGACCTTAAAATTAAAGACTATTAATAGAAAATAGAAAGAAAAATAGAAAGTAAATTTAGCCAAGAAAGAATAACATATCTATACAATACAAAATATACAACATAAGTTGTATATTTTGTAATATGAGAAAATATAAGAAAAACCTACACTGCAAAATTCCCTGTGTTGATTTAACACCCCAAGTGTTTATATTTGACCTAATGGTCACGAATGTACTCTGAAAGTGTTAAATCAACACTCTGGGTGTTCATTCAAGACCAAGGATTTTGCTGTGTAGCTGTACAAAAATAGAAACTATAGAATTTAGGTGAAGTGGTGAAGGGTTTTAGCTGAAAAGTATGGAATACTGGGTGGATCCGGAGCGCCGCAAGCAGCTGGAGCCGGTAGGTGACGGGGTTGATTCGGAGGGTGATGTGGTATGGACCAATGAAGCGAGGTGATAATTTCCTGGATTCTGTCTGCAGGTGTAGATTTTTTGTAGACAGCCATATCTTGTCACCTACGTGGTACAATCGCCCCGGTGGGTGTCGACGGCGGTGCTGAGTGATGTAGAGGGTGTTGGCGCGTTGGATGGTAAGGTTTGCTTGGTTCCATAGCCGTCGACACCGACGGACCAACTGTTGGGCTGACGGTACTTCAACCTCCGGTTCTTGGTGGTCGAACATCGGAGACTGGAAGCCGTGGCATGCCTCAAATGGGCTTAAGCCGGTGGCGGATGAAACGTGGAGGTTGTGTGATAGTTCAGCCCAGATGAGGTAGCGAGCCCAGGAGCACTGACGGTCGGCGACAAAGCACCTCAGGTAGCGCTCCAGTTGTTGGTTGGTCCGTTCCATCTGACCGTTAGTCTGTGGGTGGTAGCCGGAGGACAGACTACAGGTGGAATGGATCAGACGGCAGAAGGCCTTCCAGAACCGTGAGGTGAACTGAGGCCCCCTGTCCGAGACGATGTCCTTTGGGATCCCATGCAGGCGGACTACATGTTCTAATATCAGCTCGGCTGTTTTCTTAGCTGACGGGAGCCCAGCGAGGGTCACCAGGTGCACAGCTTTGGAGAACCGGTCAACGATGGTGAGAATGGTGTTCTTTCCTTCGGAAACCAGCAGGCCCGTGATGAAGTCGGCGGCAATGTGTGTCCAGGGCCAACGGGGAACAGGAAGTGGTTGAAGCTCGCCCGGGGATGGTTGATTTACATCCTTGGCCCTGGCGCACACTGGGCACGCCTGGACGAACTCGTGAACATCCTTGGTCATGGTGGGCCACCAGAAGGCACGCTGTATGAATTGAAGGGTGCGACGTGTTCCGGGGTGTCCAGCGAGGAGAGAGCAATGCCCCCATTGGATGACCTCCGTCCTGATGGTGTCGGGTACATAGAGTCGACCAGGTGGCACACCTGCCGGTTCGGTCTCCACAGCCTGTGCCTGGTGCTCCCTTGTCTCCAGATCCCAGCGGAGTGGTGCTATGATCCTGGAGGGAGGTAGGACAGGCGCGGGCTCCGCCCGGGGGACGTCTTCCTCATGCTGTCGGGAGAGGGTGTCGGCCTTGGTGTTCTTGGACCCCGGACGGTATGACAGATGGAAGTTGTAACTCTCGAAAAATAACGAGGGCAGAGTTGGTAAGCGGCAATTGGTGTTGGTTCTTGATGGTGATATCGTGGAGCCCCCGATAATCAACACATGGATGTAAGTCACTTCCTTTTTTCTTTACAAAGAAAAACCCCATGGCGGCAGGTGAGGAGGGCCGGATGGTACCTTGGCGAATGGCACTGGAAACATACTCCTCCATCGCCTGCATCTCGGTGGAAGATAGTGAGTAGAGATGGCCACGGGGCGGGACGGAAGGTCAATTGCCAAGTCGTAAGGACGATGAGGAGGTACGTGGGTGGCGCGTCGTTTACAAAACACTTCAGCCAGGTCCCGGTAAGGCGTCGGGATGCTGTTGGTGTCGACTTCAGGGGCCTCGGGCTCCCTAGAACACGTCCCAGCCCAGGCCCGCAGGCAGAGTTCAGTGCAGGTCGGCCCCCATTGTAGAATCCGGTTCTGTGTCCAAGAAATAAGTGGGTCATGCTGCAACAACCACGGGTGGCTGAGGATGATGGGCAGAGATGAGATGGAGGTGACATAGAATTGAACCTGTTCTTCGTGTTGGTTGATGATGAGGGTGATTGGCTGTGTTCGAGAGGTAATAGGGCTGGAAGAGAGGGGCCGACCGTCAACAGAGGTGATGTTTACGGGCTGGGATAACGCCTCGATTTTTACCCCCAGTTTTTTGGCATAAGAAGAGATAAAGTTACCCGCGGCACCGGAATCGATGAACGCGGTACGTTCGACCCGTTTGTGGCCAAACTGGAGGCGTGCTCGTACCGTGAGACGGGAAAAGTTGGTCAAAGTGGCGGAGAGGTGGAAGGAACCCGGTGAGCTGCTCCTACTGCTCACCGGGCCTGCGCGTTTCCCGGACGCAGAGGGCAGATAGCTCTGTGATGTGCTGCCGATCCACAATATGCGCAGAGACCCTCTCTGAAGCGGCGTTCCCGTTCTGCAGAGGATAAGGAGGCGCGTCCTAATTGCATGGGTTCCCTGGCTCCGGTGTCAACCACAGCGGGAGGTGGAGAACCGACTGATCCGGTAGGTGCAGTTGCAAATGAGGAGCGAGCTTCAGGAACAGGCGTGTGAGAGAAGAAGAGGAGGGTCGGGATGTGAAATGGGGCAGTGATGGCGTGATGGACGGCAGGGTGCAAGGAGCTGGCTTGGGTCGGGCGAGCAGGCGCTGGTCGATTCGGAGGGCGAGTTGAATTAAGTCCTCCAACGTAGCTGGAAGTTCTTATCCAGTGAGCTCGTCCTTGATGCGCGCAGCCAGTCCCTTGTAGTAGGCTGTCCGGAGGGCGGCGTCTCCCCAGTCGGTCTGGACAGCCAGGGTTCAGAAAACTGCCGTGTAGCGGCTCACGGACGAGCCTCCCTGCCGCAGATGATATAACTTGGAGTCGTTCTCTACCTCAGCAGCAGGATGTTCAAAAGTTAGCTTTAGTTGACGGGTGAACTCTGTGTATGAATAGGCGACATCTGAATCCGAGCTAAGGACCGCCGTGGCCCACTCAGCTGCCTGCCCGGATAGCAACGAGACAAGAAGTGCAACGCGCAGTCGGTCTGTGGAGTATCTGGTGGAATTAAACTCAAACACAAGATCCAATTATGTTAAAAACACACTGCATTTCCCATCCGTGCCATCCTACTTATCTGGTAGAGCTATGAAGTCATCAGAAGGGAGGGGTGCAGCAGCCACTGCGACGGGCGTGGCAAAAGCCGGCTGAGCGGCCGCCCCGCGGAGGGTCGCGTTCTCCTGCCGTAGCTCCGCCACCTCACGGCGCAGGGATGCGACGTCTTGGATGCCTTTGCGGAGAACCGCAACTTCACTACGGAGCTGATCGATCAGCTTAGCATGTTGGTCAACCACTTCGCAGAGGTGAGCGTAATCTGCTGGGTTTACTGCTGTTGGCTCAGTCATTCTGTCATAAACACACGGAGACGGACCAGAAGACTAGGAGTGTGCATGACACATTAGTACATTGTGTGTAGTGTGTTTGTATAGTATAGTGTGTGTATAGTATTCTGTGTGTGTATAGTATTCTGTGTGTGTATAGTATATTATGTGTTTGTATAGTATAGTGTGTGTGTTGTATAGTGTGTGTTTGTATAATATATTGTGTGTATAGTATAGTGTGTGTGTTTAGCATTGTGTATGTAGTATAGTGTGAGTAATATATACATATTGGACACCCATGGCATCACACAATATGGAAATAACTGCAGCCTTGAGAGGATAATGAAACAAAGCCCATTCAATAATTTTGGGAAGCTTCCCAGGGAGTGGACTATAGCTAGAGTCAGTGCTTGAAGAGCCACCATGCACAGACATATCCAGGACATGGGCCACAACTGTTGCATTTCTTGTGTCAAGACACTCTTGGACAAAGACAATTTTAAAGGTGTCTTACCGGAGCTACGGACAAAAAGTTCTGGGCTGTTGCTTAGTGGGCCAAAGGCCTCTTTTCAGATGAAGGTAAATTTTGCATTTCATTTGGAAATCAAGGTCCTATGTCCCTTATGCAAAGAAACTATATTTCTCTATATATTAACTGTCAATATATTGAATGCTTGTTCTGATTTACTAGTAAATCAATATTGGTATCAGTAATCAATGTATTGGTATCATTCAAATAATCTTTGTTTTTAAACATCCGAATTTGTGTTTTACATTTGTTTGTGCTTGATTGCCCTTTAGTCACTGAAGCAGCTTAATATTTTTTGTACACCAACATGACCATTTTAAAACAAGATCTGGAGCAAGGCTAAAAGAACACTCTCTTATCACCGGTAATCTGTTTTTGTATCGTTGCCACGAATGTTTTGCGTTTTTATCAGTGTTTAAATTGTATAGCTTTTCAGTTTATACAATAATAATATTAATAGCGGCAGTAGAGCCCTCACAGCGGGGCGAGTGGGTGACGACTCGGCGGCATACTCGTTCAGCCAAAGCTAACGCTAAGGCTAGCCCACCGGAGCAGACCACTTCTGCGCTTCACGTGTCCAACAGGTTCGCTCTCCTCAGTGATGCACCCGCTGAGAAACCTGAAAGAGACTCTATACTGAGACATGTGAAATTAGCTAGTCTCCCAGAGTTATCAACTTTGATTGGATCGCCATCTGGAAGAAAATCTCACGGTCGAGGAAATATCATCAGCAATTACAGTAGATCTATGCAGAGTGGCAAATCACCGGGACCGGATGGTTTTCCAACAGATTTCTTTAAAAAAAAAAATGGTTCCCTCTGATGACTAGAACGTTTTTATGGAGAAATACCAACTAATGTCAGGTTTAAGAACCATGGTATCCCTGTGCTTGATTGGACAGCAACCTAAACCCCCATACAGAATCCATATAGTATTGTGAAGAGGAAGATGCGAGACACCAGACTCAACAATGCAGAAGAGCTGAAGGCCACTATCAGAGCAACCTGGGCTTCCATAACACCTCAGCAGTGCCACAGACTGATCACCTCCATGCCACGCCGCACTGCTGCAGTAATTAATGCAAAGGGAGCCCCGACCAAGCACTGAGTCAATTTTGGATACTCAATTTTTTTTCTTTTCTTTTGTCGTTACAAGACTTCTCTCGTTTTCAGCAGGTCTGATGTGGAGGACTGGATCAGAGTGGTGATTAAATGGCATAGAGGAGCAGAGACCAGATTTTTTATTTGGATCACAAGCTAAAAAAGTTTGGGAACAGAGCAGAAAGTGGAAGATATTGATAGTGAGGGTGAAGTTTTTGTCCTACAAATGTTCGGAATCTCAGTTTCCTAGTTTAACATAGTTTAAAATACAGTGTGACTGAGTGTTGTGGGGAGGAACAGGTGTGGGAATATTGACCGATGGCCTGTGTAGGTCCGGAACAATATTCTTACATGTTTCTTGCAAACTCAAAAAGGATGAAAATGCTAGGGAAGGAAATATAAATAGAGAGGAGGAAGAAGTTAGAAAAAGTGAAAAGGTGGTAAAAAGAACCAGAAATCAGCCAACAGGTTGCAAAAGGAAGAAATATAAGGGATCAAGCACAGAAGAATCAGAAAGTGAGGATACATGAGGCAATGGAAAGGAGCCGGGATTAGGTCTACTAAAGGTAGTTGTAAGATTTGAAGTAGAGGGAGGATTTTAAAACGAACTGACAAATTATAACCGTGATTGATAGGGTATATACTGTATATACTGTAATACTGAAGCACAGGTACAGAAGGCAAGAAAAATGACTAGTGTGGGGGAAATCATTGTACTTAGACAAAGATGGAGGAGTTGATATACCTTTTGAACACCCATAAGCAGTTTTTAAAAAATGTATAGCACTATCTATCGAATTTTGTGATTTACCTAATTAACAACAGTTAAACAGTCCTTTTTTGGGACCAGAGCCGGCTTATTAGCAGACACACTGTTAGCAGAATGTAAAATTAATTTCACTTTTTAACATGTTTAAACAAAAAAAAAATTACTCGTATAAAAATATCTGTGATGTGCATGAACATGTGAAGAAGCATGTTTGATTAAGTAAAGATGCCTTTTTCTTTATTTATCTGATAAATAATATTTGTTGCCTCAGGACAACATTTGCAGTTGGACCACTTTTGTTTGAACAATAGCATGCATGGATGGAAATATAATGTATGTGCTGCACATACACACGTGGACAAAATTGTTGGTACCCTTCAGTCAATGAAAGAAAAACTCACAATGGTCACAGAAATAACTTTAATCTGACAAAAGTAATAATTTTAAAAAATTCTATGAATGTTAACCAATGAAAGTCAGACATTGCTTTTCAACCATGCTTCAACGGAATTATTTTAAAAAATAAACTCATGGAACAGGCCTGGACAAAAATGATGGTACCCCTAGAAAATACTGAAAATAATGTGACCAAAGGGACATGTTAATTCAAGGTGTGTCCACTAATTAGCATCACAGGTGTCTACAATCTTGTAATCAGTCAGTGGGCCTATATATAGGGCTCCAGGTAGTCACTGTGTTGTTTGGTGACATGGTATGTACCACACTCAACATGGACCAGAGGAAGCGAAGGAAAGAGTTGTCTCAGGAGATTCGAAAGAAAATTATAGACAAGCATGTTAAAGGTAAAGGCTATAAGACCATTTCCAAGCAGCTAGATGTTCCTGTGACTACAGTTGCACATATTATTCAGAAATTTAAGATCCATGGGACTGTAGCCGACCTCCCTGGACGTGGCCGCAGGAGGAAAATTGATGACAAATCAAAGAGACGGATAATCCGAATGGTAACAAAAGAGCCCAGAAAGACTTCTAAAGAGATCCAAGGTGAACTTCATGCTCAAGGAACATCAGTGTCAGATCGCACCATCCGTCATTGTTTGAGCCAAAGTGGACAACATGGGAGACGACCAAGGAGGACACCATTGTTGAAAATAAATCATAAAAAAGCCAGACTGGAATATGCCAAACTACATGTTAACACTGTCCCTACTGTGAAACATGGAGGAGGCTCTGTTATGTTCTGGGGCTGCTTTGCTGCATCTGGCACAGGGTGTCTTGAATCTGTGCAGGGTACAATGAAATCTCAAGACTATCAAGGGACTCTAGAGAGAAATGTGCTGGCCAGTGTCAGAAAGCTGGGTCTCAGTCGCAGGTCATGGGTCTTGCAACAGGACAATGACCCAAAACACACAGCTAAAAACACCCAAGAATGGCTAAGAGGAAAACACTGGACTATTCTAAAGTGGCCTTCTATGAGCCCTGACCTCAATCCTATTGAGCATCTTTGGAAGGAGCTGAAACATGCCGTCTGGAAAAGGCACCCTTCAAACCGGAAACAACTGGAGCAGCTTGCTCATGAGGAGTGGGCCAAAATACCTGCAGAGAGGTGCAGAAGTCTCATTGACAGTTACAGGAATCGTTTGATTGCAGTGATTGCCTCAAAAGGTTGTGCAGCAAACTATTAAGATAGGCGTACCATCATTTTTGTCCAGGCCTGTTCCATGAGTTTATTTTTTAAATAATTCTGTTGAAGCATGGTTGAAAAGCAATGTCTGACTTTCATTGGTTAACATTCATAGAATTCTTATTTATTATTACTTTTGTCAGATTAAAGTTATTTCTGTGACCATTGTGAGTTTTTCTTTCATTGACCGAAGGGTACCAACAATTTTGTCCACGTGTGTACATTATATTTATACTGTACATTATGCACATTTTGTGCATTTGTGCAGATAGTTCCATCACAGGCGTGTCATAGGTGCCCCCCACCTGATTTGAATTGTAGGCTGTGTCATCAATAACTTTGTCATACTGTGAATGTGTCACAGGCGTTCCAACAAATCTAACAGTATAGTTGATTGTGAAAATGTTGAATGGTGGCCGTTGATTGTGTGTTTGCACAGGCAATTCAAAGAAAGTACAATAAAAGTATTGGAGGGGTGGATCTGCTGAACTTTCTCATTGCACTGGTCAGGTGAAAGGATTAGTACCACTGGCTGTTTCACTTCATCGATATGACCATCGTGACTTCTTGGCTGCTCTACAAGAGAGATTGCAGCAGCCTTGGGATGAAAAAAGGAAGGAACAGATGAGGCTTTATACTTTCAAGTTGTATATCGCAGAAAGCTTGTGCAAAAGTGTCAAGAATCTGGCAAGAGAGGTTGTCCCAGTTCCACAACCTGCTGGGAGGTATAAAAAAAAAAAAGGGGGGGGAGAAAATACCCGCCACACCCATTTTGGTTCTTGAAAGTGAAATGTGAGGGAGATACAAGGTACACCTAAAGCCAAGTGCCAAAAAATGTAACATTCACCTCTGTTTCACATGCACCAGCAACTATTTCTTAAGGTTCCATACAGAATTATACAGACTGTGCTTTGTAAAAAAGAAAAAAAAGAGAGCGAGAGAAACACCAATTCAACCAGTATCTCAGAGGAACACATTCAGAAACACAAAAACACACCTCAGCTAATCTCTAAGCCTCTGACAGCATGTTGTCATGAATTTTCACATTCTAAAATCTGCTGATTTTTGGGATGACCAACATTTTACTGTGTTACTGTGATGTGTGCCGAAAGAAGGTGCGAGATTGCATTTATTAAGTAGATTTTAATTGCACACTCATAAGCGCATTAATTGTGAAGGAAGCAGTCGATGACCAACTGTTGGATAAATTTAAGGGGCCACTGAGAGATTAAAGAATTTGCTAGAATGACAAATTGAAATGAATAAGGAAAAAATTCTAATTAGTTGTACCGTATGTGTACATGGTAAATCATTGTGGGGGCTGCCAGGAATCAAGATTTAAAAAAGACAAAATCCAGCTCACATGGGCATCCAGGCAAAGAATGAGCAGCCAAACTGACCAAAGGAAGCAGTTAAAAAGAATTTATTTTAACAAGAAACTATCACGTCAGAGCATGAAAATCATAGTATGCAAAACGCTTATGGCAACAGCAGTATGTACAGTATATATACTTTCATATACATATGTGTATAAAACTTATTTGGGAGGACGTAAGATGAGTAATAGAACACTTAAAACAATTAAAATACAATCCAAACAACACAGCCAGGGGTTGTAAAAGGAGCAGTAAAAAGCACACACACACACACACACACACACACACACACACACACACACACACACAAAAGCACATGAGAAAAAAAATTCAACTGTAAAGAAGCATTTTTAGAAACTTAAATGTTATCCCATATGACTCAAATAAATGAAGAATTCTAATGTTTTGAAATGTTTTGAAAAAGTAATGTATCTTCCCATGTATCTTTTTAAATACATGAAAAAGGGGTGTACTTTTATTACTATTATTTCATTATAATCACAATTTATGAGTATAATCACAGGTCCCAAACAAATACACAATGGCTTCAAAAGCAGAGACACAGAAAGAGCAGCTGGTGTCGATTTTCCTTTTTAAATCTCAAAGAGATAAAAGACTTGGCAGGACAATATTCTACTTCTCTCATCTTGTTAGTTAAAATATATTTATACACTAAAGTCCAGATTTATTTCTGTGAAATATTGTAAACAAAACCATTCCATTATAACATCGCATGAGGTACAGTGACCATCAGTTGTTGAAAAGGTGCTCTAACTTCTTTATTGTTGTGATGAGCATCTGAAAAACATATTTGACCAACTGTTTTGTTGGGATGAATATCTGAAACAAAAGGAGATGAAACAGAAAAGCCTCTGAACAACATAACAACACCTGCAGACATGGCATTAAAGACCACAGAGAATTCCATTACAGATACAGGGGTGGAATAAACGCAGAGGAATTTGGTATAAGTATATAATTGACCATTTTAAGTAATTGACCAACTAAGATAATGTTATTGTTAAACCAATTTTCAAAAAAGGTAGATTTGTTTTCATAAGTAATGTTCTTCTTGTTCCAGATAAAGTGTGTGTGTGTGTGTGTGTGTGTGTGTAAAAAAGGGAAAAAAGTTTTTTTTTTTTTTTTTTAGAGTGATAAATCTCTCTGAAACCATAAATTCAATTTCTTTTGAGTTTTTTCAATAATAGGGAACAATTGGAGGTTATTTTGCGATCTTTGGTTATAACGACTAAATATGTCAGCCGATTTTAAATTGTCATTAACTCATTCATTTATATTTAAGGATTAGCCGGAAGCTTTTAAAACTTAAACAATTTATTCTAAAGTAAGTAAGCTGACTGATAATAAAATGTCTTTCTGCCACCCTAATGTCACTCAACACATGTTTCCAGGAAGTGAGATGCAATCAGGAAAAGGTAAGGAGAGATTGGGCATCCTTGTCTATACCTCCAGATATATTAAACCGAGGGGAAGTTCCACATTTTAGTGTAATAGAGCTGCTATTATTATTATACAACATTCTAATTGTTTTATTAGAAAAAGGGCCCAAAGCCACATGTTTCCAGTGCTCTTAGGTTAAAATTATGCTCAACATAGTCAAACGCTTTGTGAAAATCAAGAAATAAAATAAAACTGTCCGGGTTAGATAATTCTAAAATGAGCCTAATATTGCTTACTAGGTGTCGATTTTCCGTAAATCCAGACTGTGTTTCATCTATAATTGAATGCAAGACACCTTTGACTCAATTAGCAAAAAGTAAAGCCAAAATTTTATAATCATTATTAGGAACAGTTATAGACTAATTCTTTTTTTGGTTGAGGTATCAGAGAGATGACGCCATGAGTCACTGATGGTGGAAGAAACGCTTCTTTCTATATTTTCCCTTCAAGAATTCTGTCAAATAAAAGGAGAAAATGTTGTGCAAACTTTTTATAGCACTCTGCAGTAATACCATTGTTTTCTGGTGATTTATTATGTTTCAGGCTATCGATTGCTTGAAGAACTTCTTCAGGATTAAGTGCGATTCCAGCCTGCAGGGAACCGTGAACAGTGTAGGGCACCGAGACACGGAGAACCGGGAAAGGGAATGTAAATTTCCCTTCAGTGCCTCAACATTTAATTTCCACAGTCTCAGCAACAGGTATCTTGCCATGGTAACATAAGCACCTCGGTTTGCACTTGTGACGTTGCTGGGTGTTTCAAACAGTGGAACTTTGTCGAGGGAAGTTCCCTTAACCGAGGGGGCAGGGCGCGAGGAGCACCCTGTGAAGTACACTGTGTAATGGAACGCAGCCTAAGATCCAAACTAACACGCTTTCTCCAACCTGAATGACGTAGAAACCTATTTAAAAAGACATGATTTAAAAATATATCATTTAAAATTGGGTGATGAGCTGGAAAAGTTTGCGAACCCCTGATAAAAACGAGCTAATGCTTCTCCTGTCCAGGTGGTGGCGGTAGCGGTCCTGTAGCTGATTCGCCAACCTCCAGAAAACACCGAAGAATAAATACGCTGCAGGCTTTCAACCCTTGAACAGTTGAATGTGTTTTTTTTCCCCCTATACGGTATCATTTTGTGACTGTTTTTACGGTCGAATAAAAGCTTGTCCTTGTTGCTGTGTTTGAGGATATAAAACCGCGCGGTAAAAACAACAAAAAAAAAACAGCCGCTGTGGGGTCGTATCCCAAACGGATCCCACTTCACTGTTTATGTACACTACATAGGGAAAGATCATGTTGATGGGAAACACACAATGTAGTGCACTATTTATCTAATGAGGATAGTTTTCACACAAAGTCCATGTAGCGCTCAAAATCAAACGGGTAATGTGCATTTATTTGACTGACATGTGACGGATAAAATCGTTTTCAATGTTTTTATTTTTTTATGTTGTAAGTCCCCTACATATGAGCAAGATTTACGACCGTTTAAAGATACGGCCATGCGTTCCCGGAAGTTCAATCCCGGAAGTTGGATCGCATTTCCTGTGTACGTCGTCCCGAGCGTGCAGTGTTTACCTTCTGCGCGCACACAAGCGGTTACGGTCCCGATTTAGGGTGCAGCAGCGCAGTGCGGCCCCCAGGATGCCGGCAAACAAGCGCCAAAGCAGCAGCAGCGAAACGGGTAGCGCGAAGAAGAAGAAGAAGCGCCGGGCAATCACCATGGAGACGAAAGTGAAAATAATCGAGAGAATGGAGCAGGGTCTGAAGATGGCAGACGTCGCACGCGCTTTTAACATGAACCGCTCGACCATCTGCTCGATCGTGAAGGACAAGCACAGGATCATGGAGCACGTGAAGTCCGCTGTGCCGTCGACCTCGACGATCATCACGAAGAAGCGCGGGAAGGCGATCGAGGAGATGGAGAAGCTCCTGTCCGTGTGGATGCAGGATCAGCACCAGCGCCGGGTGCCGGTCAGCCTGGTGCTGATTCAGGAGAAGGCGAGGAGCCTGTACGAAGACCTGAAGGCGAAGTACGGAGAGGAATCAGACGGCGCGTCTTTTCACGCCAGCCATGGCTGGTTCAATCGCTTCAAGCTTCGAGCCAACCTCATCAACTTAAAAGTCAGCAGAGAGTCGTCGAGTCCAGACACGGTAGCTGCCGAGGAGTTTCCTGAGATGCTTCGGGAAATCGTGGACGAAGGTGAGTATTTACCCGAGCAGGTCTTTAACGTGGATGAGACGGGACTGTACTGGAAGAGGATGCCGGACAGCAAGGCGGAGAAGGTCATCCCAGGCTATAAAATAGCGAAGGACAGTCTGACTCTGTTGCTGGGAGGGAACGCTGCCGGCGATGTCAAGTTGAAGCCGCTTTTAGTTTATCACCTGGAGAACCCCAGGCCCCTTAAAAACATCGCCAAGGGCTCGCTTCCTGTCGTGTGGAAGAGCAACCCCAAGGCCCTGGTTACGCAAGCCATATTCCAGGACTGGTTTTTCCACCAGTTTATCCCAGAGGTGGAAAGATATTGCTTGGAGAAGGACGTCCCGTTCAACGTTCTGTTGCTGCTCAACAACGCCCCGGGCCACCCCCAGTTCATGGACGACTTTCATCCCAGCGTCAGAGTCGTGTATCTGCCGCAAAATACCGCCTCGCTCATCCAGCCTATGGACCAGGGAGTTATAACGACTTTTAAGAAATATTATTTACGCCACGCCTTTCGCCAAGCGGTAACAGCGAGCGACCAATCCGAAACCAGCGTGGACCAATTTTGGAAGGACTACAACATCTACCACGCCGTGAAAAACATCGACTTCGCTTGGAGCGAGGTGACGGCTGTCACCATGAACGGGGCTTGGAAGAGCCTTTGCCCGCAGTTTGTTCGCGATTTTCCCGACCAAGACGGGGTGGACGAGGCGTCCGACGGGATCCTGGGCGACTTGGTGAACCTCAGCGAGCAGCTGGAGCTGGATCTGCACGAGGACGACTTCACCGAACTTCTTGCTGTGCAGAACGAGGAGCTTACGAACGAAGACCTGATGGAATTGGAGGCCCAGAGACAGGAAGAGGAGAGACTCGAGGAAGACAATGTCATGGAAGAACCCAAGAGGTTCACAAAACAGGAAATGGCAAGGGGATTTTCGTTATTTGAGAAGGCGCTGTCGGTTTTTGAGGCGCAGGACCCGAACGTTGAACGCTACACGAAGATGGCCGCGGCTGTTCAGAACGCAATCCAGTGCTACCGTTCCATCTACGAGGAGAAAAAAAGAGGTACTATGCAGACATCAATGAATCGTTTTTTCAAGAGGGTAGATAGAATCAAATCCTACAAGGAATTTGCACCCGTGTCGTCACCGTCGGACGCGAGCGACATGGAATCCAGCAAGGAACTAGAGCCTGAGTCGTCGTCATCGGACGCGTGCGAGATCGCATCCTGCAGGGAACAGTCATCACAATCGGACGTGAGTGAAATTCCATCTCCTATTGCTGACACTTCTTCAGCTCTACCAGCAACCACTTCTTCCTCTCTTTCCTCTGTTAAGTAGCTTCGTACTGCACTGTACATGTCAGGGTGCTGTAAGTAGAGCTGGGCGATATGTCCTATAAATTGAATCTCCGATTCTTTTGAGACAAAATTAGATATTTGATTTCAAAACGATCATTTTTCTTAAAATGACTTAAAATAAATAATAAATTAGAGGGTATAGGTTTTTAAGCATTAACAGTATAATCAAAAATGAACTGCTTATTTGGACTAAAAGTGCAAATTTACTTTCACTAACATGTTTTCTTGTTTCTTTAGAAAAACAGTAATCAGTACAACAAAATACACACCTCTTTTGGGGGTTATTAAAGTGCAAACTTTCACCAGTCTTTACATGTTCTGGTTATTCTAGCTAAATATGAGGAATTGATGAAGTGCAAGCTACAAACTTAAATTAATTTTTATAAAAATAAATGGTTGTAAAAATAGAAAAAAAAAAGCAGTAGTAAACCACATGCAACCTGCATGCTAAATCTCAACTCATCTTTATTTGTATAGCACTTTAACAACAAGTGCTTCACATAAATAATAAAATAAAATAATAATATATATTTAAAATAAATATTAAAATCACATCACACACATCATCTAATCGAACACAATATATAAAATCTAAATCTCGTGTTGGTTTAAACGCCAGAGAAAACATGTGAGTTTTTAGATGGGACTTAAAAACCCGCAGTGATGTAGTGATGTGGCTTCACGAATAGTCAAGTGTAGGTCATTTCACAATTTGGGTGCCGCCACGGAGAACGCTCGGTCACCCCTGCGCCTGCATTTGGTTTCGGGTACCGTCAGCAAAAGTTTATCAGATGATCTGAGAGACCGGGTTGGAGCACAGGGTTGAAGCAGATCTGAGAGGCAGGGTGGGGCAAGGCCATGTGTAAACATTTAAACGTGACCAAAAGAATTTTTAGATTAATCCGGTACTGTACCGTGAGATATGTTCTCTTTTACGTGTAGACGTTAGGAGTCGAGCAGCAGAATTTGGTTCAGCTGTAGCCGATGTAATGCTGCCTGAGAAACCCCAAAATACAGAGCATTACAGTAGTCAGTGCGAGTGGTGATGAAGGCGTGGATGGTTATTTCAAAACGTCTAAAGGACAAAAACAGGTTTAAGTTTTGCCAGTTGCCTTCAATAAAATAAATAGAATCAAACTGGTGCCTGACAGCATTTTATATATTTTTAGCAGTGAACACAAGCCTGTCCACTGCATCATGTTTGAGACGTGCCCTGTGGCAGCGGTAAAATCCATTTTAATTTTTCAGCATCGAAATTAACCATGAATTCTAATTAATTGATAATTTTACAGTATACAACCGCTATATAATAAAACCGCTTATAAGCTCTATGTGTAAGATTAGAATGTTTTCTTTTATCATTAGTGTGGAAAGTTAAATATAAACCTATTACAGTACTGTACTGTAGTATACTGTGTGTATCCTGTTGTGTTAGTATCCTAGTTCATACATAATGTTTGTTGGAACCCGTTCATATTTAGTCGACTTGCGTTATTTTTTTAAAGGATTCCTGTAGAACCTGATTATTTTTTACTAAGGATAAAACTCTGGAACATTTTTAGCATGATCAAGTCAAAGAATATAAATAATAATCATTACTATTGTTATCGCTGTTTCATCCTTTAGCCGTGTGAGGACATTAAAAAAGAGACTTCAGATCGAGAGATGGAGGTCTGCGTGAAGACAGAGGAGACGCAGGAGCTGAACATGGACGGCCATGGACAGGATTTCAACACCACGCCTGAAGTTAGGCCTATTAAAGGAGAAGAATCTGACAATGAGGAATACCTCAGGCCAGGACATCAGGGTCACGGAAACACAGTCTGGTCATGATATCTAGTAAAAACACTCTCTCTTAAAGACTAACTTGGGCACTTGATGTCCAGTAAGGAGGCTTTTGAGATGTAGCCGCTGTACGAACGCTGTGTAAAAGTGTAACGTCCAGGTTTTATATTCTCTACATGCTCAGGTCTAAAATAACATTAAATATTGGAGACGGGGGAAAATTGATTGAGGGTTAAATGTGCTCCTTTTGTGTGGCGAATCCTGAATCATCACCTCCCGTGTGCCACTCTCACGAGGAACTTGTATATTATCTGCAAAGGAATTCTCCATTGTGTTTTTTTTATTTTATTTTTATTATTATTTAATTAATTTATTTTTTATCATTAGATTACATTCAACTTTGTTATTGTACAATGCCGTTAGCATTTTAACTAACTGAAATGCATAAGTGGCCTTTTTACAATAAATAACGACGTGTTAGAACAAACAGGTGGTGGTGTCGGTAACGAAGGAAGGTTTGGCTCCTGTTGGTTCAGATATTCATCCCTGCAGAACAGTTGTTGTTCAGATATGTTTTTCAGATGCTCATCATAACAATAAAAGTGTTGGAGCAATTTCTTTTGTTTTTTTAACAGCTTAACTGTCGTTTGGAAAAAGTCTGGACTTTAACTTATAAATATATTTTAATTAAAAAGATGAGAGAAGTCTCGTTTAAATTATCATATACATATTGTCTTTCCAAGTTGTTTATTTCTTTACGGTTATAAGGTTATCGACCCCAAGCTGCTCTTTCTGGAACTCTGCTTCTGAAGTCACTGCATGATTGTTTTGGACGTGTGATTATACAGAAACGTTCTTCGTCAGATGTTCTATATGTTGACTTTCTACTTTTTTTTTTATTTTAATCTACTGCTTCTTTTATCCTCCCTATACTGTTTCGATTGTTTTATTGTATTTCTTTTTATATTATATAATATTGTATTATATTGCTTCAAACCTAATAATTGAATAGAATGTTTTAACAAAAAAAAAAAGAAATGGGTGCAATATGTAGAAAAACGGCTGATTAAATGTAGGTATTTCACTTTTATTCACTGCAGTACAAATGAATAATATATATATAGAGAGAGAGATTTTTAAATAAATAACATTTTTGTATTATTTTTATGAGGACCGTTTTACAAGCTACGGCAGCTTACTGTAATATCTTTACAATCAGGCGAACACAACAGTTACCAAAGGGTCCTAAGAGAACCGTATGTGCAGCGTTTTATTAGGCTGCGTTTCATTCCACAGTCTACTTCAAAGCGTGCTCCCTGATCCCTGAGGCAGGGAATATCGCTGAAGGGGACTTCTCTCGACAGAACTCCGCAGTTTGAAACCCTCTGCAGCGCCACGCGAGCTGACGTCACTTCCTGCGTGCGTTACCCTGGTAACGTGTGCACCTCCGCTGCCTGTCGCCGCTGCTGTGGAGATTTCACAGTGCGGAAAATAAATATATAATATTCCTTGAAACAAAAAGTGACACTATTACTAAACGGATACGATTGAAACGTGTATTCTTTGATTAATTTACAAGATGTACGGAGAAATTATTATTGCGCATTTTTTTTCTCCGTACATCTTGTAAATTAATCAAATAATACACGTTAAAATCGTATCCGTTCAACGCTCGAAAAGCTATTTATATACATCTGTTGTCATCATTTTTTTTTATTAATCTGATCAATAAGGCTTTAATAATGATAACAGATGTATATAAATAGCTTTTCGAGCGTTAATTTCCCCCCTGCGAGGCGCAGTGATTGATGAGTGAATCTTGTGTCCATTTCCGGTGAAGTTAAGGCCACTTGTTCCCTACACTGGAATCGAACATAGCATGGCTAAGTGCACTTCACAGGGAACTTCATGCCGATCGGAACGCAGCCTTAGTGTGACGCGTTTCTCAGGGTCTGTTAAACTGGGGATCTCGGATGCAATATCCAAGTGGTGTTTTTCCTTTAAAGATGATAGACTTTTAAGTGTTTTATTTATTCATAAAATGTAAAAGATTTGAGTGTTTATTATTTGAAATCATTCAAATTTGTAAGATGCCCCCGAAAAAGCGTAAGCCTATCGGCCAAGTGCAGCCTAAAGCGAAAAGAATTAAGCTCCTGCGGCGGGGGGAGTCTACGGAGGATCGAGAGCGGCGACTGGCGAGGCAGCGCGAGAGGATCCGAGCTGTGCGAGCCTCAGAGTCAGTAGAGAAGCGCGAGGCCCGGCTTCAGGACATGCGCGAGAGAGTTAAAACGTACAGAAGTTCGACAAGAGTCCAGCAGCGAGAGAGAGTCAGGACACCCGGCCGCGTGGATCAGCTCTGTATTTACTCTCAAGCCAAGAGATGTAATTCAAAGCCTCATGTAATGTGCTGCAGAAATAACAAAGTGAAACTGTTGGAAATACCACCAGATGACCATCGGTGCCTCATACCACGAGCTACCCTGGAGTCTAAGCTTTCCTCGGGTTTTCAAATGACGTCCGAGTGAGTATTAGGAGATTTAAATATAACAGTATTTTGGCCAGGGGTATGACGGATATATGTGCCAAGTTTGATCCGGATCTCTCAAAGCATGTAAGAGGCTATAAGGAACATACATACATACATACATACATACATATCCACATCCACGCCTCTAGCAGCAGACAGGGTTAAGGGCCTTTCTTAAGGGCCCAAAAGTGTCAACCAAGGGGGCTTGAACCTCCAACTTTCCTCCAACATTCCAAGAGCCGTGTACATATGTAATATACAGTATAATATATAGAAGTCGGTGAGCATTGTTCTGAAATGACCCAGATCTAAATCCTATTGAAAACATGTAGAATGACTTGATGATGAGGAAATTACAGGAAATTACATTGCTATTTGCCATCTTAGCACTTTCTAAGGTAAAACATAAAATTGCCAAATGAAACTGAAATCTAATCAGGGACAATTTAACATAAAATCTATAAACTGTAATAAGAATTGTAATACTGTACATGAGGCTTGCACATTTAGTAGTACATATTTATTCTGCTGTCTTGTCGCTTTGATGTCAGAGAGCCCCAGGGTAGACTCTTATCCAAAATAACCTATTATAAATGCTGTGTAACAAGCAAAAATGTACTTTTTATAAAGTATTAGACCAAAGGTGTATACACTTGGCCAAACAAGTTATTTTAAGTTTTTAAATATAAGATTTCTTTTGTAAATAAAATTTTCTTTGTCTCTGACAAGTTTCAAATTTTCTTCATTTAGATATATATACACACACATGTATGAAGATGTGTGTGTGTGTGTGTGTGTGTGAGACTCAGTGATAGGTTTCCCACACTGGTCTGCGGAGTTATTTGCTTTGAGCTAACGTTTTCTTTTGACAGTTTTGGTAAGCTTTGATCTATTTAGAAATTAAGGCTTTTAAGTTATTAAAGGGTATCAATAGGAAGATTTGTTTGTTTCCAGACCTGTTATGATGAGTTCAGCAGGAGACCGTCAGTTCTCCTCCAGAAGCTCTCAGGTTGATGATCCTGCGCCGTCACAGGTAAAGCTCATAGAGGTGATCTGTTAACCAGTAATAATAATCCACTTGGATTATCTAGATGAGTAAATTATTTGGAATACACATACGCAACTAATCATGCTTTAATCAGTTAATTCAACTAATATAACAATTATTTACTTGCTAATGTTCTCGCTACCTTGCCCGTAAATAGGATTATAAAGAAACGATGACATTTTACTACCTCGAACCCTCCAAAGTCATCAGCGAGTGTTGAGAAGTGTCTGCAGGCGGCTCGGTGTGTGCAACTTCTAACGCAGACAAGCGCATGTTTTGAGACGAATTAGCGTACGTGATGTCATAAGATCGCTGTACACATGTGTAATGAGTGTGTTTCAGACTAATTCGCACGTAATGACATTAAAAAAGCCTGTAGTAATTATTATTAATAAACCAAATCGTCTGTTTTTCCACTTTCTAAACTTTTTCTAAGACACAAAATAAAATCAGTGACAATTTAACATAAAATCTATAAATTGTAATAACAATTGTAATACCGTACATGAGGCTTGCACATTTAGTAGTACATATTTATTCTGCTGTCTTGTTGCTTTGATGTCAGCTTATGCATAATAGTAGATGGTGTTTTAGTTTTACATAGTGTGCACAAAGCAATTTTAGTAGGTCTCAGTTTAAAGAATTCTCACTCTTTTTCTCTTTTTCACCATGCGCCGCCATAACTGGGGATAAAGAACATAAACATTACAGTGCATCAAAGTTCTGTGCAGATTGCCCTATTTACATAATGTACATAATCTGTGAAATGGCATGAAAAAGTATGGATGGAATGATGCATCAAAGTAATTTGCTTGTTATTTTGATTTGCTTCTTAAATTGAAAATCATACATTTTTAACAGAGCAGGTCAGTGTGTTTTTAAAAATGGCTAAGCCTTAAACACGTGGTTCTCGACTCTGGTCCTGGACAACCAACTGCCCTGCACATTTTACTGTTGTCTCCGCTCCCAGCACTGACTTGTCCAATCAACTAATTAACAGACTTTTCTTCAGTGGTTGTGGGTTTGTGGTTTTCCTCAGTGGGTGTAGTGGACCAGGGAAAACACTCACACAGCTTTGACTTGGGGTGGAGTCAGAGCTATTTAATGTCTAGTGTCTGCTTGTTAACTGATCATTAAATATTAAACATGTAAATTAATTATTTAGTTATGATTAAATAATGTTATAATTAGGTTTAATTATTATCGAGTGTCTAATTGAAGGTCATTTTAGATTAGCTTTTGTTCATTAGTTTTGGTTAGCTGGGGGGATCTTTTCTTTAAGTGTTTTCCAGCTGATTAAGAATGATATAATTTAACTTCATAAATAATTGTTCAGCAGCTAGTCTGTGTTAATTGTTAATATTTTATATGTTTATGTTTTCATGATTAATAGAAACATTTGAAAAAGAATGTAAATCCATGTAAGAAAGAAATCTGTTTAAAGAAACTTGTTTTTAGGTTAAAGTTTCACACTTGTTAAAAGTCAGTTAAAATTCAAAACTAAATTATAATTATTAATATTGTAGCACAGCCACATAAAGGGCACTTTTATCTAGGAGAAAGTAAGCCGTCTCAAGGTTAAAGAAGCTGCGGTGCTTTATTAATTGTGCCCAGGAGGGTTTTATTCACCTATTGACTATGGTGCATTGGTTTCCGCTCGGGCGCTTGTGAGAGTTCACTATTGGGCTGCACGGGAAGATGGTGATGCACGTGGTCACCTGACTCGGATATAAAGCACACCGGTGAAGAAGCTCGGGAGGGGAGAGTATGGAGCTACACTGCACTGTTTATATTGCGTTGTTTTGCGGAGTTTATAAAGAGTACCACGAAGACTGTTCCTTGCGGGTTTTCCATTCATTCGGATTACGACTGTCTGGACTGCTTCAGGATTTCAGTCTTGCTCCAACATCGGCCTCCCGGTATTTTTCTATCATTTCCGGTGAGACAGAGTCAGCTTACTATTAGCTCACTATTGCAATAACCTGGACTTTGGACATTCTACACACACACACACACACACATACACGCACACACACACACACACACACACACACACACACACACACACACACACACATACCCTGCTTTAATTTAATTCTGTTTTCTCTGGGGGATTTTTTGTTTGTTTGTTTAGTTTTTTGTAACATACACTGGTCAATTGGTTAATTGGTCGTAGTCGTGTCTTTCTTGCTTGAGGAGTTTTAAAACATCGCCAACACCAAAGACAAAGACCTCTTTATTAGTGTAACTCAGGTTATAGTATTAATCTGCTCGTTACAATATAATTTCAGTGATTAACATTTAGATTAACATCAGTGATTGTTTAACTGGGTTGACATACTTTAAATATTACTGTTTTATCTTCAGATGTCTGAGGAGGTGAAAATAGAAACGTCAGGTGGAGGGACCTCAGGCTCAGTGGGACACGCCCCCCTGGTGGAGCAGCAGAGTAGTGCAGTCCAAATGAAGCTTACACCTCGTCAGTCCGGTTTCTGCTGATCTGAAGTCTGTAAATGTCTCATTCTAATGATTTTGTGTCTGTGTATTTAAGAATCTGTGTGTGTGTGTGTGTGTGTGTGTGTGTGTGTGTGTGTGTGTGTGTGTGTGTGTGTGTGTGTGTGTATGTGTGTGTCTGTTAGAAGCCTGTGTGAAGAAGGAGGAACCTCCAGAGCTGAACATCTGCAACAGTGAAAACGACCTGAACGATGCTCTGGATTGTTTCTCCGTTAAAGAGGAAGAGACTGAAGATAACGACTACCTCTGTAAGACATCTGGAAAATCAAGAAATTAACTACGAACAGTTACTACCAAATACGAACAGGATATGACAAAAATCTTCCAGGTTAACTTTACACCTGGCTAGTCCCATCCAGACATTTTGTTTCCAGACCTGCCAACCTTTCTACATCAGAGTAGACTTGTGAGAGTTATCACTTAAATACCCCAAAAAGCAGAGTATGGCCTAATTGAAGAAAAGGGGGAAAAAGACAGAACAGGAAGTGAGATGATAGTCTAGCAAGTGTGGTCTCCGTCTCATTAGGTCTTCCACCGCCCCTGAGGGTATTGACAAAAGTTTTTTTTTTTTTTTTAATTAGGAAGAAACGTTTATTTGCTGTCTTACTTTCATATCAGTAATAATGTAAAGACTAGTTTTAAGTGCTTTTCCACTCTTCATCCTCTTCCACGCGCTCCTACTGATTTTTGCTACTTCCTGCTACACAACAGTCACTTCTACTCTTCGACCTCATTCATTTTCCTCATTCATTAACACTTCAAAGTGCTCCTTACATCTTCCCATCACCCTCCTGGCACCTGACAGTAGATTCCCATCCCTATCTTTAATCACTTTAACCTGCAGCTTTTTGCCTCACCAACCTGTACAGATCCACCTCTCCCTCCTTACTGTCCAGTCTAGCATACAAGTCCTCGTATGTTTGTTTGGCCTTTGCCATCTCTACCTTCACCTTACGCTGCCTCTACCTGTACTCCTGTCTACAACCTTCAGTCCTCTCAGTGTCCCACTTCTTCTTCCCTAACCTCTTTCTTTGTATACACTCCTGGATTTCCTCATTTCACAAGTCTCCTTGTCCACTTTACCCTTTCCTGATCACCTTAGCTGTAGTGCTCAGGTCAACTGGCAGCACCACCTGACCACCCATAGCCTGTCTCAACTCCTCCCTGAAAACTGCGCAACATTCTTCCTTTTTCAACTCCTGCCTTTGTCCTCTGCTCTGCCTTCATCCCTTTTTACCTTCCTCACCACCAGGATCCTTTTACACACCACCATCCTGTGTTGTCTGGTTACACTCTCCCCTACATTGCAGTCACTGATCTCCTTCAGATTACAACATAGACATAATATGTAGTCCACCTGAGTGCTCCTGCTTCCGCTCTTATATGTCACCTTGTGTTCCTGCCTCTTCTGGAAGAAAATATTCACTACTGCCATTTCCACCCTCTTTGCAAAGTCCACCACCATCTGTCCTTCTGCGCTCCTGTCCTGAAGACCAAACCTGCTCATCACATTCTCATCATCTCTGTTCCCTTGCCCAACATGTCCATTGAAATCTGCACCAATCACCACTCTCTCACCTCTGTGGATGCTCTGCATCACTTCATCTAACTCACTACAAAATTTACCTGTGGGGCATAACCTCTAACATTTAAACATCACACCTTCAATTTCCAGCACTCATCACCCTATCTGATACTCTTTACACCTCCAGAACATTCCTTACAAACTCCTCTTTCAGAATAACTCCTACTCCGTTTCTTTTCCTATCCACACCATGGTAAAACAAATTAAACCCTTCTCCTAAGCTTCTAGCCTTGCTACCTTTCCACCTGGTCTTCCGTACACACAGTATATCCACCTTCCTTCTCTGCATCACATCAACCAACTCTCTTGCCTTCCCTGTCATAGTCCGAACATTCAAAGTCCCTACTGTCACTCCTAAACACTTGGCTTTCCTCTTCTCTCTCCGCCTACGAACACGCCTTCCTCCTCTCCTTCTTCTACCAACAAGAGCCCACCGGCACCGGTAGGACCGGTGGTGGTCGTTGTTAACCCTGGCCACGACCAATCTGGTATGGATGTCCTGTTAATGATACGCATGATTGATTTGGCAAATGGTTTACGAAGGATGCCCTTGCTGCCACAACCTTCTGCATTCATCCAGACTTGAGACTGGCACAAGAAGGCATTGGATTTTGCTCCCCTTTGGTTGCATGACAGACTTGACAGGCAATTATGTGAATTCTATAAGAGCTGTATATAGTAAGCTGGGCATCACAGTGTCCCCACCAAGGAGGAAACCTAAAAGTGGACCATGGCTCTATTAGGACATTTGCAGCCCTTTTTGTCTTTTTAAATTATGTTTAATTCCTGTTTTTTTTTTTAATGATATCTTTCTTTTATGTCTTTCTTTCAGACTGTGAAATTTGCAAATCCTACTTCTTCAATAAGTGTGAAATTCACGGGCCGGCACTCATCATTGATACTCCTGTTTCAAAGGGGGTCGATGACCGGGGTCAGTTATCCAGTGTCTGGTTGAAGGTAATTTAGGATAGTTTATTTGTTCATTAGTCTGATCACATTTAAATGAGTTTTGGCTAGCTAGGAGAGATAATTTCTAGTGTTTCCCAGCTGATTAATGAGTATTATTTAATTAGGTAAATTATTGCTCAGCAGCTAGTCTATGTTAATTGTTAATATTTGATGGATATTTTCATGATTAAATTTTTTTTTTAAAGAATATAAATCTATCAGGTAGAAGATATCTGTTTAAAGAAATCTGTGTTTAGGTTAAAGTTTCACACATGTTAAGAGTCAGTTAAGATATAAAAGTAAATTATAATTGATTTCAATGATTAACATAATAGTGTATCGATTGTTTAACTGGGTTGACATACCTTAAATGTTACTGTTTTATTTTCAGATGTCTGAGGAGATGAAAATAGAAACGTCAGGTGGAGGGACCTCAGGCTCAGTGGGACACGCCCCCCTGGTGGAGCAGCAGAGTAGTGCAGTCCAAATGAAGCTTACACCTCGTCAGTCCGGTTTCTGCTGATATGAAGTCTATAAATGTCTCATTCTGTCAGTGTCGGTATGTAAAACTTTGTGTGTGTTAGTTTGTGTGTTAGAAGACTGCGTGAAGAAAGAAGAAAAGCCCGATCTAAACATCTGCGAAAGTGAAAATGACCTGAACAACGTTCCTGATGGTTCCTCCGTTAAAGAGGAAGAAACTGAAGACTCCTTCTGTAAGACATCTGGCAAATCACCAAATTAACTACAAACAGTTACTACCAAATAAGAACTGGATATGACAAAAATCTTCCAGGTTAACTTTACTGCTGGCGAGTCCCATCCAGACATTTTGTTTCCAGACCTGCCAACCTTTCAACATCAGAGTAGTTTTGTGAGAGTTATCACGTAGCCCTTAAAGCTCAGAACATTTATTTGTTTTGCGTTTTTTTTTTTTTTTATAAACTTATATACGGCACATGATTGGATATAGAGACCTGTCTTTTTTTTCAGCACAAAATAGGCAATGTGATGAACTGAAATTTAGTGTTTTTTTTGGGGTGGGGGGGTGGGCTGGGGGGTATTTTCCAATTCCAATTTCTATTTTCTCCCTATTTTAGTTGTATCCAATTCCTCCCCGTCACTAGGGGGCTCCCTATATATATCTATGGATGAGGTAAGGTGTTGTGTTCACTGGGTGTTGGAACTGTTTTTTTTTTCTTTTTTTTTCCGTCACCAATCTCTTTCCTGTGACTACTCTCTCTTTCTAATGATATGCATCCTTCTCTTCAGGTATGTGAGTTGTACGCATGCTGATGGCGAGTAGACCGTTGTGGCCTTCCAATATCAAGGAAGAATTGATCAATGCTGTCAACTCATTAATCCAGGACTTTTGTTGTGGTTCGAAGCAGATTATGCCAAAGGCCTCAGTCGTATATTCGACTTGTTCCATAGGAAAAGTCTACATATAGGAATTTTGTGGTAATTATTTGGTCTTAAAAAACTGAGTTGTGGATGGGATCAAGGAAGATTTGTGCATCTTAAATGACCTGAATGATCTACACTTCCTGGCCAAAAAGATCACTTGCGCACACTGTAGCGCGGCCACATAACAGACTCATTTTAGGGCAACATGAAGAAACGCTAGATGGTGGTACAGCACGCTGCTTGGGATGCCATTTTTCAGTCTCATTGAGGATTGTTGGACTTTAGGATTATTCACCAGCAGGACAGATTTACAGTACGGCCATCTCTCCATTTTTGTGCTCATGGACTGATTCACCGGACTGATGAGACGGATCTATTCTCCCGTACAGTAAACTTTGAACATTCAATCCACTCACAGAAAATTTTTTAGATAATTTGTAAATATTGGTATTTGGTGTACCATACGGTTTATTCTTTGTATAATATACGTTTAGGTTTGGTTCATTGTCTGTCTATCTGTCTTTCTTGTTCCTTGTTTTTTTTTCTTTGTTTTTTTAACACACACAAAAGATAAAAGATCCCTTAAGACTGAAATCTCAGTTAAGATTTTTACTTTACAGCAGTGATTACGTTAGTGTGTCGCTCACTTGAGTGTTGTTAGAGAGACTTCTTGTTTATTTTCCCGCTAATACAGTGTTTCAGTTGTGTGCGCGTGTGTGTGTGAAAATAGTGGAGGGAGGGTAACTGTGTGAGACAGGGAGAGGGGAGGGGCTCCTTACTTTAGTTTCACACACACACACACACACACACACACAAAACGCCTGCGCACACAAACGGAAACCCTTATCTGTCGGGATTTAAAGTGCAGGATAATTTGTTTTATTTTGACTTTATATTTTTATTATTTATTTATTTCTTTTTTTGGGCTGTGGAACGAATAATTTGAGTTTCCATTATTTCTTATGGGAAAATTCTATTTGGTCTACAAGTGTTTTGAAATACGAGCCCGCTTCTGTAACTAATTATGTTCGTAATCCAAGGTTCCACTGTATTTAATCTGAGCGTTACAACACTAATATTTTGTTGGACCGTCTTTTGCTTTGAATACAGCACACATTCACTGTGGCGTTGTTTCAATAAGCTTGTTTCAATAATGCAATGTCAACATTTATTTCTGTCCAGAGTCACATTTATTTCTCTCCAAGATCTTGTATTGATGATGGGAGAGTCAGATTGCTGTGTAAAGTCTTCTCCAGCACATTCCAAAGATTCTCTATGGGGGGGTTCTGAACTCTGAACCACTCTTTCACAATTTGAGCCTGATGGATCCTGGTATTGTCAACTTGGCATATGGCCCTGCCATCAGGGAAGAAAAACTCCAACGACTGTGATAAGCTGGTCATTCAGTACATTCAGGTTGTCAGCTGACTTTATTTTATTGTCTTGTAACGTTGCTGATCCTAGGCCTGTCCAACAGAAGCAACCTCAGATCATAACACTCCACCCTGTATGGTACGCAAAACGTATGATGGGTGCATCGTTTCATCTCGTTCTCTTCTTAGCCTGATTCACCCATCAATCTGGAACAGGCTATGTGTGGACTCAACAGACCACATGATCTTTTTGCAATGTTCCACAGTCCATTCTTTATGCTGCCTAGCAGACTGAAGCATTATTGATTGATTAGTCTTGCTGATATGTGGTTTTCTTAAAGAAAAACAACTGTTTAGTTCTAAGCCCTTAAGTTCTTGTGGAAATGTTCTTACTTTTACTATTAAACATAGCTGTGAGTTCTACTTCTTTTTTTTTTAAAGACGTTATTTCACGGACATTAACTGTGTTTTTCAGGTCCCTAAGCGACCCATGCTCAGAATATGATCCGGTGTACCCTGAAACCACCGGTGAATTTTGCTTCGTTTTGTTATGCAATGCTCAGTTAACCTCAGCGTCTGTATCTGAGTAACAACTTCAACGATCTAAATAAGCAATACTATCGTTTATTGCATTATCTAGAATGTTTCATCATTAAATAAAGGTTGTCTGCTTAGACACTTTTGTACTTTCAGGCTCTGTGACTTCCACAAACTTCCAAAATACAGCGGAACCTTGTATTGCAAGTAACTCGACTTGCGAGTGTTTTGCAAAACAAACAAAATTTTAATTAATAAACGAGAGAGGCCTTTATATACGAGTAGTACGCATTCGCTTTGCATCACGTGATCACAAAGGTGCTTCTCTCTTGCATGCTGTGGGATTATGGATAATCATCTCCCATGATCAGTCTCAGTGCGCGTCACTCGTATAGTCAACATCCGTGTGTGTGTGTGTGTGCTGTTTACTACAACACTGTGACCAAGTGCGTGTGTGTGCGAAAAGCATAAGCAAGTGTCATTAAAGAGGTTCCTTGTTAAAGATACAGAGTCTCTTTCTGTTAGAGAGCAGTGATTCCATTAGTGTGTGTGTGTGTGTGTGTGTGTGTGTGTGTGTGTGTTTGTGTGTGTGTTTGAAAGTCGTGCCACACAGTAGTCCACTTCCTCCTCCTGTGGAAACACTGCTCTGTCAGTATTCTAAAGTTCAGGTTATTTGTTTTATTTCGACTTTATTTTTTATTATTATTTTGTATTAATTATTTTTATTATTATTATTATTATTATTATTGGGATGTGGAACGAATCATCTGAGTTTCCATTATTATTTCTTATGGGGGAAAATCACTTTGATATACGAGTGCTTTGATATACAAGCACGCTTCCGGAACAAATTATGCTTGCAATCCCACTGTATATTTTACACCAATTAAAATTTGTACAAAACATTTCAGTGCCACTGTCAACAATAAATATTCACTTTGCTGTGTGTTACAGAAATAAATAACTCAATTACCTTTGGCCTACCATAATGTCGAACTTATGAGAAGGTATGACTTCACAAAGGTTTATACATTCTACTTCAAGTTTAATGTATAATAATAGTCTCTTCCAAAACCATATCTTGACTGTTTTATCTAACATGCATAGACAGCTGGTCTTTTATTTGTAGCACTGTAGGTGTGGAAAGCAAGCTGTTTATTTCAACAGGTTTTTTTTTTTAAATAATTCCTTAGAATAGACTGATCTATACATTTATTTTACTGTAAAGTAGACATTTGACAGACACTCTTCTCCCATTAAATACTTTTTGTTTTATACTGTTTCCTGAGGGTTTTAAAAGTATTATTAGGGTACTACTATTTATTAGAGTTATTACTGTTAAATTACACAATTTACACTCGTCCTGGAGTCCTGCTTCTGGTTGGAGATCTCGTCGCATGGATGCCCCGTGTGGTCTGCCTGGGATGCGTGTGGTGGCTGGGGATGGTTTCCATGAAGACTGTCCTGTCCTCGACTGATGCAGACAGCTGTTCTCTCGGGACCTGTGACTTCAGTCATTCGATAGTTCTGGACTGGAATTTCCTACAGTCTACCTGAGTCTCCAGGAACAAACTGGACTCCTTTTAATTTAATTTAAGCACATCTTCTGTTATACTGAACTTCCAGTATTACACAGTATGAGTGCTGATCAATCCCTGCTATCCGTTATCACCCAGATGAGGATGGGTTCCCTGTTGAGTCTGGTTCCTCTCAAGGTTTCTTCCTTTTACCATCTCAGGGAGTTTTTCCCTCAGCACCGTCGCCCTCGGCTTGTTCATCAGGGACAATCTTATCATATTTTGATTCATTCACATTTCATACAAACTTAGTTCTTTTGATTGTGTAAAGCTGCTTTGCGACAACGTCAGTTTGTAAAATTGAATTGAAATTGAACATTTACACATAATTTCAGGAAATAAATTTCATAATAATGTGATTATAATAGGACTGGGTAATAGAACGATCAGCATATACCGTATACTGAGATAGACACTTCCTCAATAACGATAGGATAGCTGGTTAAAGGCAATGCATTAGGCAACAACTGGTGTGTCTTAGTTCATACGGTGTAAGCTTCACGGACCAACCAATCCCAAGACTTATTGTGAGCTGGGGAAGAGCCCGAAATTTACAGTGTTGGAAACAGGACCCAAGGATAATTTATATTATAAAGATAAAATATATAAATAAATCAAACAAAAAAAGGATTTATGGGAGACAAGTTTTCATAAAACATGGTAAGTGTTGCACAAGGTTAACCACGGCTAATGCAGTCTATGCAGCGGAAAATGACGAGTAGGCGTGGCGGATCATAAGACACTAGCAGTTCACTCATACTGTGGCGCGAGACCATTTAGTGCTTTAAATGTCAAAAGTAGTATCTTAAAATCGATGTGAAATTTCACAGGGAGCCAATGCAGTGTAGATAAGATAGGGGTGATGTGCTCGTATCTTCTGGTTTTAGTGAGGACTCTCGCTGCTGCATTCTGTACTAACTGAAGCTTGTTTATACACCTAGTTGAACAACCAGACAGTAAGGCGTCACAATAGTCCAACCTAGAGGTGATAAAGGCATGAACTAGTTTTTCTACATTGTTTAAAGACAATATACTTGTTATCTTGGCAATATTTCTGAGATAAAAGAGTGCTATCCTGGTAATATTATCTACATAAGCTTCAAATGAAAGACTGGAATCTATAATCACACCAAGGTTTTTTTAGCTTACTTCTAGCTGCGTGTGTTTCTAGTAACAGTATTCTGTCTTGTCAGAAGCAGTGGGCCTAAAACCGAACCGTGTGGAAGACCAAACTTCACTTGAGGAGATGCAGAACAGTCACCAATTAAAGCTACAAACTGATAACGATCAGTCAAATAGGATCTGAACCAGGAGAGAGTCGTTCCCTTAATTCCTACTACATTTTCTAATCTGTGAAGGAGAATACTGTGATCAGTGGTGTCAAAAGCCACACTGCGGTTGAGTAACACAAACGTTGTGACGCAACCCTGAACTTAATACTTGTGCTATATAAGTGCTGTCTCTGTGCTGTGATGAGGCTTAAATTCTGACAGATACAGTTTGTGTATGCTATTCTTATATATTATTATATTAAATGTAGAATCTTAGAGATATAGGCGAGGTTTGATATCAGCCTATAGTTGGACTGCTGACAGGGGTCGAGGTCAGGGATCTTAATTAGTGGTTTAATAACTGCCAATTTAAAAGCTTTTGGAACATACCCACTGCAAGAGTTAATTGTGTTACATATACAGGGGTTCTGTTATTGCTGGTACTATCTGCTTGAGAAAATGTGTCGGTACAGGATCTAATATACAGGTTGACGATTTTGATGAAGAGATGAATGAAATTAGTTCCCTCGCTTCAAGGGGAGTAAAGTGTTCAAGGTTCTGATCTGATGTGGTTAGTTTATCATCTGCATCAATTAAATTGTCTGGTTTCAGAGCCTGAGTTTTTTGCCTAATATCCACGATTTTGTTACTGAAAAAGTTCATGAAGTCCTCACTACTGCACGATGATGTTGTTGTGGAGATTTCTGCAGTGGTCTTGTTTCTAGTTAATTTTGCTATGGTATTAAATAAAAATCCATGATCTTTTTTGTTATTTTCTATAAGAGTGGAGAGATACAATGATCTAGCAGCAATGTGTGGTCATTATACGAGGGAGAAAATTTCTTATCTCTAATCATTTTCCTTTTAACTGGAGCTACATTATCTAAGCTATAACGAAGTGCTGACTCTAGATATTCATTCGCCTGTTCGAGTTCTGTGAAGTCAGATGGCGATCCAATCAAAGTTGATAATTCTGGAAGATTATTGATAAAGCTCTGTGCGGTATTTGATGTAAATGTACGTTTAAGGTGGAAGCGCGGTGCTGTGCTGCATACATTATTACTATAACACGCTTTAATCGAGACAAGATAGTGATCTGAGATAACTTCAGACTGTGGAATTGCGGTTATATTTCCTATACTTAATCCGAAGGATAATATTAAATCTAAAGTGTGACCTGCTTTATGAGTGGGTCCTACTACACACTGATTTACTCCTACTGAGTCCAGTATGGACAAGAATGCTGTTCTCAGAGGGTCTTCTGGATTCTCAAAATGAATATTAAAGTCTCCAGCAATTAACGCTTTGTCTACAGAAACAACAAGGTTTGAGAGGAAATCTGCAAATTCACAGAAACTCCGAGTACGGCCCTGGGGGTCTGTAAATGATGATTAGCGGGATCGACTGAGCTGACTTTGTGTTACTATAGAGAACTTCAAATGCATTAAATTTGTGTTCGTATTTTTGTATGATAGTCAGATTATCGTTGTAACTAACTGCGACGCCTCCTCCTCTACCAGCTAGCCGAGGCTGGTTTCCTCTGAATTTTTGGTCTCTATATTATTTAAATTTCTACAACAGACTTTCTGGGTCTTTCTAAATTTTTGTTTATCTCAAGGAACAGAAACGGTCTCAATGTGGTGGGACTTTGTGCAGCTAGCATACGGTTGGATTAGCCTGTTTGTCTGCTCCCCGGCTCTGGATTGTCACCAATTACCTAGGCATCTTTTAAGATTATGAGCTACACTACAAGGAATGAGAGCAGCACCTCCCCGAGTGGGATGGACACAATCCCCTCCTAACAGGCCAATTTTGCCCTCAAAACTACTCCAATTGTCTTTAAAGCCTACGCTCTTTTTGGGGCACACATGGACATCCATTGGTTCAGCGACCATAACCTGCTGTAAACTATGTTGCCACGTCGCATTGGGATATGGCCAGAGCATACTACTGCAACGGACATCGCCTTTTCTAATATAAAAACCTCTTTCAAAAACTTGAAAATTACCTGCTTTGTCTGGTGCCCTGCCTCCTGGTATACAGCTAACCCTGCCGCCCCTAAAGGCCTAGGTAATTCTATGTGCCACAGTATAGAGTCTCCTATAACCAGAGTTCTTTCAGGTTTCTCAGCGAGTGTTTCACTGAGGAGAGCGAACCTGTTGGACACGTGAAGCGCCGAGGAGGTGTGCTCTAGTGGGCAGGCTTTAGCCTTAGCTTTGGCTGAGCGAGTATGCTGCCAAAAAAAAAGATCTAAAAACACTGAAGCAGCAAACTTTAAGAAAATGAATATTTGTGTCATTCTCAAAACTTTTAGCCATGGCTGTACAAGCTTGGCAAAACTTTCTACTGGAAGTTTCTTCCATTCTGTTAGGCAGAATCATTAGGCTCAACCAGGTTGGAAGGGCAGGGTCAGGGCACAGCCATTTTCAGGTCTCTCCAGAGGTGCTCTGGTGGGTTCAGATCCTGAGCACTCTGGAAAAGTTTTTCACTTTTATTTCAGTTTTATTTTTATTTTATTTTTTATTTTTATCTGCGCCAATTTTCCCTCTATACTGACTAATCTTCTAGTTACAGAAACACATCCACATAGCTTGTCACTATTGTGTTTGACTGTAGGTATGGTTTTAATAAGGTGGTGTCCAATTTCCTGATTCGAACAAGTTAAACACTCATGCACATATGCACAATCTACTGTGAGGCCTTTTATATAGACATAGATATTGTGCCTTTCCTCATTTGGATCTAGTAGAGTCAATTAGACACAGGTAGACTACTATCAAGTTTGTTGAAGGATGTCAAGGACCCCTAATAGGAGTAGGGTACAACAAAGCTGAATTGCAAGTTTAATAAAAAAAAGAGCCTGAATACATATGTAAATGAGATATTTTAGATTTGAGTGTTTAATAAATGAACAGGGACGATGGGCCAACGGCAGTGCATACATTGGGCCCAATGTTATTTTGTCCGTTGGCCCACTGTTGGCCTATTGGTGGGGCCAAAGATAGGTTGGCCCAACATTGGTTCAGTAAATAATGGTTATATGGTTATATAATAAAAGTTGACAATTAGAAACTGGAAATTAAATTATATTGCTTTAGCCTGCAGCAGGCTCACATGAGGGTTGGTTACCAATCTAGTACATAAATAACATTGAAAGAAGTATATGTGTAACTCAGTGGATGTTTTCTAAATGACAAAAGTTAAATTCATTGTGCTTTGTGCTCAACTATGAACAGTGTCAACAGTGTCAGGTCACTAGATGGTCACACGTATAAGCTCGGGAGGAACCTAAAACCCCACAGAGGCCAGTTGCTGCTGATCAAGTCCTGATGCTAAGCTAAACACAGGCTAAAGTTTTTTCCTCTTTGCACCTAACTAAGGTGGGTTAATATTTATCCAAATGAGATGTAAATACCCTTGAGTAAGATATAAGAGTGTTGTGAATCTGTGGTGGTAACATAAAAACATGAATGCAGTTAGTAGTTTTGCTGTTGTGAGAAATATATTTCGCTATGCACTATTATGCCAGGCTAACTGACCTGTTGCCAGTGAATACAGTAGCATACAGAGCCACAGCGAGGTTAGAAATACACTACTCACAATAAGTTAGGGGTATTATTTACATGAGTGCTTTTCCTATTTGCTCTGAATTGTAATGAAATACGTAAAAGTTCCCTTTGATATTACTAATAATGTATGAGAGGAAACGCCATTTTCATGAGTTTAATATTTATTACTCCAAAAATGTAGACAATAACAAGGATAGCCTCAAATAACAAAAATTCACAATGTAGTGGGTGTTTCCCTACATTTGCCGCAATGACAGCTGGACAGCGACGTCTCAGGCTCCTCACCAGCCTCATGATGTTGTTCTGAGGCGATGCGTTCCACTCTTCCACAAGTACCATGTTGACCTCAGCGTATTGCTCACCTCGCCAGCGTATTGCTTCTCGCCTTCGGTGACCCGACAGACATCAGTGGACAGGACGGTGGACCACTGCTGCATTGTCCAGGTCACATGGTCTTGTGCCCACTGCAAACGTTCACGGCGGTGTCTTTGTGTCAGTGGAGTCGCCTGCAATGTTTGTCTGGCATTCAAGCCAAAGCGGTGGAGTCAGTTGCGAATGGTTTGTCTGGATAGCAGTAGTACCATAGTACCCCTCACATCTTGTAAACTGCCTGTGTGGCAGCTGCATAATGATGTCTCAGTGCATAGGTTCTAAGGTACTGGTCATGGTTGCGGTCTGTCACTCGTGGGGCTCCACTCCTGGGCCTGTCATGAACTCTGCCAGTAGTTCTGTGTCTTGATGCAAGTCTGCTGATGACACTTTGAGACCCGCCAAATTCACGAGCAACATCTGACTGCCTGCCACCGACCCGAAGGCGCGCCATGGCCAGGTGGCGCTGCCCGTCCGTTAAGTGACATCGTGTGTTCATGGCTGTTTGAATGATAAAGTTGGAATGACTTACTGACAATACCATGTTTTTATACCCACAGAATGTTGAAATTGATGCCACATTGAAAAGAGTTGTCTTTTGGTATTCGCCCCAATATAAGGCGCACCTGTACACAATGAGACCATTACATGGAAAACACAAAATGAGGTGTGTTTATCACCCCAATAAAATCGCCTCCTAAAAATGTTTGAAGTGAAACAAACACTTTATGTATGACATCCACTGAGTCTCTCAGAATATCCCTAACTTATTGTGAGTAGTGTATATGGATTGTTGCCATAGTAATGGCAGAAATGTTAAAAGGTCAATATACAGCGCATATTGTTTTGCTTTAGGGCACTGCATTTTTGTAGGTTTGTGGTTATCGAATGTATGTGCTAAGGTAGTCGGGATGTCGACATATCTTTTGACAATTGCTCTAGGTTATTTACTGTTTTAATTGCTGTGTTTACTTTGTTTCATCTGGAGAAAAATGTATGTGCTGGAACTGTTGTTGAACTGAGTTGAGCCAAATGTGGAAAATGTTTGTTTTCATCATCATTTTGCTGGTGATTCCTTAAAAGGAATATCTTGAAGAACATATTTTGAAGTACATTTGAATGTACAAATTATTGTAGTATTTACACAGACTAAAGTCACAGGTCTCCTGTGTTGATGATAAAGAACAGCTGAGCTACAGTGACCCAGCTGATGATGAAAGTACCGAGGTGAATGATGATGAGGAAGATGCAGAGCCACCTGATATAAAAGACAGTCGGAGGCAAAGGATGCTTTGTTTGTATGCATTTATGTTCATCCACCATGCTGAGAGAAAAAGTGGTTGTACTAGATGTTTATTTTGTAGTTCATCATCATAACGGTTACATATATTTTCTTTGTTTGTAATTATTGCCAATGATGAAAAGAACCTAATTTAATTGACAATTTCCAACTTTGCCATTATTTACTGCACCAACGCTGGGCTAACCTATCTTTGGCTAAACCAATGAGCCAATGTTGAGCCAATGGACAAAATGACATTTAGCCAACCATTGATGCCCATAATGGGCTAACGTATGCACTTGCCCCAACGTTGGCCTTTCAGCAGTATGCTGTCTGGTTCTAATTTAATTTCCAATTTCCAACCTTGCCATTACCCACCGAACCAACGTTGGGCCAACCTATCGTTGGCCCCACCAATAAGCCAACGTTGGGCCAATGGACTAAACGACATTGAGCCAACCACTCATGGCAACATTGGCCCAATGGATGAACTGCCGTTTGCCCAGCTTTGGCCCTTCTTCAGTGTGCTATATGGGATAGTACTAGAGATGTCTGAAATATCTGAATTAGAGACAACTTGAGTCAACTTAAGATTTTGAACTATTCCCTAGGGATAAAATGAGTTTGGCAATATGAAGTTTCACCTTAGGAATGGATTACATTCGTGCGCTGAGGTACCGCTGTATGGGAGAGAGAGAGTGAGAAACTGTGGTGATGACAAGTGAGAGTGGTTCAAGCACTGAAGGCTTCTTTCCTTGTTTGTCGTTAGTATATCTATATATGTGTGTGTGTGTGTGTGTGTGTGTGTGTGTGTGTGTGTGTGTGTGTGTGTGTAGATGTTATGGATACAACAATACATGATGTATTTTGACCAGACAATCATTTGGGTGATGAGCTGAAAAAGTTTGGGATCTCCTGATCTAAACTAACACGCCTCCTCCAACCTAGAACTCCGCTCCTGGCCAGGTGGTGGCGGTAGCGCGCCCTGTAGCTGTTTCTCCCACCTCCAGGAAACACCGATGAAGAAAGAGACGCTGCGGGCTCCTAATTTTGAACAGCTGAGTTGTTGTTATTACTATTATTAGTGTAACAATTTCTACATCGTATCATTTGTCACTGGTTTTACGTTTGATCCAGGTGGAAATAAAATCTCGCCCCTGTTGCTGTGTTTGAGGATTTAAAACTGCGCCCTGCTTTAAACCGTGAGGCAAAGAAAACAGAAGCTGTGGGGCCGAATCCCAAACGGATCTCCACTTCACTGTTTCAGTGCACTACGCAGGGAAAGAAGTCATGCGCATGTACGCACTATGTAGTGCACTATTTATCTAATGAGGAAAGATTTGGAAAAAATAAAAGTCGGCCTTAGCGGGGTGTTACCTTGGGTCAGTCCGCTTACACTGATCAAAATAAAACAGGTAGTGCGCATTTATCTGACTGACATACGGAGAAAATCATTTGAATGCGTCTTTTATTTCTTAATGGTGTGTGTAATTGTATATTTATTGTTGCTGTTGTTACTGTTGTCATTTCAGAGCTGTTATGATGAGTTCAGGAGGAGACAGTCCTCTGTCCTCCGGAGTCTCTGCTGCTGATGTCTCTGCTCCCTCACAGGTAACAGACACTATACATGGCTAAGGACTGAGTGGGATAAGAAGTCAGTCTGTTGTTCTGCATCACTGCATGTTAGTCTGTCTGCTGTCCTCCTTATTCACTCATAACCTGACATTTTTTTTTAATAAGGATAAAAAAATAAAAAAAATAAAAATATTTTTATATAATCAAGTCAGACAATGAAAATATGAATTATTATTATTACTACTGATGTTTCATCCTTTAGCCGAGTGAGGACATCAAAAAAGAGACGGAGGTCTGCGTGAAGACAGAGGAGACGCTGGAGCTGAACACGGACGGCCTTGGAGACGATTTCGACAACACACCCGAAGTTATCTCCGTTAAAGAAGAAGAAGAAGCTGACCGTGAGGACCACCTGTGTAAGACATCCGGCCTCTCTGGAGCTCCGAAATACAAATCCAGTCATGCGAATATCTAGTAAAAACACCATCCCTTAAAGACTCTCTAGTACACTTGATGTCCAGTAGGGAGTCATTTGAGATGTACAGTAGCTATATGAACCTATCTGAACGCTGTTTAAAAGTGTTGATGCTCTGATCTACGATGAAGTGACCCACACATGCTCACTGTCAGCTTGAGTTTTGAGACTTTTGAATCCGTTTTAGGCGGTAAAACATAAGGTTTTTTTTTTTTTTTTTATCCTACAGGTGGTCCTCTCTGAACTATTTACACATTGATAAATGTGTAATAAGTTAAAGAAATAATAATGATGGCTGAGGACAGAGATACATGGTGCTCAGGAACTGTAGTTATTTTGTTTAATTTCATTTAAAGCTAAATGTTAAAGTCTTGTATCTGAAGTTAATTTGTTTGTACTAAAATGGATTGTTATTAATTATTAGTAAACTTTTATAGTCAGGTTAAAATTGAAACTTTTTTTTTGTTTTTTGTTTTTGGTTACAACAAAATGTATAACTTTTTAGCAAAATGCGCCTTTATTCCAATAACCTTCTTGACACACTTTGTTCTTTTTCCTGCCATTTCACTCTTTTCTCTCCGTTCATGTAAATGATCATTGTGCCCTATTTGCACATTGCCTTTGCAGGCCCAACGGGTATAAATCAAGTAAACTTAGAACTGGGAATCTCAGGCCAGTCCACAATCCCACAGCAACCAGTCCAAGAACCCAGAAACGTTTAATCCAACCATAGAGATTTTTGGGACATGGTATTTTATCAAGCCATATACTGTATATCAGAGAAATTTTACAATATCAACAGCGGGACCGTCATTGGACACGTATGATATTGTCCTCAATAATTTTATGTGTTATTCATTTTAGGTATAATTTCTTCCTGTTATGTTTCTTCCAGATTGTGAAATTTGCAAATGTTACTTCTTCAACAAGTGTGAGGTTCACGGTTCACCCCTCTTCATCACTGATACCCCTGTTCCCATGGGGGTCTCTGACCGAGCCAGACAAACGCTTCCTCCCGGTTTAGAGATTCAGGACTCCAGTATTCCTGGTGCAGGACTGGGGGTGTTTAATAACGGCGAGACCGTTCCAGTCGGTGCACATTTCGGACCCTACCAAGGAGAGGTGGTAGAACGAGAGGAAGCCGTGAACAGTGAATACTCTTGGGTGGTGAGTTTTATTTATTTATTTTTGTCAAATGCAATGCATTCTGAAAACATCAGCAGCAGTGTTGCTTATTACGCATTCTAGATAGTGTTTAATGGAAATTGGAGACATTATTTCTAATAAACAGAAGAAAAAGACTTAATGACTAAGACAATAATACTGCTCCCAACAATACATTATTATTATTACATATTGTTTTTAGACAGATTAAAATAAATGTATGGATAAAATGTATCCTCCCCAGATACACAGAAGTGGACAGTGTGAGGAATACATAGATGCCAAAAGAGAGATGCATGCTAACTGGATGCGGTGAGCAGGTTTTTACAACTTTTATATAATATAATTTAATGAAAATTGTCCATCACTTGTCACTGTCACTCCCCCATGCATTCTCTGCCTTCTGTGGTTACTTTTTTATTCTTTTTTTTTTTTTTTTTTAAACTGTTTTCTTCTACTTTTGCCATTCTCCTAGGTATGTGAATTGTGCGCGTAATGAAGAAGAGCAGAATCTCCTGGCCTTCAAGTATCGAGGAGAGATTTTGTACCGTTGCTGTCGACCCATCAACCCAGGACACGAGCTCTTGGTGTGGTACGATGAGGAGTACTCCAGAAATCTTGGTGATGCGTTTAAGCACCTCTGGATTAAAAAGTGCTCTTCAAATGGTAAAGTGTAACTGTAAAGACTTTATGATACATATTTGGCCTTTAAACAATGAAAGATCTTAAAGTATTGTTTCAGGTATTGTCAGTATTGTTTCCATATTCCCTGGTAGTTAGAATAGGTGGAACAGCTATCCTAATCTCATCTACAACTCAATAATGATGAGACAAAAGATAAATAATAAGGCTTTCCACAAGGTTTAGGGAAGTGCTTATGGGAATTTTTGACCATTCTTCTAGAAGCGCATTTGTGAGGTCAGACACTGATGTTGGACGAGAAGGCGTGGCTCACAGTCTCCGCTCTAATTCATCCCAGAAGTCTTCTATCTGTGCAGGCCATTCATGCTCTTCCACACCAAACTCGCTCATCCGTGTCTTTATGGAGCTCGCTTTGTGCACTGGTGTGCAGTCATGTTGGAACTGGTGTGGGGTTGTTTTTCGGTCATTGGACTCGGATCTTCCAGTGAAAGGAACTGTTAATGCTTCAAGACATGTTGAACAATTTGATGCTCCCAAATTTTTGGGAACAATTTGGAGACGCCCCTTCCTGTTCCAACATGACTGCGCACGAGTGCACAAAGCAAGGTCCAAAAATTGGTACTCAAGTTCACGTGTGTGTGAAAACGGATGAGCGAATACTTTTGGCAATATGTTGTATATCAAGACATTTACCATTATGCAAGTGATACAGTACTGTTAAGTCCAAGTAAACATCACTACAGTTCCCTTTTTCAATTTGTCTCTCCATTAGCCCTCAAAGCTCCAACTCACAAGCTTCATTCTTTCTGTTCTCCAAACCGGTGAAACTCTGGAAACCTCCCGGAGCCAAAGGCTGGCTGTCCGCTGTGTACAAAGTATCTCACATTGACTTCTCAGCGGCAGATTTGGGACTAAAAATATGCAAAGCCGCTAACAAAGACTATCATGTTTAGACCTTGACGCTGCAGCCACCCACGTTCAACCTGTTCAGGCTCACTTACTCACTCGCACATCGTCTATATCACTTTATCTTGTATTCAGGGTCACGGGGACCTGGAGCCTATCCCAGGAGACCTAGGGGGTACATGCTGGTAGGGATGGGCAGAACTAAACTTCCGAAGCAGTGAGGCTTTTACAACAAACTGCGTTGATGCTTCGAAGCTTTTTGACACAGTGCTCTACTTCGCCATTTGGTGGTCAAAAAAAATCTCTACACCTGCCGTGCCATTCACATGTTTTGTTCATTGTAAGGTTTTGTTTGTATATTTAATAAGACGGCGTTCACAAGCAGCAAACAAGTTTGTAGTTGAGGAAGGACTTTTATTCGTTTTGGGAACAGTGGATGTGTTTTTAATTTACATTCATACAACAGACATTCAAACGTCATTGTTCAAATTCAAATTTTATTTGTCACATACACAATCCTACACAGTACGATATGCAGTGAAATGCTTAGAAAGCCTCGGCATGTTTCTGCCCATTGTTCTTATTATAATTGTTTTTTACAATAATACACCACGTCAAAAACATATAGGCATGACAGTTATGGATATAATTATAACACTGGAATAAATGGACAGCGGGTATGGGACAGCGCAATAGCCGCGCTCTATAATAATAATAATAATACATTTTATTTGTAGGCGCCTTTCATGACACTCAAGGACACCTTACATACCATAAAAAACAACATACAAACATGGACAAAAATAAAAACAATATGCACACAATAGTGTTAAAGATATGTCTGCCTGAATAGATGTGTTTTCAAACGGGATTTAAAAACAGTGATAGAGTTACTGTTACGGATATCGAAAGGTAGTAGGTTCCACAGGTAGGGGGCAGCGTAGCTAAAAGCTCGAGATCCCATGGTTGCCAAACGCATACGAGGAAGAACCAGGTTTAATGATGATGATCTCAGATTTCTAGAAGGAGTATAGGTTAAGAGAAGATTTGTTAAATATGACGGAGCCAGGTCATGTAATGCCTTATAAACGAGAAGCAGAATTTTATAATGTATGCGCTGTTGGACGGGAAGCCAGTGTAGCTGTTGAAGAACAGGAGTTATGTGGAACCATCAATACTTAACGAAAAACTACTGGTCTTCGAAAGAGTATTTTTAGTGCCCACGAGGAGTATTTCAGTTTTACTACTGTTAAGTTTAAGAAGATTATTTGAGAACCATAACTTAATTTCAGCTAAACAGTTTGAAAGAGAAGATGGAGGAAGGTCAGAAGTAGGCTTCGAAGAGATATAGAGCTGGGTGTCATCAGCATAGCAGTGAAATAGGACACCATATTTCCGGAAAATATACCCCAGGGGCAGCAAGTAGATGATAAATAGTAAAGGTCCCAAAACTGACCCCTGAGGGACTCCTGCAGTGATGGGTGAAGATGCAGATTTGGTCTGGCCAAGCTGAACAAATTGAGTGCGGTGAGAGAGATATGAAGAAAACCAAGCCAAAGAAGTGTCTACAATTCCAATGGACTTCAGTCTTTCTAATAGAATATTGTGGGAGATGGTGTCAAATGCTGAGGTTAAATCGAGAAGTATTAAAATAGACAGGAGTCCTGAATCAGCTGCTACCAGAAGATCATTCGATATTTTAACAAGGGCAGTCTCTGTGCTATGCTGAGGACGGAAACCTGATGGAAATTGTTAATATAAGTTATTAATTGACAGGTGGTTATGTACCTGTGCTGAAACAACCTTCTCTAGAATTTCTGATAGAAATGGCAGATTTGAAATTGGACTAAAATGATCAAAGTTGTTTGGATCAGCACCTGGTTTCTTGAGTATAGGAGTTATTAATGCAGTTTTAGAAAGATTGGGGACGGTGCCAGAAGTCAGTGGAGAGTGGATGATCTCAGTGATGAATGGTAAGAGAACCGGAAGACAAACTTTGACTAATTGAGTTGGAAGGGGGTCTAACTGACAGGTAGTGGATTTCGATTTCCGAATAACAGAAGCGATCTCATCGGTTGAAGGTAGTTTAAAAGTAGAAAGAGGAAAGGGCTCTGTGTTTGAGCCCTGCGTGACGTGTCAGTGATGTAATGAAGCTTCATTTCCACAGGTCACGTGACAGAAGCATTTCAAGCAACGCTCTCTCGAAACACTGTGTCGAAAACTCGAGATGTGTGTCGAAACTGGTTGTCGAGTGACCCATCCCTACACCCTGGACAGGGTGCCAATTCATTGCAGGGCACACACACACATGTTCACACACTCACTCGCACACTATGGGTAATGTGAGAAAACCGATTAGCCTAATCTGCAGGACTTTAGACTGTGGGAGAAAACCGGAGTACACAGAGGAAACCCACCAAGCACAAGGAGAACTCCATGCGCACAGAGGTGGGAATCGAACCCAGACCCCGGAGGTGCAAGGCGACAGTGCCAACCACTACACCACCGCGCCACGTCGCGCTGCGATTTTGTAAAAATTCTTCCTCAGTGCTTTCCAGCACACAGAGGGTGTGAAACTTTTTCCTGACCCCGTGTAAATGTTAACTAAATAATCTGAGTGTGTCGATAAAGTACCAACCCAAGGGAACAAGATATGCAATGCAAGCCAGTGAAATGAGAGCATGTACAGAACGAGGAACAAAAACAGTCAGTGGCATAGCAACAGTATCAGCACATGCCAAAACCACATCTGTTGTACCACCCACATCACACAAATAAGGAACAAGGCCACAGTCAACAAAATAGAGAAGCTTAGAATAATAGCTCATTGTTTACTCAAGTAAAGCCAGTAGACATATAATCATTGTGTCCTCAAATAGAGAAGTGAATTGGTTGTGATCAGAGAGGCCAAAATAATTTGGCTGACATAAGATACAGATATGGTGTCGATGGCACAGGTGCTTGGCCCCGATCATCATTGCTTTGCAGCTGTATGTTGTTATAATTTCTAAAATTTCTCATTTATAATAATATAGGAAAAGTTATGTTTTGTTTCTAATGATTTTCTTTTTTATTCTTCATCTCCTGCTATAGAATTAAACAAGGCTCCAGTTCACCTTTTCTCCTGCCCGTTGTGTCGACTTTGTTATACATCTCAAATTCACCTCAGCGAACACGTCCAGAGCTACCACTACAGGGGGGATAGGACACAGCAGAGCTCAGGAGAGAGCAAGGTGCCAGGAAACAACTCGAGCAATCGGCAAACATCTGACACTCTTGGTTCTTCCGCCTCTCAAGAAGGGATGCAGGAGGAAATTGACACTTGCTCAGACAGTTTGACTCTCAAAACATACGCGTGCAGTCAAACCAGTGAGACGCTGTTTCACTGCTCACAGTGCGGCAAGAGTTTTAGCAAAAAGAGTAACCTCCGAAAGCACCAACGCATTCACACGGGAGAGAAGCCGTATCACTGCTCACAATGTGAAAAGAGTTTTATTCAAAAAAGTGATCTGCGGCAACACCAACGCATTCACACGGGAGAGAAGCCGTATCACTGCTCACAGTGCGGCAAGAGTTTCACTCATCAGAGTCATCTCCAGTTACACCAGCGCATTCACACAGGGGAGAAACCGTATCACTGCTCCGAGTGTGGAAAACGCTTCAATCAAAAGAGCAACCTCCACGTCCATCAGCGCATTCACACAGGGGAGAAGCCGTATCATTGCTTACACTGCGGGAAGAGTTTTACTTTACAGAGTCATCTCCACGTGCACCAGCGCATCCACACCGGAGAAAAGCCGTATCACTGCCCCGAGTGCGGGAAGAGCTTTACTCATCAGAGCCATCTCCAGCGGCATCACCGCAGTCACACGGGAGAGAAGCCGTATCGGTGCTCGCAGTGCGAGAAGAGTTTTAACCATCAAAGTCACCTCCAAAGACATCACCGCACTCACACGGGAGAGAAGCCGTATCACTGCTCACATTGTGGAAAGAGCTTCTCTCAACAAAGTACTCTGCAACTCCACCAGCGCATTCACACGGGAGAGAAGCCGTATCACTGCTTACAGTGTGGAAAGAGGTTCACGTATTCACTAACCTTTAAAACCCACAAGTGCACCAACACCGAGCCATTGCATTATGTGAATTATGTCTCAAATTAAATGGCTTTTATCATTTGCCTTTTTTTTTTGTCTTAAAATTACCCGTGTAACCTTTTTTTTTATTTTTTATTTTTATCTTGATTTTCTCTGGAAGGCAAAGCATATACTATTTCAGCTATTCATATTGTTAATGTTTGCTTTTAATTATTGTTAAGAAGAAAAAAAAAAGCTGCGTTCACACTAGCAAGTGAAATCAGTGCCAGATGACCACTGTTTTTTTCTTCTCTTTCTTTCTGTATGCATGTGATATGGAGTCCTGATGTTAACAACAGTGATTAGTGACAAAATGACAGCAAAATAATATTCTATTAATCTGGTGTAAATTATTTACGATACAGTAATGTAACAAATTCACGTGATTGGGTCAAGTGCTTCCTTGGACCAATTGTATGGCACTTGTGCGTTTGTTGTTGTTTTTTTATCCTTGTCCTATCATACAAACATTAAAAAATACAGTAATCTTAAAATTTGGAAAGAAGTGGCGTTGGTTCTGGGGGGTGTTTGTAGCTAGTACTGTTAGCTTGTGCTGCTAACACAAACGCCAGCATGTAAGGTACAACAAACTACATTTTCACATTGATTAATGGATTATTTCATTTGTGTTTAACTAATTAAAAGATTTTACACAGATACACACACACACACACACAGTCATGTTAAAAAGTTAGTACCCCCTTTGTTCATTCTTTGTTCATGTAAATACATAATAAAAAACACAATTCAAAGATTGTAGTTCCACGTTTAGCAGCAGTGACCTGAAGTAAGCTTTTCCTGAGCTCTCAGAATCCGTACAACATTCCTTCAGTTCATTAAGGCTTTTGGTCGTTTGCTTATGCACAGCTCTTTTAACGTGCCGCCACAGCATTTCGGCCTTCCAGTTTGGATACTAACATGTGAGGACGTGTTTGACAGGTCTCCATACTGAACTGTACATTTTAAAAAAAACACACACACACACACACACACAAATCTGGGACACTTCAAACGAAAGGCTGGAATCTATAATCACACCGAGGTCTTTTACTGTTGCACTTGATGGAACAGAAAGGCCACCTAAAGTCACAGTGTGATCAGAAAGCTTACTTCTAGCTACTTGTGGTCCTATGACCAGAACTTCTGTCTTATCAGGATTAAGCAGAAGAAAATTAATTAACATCCAGTCTCTTATGTCCTGCACACACTGCTCAACTTTAGTAGGCTGGTTTTTCTCGTCTGGTTTTTCTGTGACGTATAACTGTGTGTCATCAGCATGTGTTGGTGTAAGCATGGTGGTCACAGCATTGTCCTACAGTATGGTGTTGGTTCTCTTCAGCTGGGACTGGACTCACAGGCCTCTGTTAGATAGCTGGAGATAAACTTCAAATTTCACCTTCCAGCATAATAACAACTCACTCAATCATCTATACCACTTAATCCTGTATTCAGGGTCACGGGGGGCCTGGAGCCTATCCCAGGAGACACCCATTCACACACACTACGGCCAATTTGGGAACGCCAATTAACCTAACCTACATGTCTTTGAACTGTGGGAGGAAACCCACCATATACATTAATATATTTATCTAAAACAGAGTGGAATACACACACACATACATGCATACACAAAGTACTGTGGAAAAGTCTCAGGCACCATATTACCTTTAGTACAAATGTTATTAGCATGAAATTGCAAGATGTGCATATAAAGCTGACATCACACCATGTAGAAATTAAGATAGTATTGTGTTTATGCACCATGTTGTGAGAATCATAAGGTGCAAGTAGCTTATTAGTAGCTTATTTTCAAGTAGATTTTTAAATCTGCCACATACTGTAACTGTTCATAACATTTGACATTTTAATTCTGTTCAGACATGGACAAACATACATGCAGACCAGAGACTGGTTTCAGGTCGTCCAATGCTCCAAAGTATGAAACGTAAAGATATCATTGAAAGAGCAATGCTCAGATAAAACCTTTGTTTTATTTATATAGATATCATAAACATTATTTAAAATTGAATAAAGATATATTCAATAAACACCAGCTTCTTAAGCTTAAAAGTCGCTCCTAGTGACAAAATTCTAAGAAAATTCTTAGAATTATGACATTTTCCTGAATTTAGGACTAACTCTTAGTAAAGATAAAAATGATTCACCAAACATCTTAGCATTAAAAACAGCTCCTACGGTAAAAATTGTCAAGAGTAGAGTAGAGAGGAGGGCTTTTAAGAGGCTTAAGAGTTTCTATAGCAGCGGACAAAATGGCAATGAACGATCGTGAGTTAATTAAATGCTACAGATTGGGTCATGACGGGATGCTTGTGGTCGAACTTATTAGCGATGCGCTTACATCTCCTACTCGACGTGGTAATGCCATGACTCGTGTCTGTCACAACCTTCCATCAGCAGAGTGATCAGACAAACTATTGAAGTGCTTTCCTAGTCTCATATAGTGTGACAGTTCATTTCATTTCCACTGGATGTTCACACTCTGCAGGCTTACAAAAGGGCAATCATGGACATAGCGGGGTGTAATTGATGGGACGCTTTTTGGATAATTGCACCATCTGAAAATTCAGATATTTTGGCCAACAGAAAGAGGTACCACAGCATCAATTCACAGGTTTTCAGTGCAGATTACAAGATTTTAGACATTGATGCCGAGCTCAAACGGCCAAGCTCAACAAATGTAGCGGGGATTCTGTCCAAGAGTGGCCTGAAACAGTTAACTGTCGTTTGTCCTACATCTACATCTAGGCATTTGGCAGACGCCCTTATCCAGAGCGACTTACATTTTTATCTCATTACACATCTGAGCAGTTGGGGTTAAGGGCCTCGCTCAAGGGCCCAACAGGGGCAACTTGGTGGTAGTGGGACTTGAACCTGGGACCTTCCGAATCGTAGTCCAATGCCTTAACCACTGAGCTACCCCTGACCCCTGAGGTAAGTGTGTCCTCACACCTTACCTCCACCCAGACCAAGGTCCACAGCTAAACTACAAGTACTAAACAGTAGACTAACAGTAATTCATTATATATATATATATATTTGTTTTTAAAAATGCGAGTAAAATATACTACAAACAACCCCTTTGAGTAGATCTAAAGTAAAGAAATACAAACAAAATCTGGCAAGAATGATGAAACACAGGGACAAACATACAGTCTAGAGTCACACAGGCAATTTGGGAGCACCAGTTAAGCCAATCTGCATGTCTTTGGACTGTGGGAGGAAACCCACAAAGCACAAACTCATGCGCAAGAGCCCACAGATGGGAATTGAACTTTCAACCGCAGAAGTACAAGCCAACATGCTAACCACTATACCACCAACATGAACATGCAACCATGAGCTTCCAGCTGCCGTGCAGTGCTGACAAGACGTTCAGCTGCAATTAGCACACTTTATTGATCATTTTCTCTCACCAACTACAATGCTGTTAATCATCCTAATAGCTCTGGGGCAGTGTTTAAGGCATTCGACTACTGATGGGCTTACTTTCAGGTTTATACCCAAGCACCACCACCTGCTCGTAGGCCCTTGAGCAAGCCCCATAACCCTCAACTACGCAGATGTGTAATGGCATAAAATGTAAGCCGCTCTGGATAAGCATGACTGGCAAATGCTGTAAATGTTCAATCGCATATGCTGTTAAATTATCTGTTGGCCTCTTTTTAACCGCTAACTTGTGCTGTGGGAGTGCTATAACCTGTATATTCAGTTTGTTATAGGTTAACATATTGGGTTGGTATAGATCAAATATGGGGCAGAAACCAGACTGAGGAAGTGATCATAACCTGGTTGAGGCTGTGATATACAGGACTAAATCAGAATAGACTATTACAGAATAAACAAACGTCTGGTCGCACGGTGACTTAGTGATTTGCAATGTCGCCTTGCACCTCCAGGGTCCGGGTTTGATTTCCACCTCTGCTTGCATGGAGTTTGCATGTTCTGCCCGTGCTTGGTGGGTTTCCCCTGGGTACTCCGGGTTTCCTCCCACAGTCCTATGACATGCCGATTAGGCTAATTGGCGTTCTCAGATTGCCCGTAGTGTGTGTGTGTGTGTGTGCGCGCGCCCTGTGATGGAATGTCCAGATCGTACCCCACCTCGTGCCCAAAGTTTCCTGGGATTGGCCCTAGCCCCCTGTGACCCTGTGTAAAGGGTTAAGCAAAATAAGTAAATAAATAAATAAATAAATAAAGATTAAACACTGATAACTGATAAAAAGTAAATTAGTAAATACATGGACAAGATACACTGTTTAAATATTTGAGTGTGATTGATTTAGAGGAGAGGATTTTTTTTTTTTTTTTCCCCGTCAAACTGCTCTTCCACGCTCCAGTCCAACAGGTGGCGCTAATACACCTACAAGCTGCCTGACAACCACAAGAAAAAGAAGAAGGAGGAGGAGGAGGAGGGAAAACGACGCTGCACGTTTCGTGCTTAACAGCTGAGTTACTCGCTTTGAGCTAATAAGCTCTACTTGATTTATTATCATTTTAAAGCTTTGATTCGTTTAAAAATAAAAAGCTCATTGCCGTGTCTGAGGATTAAAAACTCTGTCGTGCTGTAAACGCCTACGGTAATGTAAACAGAAGCCGTGTGTGGTCGAATCCCAAACGGAGCTCTGCTTCACTGTTTAAGTGCACTACATAGGGAATGAAAGAATGCACGTGTGCGCACTATGTAGCGCCCTATTTGTCTAATGAGGAGAGAGAGGTGCAATTCTGTAACATTTCTCATTTTAAGATATTAAAGGGTATCAATAGGAAGATTTGTTTGTTTGTTTCCAGACCTGTTATGATGAGTTCAGCAGGAGACACTCAGTTCTCCTCCAGAAGCTCTCATGTTGATGAACCTGCCCCCTCACAGGTAAAGCTCATAGAGGTGATCTGTTAACCAGTCACTTGGATTATCTAGATGAGTAAATTCTTTTGGAATACACTTATGCAACTAATGATGCTTTAATCAGTTAATTCAACTAATATAACAATTATTTTCCTACTGTTCTGGCTACCGTGCCAATAAATAACAGGGATGAGAATCACCTGTCATCGCCCGATTGTGATGATGATATCACAATACCTCGGTGTCGATTCGGTTAACAATGCGATTCTTTCTCTCAGGATCTCGGTTTTATAAATAAACGGCAATTCGATATGACCTTTTTTTTTTTTTTTTTTTTTGTTACAATTTTCACATTTTTAAAGATCTCGAACCTTTAAAATAATTAAGAATTAATCAGAGAAGCAGCCAAGAGGCCGATGGTAACTTTGGAGGAACTCGGGTGGGAGAATCTGTCCACAGAATATAATACTATAAAACTATAATCATGCACGCCACGAATCTGGCCTGTAAGAGAAAGCCTTAAGGAGTCCTGTTTGCACGTCCACATGTCTTGTCTCAAACGTCTTAGAGACTTTAATGGGACTACTTATACATTAGAGCTACATTGTTACTGAGCAGCGCGTATCTGTCATCCGCCAATGATTATTATCATTAAACAAAAAGATTCACTCTTACTTCGTGGGCCACCTGCGCGTGAATAGTTTATAGTGCATCATCTGTATGATTGAGGATCATTATGTCTCAAAGCCTCCAAAATCTTCAGCGAGTGTTGAGGAGTATCGAGCATGCGGTGGATGTGGCTCAATGATCAGCTAACCGCGTGTGAGAGTATTTAATGCACCTGGTGTCTTAAGACTATTGTAAGCATTTGTACTGAGTGGGTTCGAGATTAATTATGCCATAAATGTCAAAACGTTTGAGTCGATTTTGGAGGCGATGTGGCGATACATAAATCAGCACACAAAAGAATCAGCATTCATAACCAAATAAACCCCCATCTTTAATAACATGTTTCTAAGATGATAATGAAATTCTGGCGTTTCGTTTAAGACTGTATGTGTATAAACAAACCGCTTACAAGTTGCCAGCAGGCAACTATGCTGGAAAGTGTCATCGCCGTCCTAGCGATTAGCATCTACTCTAGAGAGGCTCCTATTAAGTTTTTATCTCTAATAGAGCAGGTACGAAATTAAGATGACAAACCAACCCACAATCAGAGAATACACTCTGTAGTACTTGTTAGTGGTGCTTGCGAAGGAGAAGCACTACTATTATAATCTCACAGGCTTATTAAAAAAAAATATATATTTTTCTTATTCTTCTGTATGAAAGTTTGGCGCGTAACTAGTCCCGCACCGTTTGTCGTAGACCCATGGATGATGAGGTGTCAAATCGTGCGGCTTGGTCGGGAATGGGGTGCTGTGACTTTTCTAATTGCCCCCAATTAACCTCCCAGAAAAGTCCCATAGACTTGACATTGAGACCAAAATCAGCTATGACATCAGCTACATCCATGACTATGACGTGGAAAGCTCTATGACGGCATGGCAAGCACCACTTACATTTTCTTCAGGAAATGTACCGCTCTAGTTCTTTTTTTTTTTTTTCTTCTTCCGTACAAAATTTGGCGCGTAACTAGTCCCGCACCGTTTGTCGTAGACCCATGAATGACGTGTCAAATCGTGCGGCTTGGTCGGGAATGGGGTGCTATGACTTTTCTAAGCAGGGGGCAATTTCCGCCCCAAAAAGTCCCTTAGACTTAACATTGAGACCAACATCAGCTACATCTATGACTATGACATGGAAAGCTCTATGACGTCACGGCAAGCACCACTCACAGTTTCTTCAGAAAATGTGCCTCTCTAGTTTATTCTGCTGTTCCATCGCTTTAATTTCAGAGAGCCCCAGGTTTTCTTTTAAGATGCTTGTGCTTAATAGTAAAAGGTTGAGATGGGGGGAGTTAATTCAGTTATGAATCGTGATTCTTTTTTGTTTGGTGATTGACGCATCACCAAGCTGACTCCAAAATCTATTCTAAACATATATTTAAAAAATATATCTATATTTTTTACATTTATAATAGAGATGAACCTATTTTTTGCACCGGTCGATCGGTCAGTGAGCAGAATTGTCTGGTTTTCGGTGTGACTGCTCGTGACCGGTGATCAGCCAATCACCCTCAGATATAAATTCTGTGCCGAGTGCATAAGCTTCCGAATTCGGCGCAACAGGAACACATTTTTAATGGTGCTACATTATCAATAATTCTTCAAACTCTGAGCGCATTAGTCTTAAACCTGCTCATTATTGTGTAAGAAACCCCGCTGCTAAACTACAATATAATTGATTTCAGTGATTAACATAATAGTGTATCGATTGTTTAACTGGGTTGACATACTTTAAATGTTACTTTTTTATCTTCAGATGTCTGAGGAGGTGAAAATAGAAACGTCAGGTGAAGGGACCTCAGGCTCAGTGGGACACGCCCCCCTGGTGGAGCAGCAGAGTAGTGCAGTCCAAATGAAGCTTACACCTCGTCAGTCCGGTTTCTGCTGATCTGAAGTCTGTAAATGTCTCATTCTAATGATTTTGTGTCTGTGTATTTAAGAATCTGTGTGTGTGTTTCTGTTAGAAGACTGTGTGAAGAAGGAAGAAACGCCAGACCTGAACATCTGCAACAGTGAAAAGGACCTGAACGACACTCCTGATGGTTCCTCCGTTAAAGAGGAAGAAACTGAAGATAACGACTACCTCTGTAAGACATCTGGAAAATCAAGAAATTAACTTGAAACGGTCAGATAAGTTTATATTAACCGGCGTTGCGTTAAAATCTGAAGAGCAAAAAGGGACGGACACAAACAAAAAATAAAGCAAACGTGTATTATACAAAAAAATCTAATAAAGTAAACCAAAGGTGCAAAATATATGCAACAGTGTGTGTGTGTGAGAGTGTGTGTGTGAGAGTGTGTGTGTGAGAGTGTGTGTGTGAGTGTGTGTGTGTGTGAGTGTGTGTGTGTGTGTGTGTGTGTGTGTGTGTGAGTGTGTGTGTGTGAGTGTGTGTGTGTGAGTGTGTGTGTGTGTGTGAGTGTGTGTGTGTGAGTGTGTGTGTGTGAGTGCGTGAGTGTGTGCGTGTGTGTGTGAGTGTGTGTGTGAGTGCGTGTGTGTGTGAGTGAGTGAGTGTGTGTGTGTGTGAGTGAGTGCGTGCTTGGATAGAGTGTCCAGGGTCCGGGTTATTGTGAGTGTGTGTGTGTATGAGGAGAATTGGTTCAGCCTCACCGGGTTAATGAACATTCCGGGAGTTCCACTGTACTCCAGAATGTTATGAAGAGTGATCAGATGAATTGGATAGTTCTTCTTTGCCATGAAAATTAACTTAATCCCGAAAAAATCTTTCCACTGAATTTCATTTCTTCATTAAAGGAGCTGCTGAGATCATTTCAGTAATCGTCTTGTTAACTCAGGTGAGAATGTTGACGAGCACAAGGCTGGAGATCATTATGTCAGGCTGATTGGGTTAGAATGGCGGACTTGACATGTTAAAAGGAGGGTGATGCTTGAAATCATTGTTCTTTCATTGTTAATCATGGTGACCTGCAAAGAAACGCGTGCAGCATCATTGCGTTGCATAAAAATGGCTTCACAGGCAAGGATATTGTGGCTACTAAGATTGCACCTAAATCAACAATTTATAGGATCATCAAGAACTTCAAGGAAAGAGGTTCAATTCTTGTTAAGAAGACTTCAGGGCATCCAAGAAAGTCCAGCAAGCGCCAGGATCGTCTCCTAAAGAGGATTCAGCTGCGGGATCGGAGTGCCACCAGTGCAGAGCTGCTCAGGAATGGCAGCAGGCAGGTGTGAGCGCATCTGCACCCACAGTGAGGCCAAGACTTTTGGAAGATGGCCTGGTGTCAAGAAGGGCAGCAAAGAAGCCACTTCTCTTAAAAAAAAAAAACCCATCAGGGACAGATTGATCTTCTGCAAAAGGTATGGCGAATGGACTGCTGAGGACTGGGGCAAAGTCATATTCTCGGATGAAGCCTCTTTCCGATTGTTTGGGGCATCTGGAAAAAGGCTCGTCCGGAGAAGAAAAGGTGAGCGCCACCATCAGTCCTGTGTCATGCCAACAGTAAAGCATCCTGAGACCATTCATGTGTGGGGTTGCTTCTCATCCAAGGGAGTGGGCTCACTCACAATTTTGCCCAAAAACACAGCCATGAATAAAGAATGGTACCAAAACACCCTCCAACAGCAACTTCTTCCAACAATCCAACAACAGTTTGGTGAAGAACAATGCATTTTCCAGCACGATGGACCACCGTGTCATAAGGCAAAAGTCATAACTAAGTGGCTCGGGGACCAAAACGTTTAAATTTTGGGTCCATGGCCTGGAAACTCCCCAGATCTTAATCCCATTGAGAACTTGTGGTCAATCCTCAAGAGGCGGGTGGACAAACAAAAACCCACTAATTCTGACAAACTCCAAGAAGTGATTATGAAAGAATGGGTTGCTATCAGTCAGGATTTGGCCCAGAAGTTGATTGAGAGCAGCCCAGTCGAATTGCGGAGGTCCTGAAAAAGAAGCGCCAACACTGCAAATACTGACTCTCTGCATAAATGTCATGTGATTGTCGATAAAAGCCTTTGAAATGTATGAAGCGCTTGTAATTATATTTCAGTACATCACAGAAACAACTGAAACAAAGATCTAAAAGCAGTTTAGCAACAAACTTTGTGAAAACTAATATTTCTGTCATTCTCAAAACTTTTGGCCACGACTGTATACTCATTAGGTCTTCCTTTGTTCTTGTGGGTACTGACAAAAGTGATTTTTTTTATAACTTATGATTTGATTGTTTTTTTTTTTATTAATAAGGGAAAAAAATTTACATTTTACTTTCGTTTTAGTAATAATATGAAGACTAGTTTTACTGTGAGTTTAAAAGGTAAACAAGTACAAATAAGTCTTTTGATGAACTAAGAGTATCGTTCATGATAGTAATACATGTTTTATTATTATATAGATGTGAGCTGGACTAAGGATTTGACATGCAATTAAGTTAATTCTATAAGAGCTGTTTATAGTAAGTTTCACATCACAGTGTTGCTGTTTCATAATCCAGGGTTCAGTCCTGAGCTTGTGTTCCTGTCTCTGTTGTGTTTCCCATGTTCTCCCTGCATGTATCTTATCTCCGTGTGACCCCACACTTAAAGTGTGTTTAATTCCGTTTTTTGAAACGATTTCTTCCTTTGCTATGTTTTTCTTTCAGACTGTGAAATTTGCAAATCTTACTTCTTCAACAAGTGTGAGGTTCACGGTTCACCTCTCTTCATCACTGATACCCCTGCTCCAATGGGGGTCTCTGACCGAGCCAGTCAGACTCTTCCTCCTGGTCTAGAAATTCGGAAGCCTGGAATTCATGGTGCAGTCCTGGGGGTGTTTAATAACGGGGAGACTGTTCCAGTAGGTGCACATTTCGGACCCTACCAGGGTGAGCTGGTGGAACGAGAGGAAGCCATGAACAGTGAATACTGCTGGATGGTGAGCTGTTATAAATATTTTACATTTATTTAAATTGTGTTTGGGAACTAGGCATGCTTTCAGAAAGATCTCTGATTTCACCATGCTGTTCAGTGAACCTAAAAGTGCATGTTGGTTCACCAGGAGATGCTGAATTATTTGATTTGGCTTTAATACTTTTTAGATTAGACTCTTCTGCACTAAATGCATTTGTCTTTTAAAACCCTTAAAAGGTTTCCTGCTGGTCTAATGGGGTCATTTTTATGAGTACATAACATTGCTGTGCATGTACATATTAATTGTGCTGCTTGTAATGTTACAATCTAGTTGCTACACAAAATCTGTCCACTAGATGGCAGTACAATGAGCCCTTGAAAGAAGCTTCATGAAACGAAACTTTTGGTGAAACTATTGGCCGGAAAGCCTCGATGACACAGGCTTGTATGGTAGGCACTAGGCATGATGGGTGCATTACTTCATCTGCCTCTCCTCTTACCCTGATGCACAAGTAAATATGGACTCATGAGACTACATGACCTTTTACCATTGCTCCACAGTCCATTCTTTATTCTTCCCAGGAAACTGAAGCCTTATTTTTCTGATTAGCATCACTGATAAGTGGTTTTCTTGAGGTTCTCTTTTCTCCTGCGAAGGCACAGACAATACCGCAGAGAACACAGTAAATCGTATGTATCAACAGTTCTGCTTCTTCCATTTTCAGGAAACGAGTACCCATTTAATTGCACACATATACCATTATATCCTTGTGGTCTGGTTTCTTCTTTTTTCTGATTAAATATTTATTGAAAATGAGCAGCTGTTATATGCCAAAGCAGCTGTTATGTTGACAAAAGTATTCACTCCCCCATCCAAATAATGTGTGAAATCAATCACCTATGCATGCAGACCACTTCTACAAACATTTGCGAAAGAATGGGTCGATCTCAGAAGCTCAGTGAATTCCAGCATGATACCGTGATAGGATGCAATGAGTCCAGTCGTTACATTTCTTCACTACTAAATATCCCACAGTCATCTATTAGTGGTGGTATAACGACGTGGAAGTGATTGGGAATGACAGCAACTCGCATAAAATCACAGCGAGGCAGTGGTATAAAGCACGCCGCCGCTGGACTCTAGAGCTGGACGTGTTCTCTGGAGTGATGAATCACGCTTCTCTGTCTGAAAGTTCAATGGATGAGATGATAATCCATGTGATGTGAAGCACACCAGTAAATACATCAGACAAAAAACTACATCCCAATGCCTGAAAAAGAAAAGAATCAAGGTTTTGGAATGGCCTAGTTGAAGTTCAAACCTCAACACAACTGAAATGCTGCGTCAGGCCTTTAAGAGGGCTGTGTATAAGTAAATGCCCCAAAATCTCAATGAACTTAGTTGAATCATGTGGTACTTCTCTGTGTATGTGTGTTTCCTTCTTTATTTATTCACGTCTTCTTTTTTTTTGTTAAGATATCCAAGAGCAAGCAACACAAGGAATACCTAGATGCCAAGAGAGAAGCATTTGCTAACTGGATGAGGTAAAGAATTCAGTGGGTGTTTTGGTCTTTGTTTACCTAATGATTTTAAGATTTAAATTTTTTTCAAATAATTTTGTCACCAATCCCTTCCTTGTGATTCCCCTCTCTCTCTCTAATGACATGCATCCTTCTCTCAGGTATGTGAATTGTGCTCATAAGGATGGTGAGCAGAACCTTATGGCCCTCCAATATCAAGGGGAAATTTTTTACCGATGCTGTCAACCCATTAATCCAGGACAGGAGTTTTTGGTGTGGTACGAAGCAGATTATGCCAAAGGTCTCGGTCCTACGTTTGACTTCCTATGGAACAAAAAGTGCCGCACAAATGGTAAAGTCTAAATATATGTGATAATTATTTCGACTTAAGCGTTGGGTATCTATGTGTCATCTTTAACCGAATTGTGGATGAGATCAAGGAAGCTTGTACATATCAAATTTCCTAAACAAGAACACACAACCAGTCTGCACCAAAAATCTGCTTGTTTCAGCCCGTAGAAATGAATAAAAATCAATGTGGATCATTACCAGATGTTTTTTTTCTCTGGCTGTAAACAGGTTAGAACCTTAGACTAAAGTGAAATAACTGATCTACACTGCCTGGCCAAAAACATCTCAAACACTAATGTTTTGTGGGACCGTCTTCTGCTTTGATTACATTGTCACAACATTTTTTTTTGCCTGTTCAGAGTTACATTAATTTGTGGCAGTCTCTCAGATGGGAGAGTCAGACTGCTGCGTAAAGTTTTCTCCAGCACAACCCAAAGATTCTCAGTGGGAAAGTTCTGGAGTCTGTGGTGACCAATCCATTTGTGGAAATGATGGCTCATGCTCCCTGAACCACTCTTGCCATCACTCAATTTGAGCCTGCTGGATCCTGCATCGTCATCTTGATATATGGCCGTATGAGAAGCTACTCACTGCTTCATTTAGGTTTAAATGACTTGTTGCCAGCTGAGACATTTTGATCACTGCATCAGTTATCCAGTGGAAGGCTCTTACCTGTTTGCCTAGTTAAATCTAGGTGGTGACTTATTGTTGGCCGGGCAGTGTATAAAGTAATAGAAATATGTAATTTGCATTGTAGATACATTGTTACAGCTTTGAAAACTGGTCTTGTTTTTCGAACAGCTCATTAGTTCCACTTGTAACATCTGGCAGTCTTTAGTATTGGTACATACCAGGCGAATGATGCCTACCAGAATGCATAGTGGCCACAGTTTGGTAGAGGAGGGATAATGGGTGGTGGCAGCTTTTTTCTTTTTCAGTGTGTTTTACCAAGGAGTGCAAACAATTATGGTTTCTGAAGTGTTCAAATGGTAAAACTAACTCGCTTTTAAAATGCATGAAAAGTGTAGCCTAGGAGCAAAAAGAAACCGTAATATTATTGTCATGTGGTCTTGAAATATTTGGTAGAGTGGTAGACATGTGGTAAGTGTTACAACAAACAACAAATATATGTGGTCTTTAACACAATCTGATGGTCCTATTAAATCACATTTGACAGATCCAACCCACAAACTCTACTCTCCATCTAACCCTATGTGAAAAGTAAGAGAGAGTTAAAAACAGCTTCTAATTGCATTCATTAGAAGCTATTAGAATTAGAAGCTACTATCAATTAAACAATGAGAAAAGAGTTAATGCACCTTGCCTGTGATGTAATGCTCACTGTGCCATTCCTGTCCACCATGCGAAACTGTTTTTCTGAAGAACACTTGTTCTTTTTGTGGCAGCTGATGTCCCTTTCATTTACTGCCTCTCGCTACACCTCTCTCATGGTAGCAAGATAAACGGGTACAGGAGCAGTAAAGCAAGAGTAAACTGCCCTCTACTACTAAATCGACCTAGATTAAGTAGTAAGATTTGTCAAAAAAGAAAAAGGGCAAGTATACATGGGCGGCCATCAGTATACTTTGCCGATCCCGCAAAATAAACTCTATTTGTGGGGAAACACTGTGTTGTTTGGGAGGCAGACAGGAATCTTCTACAGCCATGTTGTTCATGCTTGGTTGGTATCGGTCCCTTAAAGAAGGATTCTTGTAATATGGATTAGAGATGCCCTTTTTGTCACCATCCTAAAGGATTTACTATTAAGGTGTTCGCTTTCCTCTAAGGCAGGGTAACTGGCCTCTGAACATGGCTTGTGTGGTTCTTGGTTACTTAATGCGTTTTCACGTTGGACATGATTGATTTGTTTCGTCCCCTGGAATGATTGCTACCCCTCCCCACTCCCCCACTGGGCAGCATTCACATTTTTTTTTTTTTTTTTTTTGTTCTCTCTACTCGACATTTTTGCACTCTCCAATACAGCAGGCGTCAGTCTGCACCTACTTGGTTTGTGAACCGCCATTACACAAGAAAAGAAGAGAACAATGAAGTTAACTGTTGAGCTATGACTAATATTTCTGATCATTCAGAAAAAAAAAGTCCAGGCAAACACTCTCATGCCTTCCTACTTTATCAGCTTACTTTATATGGCTGTAATAGGTCAAAGGATGAGATTGGCGCGTGCTCCTCTCACATAGACATTTCAGAGGAGATTGTCAGCACTGATCACATCATGCCTAAACAGAGGTCTGCTTCTATGTTCAGATACAATTGGCTTTCATATCTGGTTCAGTCCACTCTCAAGTCCGATGTACTGTGCCCAAGACCACCTCTTCAAGCCCTAATGTGAAAAGCAACTTAGGTGCACTGGTTTCAGGAAATATTCTCTCTTTATCATTGACCCTTTATTTGACTGGGCAAGTGAATGAAGCTGTCTGCTTTCTGCACTCTGAGTTTCTGAGTTTTTCTGTCTGACAATTTACTGCTATGATAGTGGGCGGGATTTTAGTGGGAAACCCGTATTACAGATGGTGCCATTTTTAATGGCATGCTTGTCCATGACAGGAACCAAGCAGATTCGACCCATGCTCAGAGCATGATCCCCCAAGACAAGACAGTAAATTTCTCGTCAACAAATGCACATATGCATTCAAGACACTCAAGTTTCAGTGCTGTATACTGTATTTTGGGACATACTGCGGGTGGTGTGTGTGTGTGTGTGTGTGTGTGTATGTATGTTTATGCATGTACAGTATATAAAACAGCTCTGGGACGAAATGCTGTCAATTCAAACACCATTTAGCGTTGCCCCTGCCTCCCGGCTTGAATTTAAACGAGGTCAGCTGACCCTGCTGCATCACCAGGATTCCCCGCGCGACTTAAAGCCAGGACATAAGTCCAAAAGACAGGAAATTAACCTATTTTTTTTGTGCAATCAAGACATGCCATGGGTATAGGAAAGTGCACAATGACTGACGATAATCACAGTTCTGAAAAGCTGCATCTCTATATTTATTGCATCTCAATCGGAAGAAATATGGGTTCTGAAATGCATGGATCTGGCTGTTGAGTAAGTCCCATGTTGATGAGAAATTCCAACACTGATCAAAATAGTACTTATTTAAAATGAATCATTAAGCAAACATTTATAATGTTTACACAGTAAATAAAAACAAAAAATAAGGTTTAGATTCTGTAAGACAAGACAGCTGGCATAATGCGGTGTCTGTTTAAGAGCATACGAGTGCCTTTACTCATCAATAATTCAAGGACCTGACCTACATTTATCAGCAATTTAGATGTTTATCATAATATATTGTACATCAAAAAAAAAATATATATATATATATATATCTCTCAAAATAATAACAGCCTTCACATTTCATACATTGGGATACAACCTGACATTAGTTTTACAATGTTGTTGCATTTCTGATCATTTTTCTTTTTCTTTTCTAGAAGTGAACAACAGTTCATTACGAGTCTTCTCCTGCTCTTTTTGTCCACGTTACTATACATCTCAAATTCATCTCAGCAAACACATCAGGACATGCCACTATGAGGAGCCTGAGAGACTGCTGAAATCAGCAGAGGTTAAACATGAAGTTCCTATGCCCACAAATGCGTCCAGTAGTCAGCAAACATTAAAGAATGAAATGCAGAAGGAAACTAATCACTCCTCATATGGTGGAAAGCATTGTACTCATCGGAGTCTTCTCAAAACACATCAGCATAGTCACACAGGACAGAAGCCCTATCACTGCTCACAGTGCGGGAAGAGTTTTACTCATCATAAAACTTTTCAACGACATCAGCGCAATCACGTAGGAAAAAAGCCATATCAGTGCTTACAGTGTGGGAAACGCTTTCCTTATCACAGTTATCTCCAGATCCATGAGCGCATTCACACAGGGGAAAAGCCGTATCACTGCTTACAGTGTGGGAAAAGTTTTACTTTTCAGAGTAATCTCCAGGCACATCAACACATTCACACAGGAGAGAAGCCGTATCGATGCTCACAGTGTGGGAAAGGTTTTATTTATCAGAGTACTCTCCAGTTACATCAGCGCATTCACACAGGAGAGAAGCCATATCGCTGCTCACAGTGTGGAAAGTGTTTTCCTTATCAGAGTACTTTCCAACGACACCAGCAGATTCACACAGGGCAGAAACCGTTTCAGTGCCCACAGTGTGGGAAGAGTTTCTCTCAACAGAGTCATCTCTACGAACATCAGCGCAGTCACACAGGCGAGAAACCCTATCTCTGCTCACAGTGTGGGAAAAGTTTCACTTACAAAAGTAATCTCCTGCTACATCAGCGCATTCACACAGGAGAGAAGCCATACCACTGCACACAGTGTGGAAAAAGTTTTATTTGTCAGAATCATCTTCGGATTCATCAGCGCATTCACACAGGAGAGAAGCCATACCACTGTTCACAGTGTGGGAAGAGTTTCTCTCAACAGAATTATCTCTACCAACATCAGCGCAGTCACACAGGAGAGAAGCCGTATCACTGCTCACAGTGTGGGAAGAGCTTCTCTCAGCAGAGTTCTCTCTACAGACATCAGCGCAGCCACACAGCAGAGAAGCCATTTCAGTGCTCAGAGTGTGGGAAGAGTTTCCCTCAACAGAGGACTCTCTACCGACACCTACGCAGTCATACAAAGGAGAAGCTGTTTCATTGCACACAGTGTGGGAAGAGTTTCTCCCAACAGAATAATCTCCAGGTACATCAGCGCATTCACACGAGAGAGAAGCCGTATCACTGCTCACAGTGCGGAAAGAGTTTCTCCCAAAAGAGTACTCTTCATCGGCATCACCGCAGTCACACAGGAGAGAAGCCGTATCACTGCACACAGTGTGGGAAAAGTTTCTCTCAGCAGAGTAATCTCCAGGTACATCAACGCATTCACACGAGAGAGAAGCCGTATCATTGCTTGCAGTGTGGAAATAGTTTCTCACAAAAGAGTTCTCTCCACCGTCATCAGCGCAGTCACACGGGAGAGAAACCATATCACTGCTCACAGTGTGGAAGGAGTTTCTCTCAGCAAAGTAATCTCCACCGGCATCAATGTAGTTACACAGGAGAGAAGCCATATCGCTGCTCACAGTGTGGGAAGAGTTTCTCTGAACATAGCAATCTCCAAGATCACCAGCAAAGTCATGCAGAAGAAAAGCCATATCACTGCTCACAGTGAGGAAAGAGTTTCCCTCAACGGAGTAATCTACCAAATTCAGCGCAGTCACGCGGGAGTGAACCAGTTTCACTGTTTAGACTTTCTCTTGACATAGACCACCACTGCCTTCATTTCATGGCTAACAGTGCCATAAATTGAGTAATTTGTCAAATGTAATGTTCCTTTTATCACAAAAGATCTGTGTAAATGGTATTTGTGCTTTTTTCTCTCTCAATTTTCTATGGAAGGCAAAGTGTGGAATGGCAGAGCAATTCCCCCTTAAATAACCACATTAATTGCCTCAGTTCTGCAGATATTATTTAAATGTATAATTGTCATTGTAGTTCCTAGCATGGTAAAACAATAAAACAGAGCCGGGTAAACAAACCATTGGTACATTCAGAAGGGCATTTAGACTAAATAGTTAATAACAATAATCTAAGAGGAATAACTGGATACTTTCCTAAGGACAAAAACAGCATCATTGCTGAATGAACATACATTTCTAGCCATGGCGTCATTGGTGTCCTAAGTGCCATTTGCTGACTTGGAGACCTGCGTGAATCCATCATACAGTGGAACCTTGGATTGTGAGTAACTCACTCTGCGAGCGTTTTGCAAGACAAGAAAATTTTTTACATAAATTTTAACTTGATAAACAAGTGGTCTTAACATACGAGTAGTACGCATGTACTTTGTCATGTGCTTTGCGCTTTGTGCCAAGCGTCACATGATTACAACTGAGCCAATGGTTATTCTGTTTCGCACTGCGGGATTATCGGTAATTGTCTCCCATGCTCAGTCTCAGTCACTCGTATGGTCAACATCCGTGCGTGCGTGGACTGTTTACTACAACATTATGTGCGTAAAGCAAAAGCAAGTGTCGTTAGAGAGGTTTCTTGTTAAAGATCCAGTGTCCAGAGTTTCTGACTCTGTTAGAGAGCAGTGATTTTGCTAGTGTTAATAATTTTGTATTAATTATTTTTATATGCATATTTTTGGGTTGTGGAGCGAATCAATTATTTCTTATGGGGGAATTTGATTTAATATACGAGTTCTTTGATGTTCAAGTACGCTTCCGGAACAAATTATTCTCGCAATCCAAGGTTTAACTGTATTTGGAAAATATATTCAGGTACATTAATATTTAGACATTTAGTTGTTTCTAGCTGTTTATTTTTTTTTATTTGTTTGTTTTTTGGCTTTCTGCCACAATGTATTGGCGTTGAAATCATACATGTATCAAATTACTGTAAACACACCCAAATTGTGTGTATGGTGTAGGAATTACATCACTTTTACACTGAATGACTTGATTTGTTGTTTGTCTGCTGCTACTGTCCATTTGTCCATTGGTCACTACTACTAATTAAAAACCAATAAGATGAAATTAAAATCTATAGATTTCTTTGGTTGTCTTCATAAATTGTATGAAGTTGCATGGTAAATGTCAACAGTAATAAAAAAAAAACGGAGCCATGTTTAATATAGTGAAAACGAGAGCATTGGTTTAAACAGCTGTATGGCCATAAGAAACTAATTGTTAGACTCCTCAGTAAAAAAAAAAAAACTGCTTCAATTTAGTAGGAAGCATAAAGACTTTGGAGACTTTGGAACAATGGAGAAAGGTCATGTCTGATGAGGCCAGATTGACCCTTTTCCAGAGTCATGGGTACATGATTGTAAGAGGGGAAGCACATGAATTGAAGCACTCATAATGCCTAGTGGCCACTGTACAAGCCTCTGGAGGCAGTGTTATGGTCTGAGATTGCTTCAGTTGCTCAGGTCTAGACTCTGCAATGTTATATGGGAATGAAATCGTAAGTCAGCTGACGACCTGAATCTACTGAATGATCAGGTTATCACATCTATGAAGTTTTTCTTTTTTCCTGATGTCATGCCATATTTCAGGACTGGTTCTGGGAGCATGAGGAATTATGTGCTGTAATCAAAGCTAAAGGTGACTGAATCAAAACAGAAGCTAGAGTGTAGTGTGTGCCATTTTTTTGCCAGCCAGTTTACTTAACTGTTTTAGCACCTTTTTTTTTTTTAACTAAATGTAATCAAAAACTTCATCAGCAGTAAACCGGTATCTAGCATAGTTCATGTCTAAATATTTATGTTCTAAAGTTTTAGCAAGTGCCTATTCTTGGTAGTAGATTAAATTAGCAGAGACAGGGAAGCAGTGGGCAGGGAGGCATGAGAGTGAGATCAGTAATCATCTGGCTCTATTTGGTGATAAACAAGCTCAGTAGAAAATCTAACTTACTTGCAGTGAACGTAAAGTCCATTAGAATAGGCTCTGAATGGAATTGAATTAAATTAAATTTGTATAATAATGGTCATTGTCGCAAAGCAGCTTTACAGAATCTAAATTATGTATGACATCTGAGAAATTTGCATGAATCAAAATAATCAGATTGTCCCTAATGAGCAAGCCGAGGGGGGCAAGAAAAACTTCCTGAGATGGCAATGGGAAGAAACCTTGAGAGGAACCAGATTCAACAGGGATCCATCCTTATTTGCGTGATAACGGAGAGCAGGGATTGTTGTGGAGTCATTTGTGAAAATGACCATTGTAAAAACGCAATAAAAACTCAATTGAATGATGAAACAGAGAGGCCATCCAGAGTTACTATGTAATCAGAAAGCTTACTTCTTTCTATCTTCATGTGGTTATAGAACCATACTTATGACATGTCAGGATTAAGCAGAAGTTAGTTAATTAGCATCCACTCTCTTACAGCCTTTATACTTTGCTCAACGTTATGATGCTGGCTTTTCTCATCTGGCTTTAGTGAGACATGTAACTGTCAAAACAGCCCAGCAAACATTGGTTTGATGGCAATGTCGTGTCCCTGGCCAAAAACAGTTGCGGTAGGATGGCATAAATTGGTAAAAATATGTAACGGAACATTTCCTAAAAATGCTACCATTTAAATCTACAAACTGATAAGATACTGTATGTCCAATAAGATCTAAGCCAGGGGAGGGCTGTTCCCTTAATTTCTACTACATTTTCTAATCTGTGAAGGAGAATGCTATGATCAGTGGTGTTAAAAGTTGCACTAAGGTCAAGTAACACAAGCAAAAAGACGCAACCCTGATCAGAGGCCAAAAGGAGGTCATTTACTACTTTAACAAGTGCTGTGATGAGGCCTAAATCCTGACTGATACAGTTATACTGTATACTGTATATACTATTTCTATGTATTAAAAAAAAATTCAGGACCTTAAAGCTCCATAAACAGATAAATTCTTCAGGCATGGTAGAAAGTGAAGGAAACATGTTGCGGGTTAGTTTAATTGTTTTATTTAATGTAGCAATGTTAACATATATAATTAGCAAATAAGCTAGAGACTAAAAAATATAAGTTTCTTACATTTGCTCTGCTTGGCATATTTTATGGTAAATCGAGACCTCTTGTACACATTCTAATTTTATTTTCTATCTGCTGAGCCATTTGGAGGCTTATACAGTATATATACAGTGGAATCTTGGATCACAAGCATAATTTCAGAAGGCTCCTACGTCAAAACACTCGTAAATCAAATAGTACTTTCCCATAAGAAATAATGGAAACTCAAATGATTCATTCCACAGCCCCAAAAATAAATACATAAAAATAATTATAAAGTTATAAAGTAAAAAAAAAAACCTAATTAACCTACACTTTACCTTAAAAAAAAGTAACAATAAATCCCGACAAATATATGTTTCTGTTTGTGCGTGCAGGAGCTGTGTATGTGTCTGTGTTTGTGTGTGTGTGTGTCGAATTAACCCCTCTCCTCTCCCCATCTTCACAGTAAAACTTCCCCTGTCCCCCACACCCGCCTTTTACAACACACACACAACGGAAAGACTGTTTTTAACGGGGAAAAAAGGAAATCTTTCTAATGCCACTCGACTGAACGCAGAGTAACGGAATCACTGCTGTAAGGTTAAAATAAAACAAATTAACCAGCACTTTACCTTTGAAAAGAATCACGACAGAGCAGTGTTTCTGTGTACAGCAGAGTGTGTGTGTGTATGAAGGCGACAGGGGGAGCGAGGGGGGATTGTGTGTGAAAGTGCATGGTGTATAATGGCGTGCCCCCCCCCCCCCCCCCAACCTGTAGGCTTATACAGAGAAAGCGAGAAAATGGATGTATAACCTTTCTAATGGGACTTTCTTTTGCTTTACACACGCACACACGTGTTATAATAAATAGCACACGCGCGCTGTACACACACACATACAAACACAAAATAAAAGATGTTTTACACGCACATGCATGGTCAGTGTTATAGTAAACAGTACACGTGTGTGCACAGGTGTGGATTATAGAGAGACCCGCACTAAGACCAAGCAGGGGGGACGATTAGCTACAATCTCGCAGCGCAAGAGAGAGAGAGAGAAAAACCATTGGCTCAGTTGTGATCATGTGACACTCGGTGTAAAAACAAGTGTGATACATGATACTCTGTACTCATAAAACCAAGACTTTCATTTGTTTTCCAAGTCAAAATTTATTAAAAATCTTTGCTTGTCTTGTGGAATACAGAGGTTCCACTGTTGGGTATATCTTGCACTGAAAATAGTATACACTGTTCAAACATACCTACACACGTGGACAAAATTGTTGGTACCCTTCAGTCAATGAAAGAAAAACTCACAATGGTCACAGAAATAACTTTAATCTGACAAAAGTAATCATTTAAAAAAAGTCTATGAATGTTAACCAATGAAAGTCAGACATTGCTTTTCAAGCATGCTTCAACAGAATTATTAAAAAAAATAAACTCATGGAACAGGCCTGGACAAAAATGATGGTACCCCTAGAAAATACTGAAAATAATGTGACCAAAGGGACATGTTAATTCAAGGTGTGTCCACTAATTAGCATCACAGGTGTCTACAATCTTGTAATCAGTCAGTGGGCCTATATATAGGGCTCCAGGTAGTCACTGTGTTGTTTGGTGACATGGTATGTACCACACTCAACATGGACCAGAGGAAGCGAAGGAAAGAGTTGTCTCAGGAGATTCGAAAGAAAATTATAGCCAAGCATGTTAAAGGTAAAGGCTATAAGACCATTTCCAAGCAGCTAGATGTTCCTGTGACTACAGTTGCACATATTATTCAGAAATTTAAGATCCATGGGACTGTAGCCAACCTCCCTGGACGTGGCCGCAGGAGGAAAATTGATGACAAATCAAAGAGACGGATAATCCGAATGGTAACAAAAGAGCCCAGAAAGACTTCTAAAGAGATCCAAGGTGAACTTCATGCTCAAGGAACATCAGTGTCGGATCGCACCATCCGTCGTTGTTTGATCCAAAGTGGACTACATGGGAGACGACCAAGGAGGACACCATTGTTGAAAACAAATCATAAAAAAGCCAGACTGAAATATGCCAAGCTACATGTTGACAAGCCACAAAGCTTCTGGGAGAATGTCCTATGGACAGATGAGACAAAACTGGAACTTTTTGCCAAGGCAAATTTTGCTAATTATACTTGAAGCATATCAAGAAAAGAACACTGTCCCTACTGTGAGACATGGAGGAGGCTCTGTTATGTTCTGGGGCTGCTTTGCTGCATCTGGCACAGGGTGTCTTGAATCTGTGCAGGGTACAATGAAATCTCAAGACTATCAAGGGATTCTACAGAGAAATGTGCTGGCCAGTGTCAGAAAGCTGGGTCTCAGTTGCAGGTCATGGGTCTTGCAACAGGACAATGACCCAAAACACAGCTAAAACTCCCAAGAATGGCTAAGATGAAAACATTGGACTATTCTAAAGTGGCCTTCTATGAGCCCTGACCTCAATCCTATTGAGCATCTTTGGAAGGAGCTGAAACATGCTGTCTGCAAAAGGCGCCCTTCAAACCGGAAACAACTGGAGCAGCTTGCTCATGAGGAGTGGGCCAAAATACCTGCAGTGAGGTGCAGAAGTCTCATTGACAGTTACAGGAATCGTTTGATTGCAGTGATTGCCTCAAAAGGTTGTGCAACAAACTATTAAGTTCGGGGTACCATCATTTTTGTCCAGGCCTGTTCCATGAGTTTTTTTTTTTATATATAATTCCGTGGAAGCATGGTTGAAAAGCAATGTCTGACTTTCATTGGTTAACATTCATAGAATTCTTATTTATTGTTACTTTTGTCAAATTAAAGTTATTTCTGTGACGAAGTTTTTCTTTCATTGACCGAAGGGTACCAACAATTTTGTCCACGTGTGTATGTTGCCTACAGTAGGTATTTGTTTCAAAAGGTTTATGTTGTGAAAAAAGTGAGATTAGCAAATTTGTCTCTTATTCCTTTGCTATTTTGTAAAGATAGTTATTTTTATTCATTAATTTTCTTATTTGTAAATGTTGTCTGGCTACTTACTTACTCACTCATCGTCTAAACACGTGGGTCCAGGGTTGAATAGGCTTTTGCCACTTCTCATTTCATGATTTCAGTTAGTCGCAGTGTCCAGGTTTGACCTATTCTCAATAACAAGGCTTTTTGTTTGCTTCACTGTGCAGCATGTAAAACAAACCACAGAATCAAACAAAGATTTCATGCATATTTTGTCAAATACCAACTGAGGCATTCTTTTGCATTCAAATCTGTACTGGGAAATTGTATCTTCATCATTGGATCTTTCCAATATGCGCAAGAGTATCCGTTAGCTTAAGTTCGGGATTTTTAGGCTTCAGACAGGAACCCTGCTCACATTTTACTTTAACAAAACAGCAAAGCAGTGTAGAGAGCACCCTCTGCAACCATCTATGGGCAGTTCTGTAAAATAGAAAACAGAAAGATGAAAACCTTTGAATCATGAAGAATGACAACGTTTCATCCCCCATCGTCAAGCAGAAGCTGACTCCTTCTCTTCCGCATTCAAACACATGGTGGGCCATGTCTAAAGAATTTTTCAGTATCAGTATCTGTCCAAAATGAAATTGTAACCTTCATTTTGGCACGCTTGCTGAGGACTTTTCCTCGGAATAAACAGATTTCATGCATATTTTGTCACAACCCACAGTGTTACTCAATGGAAGACAATTCAAAGTTGTGAAAGCATGACAGAATTTCTCCAAAAAAGCAGCAGCTATTGAGGACGAAAAGGCAATCAGATGTCACTATTATGTCTGCAACAAAGCAGCAGGGATGCAATGCATGAGGAAATATTGTCACAGTGCTCCTCGGATAATCAAGACGCTCTGCTTTGACATCCACTTTACACAACGAGTTGCAATACACCTTCCTTACGCCAAACAACAGACGTAATCGGCAGGATTCGAACCTGCGCGGGGAGACCCCAATGGATTTCTAGTCCATCGCCTTAACCACTCGGCCACGACTACTTTATGTGCGCGCCCTGAGCGTGGGCCCATGGTTGAACAGGATTTTGCCACATCTCATTTCATGGTTTCTTTGCTTCAGTTAGTCGCCGTGGCCAGGTTTGACCTCTTCCCCAAAACAAGGCTTTTTCTTTGGCTTACAGTGCAGCGTGTAAAACAAAACATAGAATCAAATGAAATAAACACATTTCATGCATATTTTGTCAAACACCAACTGAGGCCTTCTTCTGCATTCGAATCTGTACTGGGAAACCTTATTGGATCTTTCCAATATGCGAAAATGTATCAGTTGGCTTAAGTTCAGGATTTTTAGGCTTCAGACAGGAACCCTGCTCACATTTTACCTTAACAAAACAGCAAAGCAGTGTAGAGAGCACCCTCTGCAATCATCTATGGACAGTGCTGTAAAATACAGACAGAAAGATGAAAACAACCTTTGAATCATGAACAATGACAACGTTTCATCCCCCATCGTCAGTCCTTATCTGCATTCAAACACGTGCTGGGCCATGTCTAAAGGATTTTTCAGTATCTGTGATGAAAAGGAAGTTCAGTTCTGAAATTGTAGCCTTCATTTTGGCACGCTTGCTGCAGGCTTTTCCTCAGCAACACAACCAGGCAGCCTACATCAAGCAAAACATCGATGAAGGAAGGGCAAACTTCCTCATTCTGAGGCGCCTTGGAACGATTGTCGTGAACAATGTTCAATTCCACACAAGTGTGACTTTTCATTTCTACCGACCCACTTTTGGTCACATGAAAGTGAGGACTATGGCTGTCAATAAGTAGGTACATTTTTTTTTTTGCTGTGCCCTGTATGCCATTTGCAGATATATAACATACAGTGTGTTTGTAGTTTGCCAACAGTTGTTCATCTATGCAAGCCTGAAATCTCCTGCAACAGACACAGTCTTTGCCTGCAATGAACTTGGAACAACCTGAATTGAAACACCATGACTGGCAGCTATGGTGTGCACTGTGGAGCATGGGATAGTATTGTAGGATTTCATTCATGGTCCAATAAGACTGCACGCCAGTGGAGGCGAGCTCAGCATGGGGGTCAACTTCCTGTTCGGGAGCTTCTCAGATATGAGTTTGAGGCATTATAGATACTCCTGCACTTGGCTTCTGGCGCTGTGGCTTAGTTGGTTAAAGCGCCTGTCTAGTAAACAGGAGATCCTGGGTTCGAATCCCAGCAGTGCCTCTCCGTGTTCTGTTGCTGTGCATGTCAGACTGGTTTCAGTGGAGAAAGCAAAATCTTTGCCTTACGTCCAACCGTTAACAGCTCATGGGTTATCGTCACACAATGCGCAAGCTATCTGAGTAGCAAAGATTAGCCCAACTTGTCTATCCTTAGCGCAAGTGCTGTCAACATTTTGGTTTGGTCTTGCACTACACTGCGACTGCAATTCCTTTAGCCTTTAGCCATCTGTCTCTTAGGACGACGACTAGAGCAGATATTTTCTTGCGTTTGCATTGGTTTGGCTCCCAGTTTTGACATATAACTTGACCTGTGGTTGCGATTATTCACCTGTTCGGGACATTTGCAAGCATCAAATCAAGCGTATGAGGCGCATTCACAAAAACGCAACTGATAAATGCCTCTACCAAATCGGCATTCGTGTGGTAACCTGATGTCTCAGATTTGTAGGACGTTACACCACAAAAACAAGCAATGCACGTGTGGTGAGGAGATGCCTTATTCTATATGTTATCTAGAGCTTACTCTAATGTGCAAATGAATAGATCTCCATGCTACTGTGTAGTCTAAGCAGTGCCTACTGCAACAATCATCTGGTGGTGCGAGAGCTAGCCTTTTTCTGCCTTTCTTACAGCCAGAGATGAATAACCTTGCAAGCCAGTGGCAAATTCCATGGTGAAATCAAGGCATTCTGTCCATGCTGTTGACAGCAGCTGGGTTCAGCTCCTGCCATAGTTGTTTGCATTTAGTGGAATTTGATTGGAAGCAACAGAAAAGAATCTGGCTAATTAACTCAACAATGCAAGTCCTGCGCCTTCCATGAATCTGGGGAAGGCTGAAATGAAATACCCCAGAAGCATCAATTGGTTGGCTCTGTGGCGCAATGGATAGCGCATTGGACTTTTAGGCTCAGCTGTGGAGCTATTCAAAGGTTGTGGGTTCGAGTCCCTCCAGAGTCGCTAGCTTGTGACTTTCTTTTCATCCATGCACCATGTCTGAGATGAAATCGCTTATCAGGAATCCCAGTTCAAGTTGCACTTCCCTACTGTATGTGCCATATTTGATTGAATGTTTTGTCAGCCCAGTGAAAGAAATATCATTGTTTTTGACATGTTTCTGCTTATTTGTCCCAAATCAAGCCCTCGGGCTAAACCGCAGCTTCTACAAAAGATTATGACATTGAATCATGCTATCGTTGTGGTTCAAACAGCCAAAGCCCACAGAAGCAATCTGATGAATGCTTGCTTGCTTTCAGATGTGCGATTTTAATTTCTTTCTCCTGACTGTTGGCGTTATGCTTGTTTGGACTTTGGCTAGAGATCAGCCAGAAACTTAAGTTTGCTGCGGCTTGTGTGCCATTTACAGATCATGCAAGCCTGAAATCTCCTGCAACAGACACGGTCGTTGCCTGCAATCAACTTGGAAGAACCTGAGTTGAAACAACATGACTGGCAGCACTCTGGAACATGGTATAGTATTGTAGGATTTCATTCATGGTCCAATAAGACTGCACGCCAGTGGAGGCGAGCTCAGCATGGGAGTCAACTTCCTGTTCGGGAGCTTCTCAGATATGAGTTTGAGGCATTATAGGTACTCCTGCACTTGGCTTCTGCCGCTGTGGCTTAGTTGGTTAAAGCGCCTGTCTAGTAAACAGGAGATCCTGGGTTCGAATCCCAGCAGTGCCTCTCCGTGTGCTGTTCTGTTGCTGTGCATGTCAGACTGGTTTCAGTGGAGAAAGCAAAATCTTTGCTTTACGTCCAACCGTTAACAGCTCATGGGTTATCGTCACACAATGCGCAAGCTATCTGAGTAGCAAAGATTAGCGCCCAACTTGTCTATCCTTAGCGCAAGTGCTGTCAACATTTTGGTTTGGTCTTGCACTACACTGCGACTGCAATTCCTTTAGCCTTTAGCCATCTGTCTCTTAGGACGACGACTAGAGCAGATATTTTCTTGCGTTTGCATTGGTTTGGCTCCCAGTTTTGACATATAACTTGACCTGTGGTTGCGATTATTCACCTGTTCGGGACATTTGCAAGCATCAAATCAAGCGTATGAGGCGCATTCACAAAAACGCAACTGATAAATGCCTCTACCAAATCGGCATTCGTGTGGTAACCTGATGTCTCAGATTTGTAGGACGTTACACCACAAAAACAAGCAATGCACGTGTGGTGAGGAGATGCCTTATTCTATATGTTATCTAGAGCTTACTCTAATGTGCAAATGAATAGATCTCCATGCTACTGTGTAGTCTAAGCAGTGCCTACTGCAACAATCATCTGGTGGTGCGAGAGCTAGCCTTTTTCTGCCTTTCTTACAGCCAGAGATGAATAACCTTGCAAGCCAGTGGCAAATTCCATGGTGAAATCAAGGCATTCTGTCCATGCTGTTGACAGCAGCTGGGTTCAGCTCCTGCCATAGTTGTTTGCATTTAGTGGAATTTGATTGGAAGCAACAGAAAAGAATCTGGCTAATTAACTCAACAATGCAAGTCCTGCGCCTTCCATGAATCTGGGGAAGGCTGAAATGAAATACCCCAGAAGCATCAATTGGTTGGCTCTGTGGCGCAATGGATAGCGCATTGGACTTTTAGGCTCAGCTGTGGAGCTATTCAAAGGTTGTGGGTTCGAGTCCCTCCAGAGTCGCTAGCTTGTGACTTTCTTTTCATCCATGCACCATGTCTGAGATGAAATCGCTTATCAGGAATCCCAGTTCAAGTTGCACTTCCCTACTGTATGTGCCATATTTGATTGAATGTTTTGTCAGCCCAGTGAAAGAAATATCATTGTTTTTGACATGTTTCTGCTTATTTGTCCCAAATCAAGCCCTCGGGCTAAACCGCAGCTTCTACAAAAGATTATGACATTGAATCATGCTATCGTTGTGGTTCAAACAGCCAAAGCCCACAGAAGCAATCTGATGAATGCTTGCTTGCTTTCAGATGTGCGATTTTAATTTCTTTCTCCTGACTGTTGGCGTTATGCTTGTTTGGACTTTGGCTAGAGATCAGCCAGAAACTTAAGTTTGCTGCGGCTTGTGTGCCATTTACAGATCATGCAAGCCTGAAATCTCCTGCAACAGACACGGTCGTTGCCTGCAATCAACTTGGAAGAACCTGAGTTGAAACAACATGACTGGCAGCACTCTGGAACATGGTATAGTATTGTAGGATTTCATTCATGGTCCAATAAGACTGCACGCCAGTGGAGGCGAGCTCAGCATGGGAGTCAACTTCCTGTTCGGGAGCTTCTCAGATATGAGTTTGAGGCATTATAGGTACTCCTGCACTTGGCTTCTGGCGCTGTGGCTTAGTTGGTTAAAGCGCCTGTCTAGTAAACAGGAGATCCTGGGTTCGAATCCCAGCAGTGCCTCTCCGTGTGCTGTTCTGTTGCTGTGCATGTCAGACTGGTTTCAGTGGAGAAAGCAAAATCTTTGCTTTACGTCCAACCGTTAACAGCTCATGGGTTATCGTCACACAATGCGCAAGCTATCTGAGTAGCAAAGATTAGCGCCCAACTTGTCTATCCTTAGCGCAAGTGCTGTCAACATTTTGGTTTGGTCTTGCACTACACTGCGACTGCAATTCCTTTAGCCTTTAGCCATCTGTCTCTTAGGACGACGACTAGAGCAGATATTTTCTTGCGTTTGCATTGGTTTGGCTCCCAGTTTTGACATATAACTTGACCTGTGGTTGCGATTATTCACCTGTTCGGGACATTTGCAAGCATCAAATCAAGCGTATGAGGCGCATTCACAAAAACGCAACTGATAAATGCCTCTACCAAATCGGCATTCGTGTGGTAACCTGATGTCTCAGATTTGTAGGACGTTACACCACAAAAACAAGCAATGCATGTGTGGTGAGGAGATGCCTTATTCTATATGTTATCTAGAGCTTACTCTAATGTGCAAATGAATAGATCTCCATGCTACTGTGTAGTCTAAGCAGTGCCTACTGCAACAATCATCTGGTGGTGCGAGAGCTAGCCTTTTTCTGCCTTTCTTACAGCCAGAGATGAATAACCTTGCAAGCCAGTGTCAAATTCCATGGTGAAATCAAGGCATTCTGTCCATGCTGTTGACAGCAGCTGGGTTCAGCTCCTGCCATAGTTGTTTGCATTTAGTGGAATTTGATTGGAAGCAACAGAAAAGAATCTGGCTAATTAACTCAACAATGCAAGTCCTGCGCCTTCCATGAATCTGGGGAAGGCTGAAATGAAATACCCCAGAAGCATCAATTGGTTGGCTCTGTGGCGCAATGGATAGCGCATTGGACTTCTAGGCTCAGCTGTGGAGCTATTCAAAGGTTGTGGGTTCGAGTCCCTCCAGAGTCGCTAGCTTGTGACTTTCTTTTCATCCATGCACCATGTCTGAGATGAAATCGCTTATCAGGAATCCCAGTTCAAGTTGCACTTCCCTACTGTATGTGCCATATTTGATTGAATGTTTTGTCAGCCCAGTGAAAGAAATATCATTGTTTTTGACATGTTTCTGCTTATTTGTCCCAAATCAAGCCCTCGGGCTAAACCGCAGCTTCTACAAAAGATTATGACATTGAATCATGCTATCGTTGTGGTTCAAACAGCCAAAGCCCACAGAAGCAATCTGATGAATGCTTGCTTGCTTTCAGATATGCGATTTTAATTTCTTTCTCCTGACTGTTGGCGTTATGCTTGTTTGGACTTTGGCTAGAGATCAGCCAGAAACTTAAGTTTGCTGCGGCTTGTGTGCCATTTACAGATCATGCAAGCCTGAAATCTCCTGCAACAGACACGGTCGTTGCCTGCAATCAACTTGGAAGAACCTGAGTTGAAACAACATGACTGGCAGCACTCTGGAACATGGTATAGTATTGTAGGATTTCATTCATGGTCCAATAAGACTGCACGCCAGTGGAGGCGAGCTCAGCATGGGAGTCAACTTCCTGTTCGGGAGCTTCTCAGATATGAGTTTGAGGCATTATAGATACTCCTGCACTTGGCTTCTGGCGCTGTCGCTTAGTTGGTTAAAGCGCCTGTCTAGTAAACAGGAGATCCTGGGTTCGAATCCCAGCAGTGCCTCTCTGTGTGCTGTTCTGTTGCTGTGCATGTCAGACTGGTTTCAGTGGAGAAAGCAAAATCTTTGCTTTACGTCCAACCGTTAACAGCTCATGGGTTATCGTCACACAATGCGCAAGCTATCTGAGTAGCAAAGATTAGCGCCCAACTTGTCTATCCTTAGCGCAAGTGCTGTCAACATTTTGGTTTGGTCTTGCACTACACTGCGACTGCAATTCCTTTAGCCTTTAGCCATCTGTCTCTTAGGACGACGACTAGAGCAGATATTTTCTTGCGTTTGCATTGGTTTGGCTCCCAGTTTTGACATATAACTTGACCTGTGGTTGCGATTATTCACCTGTTCGGGACATTTGCAAGCATCAAATCAAGCGTATGAGGCGCATTCACAAAAACGCAACTGATAAATGCCTCTACCAAATCGGCATTCGTGTGGTAACCTGATGTCTCAGATTTGTAGGACGTTACACCACAAAACCAAGCAATGCACGTGTGGTGAGGAGATGCCTTATTCTATATGTTATCTAGAGCTTACTCTAATGTGCAAATGAATAGATCTCCATGCTACTGTGTAGTCTAAGCAGTGCCTACTGCAACAATCATCTGGTGGTGCGAGAGCTAGCCTTTTTCTGCCTTTCTTACAGCCAGAGATGAATAACCTTGCAAGCCAGTGGCAAATTCCATGGTGAAATCAAGGCATTCTGTCCATGCTGTTGACAGCAGCTGGGTTCAGCTCCTGCCATAGTTGTTTGCATTTAGTGGAATTTGATTGGAAGCAACAGAAAAGAATCTGGCTAATTAACTCAACAATGCAAGTCCTGCGCCTTCCATGAAGCTGGGGAAGGCTGAAATGAAATACCCCAGAAGCATCAACTGGTTGGCTCTGTGGCGCAATGGATAGCGCATTGGACTTCTAGGCTCAGCTGTGGAGCTATTCAAAGGTTGTGGGTTCGAGTCCCTCCAGAGTCGCTAGCTTGTGACTTTCTTTTCATCCATGCACCATGTCTGAGATGAAATCGCTTATCAGGAATCCCAGTTCAAGTTGCACTTCCCTACTGTATGTGCCATATTTGATTGAATGTTTTGTCAGCCCAATGAAAGAAACATCATTGTTTTTGACATGTTTCTGCTTATTTGTCCCAAATCAAGCCCTCGGGCTAAACCGCAGCTTCTACAAAAGATTATGACATTGCTATCGTTGTGGTTCAAACAGCCAAAGCCCACAGAAGCAATCTGATGAATGCTTGCTTGCTTTCAGATGTGCGATTTTAATTTCTTTCTCCTGACTGTTGGCGTTATGCTTGTTTGGACTTTGGCTAGAGATCAGCCAGAAACTTAAGTTTGCTGCGGCTTGTGTGCCATTTACAGATCATGCAAGCCTGAAATCTCCTGCAACAGACACGGTCGTTGCCTGCAATCAACTTGGAAGAACCTGAGTTGAAACAACATGACTGGCAGCACTCTGGAACATGGTATAGTATTGTAGGATTTCATTCATGGTCCAATAAGACTGCACGCCAGTGGAGGCGAGCTCAGCATGGGAGTCAACTTCCTGTTCGGGAGCTTCTCAGATATGAGTTTGAGGCATTATAGGTACTCCTGCACTCGGCTTCTGGCGCTGTGGCTTAGTTGGTTAAAGCGCCTGTCTAGTAAACAGGAGATCCTGGGTTCGAATCCCAGCAGTGCCTCTCCGTGTGCTGTTCTGTTGCTGTGCATGTCAGACTGGTTTCAGTGGAGAAAGCAAAATCTTTGCTTTACGTCCAACCGTTAACAGCTCATGGGTTATCGTCACACAATGCGCAAGCTATCTGAGTAGCAAAGATTAGCGCCCAACTTGTCTATCCTTAGCGCAAGTGCTGTCAACATTTTGGTTTGGTCTTGCACTACACTGCGACTGCAATTCCTTTAGCCTTTAGCCATCTGTCTCTTAGGACGACGACTAGAGCAGATATTTTCTTGCGTTTGCATTGGTTTGGCTCCCAGTTTTGACATATAACTTGACCTGTGGTTGCGATTATTCACCTGTTCGGGACATTTGCAAGCATCAAATCAAGCGTATGAGGCGCATTCACAAAAACGCAACTGATAAATGCCTCTACCAAATCGGCATTCGTGTGGTAACCTGATGTCTCAGATTTGTAGGACGTTACACCACAAAAACAAGCAATGCACGTGTGGTGAGGAGATGCCTTATTCTATATGTTATCTAGAGCTTACTCTAATGTGCAAATGAATAGATCTCCATGCTACTGTGTAGTCTAAGCAGTGCCTACTGCAACAATCATCTGGTGGTGCGAGAGCTAGCCTTTTTCTGCCTTTCTTACAGCCAGAGATGAATAACCTTGCAAGCCAGTGGCAAATTCCATGGTGAAATCAAGGCATTCTGTCCATGCTGTTGACAGCAGCTGGGTTCAGCTCCTGCCATAGTTGTTTGCATTTAGTGGAATTTGATTGGAAGCAACAGAAAAGAATCTGGCTAATTAACTCAACAATGCAAGTCCTGCGCCTTCCATGAATCTGGGGAAACGCTGAAATGAAATACCCCAGAAGCATCAATTGGTTGGCTCTGTGGCGCAATGGATAGCGCATTGGACTTCTAGGCTCAGCTGTGGAGCTATTCAAAGGTTGTGGGTTCGAGTCCCTCCAGAGTCGCTAGCTTGTGACTTTCTTTTCATCCATGCACCATGTCTGAGATGAAATCGCTTATCAGGAATCCCAGTTCAAGTTGCACTTCCCTACTGTATGTGCCATATTTGATTGAATGTTTTGTCAGCCCAATGAAAGAAACATCATTGTTTTTGACATGTTTCTGCTTATTTGTCCCAAATCAAGCCCTCGGGCTAAACCGCAGCTTCTACAAAAGATTATGACATTGCTATCGTTGTGGTTCAAACAGCCAAAGCCCACAGAAGCAATCTGATGAATGCTTGCTTGCTTTCAGATGTGCGATTTTAATTTCTTTCTCCTGACTGTTGGCGTTATGCTTGTTTGGACTTTGGCTGGAGATCAGCCAGAAACTTAAGTTTGCTGCGGCTTGTGTGCCATTTACAGATCATGCAAGCCTGAAATCTCCTGCAACAGACACGGTCGTTGCCTGCAATCAACTTGGAAGAACCTGAGTTGAAACAACATGACTGGCAGCACTCTGGAACATGGTATAGTATTGTAGGATTTCATTCATGGTCCAATAAGACTGCACGCCAGTGGAGGCGAGCTCAGCATGGGAGTCAACTTCCTGTTCGGGAGCTTCTCAGATATGAGTTTGAGGCATTATAGGTACTCCTGCACTTGGCTTCTGGCGCTGTGGCTTAGTTGGTTAAAGCGCCTGTCTAGTAAACAGGAGATCCTGGGTTCGAATCCCAGCAGTGCCTCTCCGTGTGCTGTTCTGTTGCTGTGCATGTCAGACTGGTTTCAGTGGAGAAAGCAAAATCTTTGCTTTACGTCCAACCGTTAACAGCTCATGGGTTATCGTCACACAATGCGCAAGCTATCTGAGTAGCAAAGATTAGCGCCCAACTTGTCTATCCTTAGCGCAAGTGCTGTCAACATTTTGGTTTGGTCTTGCACTACACTGCGACTGCAATTCCTTTAGCCTTTAGCCATCTGTCTCTTAGGACGACGACTAGAGCAGATATTTTCTTGCGTTTGCATTGGTTTGGCTCCCAGTTTTGACATATAACTTGACCTGTGGTTGCGATTATTCACCTGTTCGGGACATTTGCAAGCATCAAATCAAGCGTATGAGGCGCATTCACAAAAACGCAACTGATAAATGCCTCTACCAAATCGGCATTCGTGTGGTAACCTGATGTCTCAGATTTGTAGGACGTTACACCACAAAAACAAGCAATGCACGTGTGGTGAGGAGATGCCTTATTCTATATGTTATCTAGAGCTTACTCTAATGTGCAAATGAATAGATCTCCATGCTACTGTGTAGTCTAAGCAGTGCCTACTGCAACAATCATCTGGTGGTGCGAGAGCTAGCCTTTTTCTGCCTTTCTTACAGCCAGAGATGAATAACCTTGCAAGCCAGTGGCAAATTCCATGGTGAAATCAAGGCATTCTGTCCATGCTGTTGACAGCAGCTGGGTTCAGCTCCTGCCATAGTTGTTTGCATTTAGTGGAATTTGATTGGAAGCAACAGAAAAGAATCTGGCTAATTAACTCAACAATGCAAGTCCTGCGCCTTCCATGAATCTGGGGAAACGCTGAAATGAAATACCCCAGAAGCATCAATTGGTTGGCTCTGTGGCGCAATAGATAGCGCATTGGACTTCTAGGCTCAGCTGTGGAGCTATTCAAAGGTTGTGGGTTCGAGTCCCTCCAGAGTCGCTAGCTTGTGACTTTCTTTTCATCCATGCACCATGTCTGAGATGAAATCGCTTATCAGGAATCCCAGTTCAAGTTGCACTTCCCTACTGTATGTGCCATATTTGATTGAATGTTTTGTCAGCCCAATGAAAGAAACATCATTGTTTTTGACATGTTTCTGCTTATTTGTCCCAAATCAAGCCCTCGGGCTAAACCGCAGCTTCTACAAAAGATTATGACATTGCTATCGTTGTGGTTCAAACAGCCAAAGCCCACAGAAGCAATCTGATGAATGCTTGCTTGCTTTCAGATGTGCGATTTTAATTTCTTTCTCCTGACTGTTGGCGTTATGCTTGTTTGGACTTTGGCTAGAGATCAGCCAGAAACTTAAGTTTGCTGCTGCTTGTGTGCCATTTACAGATCATGCAAGCCTGAAATCTCCTGCAACAGACACGGTCGTTGCCTGCAATCAACTTGGAAGAACCTGAGTTGAAACAACATGACTGGCAGCACTCTGGAACATGGTATAGTATTGTAGGATTTCATTCATGGTCCAATAAGACTGCACGCCAGTGGAGGCGAGCTCAGCATGGGAGTCAACTTCCTGTTCGGGAGCTTCTCAGATATGAGTTTGAGGCATTATAGATACTCCTGCACTTGGCTTCTGGCGCTGTGGCTTAGTTGGTTAAAGCGCCGGTCTAGTAAACAGGAGATCCTGGGTTCGAATCCCAGCAGTGCCTCTCCGTGTGCTGTTCTGTTGCTGTGCATGTCAGACTGGTTTCAGTGGAGAAAGCAAAATCTTTGCTTTACGTCCAACCGTTAACAGCTCATGGGTTATCGTCACACAATGCGCAAGCTATCTGAGTAGCAAAGATTAGCGCCCAACTTGTCTATCCTTAGCGCAAGTGCTGTCAACATTTTGGTTTGGTCTTGCACTACACTGCGACTGCAATTCCTTTAGCCTTTAGCCATCTGTCTCTTAGGACGACGACTAGAGCAGATATTTTCTTGCGTTTGCATTGGTTTGGCTCCCAGTTTTGACATATAACTTGACCTGTGGTTGCGATTATTCACCTGTTCGGGACATTTGCAAGCATCAAATCAAGCGTATGAGGCGCATTCACAAAAACGCAACTGATAAATGCCTCTACCAAATCGGCATTCGTGTGGTAACCTGATGTCTCAGATTTGTAGGACGTTACACCACAAAAACAAGCAATGCACGTGTGGTGAGGAGATGCCTTATTCTATTAGTTATCTAGAGCTTACTCTAATGTGCAAATGAATAGATCTCCATGCTACTGTGTAGTCTAAGCAGTGCCTACTGCAACAATCATCTGGTGGTGCGAGAGCTAGCCTTTTTCTGCCTTTCTTACAGCCAGAGATGAATAACCTTGCAAGCCAGTGGCAAATTCCATGGTGAAATAAAGGCATTCTGTCCATGCTGTTGACAGCAGCTGGGTTCAGCTCCTGCCATAGTTGTTTGCATTTAGTGGAATTTGATTGGAAGCAACAGAAAAGAATCTGGCTAATTAACTCAACAATGCAAGTCCTGCGCCTTCCATGAATCTGGGGAAGGCTGAAATGAAATACCCCAGAAGCATCAATTGGTTGGCTCTGTGGCGCAATGGATAGCGCATTGGACTTCTAGGCTCAGCTGTGGAGCTATTCAAAGGTTGTGGGTTCGAGTCCCTCCAGAGTCGCTAGCTTGTGACTTTCTTTTCATCCATGCACCATGTCTGAGATGAAATCACTTATCAGGAATCCCAGTTCAAGTTGCACTTCCCTACTGTATGTGCCATATTTGATTGAATGTTTTGTCAGCCCAATGAAAGAAACATCATTGTTTTTGACATGTTTCTGCTTATTTGTCCCAAATCAAGCCCTCGGGCTAAACCGCAGCTTCTACAAAAGATTATGACATTGCTATCGTTGTGGTTCAAACAGCCAAAGCCCACAGAAGCAATCTGATGAATGCTTGCTTGCTTTCAGATGTGCGATTTTAATTTCTTTCTCCTGACTGTTGGCGTTATGCTTGTTTGGACTTTGGCTAGAGATCAGCCAGAAACTTAAGTTTGCTGCGGCTTGTGTGCCATTTACAGATCATGCAAGCCTGAAATCTCCTGCAACAGACACGGTCGTTGCCTGCAATCAACTTGGAAGAACCTGAGTTGAAACAACATGACTGGCAGCACTCTGGAACATGGTATAGTATTGTAGGATTTCATTCATGGTCCAATAAGACTGCACGCCAGTGGAGGCGAGCTCAGCATGGGAGTCAACTTCCTGTTCGGGAGCTTCTCAGATATGAGTTTGAGGCATTATAGGTACTCCTGCACTTGGCTTCTGGCGCTGTGGCTTAGTTGGTTAAAGCGCCTGTCTAGTAAACAGGAGATCCTGGGTTCGAATCCCAGCAGTGCCTCTCCGTGTGCTGTTCTGTTGCTGTGCATGTCAGACTGGTTTCAGTGGAGAAAGCAAAATCTTTGCTTTACGTCCAACCGTTAACAGCTCATGGGTTATCGTCACACAATGCGCAAGCTATCTGAGTAGCAAAGATTAGCGCCCAACTTGTCTATCCTTAGCGCAAGTGCTGTCAACATTTTGGTTTGGTCTTGCACTACACTGCGACTGCAATTCCTTTAGCCTTTAGCCATCTGTCTCTTAGGACGACGACTAGAGCAGATATTTTCTTGCGTTTGCATTGGTTTGGCTCCCAGTTTTGACATATAACTTGACCTGTGGTTGCGATTATTCACCTGTTCGGGACATTTGCAAGCATCAAATCAAGCGTATGAGGCGCATTCACAAAAACGCAACTGATAAATGCCTCTACCAAATCGGCATTCGTGTGGTAACCTGATGTCTCAGATTTGTAGGACGTTACACCACAAAAACAAGCAATGCACGTGTGGTGAGGAGATGCCTTATTCTATATGTTATCTAGAGCTTACTCTAATGTGCAAATGAATAGATCTCCATGCTACTGTGTAGTCTAAGCAGTGCCTACTGCAACAATCATCTGGTGGTGCGAGAGCTAGCCTTTTTCTGCCTTTCTTACAGCCAGAGATGAATAACCTTGCAAGCCAGTGGCAAATTCCATGGTGAAATCAAGGCATTCTGTCCATGCTGTTGACAGCAGCTGGGTTCAGCTCCTGCCATAGTTGTTTGCATTTAGTGGAATTTGATTGGAAGCAACAGAAAAGAATCTGGCTAATTAACTCAACAATGCAAGTCCTGCGCCTTCCATGAATCTGGGGAAGGCTGAAATGAAATACCCCAGAAGCATCAATTGGTTGGCTCTGTGGCGCAATGGATAGCGCATTGGACTTCTAGGCTCAGCTGTGGAGCTATTCAAAGGTTGTGGGTTCGAGTCCCTCCAGAGTCGCTAGCTTGTGACTTTCTTTTCATCCATGCACCATGTCTGAGATGAAATCGCTTATCAGGAATCCCAGTTCAAGTTGCACTTCCCTACTGTATGTGCCATATTTGATTGAATGTTTTGTCAGCCCAGTGAAAGAAATATCATTGTTTTTGACATGTTTCTGCTTATTTGTCCCAAATCAAGCCCTCGGGCTAAACCGCAGCTTCTACAAAAGATTATGACATTGAATCATGCTATCGTTGTGGTTCAAACAGCCAAAGCCCACAGAAGCAATCTGATGAATGCTTGCTTGCTTTCAGATGTGCGATTTTAATTTCTTTCTCCTGACTGTTGGCGTTATGCTTGTTTGGACTTTGGCTAGAGATCAGCCAGAAACTTAAGTTTGCTGCGGCTTGTGTGCCATTTACAGATCATGCAAGCCTGAAATCTCCTGCAACAGACACGGTCGTTGCCTGCAATCAACTTGGAAGAACCTGAGTTGAAACAACATGACTGGCAGCACTCTGGAACATGGTATAGTATTGTAGGATTTCATTCATGGTCCAATAAGACTGCACGCCAGTGGAGGCGAGCTCAGCATGGGAGTCAACTTCCTGTTCGGGAGCTTCTCAGATATGAGTTTGAGGCATTATAGATACTCCTGCACTTGGCTTCTGGCGCTGTGGCTTAGTTGGTTAAAGCGCCTGTCTAGTAAACAGGAGATCCTGGGTTCGAATCCCAGCAGTGCCTCTCCGTGTGCTGTTCTGTTGCTGTGCATGTCAGACTGGTTTCAGTGGAGAAAGCAAAATCTTTGCTTTACGTCCAACCGTTAACAGCTCATGGGTTATCGTCACACAATGCGCAAGCTATCTGAGTAGCAAAGATTAGCGCCCAACTTGTCTATCCTTAGCGCAAGTGCTGTCAACATTTTGGTTTGGTCTTGCACTACACTGCGACTGCAATTCCTTTAGCCTTTAGCCATCTGTCTCTTAGGACGACGACTAGAGCAGATATTTTCTTGCGTTTGCATTGGTTTGGCTCCCAGTTTTGACATATAACTTGACCTGTGGTTGCGATTATTCACCTGTTCGGGACATTTGCAAGCATCAAATCAAGCGTATGAGGCGCATTCACAAAAACGCAACTGATAAATGCCTCTACCAAATCGGCATTCGTGTGGTAACCTGATGTCTCAGATTTGTAGGACGTTACACCACAAAAACAAGCAATGCACGTGTGGTGAGGAGATGCCTTATTCTATATGTTATCTAGAGCTTACTCTAATGTGCAAATGAATAGATCTCCATGCTACTGTGTAGTCTAAGCAGTGCCTACTGCAACAATCATCTGGTGGTGCGAGAGCTAGCCTTTTTCTGCCTTTCTTACAGCCAGAGATGAATAACCTTGCAAGCCAGTGGCAAATTCCATGGTGAAATCAAGGCATTCTGTCCATGCTGTTGACAGCAGCTGGGTTCAGCTCCTGCCATAGTTGTTTGCATTTAGTGGAATTTGATTGGAAGCAACAGAAAAGAATCTGGCTAATTAACTCAACAATGCAAGTCCTGCGCCTTCCATGAATCTGGGGAAGGCTGAAATGAAATACCCCAGAAGCATCAATTGGTTGGCTCTGTGGCGCAATGGATAGCGCATTGGACTTCTAGGCTCAGCTGTGGAGCTATTCAAAGGTTGTGGGTTCGAGTCCCTCCAGAGTCGCTAGCTTGTGACTTTCTTTTCATCCATGCACCATGTCTGAGATGAAATCGCTTATCAGGAATCCCAGTTCAAGTTGCACTTCCCTACTGTATGTGCCATATTTGATTGAATGTTTTGTCAGCCCAATGAAAGAAACATCATTGTTTTTGACATGTTTCTGCTTATTTGTCCCAAATCAAGCCCTCGGGCTAAACCGCAGCTTCTACAAAAGATTATGACATTGAATCATGCTATCGTTGTGGTTCAAACAGCCAAAGCCCACAGAAGCAATCTGATGAATGCTTGCTTGCTTTCAGATGTGCGATTTTAATTTCTTTCTCCTGACTGTTGGCGTTATGCTTGTTTGGACTTTGGCTAGAGATCAGCCAGAAACTTAAGTTTGCTGCGGCTTGTGTGCCATTTACAGATCATGCAAGCCTGAAATCTCCTGCAACAGACACGGTCGTTGCCTGCAATCAACTTGGAAGAACCTGAGTTGAAACAACATGACTGGCAGCACTCTGGAACATGGTATAGTATTGTAGGATTTCATTCATGGTCCAATAAGACTGCACGCCAGTGGAGGCGAGCTCAGCATGGGAGTCAACTTCCTGTTCGGGAGCTTCTCAGATATGAGTTTGAGGCATTATAGATACTCCTGCACTTGGCTTCTGGCGCTGTGGCTTAGTTGGTTAAAGCGCCTGTCTAGTAAACAGGAGATCCTGGGTTCGAATCCCAGCAGTGCCTCTCCGTGTGCTGTTCTGTTGCTGTGCATGTCAGACTGGTTTCAGTGGAGAAAGCAAAATCTTTGCTTTACGTCCAACCGTTAACAGCTCATGGGTTATCGTCACACAATGCGCAAGCTATCTGAGTAGCAAAGATTAGCGCCCAACTTGTCTATCCTTAGCGCAAGTGCTGTCAACATTTTGGTTTGGTCTTGCACTACACTGCGACTGCAATTCCTTTAGCCTTTAGCCATCTGTCTCTTAGGACGACGACTAGAGCAGATATTTTCTTGCGTTTGCATTGGTTTGGCTCCCAGTTTTGACATATAACTTGACCTGTGGTTGCGATTATTCACCTGTTCGGGACATTTGCAAGCATCAAATCAAGCGTATGAGGCGCATTCACAAAAACGCAACTGATAAATGCCTCTACCAAATCGGCATTCGTGTGGTAACCTGATGTCTCAGATTTGTAGGACGTTACACCACAAAAACAAGCAATGCACGTGTGGTGAGGAGATGCCTTATTCTATATGTTATCTAGAGCTTACTCTAATGTGCAAATGAATAGATCTCCATGCTACTGTGTAGTCTAAGCAGTGCCTACTGCAACAATCATCTGGTGGTGCGAGAGCTAGCCTTTTTCTGCCTTTCTTACAGCCAGAGATGAATAACCTTGCAAGCCAGTGGCAAATTCCATGGTGAAATCAAGGCATTCTGTCCATGCTGTTGACAGCAGCTGGGTTCAGCTCCTGCCATAGTTGTTTGCATTTAGTGGAATTTGATTGGAAGCAACAGAAAAGAATCTGGCTAATTAACTCAACAATGCAAGTCCTGCGCCTTCCATGAATCTGGGGAAGGCTGAAATGAAATACCCCAGAAGCATCAATTGGTTGGCTCTGTGGCGCAATGGATAGCGCATTGGACTTCTAGGCTCAGCTGTGGAGCTATTCAAAGGTTGTGGGTTCGAGTCCCTCCAGAGTCGCTAGCTTGTGACTTTCTTTTCATCCATGCACCATGTCTGAGATGAAATCGCTTATCAGGAATCCCAGTTCAAGTTGCACTTCCCTACTGTATGTGCCATATTTGATTGAATGTTTTGTCAGCCCAATGAAAGAAACATCATTGTTTTTGACATGTTTCTGCTTATTTGTCCCAAATCAAGCCCTCGGGCTAAACCGCAGCTTCTACAAAAGATTATGACATTGAATCATGCTATCGTTGTGGTTCAAACAGCCAAAGCCCACAGAAGCAATCTGATGAATGCTTGCTTGCTTTCAGATGTGCGATTTTAATTTCTTTCTCCTGACTGTTGGCGTTATGCTTGTTTGGACTTTGGCTAGAGATCAGCCAGAAACTTAAGTTTGCTGCGGCTTGTGTGCCATTTACAGATCATGCAAGCCTGAAATCTCCTGCAACAGACACGGTCGTTGCCTGCAATCAACTTGGAAGAACCTGAGTTGAAACAACATGACTGGCAGCACTCTGGAACATGGTATAGTATTGTAGGATTTCATTCATGGTCCAATAAGACTGCACGCCAGTGGAGGCGAGCTCAGCATGGGAGTCAACTTCCTGTTCGGGAGCTTCTCAGATATGAGTTTGAGGCATTATAGATACTCCTGCACTTGGCTTCTGGCGCTGTGGCTTAGTTGGTTAAAGCGCCTGTCTAGTAAACAGGAGATCCTGGGTTCGAATCCCAGCAGTGCCTCTCCGTGTGCTGTTCTGTTGCTGTGCATGTCAGACTGGTTTCAGTGGAGAAAGCAAAATCTTTGCTTTACGTCCAACCGTTAACAGCTCATGGGTTATCGTCACACAATGCGCAAGCTATCTGAGTAGCAAAGATTAGCGCCCAACTTGTCTATCCTTAGCGCAAGTGCTGTCAACATTTTGGTTTGGTCTTGCACTACACTGCGACTGCAATTCCTTTAGCCTTTAGCCATCTGTCTCTTAGGACGACGACTAGAGCAGATATTTTCTTGCGTTTGCATTGGTTTGGCTCCCAGTTTTGACATATAACTTGACCTGTGGTTGCGATTATTCACCTGTTCGGGACATTTGCAAGCATCAAATCAAGCGTATGAGGCGCATTCACAAAAACGCAACTGATAAATGCCTCTACCAAATCGGCATTCGTGTGGTAACCTGATGTCTCAGATTTGTAGGACGTTACACCACAAAAACAAGCAATGCACGTGTGGTGAGGAGATGCCTTATTCTATATGTTATCTAGAGCTTACTCTAATGTGCAAATGAATAGATCTCCATGCTACTGTGTAGTCTAAGCAGTGCCTACTGCAACAATCATCTGGTGGTGCGAGAGCTAGCCTTTTTCTGCCTTTCTTACAGCCAGAGATGAATAACCTTGCAAGCCAGTGGCAAATTCCATGGTGAAATCAAGGCATTCTGTCCATGCTGTTGACAGCAGCTGGGTTCAGCTCCTGCCATAGTTGTTTGCATTTAGTGGAATTTGATTGGAAGCAACAGAAAAGAATCTGGCTAATTAACTCAACAATGCAAGTCCTGCGCCTTCCATGAATCTGGGGAAGGCTGAAATGAAATACCCCAGAAGCATCAATTGGTTGGCTCTGTGGCGCAATGGATAGCGCATTGGACTTCTAGGCTCAGCTGTGGAGCTATTCAAAGGTTGTGGGTTCGAGTCCCTCCAGAGTCGCTAGCTTGTGACTTTCTTTTCATCCATGCACCATGTCTGAGATGAAATCGCTTATCAGGAATCCCAGTTCAAGTTGCACTTCCCTACTGTATGTGCCATATTTGATTGAATGTTTTGTCAGCCCAGTGAAAGAAATATCATTGTTTTTGACATGTTTCTGCTTATTTGTCCCAAATCAAGCCCTCGGGCTAAACCGCAGCTTCTACAAAAGATTATGACATTGAATCATGCTATCGTTGTGGTTCAAACAGCCAAAGCCCACAGAAGCAATCTGATGAATGCTTGCTTGCTTTCAGATGTGCGATTTTAATTTCTTTCTCCTGACTGTTGGCGTTATGCTTGTTTGGACTTTGGCTAGAGATCAGCCAGAAACTTAAGTTTGCTGCGGCTTGTGTGCCATTTACAGATCATGCAAGCCTGAAATCTCCTGCAACAGACACGGTCGTTGCCTGCAATCAACTTGGAAGAACCTGAGTTGAAACAACATGACTGGCAGCACTCTGGAACATGGTATAGTATTGTAGGATTTCATTCATGGTCCAATAAGACTGCACGCCAGTGGAGGCGAGCTCAGCATGGGAGTCAACTTCCTGTTCGGGAGCTTCTCAGATATGAGTTTGAGGCATTATAGATACTCCTGCACTTGGCTTCTGGCGCTGTGGCTTAGTTGGTTAAAGCGCCTGTCTAGTAAACAGGAGATCCTGGGTTCGAATCCCAGCAGTGCCTCTCCGTGTGCTGTTCTGTTGCTGTGCATGTCAGACTGGTTTCAGTGGAGAAAGCAAAATCTTTGCTTTACGTCCAACCGTTAACAGCTCATGGGTTATCGTCACACAATGCGCAAGCTATCTGAGTAGCAAAGATTAGCGCCCAACTTGTCTATCCTTAGCGCAAGTGCTGTCAACATTTTGGTTTGGTCTTGCACTACACTGCGACTGCAATTCCTTTAGCCTTTAGCCATCTGTCTCTTAGGACGACGACTAGAGCAGATATTTTCTTGCGTTTGCATTGGTTTGGCTCCCAGTTTTGACATATAACTTGACCTGTGGTTGCGATTATTCACCTGTTCGGGACATTTGCAAGCATCAAATCAAGCGTATGAGGCGCATTCACAAAAACGCAACTGATAAATGCCTCTACCAAATCGGCATTCGTGTGGTAACCTGATGTCTCAGATTTGTAGGACGTTACACCACAAAAACAAGCAATGCACGTGTGGTGAGGAGATGCCTTATTCTATATGTTATCTAGAGCTTACTCTAATGTGCAAATGAATAGATCTCCATGCTACTGTGTAGTCTAAGCAGTGCCTACTGCAACAATCATCTGGTGGTGCGAGAGCTAGCCTTTTTCTGCCTTTCTTACAGCCAGAGATGAATAACCTTGCAAGCCAGTGGCAAATTCCATGGTGAAATCAAGGCATTCTGTCCATGCTGTTGACAGCAGCTGGGTTCAGCTCCTGCCATAGTTGTTTGCATTTAGTGGAATTTGATTGGAAGCAACAGAAAAGAATCTGGCTAATTAACTCAACAATGCAAGTCCTGCGCCTTCCATGAATCTGGGGAAGGCTGAAATGAAATACCCCAGAAGCATCAATTGGTTGGCTCTGTGGCGCAATGGATAGCGCATTGGACTTCTAGGCTCAGCTGTGGAGCTATTCAAAGGTTGTGGGTTCGAGTCCCTCCAGAGTCGCTAGCTTGTGACTTTCTTTTCATCCATGCACCATGTCTGAGATGAAATCGCTTATCAGGAATCCCAGTTCAAGTTGCACTTCCCTACTGTATGTGCCATATTTGATTGAATGTTTTGTCAGCCCAGTGAAAGAAACATCATTGTTTTTGACATGTTTCTGCTTATTTGTCCCAAATCAAGCCCTCGGGCTAAACCGCAGCTTCTACAAAAGATTATGACATTGAATCATGCTATCGTTGTGGTTCAAACAGCCAAAGCCCACAGAAGCAATCTGATGAATGCTTGCTTGCTTTCAGATGTGCGATTTTAATTTCTTTCTCCTGACTGTTGGCGTTATGCTTGTTTGGACTTTGGCTAGAGATCAGCCAGAAACTTAAGTTTGCTGCGGCTTGTGTGCCATTTACAGATCATGCAAGCCTGAAATCTCCTGCAACAGACACGGTCGTTGCCTGCAATCAACTTGGAAGAACCTGAGTTGAAACAACATGACTGGCAGCACTCTGGAACATGGTATAGTATTGTAGGATTTCATTCATGGTCCAATAAGACTGCACGCCAGTGGAGGCGAGCTCAGCATGGGAGTCAACTTCCTGTTCGGGAGCTTCTCAGATATGAGTTTGAGGCATTATAGATACTCCTGCACTTGGCTTCTGGCGCTGTGGCTTAGTTGGTTAAAGCGCCTGTCTAGTAAACAGGAGATCCTGGGTTCGAATCCCAGCAGTGCCTCTCCGTGTGCTGTTCTGTTGCTGTGCATGTCAGACTGGTTTCAGTGGAGAAAGCAAAATCTTTGCTTTACGTCCAACCGTTAACAGCTCATGGGTTATCGTCACACAATGCGCAAGCTATCTGAGTAGCAAAGATTAGCGCCCAACTTGTCTATCCTTAGCGCAAGTGCTGTCAACATTTTGGTTTGGTCTTGCACTACACTGCGACTGCAATTCCTTTAGCCTTTAGCCATCTGTCTCTTAGGACGACGACTAGAGCAGATATTTTCTTGCGTTTGCATTGGTTTGGCTCCCAGTTTTGACATATAACTTGACCTGTGGTTGCGATTATTCACCTGTTCGGGACATTTGCAAGCATCAAATCAAGCGTATGAGGCGCATTCACAAAAACGCAACTGATAAATGCCTCTACCAAATCGGCATTCGTGTGGTAACCTGATGTCTCAGATTTGTAGGACGTTACACCACAAAAACAAGCAATGCACGTGTGGTGAGGAGATGCCTTATTCTATATGTTATCTAGAGCTTACTCTAATGTGCAAATGAATAGATCTCCATGCTACTGTGTAGTCTAAGCAGTGCCTACTGCAACAATCATCTGGTGGTGCGAGAGCTAGCCTTTTTCTGCCTTTCTTACAGCCAGAGATGAATAACCTTGCAAGCCAGTGGCAAATTCCATGGTGAAATCAAGGCATTCTGTCCATGCTGTTGACAGCAGCTGGGTTCAGCTCCTGCCATAGTTGTTTGCATTTAGTGGAATTTGATTGGAAGCAACAGAAAAGAATCTGGCTAATTAACTCAACAATGCAAGTCCTGCGCCTTCCATGAATCTGGGGAAGGCTGAAATGAAATACCCCAGAAGCATCAATTGGTTGGCTCTGTGGCGCAATGGATAGCGCATTGGACTTCTAGGCTCAGCTGTGGAGCTATTCAAAGGTTGTGGGTTCGAGTCCCTCCAGAGTCGCTAGCTTGTGACTTTCTTTTCATCCATGCACCATGTCTGAGATGAAATCGCTTATCAGGAATCCCAGTTCAAGTTGCACTTCCCTACTGTATGTGCCATATTTGATTGAATGTTTTGTCAGCCCAGTGAAAGAAATATCATTGTTTTTGACATGTTTCTGCTTATTTGTCCCAAATCAAGCCCTCGGGCTAAACCGCAGCTTCTACAAAAGATTATGACATTGAATCATGCTATCGTTGTGGTTCAAACAGCCAAAGCCCACAGAAGCAATCTGATGAATGCTTGCTTGCTTTCAGATGTGCGATTTTAATTTCTTTCTCCTGACTGTTGGCGTTATGCTTGTTTGGACTTTGGCTAGAGATCAGCCAGAAACTTAAGTTTGCTGCGGCTTGTGTGCCATTTACAGATCATGCAAGCCTGAAATCTCCTGCAACAGACACGGTCGTTGCCTGCAATCAACTTGGAAGAACCTGAGTTGAAACAACATGACTGGCAGCACTCTGGAACATGGTATAGTATTGTAGGATTTCATTCATGGTCCAATAAGACTGCACGCCAGTGGAGGCGAGCTCAGCATGGGAGTCAACTTCCTGTTCGGGAGCTTCTCAGATATGAGTTTGAGGCATTATAGATACTCCTGCACTTGGCTTCTGGCGCTGTGGCTTAGTTGGTTAAAGCGCCTGTCTAGTAAACAGGAGATCCTGGGTTCGAATCCCAGCAGTGCCTCTCCGTGTGCTGTTCTGTTGCTGTGCATGTCAGACTGGTTTCAGTGGAGAAAGCAAAATCTTTGCTTTACGTCCAACCGTTAACAGCTCATGGGTTATCGTCACACAATGCGCAAGCTATCTGAGTAGCAAAGATTAGCGCCCAACTTGTCTATCCTTAGCGCAAGTGCTGTCAACATTTTGGTTTGGTCTTGCACTACACTGCGACTGCAATTCCTTTAGCCTTTAGCCATCTGTCTCTTAGGACGACGACTAGAGCAGATATTTTCTTGCGTTTGCATTGGTTTGGCTCCCAGTTTTGACATATAACTTGACCTGTGGTTGCGATTATTCACCTGTTCGGGACATTTGCAAGCATCAAATCAAGCGTATGAGGCGCATTCACAAAAACGCAACTGATAAATGCCTCTACCAAATCGGCATTCGTGTGGTAACCTGATGTCTCAGATTTGTAGGACGTTACACCACAAAAACAAGCAATGCACGTGTGGTGAGGAGATGCCTTATTCTATATGTTATCTAGAGCTTACTCTAATGTGCAAATGAATAGATCTCCATGCTACTGTGTAGTCTAAGCAGTGCCTACTGCAACAATCATCTGGTGGTGCGAGAGCTAGCCTTTTTCTGCCTTTCTTACAGCCAGAGATGAATAACCTTGCAAGCCAGTGGCAAATTCCATGGTGAAATCAAGGCATTCTGTCCATGCTGTTGACAGCAGCTGGGTTCAGCTCCTGCCATAGTTGTTTGCATTTAGTGGAATTTGATTGGAAGCAACAGAAAAGAATCTGGCTAATTAACTCAACAATGCAAGTCCTGCGCCTTCCATGAATCTGGGGAAGGCTGAAATGAAATACCCCAGAAGCATCAATTGGTTGGCTCTGTGGCGCAATGGATAGCGCATTGGACTTCTAGGCTCAGCTGTGGAGCTATTCAAAGGTTGTGGGTTCGAGTCCCTCCAGAGTCGCTAGCTTGTGACTTTCTTTTCATCCATGCACCATGTCTGAGATGAAATCGCTTATCAGGAATCCCAGTTCAAGTTGCACTTCCCTACTGTATGTGCCATATTTGATTGAATGTTTTGTCAGCCCAGTGAAAGAAATATCATTGTTTTTGACATGTTTCTGCTTATTTGTCCCAAATCAAGCCCTCGGGCTAAACCGCAGCTTCTACAAAAGATTATGACATTGAATCATGCTATCGTTGTGGTTCAAACAGCCAAAGCCCACAGAAGCAATCTGATGAATGCTTGCTTGCTTTCAGATGTGCGATTTTAATTTCTTTCTCCTGACTGTTGGCGTTATGCTTGTTTGGACTTTGGCTAGAGATCAGCCAGAAACTTAAGTTTGCTGCGGCTTGTGTGCCATTTACAGATCATGCAAGCCTGAAATCTCCTGCAACAGACACGGTCGTTGCCTGCAATCAACTTGGAAGAACCTGAGTTGAAACAACATGACTGGCAGCACTCTGGAACATGGTATAGTATTGTAGGATTTCATTCATGGTCCAATAAGACTGCACGCCAGTGGAGGCGAGCTCAGCATGGGAGTCAACTTCCTGTTCGGGAGCTTCTCAGATATGAGTTTGAGGCATTATAGATACTCCTGCACTTGGCTTCTGGCGCTGTGGCTTAGTTGGTTAAAGCGCCTGTCTAGTAAACAGGAGATCCTGGGTTCGAATCCCAGCAGTGCCTCTCCGTGTGCTGTTCTGTTGCTGTGCATGTCAGACTGGTTTCAGTGGAGAAAGCAAAATCTTTGCTTTACGTCCAACCGTTAACAGCTCATGGGTTATCGTCACACAATGCGCAAGCTATCTGAGTAGCAAAGATTAGCGCCCAACTTGTCTATCCTTAGCGCAAGTGCTGTCAACATTTTGGTTTGGTCTTGCACTACACTGCGACTGCAATTCCTTTAGCCTTTAGCCATCTGTCTCTTAGGACGACGACTAGAGCAGATATTTTCTTGCGTTTGCATTGGTTTGGCTCCCAGTTTTGACATATAACTTGACCTGTGGTTGCGATTATTCACCTGTTCGGGACATTTGCAAGCATCAAATCAAGCGTATGAGGCGCATTCACAAAAACGCAACTGATAAATGCCTCTACCAAATCGGCATTCGTGTGGTAACCTGATGTCTCAGATTTGTAGGACGTTACACCACAAAAACAAGCAATGCACGTGTGGTGAGGAGATGCCTTATTCTATATGTTATCTAGAGCTTACTCTAATGTGCAAATGAATAGATCTCCATGCTACTGTGTAGTCTAAGCAGTGCCTACTGCAACAATCATCTGGTGGTGCGAGAGCTAGCCTTTTTCTGCCTTTCTTACAGCCAGAGATGAATAACCTTGCAAGCCAGTGGCAAATTCCATGGTGAAATCAAGGCATTCTGTCCATGCTGTTGACAGCAGCTGGGTTCAGCTCCTGCCATAGTTGTTTGCATTTAGTGGAATTTGATTGGAAGCAACAGAAAAGAATCTGGCTAATTAACTCAACAATGCAAGTCCTGCGCCTTCCATGAATCTGGGGAAGGCTGAAATGAAATACCCCAGAAGCATCAATTGGTTGGCTCTGTGGCGCAATGGATAGCGCATTGGACTTCTAGGCTCAGCTGTGGAGCTATTCAAAGGTTGTGGGTTCGAGTCCCTCCAGAGTCGCTAGCTTGTGACTTTCTTTTCATCCATGCACCATGTCTGAGATGAAATCGCTTATCAGGAATCCCAGTTCAAGTTGCACTTCCCTACTGTATGTGCCATATTTGATTGAATGTTTTGTCAGCCCAATGAAAGAAATATCATTGTTTTTGACATGTTTCTGCTTATTTGTCCCAAATCAAGCCCTCGGGCTAAACCGCAGCTTCTACAAAAGATTATGACATTGAATCATGCTATCGTTGTGGTTCAAACAGCCAAAGCCCACAGAAGCAATCTGATGAATGCTTGCTTGCTTTCAGATGTGCGATTTTAATTTCTTTCTCCTGACTGTTGGCGTTATGCTTGTTTGGACTTTGGCTAGAGATCAGCCAGAAACTTAAGTTTGCTGCGGCTTGTGTGCCATTTACAGATCATGCAAGCCTGAAATCTCCTGCAACAGACACGGTCGTTGCCTGCAATCAACTTGGAAGAACCTGAGTTGAAACAACATGACTGGCAGCACTCTGGAACATGGTATAGTATTGTAGGATTTCATTCATGGTCCAATAAGACTGCACGCCAGTGGAGGCGAGCTCAGCATGGGAGTCAACTTCCTGTTCGGGAGCTTCTCAGATATGAGTTTGAGGCATTATAGATACTCCTGCACTTGGCTTCTGGCGCTGTGGCTTAGTTGGTTAAAGCGCCTGTCTAGTAAACAGGAGATCCTGGGTTCGAATCCCAGCAGTGCCTCTCCGTGTGCTGTTCTGTTGCTGTGCATGTCAGACTGGTTTCAGTGGAGAAAGCAAAATCTTTGCTTTACGTCCAACCGTTAACAGCTCATGGGTTATCGTCACACAATGCGCAAGCTATCTGAGTAGCAAAGATTAGCGCCCAACTTGTCTATCCTTAGCGCAAGTGCTGTCAACATTTTGGTTTGGTCTTGCACTACACTGCGACTGCAATTCCTTTAGCCTTTAGCCATCTGTCTCTTAGGACGACGACTAGAGCAGATATTTTCTTGCGTTTGCATTGGTTTGGCTCCCAGTTTTGACATATAACTTGACCTGTGGTTGCGATTATTCACCTGTTCGGGACATTTGCAAGCATCAAATCAAGCGTATGAGGCGCATTCACAAAAACGCAACTGATAAATGCCTCTACCAAATCGGCATTCGTGTGGTAACCTGATGTCTCAGATTTGTAGGACGTTACACCACAAAAACAAGCAATGCACGTGTGGTGAGGAGATGCCTTATTCTATATGTTATCTAGAGCTTACTCTAATGTGCAAATGAATAGATCTCCATGCTACTGTGTAGTCTAAGCAGTGCCTACTGCAACAATCATCTGGTGGTGCGAGAGCTAGCCTTTTTCTGCCTTTCTTACAGCCAGAGATGAATAACCTTGCAAGCCAGTGGCAAATTCCATGGTGAAATCAAGGCATTCTGTCCATGCTGTTGACAGCAGCTGGGTTCAGCTCCTGCCATAGTTGTTTGCATTTAGTGGAATTTGATTGGAAGCAACAGAAAAGAATCTGGCTAATTAACTCAACAATGCAAGTCCTGCGCCTTCCATGAATCTGGGGAAGGCTGAAATGAAATACCCCAGAAGCATCAATTGGTTGGCTCTGTGGCGCAATGGATAGCGCATTGGACTTCTAGGCTCAGCTGTGGAGCTATTCAAAGGTTGTGGGTTCGAGTCCCTCCAGAGTCGCTAGCTTGTGACTTTCTTTTCATCCATGCACCATGTCTGAGATGAAATCGCTTATCAGGAATCCCAGTTCAAGTTGCACTTCCCTACTGTATGTGCCATATTTGATTGAATGTTTTGTCAGCCCAATGAAAGAAATATCATTGTTTTTGACATGTTTCTGCTTATTTGTCCCAAATCAAGCCCTCGGGCTAAACCGCAGCTTCTACAAAAGATTATGACATTGAATCATGCTATCGTTGTGGTTCAAACAGCCAAAGCCCACAGAAGCAATCTGATGAATGCTTGCTTGCTTTCAGATGTGCGATTTTAATTTCTTTCTCCTGACTGTTGGCGTTATGCTTGTTTGGACTTTGGCTAGAGATCAGCCAGAAACTTAAGTTTGCTGCGGCTTGTGTGCCATTTACAGATCATGCAAGCCTGAAATCTCCTGCAACAGACACGGTCGTTGCCTGCAATCAACTTGGAAGAACCTGAGTTGAAACAACATGACTGGCAGCACTCTGGAACATGGTATAGTATTGTAGGATTTCATTCATGGTCCAATAAGACTGCACGCCAGTGGAGGCGAGCTCAGCATGGGAGTCAACTTCCTGTTCGGGAGCTTCTCAGATATGAGTTTGAGGCATTATAGATACTCCTGCACTTGGCTTCTGGCGCTGTGGCTTAGTTGGTTAAAGCGCCTGTCTAGTAAACAGGAGATCCTGGGTTCGAATCCCAGCAGTGCCTCTCCGTGTGCTGTTCTGTTGCTGTGCATGTCAGACTGGTTTCAGTGGAGAAAGCAAAATCTTTGCTTTACGTCCAACCGTTAACAGCTCATGGGTTATCGTCACACAATGCGCAAGCTATCTGAGTAGCAAAGATTAGCGCCCAACTTGTCTATCCTTAGCGCAAGTGCTGTCAACATTTTGGTTTGGTCTTGCACTACACTGCGACTGCAATTCCTTTAGCCTTTAGCCATCTGTCTCTTAGGACGACGACTAGAGCAGATATTTTCTTGCGTTTGCATTGGTTTGGCTCCCAGTTTTGACATATAACTTGACCTGTGGTTGCGATTATTCACCTGTTCGGGACATTTGCAAGCATCAAATCAAGCGTATGAGGCGCATTCACAAAAACGCAACTGATAAATGCCTCTACCAAATCGGCATTCGTGTGGTAACCTGATGTCTCAGATTTGTAGGACGTTACACCACAAAAACAAGCAATGCACGTGTGGTGAGGAGATGCCTTATTCTATATGTTATCTAGAGCTTACTCTAATGTGCAAATGAATAGATCTCCATGCTACTGTGTAGTCTAAGCAGTGCCTACTGCAACAATCATCTGGTGGTGCGAGAGCTAGCCTTTTTCTGCCTTTCTTACAGCCAGAGATGAATAACCTTGCAAGCCAGTGGCAAATTCCATGGTGAAATCAAGGCATTCTGTCCATGCTGTTGACAGCAGCTGGGTTCAGCTCCTGCCATAGTTGTTTGCATTTAGTGGAATTTGATTGGAAGCAACAGAAAAGAATCTGGCTAATTAACTCAACAATGCAAGTCCTGCGCCTTCCATGAATCTGGGGAAGGCTGAAATGAAATACCCCAGAAGCATCAATTGGTTGGCTCTGTGGCGCAATGGATAGCGCATTGGACTTCTAGGCTCAGCTGTGGAGCTATTCAAAGGTTGTGGGTTCGAGTCCCTCCAGAGTCGCTAGCTTGTGACTTTCTTTTCATCCATGCACCATGTCTGAGATGAAATCGCTTATCAGGAATCCCAGTTCAAGTTGCACTTCCCTACTGTATGTGCCATATTTGATTGAATGTTTTGTCAGCCCAATGAAAGAAATATCATTGTTTTTGACATGTTTCTGCTTATTTGTCCCAAATCAAGCCCTCGGGCTAAACCGCAGCTTCTACAAAAGATTATGACATTGAATCATGCTATCGTTGTGGTTCAAACAGCCAAAGCCCACAGAAGCAATCTGATGAATGCTTGCTTGCTTTCAGATGTGCGATTTTAATTTCTTTCTCCTGACTGTTGGCGTTATGCTTGTTTGGACTTTGGCTAGAGATCAGCCAGAAACTTAAGTTTGCTGCGGCTTGTGTGCCATTTACAGATCATGCAAGCCTGAAATCTCCTGCAACAGACACGGTCGTTGCCTGCAATCAACTTGGAAGAACCTGAGTTGAAACAACATGACTGGCAGCACTCTGGAACATGGTATAGTATTGTAGGATTTCATTCATGGTCCAATAAGACTGCACGCCAGTGGAGGCGAGCTCAGCATGGGAGTCAACTTCCTGTTCGGGAGCTTCTCAGATATGAGTTTGAGGCATTATAGATACTCCTGCACTTGGCTTCTGGCGCTGTGGCTTAGTTGGTTAAAGCGCCTGTCTAGTAAACAGGAGATCCTGGGTTCGAATCCCAGCAGTGCCTCTCCGTGTGCTGTTCTGTTGCTGTGCATGTCAGACTGGTTTCAGTGGAGAAAGCAAAATCTTTGCTTTACGTCCAACCGTTAACAGCTCATGGGTTATCGTCACACAATG